>CAJGYO010000005.1:111683018-112883018 GCA_904845875.1 Miscanthus lutarioriparius
TCCTAAAAATCAACAACTTTTAACTTTGACCAAATATATTTAATAAAATATTAATATTTATGGTACATAATTAATATCTAGGTAGATCATTGAATATACTTTTATAATAAATTTATTTGAAGATATAAATGTTGTAATGTATTTTTACAAACCTAGTTAAAGTTGAAAAAGTTTAACTAACTCGATTCTTTAGAGATGGAGTGAGTAGAGGAGCGAGGAAGGGAGCAAGACACGGCATTCCCTTCTTCCCCTGTGTCTTTCTTTTTTCTGCTTTCTATCTCCTGTAGAAAGGGACAGGCAGAGGCAGGCAACAAAGAGAGAAAGAATTGAATTATTATATGCGCCATGAACTAGCACTACGATACTAGCTAGTACGTACTCTGCATCTTCTCGAACCCGTATCTGCTAATATTTATAGGCTGTTGCTTACTCATATCATCTATATGTAAACCTGACCAGAACCTATCTATCTACAGATACGACAAACATGTTGTACATGATCAACTTGTTGAGCAATTGCATGCAACCTGTAAGCTAAAGCTGTTGTATGTATACGCATGCTGTCTGCAACTTAATGTAATATATGGAATCAATGTATGCATGCTAAGTAGCTAGGCCTAATTAAAAAGGGCTTGAATATATGGAATCTGTTTGGAGTGTTTCTATCAGGTAGTATAGGTCGATGAACGAACAAACCTGCCGGATATATATAAATGCAGCATATACTCCCTGTCCCGAAATAAATTAAATTAATTTCTAGAGTTATCTTAAGTCAATGTTTTTATATGTTTAATTGAATTTATAGAAAAGCACGTAAATATTTAGAACGTCAAGTATATTATAAAATATATTTTACGGTGTATCTCTGATGATACTAATTTTGTTTCATTAATTTTGGTGTTCTTTTCCATAAGATCGGTTAAACTTAAAAGAGGTTGACTTACAACAACTAAAAATTAATCTATTTAACGATAGAGGAAGTATACAAAACAAAATTGATACATACTAGAAAACAGGCGTATGCTGCCAGCTGGCCTCCCCTGTGTCGTGCCAGCCTGCGGATATGTGAGTCCATCCTCAAGATGATCAGTGGCCCTGTTCGCTTATCTTATAATCCGCCTTTTCAACTTGTTTTTTCAGCTGCACAAGTATTTTTCTCTCACAACAAATTAGTCGAATAAGATTTCGCTTATTTTTTCAAATGGGTTTAACGGAAGCAAGATGTGTTGCCTAGCCTCGCGCCTCAACGAGTTGGAGCAAACTGACCCATGGATATTTGTCACGCTCAAATAAGCTGATGATGTCTTGTTTACGATACTTGCATGAAACCAAGATCGAAAGTATGATAACAGTTTGTTCAATAATAAGAAGATATAAGATTCATTTACATTAATTACTCATATTCGTGCATAGTTAAATCATTTTTCATTATCAACGCCGAGTAATTTCTATGTAAAAGCAAACTTATGGCCTTAGCTAGGTTGCTCGTCATTCACATATCATCATTCAAACAAAAGAAGGTCCACAAAACATGAAGTTATAATATGAGAAATCACATGTGAAACATAGTCTCCTCAGAAACAACTATTAGCCCAAAAAAATCATGAAAAAATAAGACAGGAGGATATATTGAGCAAAGACATTACTATGTTCTAACAATTAGAGAATATATTCGCAAAAGATAGTACTATGTTCTAATAATTAGTATCGTAGTAGGAGTCATATTGTAATTTAGCTTGCCATCAAAACCTAGTTTTAATTCTACTGTGCCTTTTTGAGTCTGGAACAATCAATGTAACTACCGCATAGTCAAAATTGGAAAATAACAAAAGGTAAACACCATCATAATTTGATGAAATTTAAGATATCCTTCTAGAGAAACACAACAGTATTGATCTCAGCATTAGTGCTATAGGAACATACAAAGGTGACCCAATAAAATATGAGATGGCATATAGTGAAAGTGATGATTTAGCAAAGCTTTACGATGTTGCAAAAAAAAATTAACATGAGTATACAATCAAAGCAGAAAAGGCAAGGTAATTCCATGGTATTGTGTTAGTCATATAAACTCCAGAATCTTCAAGTTTCTTATAGTTTATTTGAAATTTTGAAAATGGGCAACAACAGTCATAGACGTGGTTATTTAAGACTACAAGCACATGCCTGATTTTAACCGGTGGCAATAATCCTTTGCTTGATCTAGTTTGTCAAATATTATATGAGATGCTAACTCGAGATTGGGAGTACGAATATATGAAAGTAAATGATTAAAATAATTCAACATGTGAAATGGATATAGAGGGAGAAACTAAATCGCTAATGCTAAACATCTGAAGATGATAACAGGTTGATCCTTTTCTCGATTGAATGCACTATATCGGTACCAGGAAAAGCATAGTATGTAGTTGAGCAGCAAGGAAATCATGTTTGTGGTATGTATCAAGGGGCATGAGAGAGACCGTTATAATATTTCTATGGGAGACGAAACCTGTGAGGTACCAATTTAATACTAAAAAATCCTCTTCCATTTTTTTTATGAGCAACATGACTCATGGAATGTTCTCTGATGCTTCAGCTTTCCATCTCATACATATGTTCTCTCGACCACTCCATGTTCCACGGCTTGGTTACCACACCCATTAGTGAAGCATGTGATAGAAGATATGGAGTACTATACAAGCGTATGGTGCATTTTTTTATTCTAGTTCTAACCTTCTGATGGCTATGGAGTTGCCAACGCAAATCGATTTGTCCAACTTCTTGTTTTTTGTTCACTTCTCTTGAAAAGCTCTGATTCAGGAATGATATAAAAATTGATGCACCAGAAACAATCCTGTACCACTTAGAAACTGATACGAGGATAATATAGTTTGTTTGAGCAATCTCAAATTATGAATCTCCATCAAATTCGTGAGCTCTTGAACCCCATAATGATAATTCAAATATTAAATGGTGTCTCCTCTATATTAAGATCAGTAAAGTGTCAAAGAAATTTTCATTAGTATATGGCTATGGGTTGGGCAGATGGCATAATTGAACTTATTGTACCTATGAAGCTGAAGTGCAACATATTAGCAACAAGACATGATTCACTTATGAAAATAAGTACTTAGGTATATCAAGCCATTAATTTCTTTGTGAAGAATTTTGAAGCAATATAAGGATGCAAACCTTTGGGTGCTTACTGTCATAATGAATCAAAGGAGAAAACAGTAGATTAATGCTCAAGACATGGAGTTTTGTTGCAATTTAATCTTCTTTCTGCAGCTTGAAGAACCTTGAGGCCGCCCTTAGTCTAGCGGTCAACAACGCCGCAAACCTCATGATGACATTTTGTCATGCACCTTGCCTGCATGCCCTCCTCTGCTATGATAGTTGACATGAGAGAGCTTAGCTAGATAGAATAGCGGCGATGGCAGAGGGGAGCTAGGGATAGCACGCCACCGTCGGGTCTCCTGCTATTCCCATCGGGCCTCTGATGTATCTCCTCTTCCGTCTCGAGCCGATGCAAGTGGCACATAGGAACAAGGAGAGAGGAAGGGGGTAGCTGCCATGCACGTGGATGCGCTAGCGACTTGGAGGCAGCCAAGCCCGTGACCATATCAGCATGGTTGCCTTCGGCAATGTGCTCTGCTCCGGCCCTAGACGCCATCGTGGCGCCGTGAGAGGGAAGAGCTTGGGCATCCGAAAGCGAGCATGGAGGAGCACGATGTTTTTGAGCTAAGCGTGAGGCGCGGTGATCGAGAGGAGTGTAGAAATTCTTCGCCGTGTTCCACGACGCATGTGAACAGACGGCGAGATCTTCATTGCGAGGCCGAGCACTCCATCACCGGGACTACAGAGCTTGACCTTCACGCCACGCCGGGGTGGTCGTAGCCGCCGTGCCTGCACCCGCCGCCTGCTCCGGGGTGGCCGGAGCCGCCACACCCGCACCGCTGGCCGTGTTGGGGTCACAGGGGCCCTGCCCGCGCCGGGATGTCCGAGATCGGAGCGGTCGGGGTCGCCGCGGTCCGCGACCCCGCTGCGCCAGGTCGCCGGGCCGCTTAGGCCCACCACCAGCCGGGATGGTCGGGAACGACGCGCACGGAGGAGGAGGAGGGAGGTGCGGGGCGGCCAGGTCGCGCGGTTGCACCGCTGACCTTGGGCGGCTCTCTCTCCTTCGCACGACGGGTAACCCTCGTGAGATGGTTCGCAAGCTATCGGTTCGACACCCGCACAGACCCATAATCGGAGGGCTCACATGGCTTTGTCGCCAGTTTAACGGCGGTTTACGGGTTATCGGCGCGACGTGGCCCGATCCATCGACCCACTTTTGGAAGCATGATTCCTATATAGAGATATATAGAGAGCTCCGTGGAGAACCTTCGCTTTACCTAACTAGTACTCAATGGTGATCGGTCAAGAGAGTTTTATGAAGAAAGGTAAGGCATATGTCCTCTTATTAGTACAAGGATTCTCAAAGCAACAACTATAAAAGTAGCAATATACCCTAGAAAGAAGAACCCCATTAGCTCATGTAGACATATATGATCGGACAAAGTGCGAATAAGCATCTACTCTTAAAATCAAATTCCACGATACATGATGGCACACTTTTTTTGCATTGCATCAGAGGAAGATATCAGATTCCAAGCATACACATCCATGGCACCTATAGCTGCTAATTGTGTTATTTAATTAGGTCCTATAGCCTCCTAGGATCGACCCCCACACCACGGTATGATCGATATAATCTGATGAAAGCCAAGAATCTCCATTGTCTAATGAAGTAATGATAGATAGATAGCTGGCATGGGAATGAAGAATATGTATATGATGATAATGCTGCCTGCTGTCCGTATGTTCTTACCTACGGATCGGAATAACATACAAATGAATCTTAGGGTTGAATCTCAGCTCCATTTGCTAGTCTAATAATAAATATTCCTCTCCATACAAATTAAATCGTTTTGGCTTTTCAAGATAACTTTTGGTACATGACTAGATACGCTTAGCTAATGGAGCTAGGATAAAAGATCAAAACAACCTATAATTCAAAACCGAGAGAATTTTAGTGACAAACAAACTAACAACATACACGATAAAATTAAAACCGTGTACATGAAGACGGGGCGTACAGATTTACGTATACCCTATATGTTTATGTGGCATGTATATGTTTATGTCCATGTATAAAATTAAAACTAAAACTAAAGAGTACTCCTAAGTTTGACCTCATTTCAAAAAATCTTAGCGTGTATACACACAGATAGATCTACCTATATATGCAAAGCAAGCCTATGCATCATGTGGGGGCCCAATGCAAATTCTATGCACTATTGCAAGTCCTTTTGTCATTCTCTCAATTCTCTCATTCCATCGGAAACTAGCTTCTCAATCTCATTATATAATTTGTTCTTGTGTTCCCCAAGGGTTGTTCTTGCCATATATATTATGGAGTCCAAGGGCTGTTCTTGTGTTCCATAGGAAAATTTAACTATATCGAACTAATCTTGATGGACTGCCACTATGTCCGTACATATTATTATTATTATTATATAGGCTTCCACATGTTCTTAAAATTCATACACAATTACACTTTTTTGGTGAAAAATTATCAATAAACACTTGATAAATTCTACTTATAAGGCAATGCCCTCGTCATTGGAGCGGAAAATTTATTGCTCTAATCACCACTACATATGATGATAGCTTTGACTAAAACCCAATAACTTTTGAAACTCTGACCACTGATAGCTCCCAAAATATATAGTTTGGAGATATACAAATGATATGGGTAGTAGATTTGTGTTGAACAATACTTTCATAATACTATGCACTTATTAGGAATTATAACTATCTTAACAAATGATTGTGATCAAGACTCACTTCAAAGACTAAATTCAATAATGTCATATTTGTTACCAAAGGGATGTCTGTTTTAAATAGCGGGCTATAGCGGCATGAAAGGGGCTCATGCCAGCTGCCGCAACATCGCCTATCATTGTACTAAATAGCGGGCTATAGCAGCTGAGAAGAGCTCTCCGCTAAATGATATAGCCCATGGTTTAAAACACTAAAAGAGATTAATTAGGTTGATCACCCAAGTGCGTGCTACATGCTTCTCATCATTGAAAATTATTTGTGCCCATCACTTCTCTCTCTACCAACTTGATGTGAATTCGAATCTTTCATTATATATTTGAAAAAGCACCACACTACCATATTTGGCAACATAAAAAAAACTCACCCATCGTTCACAAAGTTTCTCTTTTGAGCAATCCATAATTCAGAATAAGGACTTTGAGAGGCAAATGTACAACATGTGGAAAATGTACAATATGTGGGAAATGTTTGCATTCACATAGACTAAGACAAGAATGCACAAACATGTTGAATGTTTTGCACCAACAAAACATAATATATATCAAGTATAGATGGTAGGCCTTACCTAGTGATATCCTTAAAAAAGAGACATGTCTTTTTTCCATGTCATATGCTCTTTAGTAGAAGACAAGGTTTTGAGAAACACTTCGTTTACATAAGGAAAATTCAGTTTTATATTTAGTCAACTCCAATTTATTTTTCCCGTGGAGTCCATCATAGCTACGGCCCCTTTTATTGTGCATATGTAAGCACAGTATATGAATCAAATTATGATAAATGATATAATTTCGAATATAATCAATTAAAATATATATTGTTTTATTACATGATTTATATGGAGAGAACTTAAACTAATATACACAAAGAGTAGTTAACTCCACAGAGTAGCATGCAAATATGTTTTAATACACTTATGCTATGACAGTATTTGTTTAAATATCTCTATGTGATTCACAATAATCATATCAATCAACTGATTCCTTCGAACAATGTAGTTTGAATTCTACTTGCAAAAAAAACTACATTAACAATAACAATAAGCAAACAATGTTTGTGCTCCAGAAAGGAAGGAATTATGAGCTTCTTACTAAGTTTTTTTTCTCCGTGATGCATATTAGCACAAACTAACCAAGGGAAAAATCAGCATCAATTTAGAAAGTAAAAGAAATTAAAAGGGTTAATGTACACGCAAACAATACCACTACTTTTTACAATCGGAAATTACGAATAAAAAAACTGTGATAAACCGTGAACTGATTATAGTTGTACTTGATTAAGGTGCTCTAATACATCTAGCGGCCGGCCCACACATGACCCCTTCAATGTCAGCACAAACAATACCTTTCCTCCCATCGATCTTTCCTCTTCTCTTTTCGTTGGCCATTTTGTCTCTTCTGTCTTGGAGAGTTCACACAGTTAACTAAATCTATCCTCATTTTTTATTGAGATCTACAGAGATCTGTTTCTTCTCTGTTCTTTCCCCACTATAGCAGGTGTACATTCTCCAAGAAAGCAACGCTGCATATTCAAGCAGACAAAAACCATTCCAGTGAAAGTGGTTGTGGTTAGTGTTAACTATCCATGATGATCTTGGTTGTCAGGTGGCCAGTACGGGTAAGGCCATTCTGTCTCTTGGGGGTGAGCAATTGAAGTTTCCTACATAATAGAATAGGAAAAAGAAGGTCAAAAAGAAACTTCTAGTGTTTCAGTGGAGTGCAACAGTTGAACAAGTGCAAAAGGTAATATCGCTTGAAAGAGCGAGAGAGCAGTATATACATACGCTAGCAGTGAATAATATAATGCAACATTTGTACATGTATGATCAAGATCGACATAAGCAGTAGTATATCTTCTAACTGTCTAGTTCCTCATTTACGTACGTTCAACATGACATAGCTGTTAAACCATGCAATATAGCTTCTAATCATCAGGGTGTTCTATAGTATAATATAGCTAAACTGATATCTTGACAAGACTATCCCGGGAGACTGCTACATGAGAGCATGTGCATGCATGGTTTTCGTGTGAACCCACTCATAAAAAAACAGTGTGCAAGAGAAGACAAATGATATTGCCCCCTTTTCCTTGGCACTTTTCTGAAGAGATAACAGTAAAAAACTCATATAGTCTGAAAAGAGAGGAGGCTACCGACACGGAGAAAAAGCCCTCGTTTTCACGTATATGGTCATGAAAGCAAGGAAAGTATGGTCTTGTTTTTACTCTGGTCTTTGGTCTCTCCTTTGGCACCGAAAAGCAAAGCAAAGGGTGGTCCTTGTTTGCAGATATTCATGATGTTTCTTCTACTCACTGTGAGTACTACAGTGATCTATAGTTCTCTCTCTCTCTCTCTCTCACACACACACTACAGTCTACAGATCTCTCTCTCTCTCTCTCTCTCGTATGCATGCTGTAAAAGCACCTTAACCAATATAAATAGGGAACCAAATGGGAGGAAAAAGCTGTCATGGTGAGGGCTAGTTTCAGAATGCTAGAACGACAAAGAGACTACGGGACCCCACAGTGAAGTTTCCTCAGGACCCCCCTGGTACAGTCTTTCTTCTCCTAGGCTATCCCTCACCTCGCCTGCATGAGAACATGCATGCAGCTTTGCTGTCTATATATACAAAATAATCAATATAACATGAATGCACACTATTTGGTCTCGCTGCCCACAGGTTATACAAAGATCAAAATTGGATGGAAAGAGTATGTTATTAGGGAGAAAAATTAAAAGTAACATAATAATAAGCACAATATATATGAAAGATAATGTTCATATGCATGCCGAATCGTTAGATGTCTGCACGCATTCTAAATTATTCAGACATATAAGAGCCCAAAGCTAATCATATGTCGTTGTGATGATGTTGATCCTACTACTACCACGTTTGCACACGGTTTAAAAAGGACTGAAAGAAACTAGCTTACTCCTTTTGTGCTTGTGGACGACGTGCAGCCCATTATCAGTTCTTCCAAGCCGGCAGACCTGCGGTCAAGCTTTTGTTGTGGCTGTTGCTGTTGGTGCTGAGGCTGTTGTTGCATGTTCTTTGTTATAATAATGTTGAAATGGAACAATAACTAAAGCAGTGTTCTTGTAAACAAAATAATTAAAGCAGTGTTTCAGTAAAGAAACAAGCTAGCTAAAAGCTAAAGGAACTATTGGAAAGAGTATATGGCCATGGAACAACAGTTCTTTCTTTACAAGCTTATATTAGGCCAATAGGTATGTCCACAGTCGACTCAAATCAAATGAAATCTCCAAGGATATGATACTAAAATGGTTGGTCTTGCATCAATATCTTCAAACAAAAAACATCATGGGACTGAATTACAAGTGTATGTGGGAGTGAAACATGGAAATTTGAACATTCTTCATGTATAGATCTAGTTTAATGTGCCATTCAGGTATACATTTTCCAGGCATGCATGATGCAGAGGTGATTTCAGTACTAAAGAGCACGAGTGAAAATTACTAAATACACATACAAAAATAGTGAGTATATTTTTGTGATTTATTGCACATGTATCTGTAAAAAGTAGTACAAATATTAGAACTGAAAAGATTTTTGTGACTTTATACACGATGTGTTGTTAGAAAACCTTGATGGTTGTGTACCAAAATTATCTAGAAATTTTGCATAAAACAATAATACTACTAGTTTTTCTATCAGAAAATATATTGTGCTAGCTAGGATTGTGTAGACAAGAAAGCAAAGATAACCACTCCAAGGCTCTTAACATTTTCCATTTTGGTAACAAAACATACTTTTCTAAAAAAAGGAAAGAAAAGAAGAATGAGCAATACACGCCACCATTCAATTAAAGGAGGAAAAAGGTGCCTTGTAACATGGTTTTTACTAATTTGAAAACGCTCAAGGATGGGAAGAAGATGGAAATTAAAAAAGATACAACAACTAATAACTAAGACATGCTAATTAAGAAAACACGCATGCATGTAATTTGGCCATTCCAAATTAGCTTGTGTGCAGAATCCAACTACAAGCCCAATATGCAAGACCACCTTAATTATTTTTTTCCTCGCAAATGCATGAAAGAAATAAAACAAGCCAACACGAATTAATCACCTGAAATTTGTCATGGTGATGGAGAAGGATTGCTGGCACATGGAACTGATCATGATCAAGAACAACTGATGCGTGCTGCATTGCAGGTGGCGCTATTGTCGAGACGGGGTTCGATGGCCTACTGATCAGGAAACCTGTAGCAGGCACGGCCGTCGTCGTCCCGAGCACCGGGCCGTGTGGCTGCTGCCCCTGGCCGGCATGATGCGGCTCTGATCGTCCAAGCTGATTAGATGGCACCTGATCACCACCTATACCAACCTGCTCCGTACAAACACGCGTATTGATCTTATTAGTGGTCAGAATACAAACACACACAGTTACTTTCTATTTACATAATTAACTGCGCTTTATCTTTTTTTCGTGAATAAGAGAATAAGACGCACCAATTATTCAAAGGAAATTTATTGGTAGTTTTGCTTTCACGGTGGGTGGATGCCTGGATGGTTCTTAGGGTTGCTTGCAATATGAGTAAAATGATGTGAGACTCGAACTACTTAAAAGGGTCCATACTCTGTGATGCGTAGCTCATCTTTTGCTTTAGATTGGCACGTCCTACATTTGGTCAGCTACCAAGACACCCATGCATATATATGCAACAAGCTAGGAAGCTCATCTAATCAAACAGAAAGTAGATATATCCATATACCAAAAGAAAAATACAGGAAAATAAAGCAGAAGCATGCATGGGGCATGGGAATGGATCGATGCTGATCTGCATGATGTTCTCCCCAACCTAACCAGCACAGTTTCACATACACACTTTGACTCTATCCCGGCCCAGTCCCCTCAAAGAACAAACAACTGCACCGGTCATATATGTACTTACAGAGCTAATGAAGAAGAATGGTGGTTACGTTGTTACCTCCTGATCGAAGGTTTTCCTGAAAGGCGCGAAGCTGAAATGGTCCGCAGGCTGCTTCATATGCTGCTGCATCTCGATGGCCGTGGTGACTGTGCATCCGGTCGGGAATGATGTTGCTGACACCTCGTGGTCCCTAGACGAGCAGCTGCCACTGCCACTATCCCTCCTATGCTGCTCCTGCGCCGCCGTCGTCGTTGCTGCCATGGCAGTGGCAGCGGCGCCCCGGTCTGAGGACCAGCTGCACTGCCTGGGTTGTGTCTGGTAGAAGATCTTGCACACCACCAGCTCCCCCTCCTTCTCCTCTTCTAGGTCGCCGAGGTGGTACTGGTGCATGACCCAGTTCGTCTTCTCCGGCTTGCGGTGCTTGCCGAAGTTAGTGTACAGTACCAATATCTTCTTGCACCCCTTCTGCCGGCCGTTCACCATCACCGGCCGCGTCTTTCCAGTCTTGTGCCACCTCGTCTCGCCCTTATGGACATCGCACTCCGTCTGTATCTTCCTCCTCTTCCTCGTGCCCGTCGTGTAGGCCTTGGACGGCCGGTGGAAGAAGTGCTTGCTTAGGCCATCCCTCGTCACACCTGATGATGATCATCAACACATGCAAGGCATATGGATGCAAGAACTGTGTTAGAAACTGAGAGCTGGGTGGGTGGCCAATGTTTCTTGAAAGATGCAACAAACCTCTGGAAAAGATAAGAGAAAGAAAGGAAAGAAACCTATTTGGAAACTTCAGAAGCATCTTACCATCATGACAGAGAGGAGAGGTAGATCACGGTAGGCACAACTTTCCATAAACAATAATTCTCTTTGCATATACTCCTACCCAAGAGCACATGTAGACAACACTAAGAATAGAGGGTAGAGCACATCGAGAACAAGGGAATATATGCCATATCCCAAATCCAAACCATGGCACATAATTCATGGTGAAACAATCCCAACATACAATATATCACTCCATGAAAAGCAAAGCTCGAAAAGCCAGGAATATGTCTGTATAAGTATATGGTTCAGAAATATTTCTGCTAATGCCTAGCTTATTAGATAGAGCTCCCTTATCACCTGGAAGTTTCTCGGGGTGCGTGTAACATATGCCGTCCTCCCCATCTATCGTGGGTATGAACTCGTCGATGAGAGGGTGAGATCTCGAGCCTTCATCCTTCACTTTCGCCTCGAGGTGCTCGATCAGCTCCTGGTCAGTTGGATCGAACTTGACGCCTGCCGGCAGCCCCACCCAATCCTTGTTGCAGTTACAGCAATTAATCCCATCAAAATAAGTTGCACCACCAAGTCTCATGGTAGTATGATACTGATGCTAGCTGAGGGGGTGCAACTGTGCGCACAAGATACGAAGGCAAAACGAAATTGTCAACTTGACAGTTGACACATACTTACTACATACCGGTTTGCTGTCGATTTTCTCGCCGCAGTGGGGGCAGTGCTTCGCGGTGGAGATCCGGTGTTCCTCGAGCTTCTCGTTGATGAGCTTGGAGCTGCTGCTGTGCCCCCTATTCATGTCTGGTTCATACGCGGCACCAGGAGGCAGTGCGCATGCATGAGTAGTAGTAGTAGGGGAGGGATGATTCTTGTTTCTCCGTCTTGCTGCGCTGCAAAGTAAAATCAAAACAAGCATATATATGGTCATCAAGCAAAATTCAGCAAGAACACGAGATGGATCGAATCGAAACAAGCAGGTGAACGAAGGCAAGAGAAGCAAACCGAAGAGCAAGTCGGAGGAGCAGTTGTACTAGGGGTGCAAAGGAGAGAGCGAGCAGTGAGGGAGAGGGGTACATATAAAAAAATCGAGGCAGGCAGGCAGCTGCTTTCACCGGTTTAATACATGAGAGCAGAATTCCTGCCTACTTTAACTGAAGCCCACCCCCCTAGCCCTTGAGGAAAAGTTAAAGGGCCCCTCTCCTCCCAAGCTCTCTCTATCTCTCTCTCGCTCTCGCTTAAGCACGACACAAGACATGGACACCTTTCATCTATGCTTGATTAATTATAATTAAACTGCCCGTAAGATGGTGCCGCGGCATGCACCTTTGCCTTAGACGTTTACTGTTGATGCAAGTGTTTTTTATCGGGCTTTCAGACTTTCAAAGTTCAGGGACTGTCTGGCTGGCAAGCTAGGACAAGCAAAAGCAAAAGGCATATGAAGAACGGCTGCCTCACCGCACCACACCACATCAGGCCCCGTTTAGATGGAACCCAAAAACCAAAAATTTTCAAGATTTCCCGTCACATCGAATCTTGCGGCACATGCATGGAGTACTAAACATAGACGAAAAAAAAACTAATTGCACAGTTGATCGAGAAATTGTGAGACGAAACTTTCGAACCTAATTAGTCCATAATTGGACAATTTTTACCAAATAACAACGAAAGTGCTACAGTAGCCAAAAGCCAAAAATTTTTGGATCTAAACGCGCCTTCAGTTACTGCAGATTCCACACCCTGCACTGCACTCACTCCCACGCGGAGAGAGAGAGATTGTATCTACTACTATCTAGCCAAGTATGCTCAAGGTAGCAGCATTAGCATGCATGCATATACTATCAAACACGCAAATCTGAGTATCTGACATCAGCAACGAGTAAACCACTTAGGTTATCCAGTGCACAATGTAAGAAAAGGGCCTAATAATCACGGTTCACATAAAGTAAACATGTGAGGATTGGTCAAGTTTTTTTTTGTCATTATTGTTATTTTTTCTCTAGCTTGCATTGCATGCATGGGATGATGGAAAGGGGAAATTTCTTTCCACTGCACAATAATGAAGTTTGCAAATTGCAGGAGCAAGATATAACAGAGATAAGAGGTCTCACATGGGCATATGGAGGAGGCCTTGTGCTCAAATGATGATCCTTTTTGCCATGAGAGTGCGTGATGCTGGAGCTGGACAGAGAGAGAGGTGAATCCCAGAGCTTGCTTCCTACCCAAGGCAAATGGAGCAGTACAACACTTGATGGACCCCAACACCTCGAATACTTGTAGTACTACAAACTGGGTATAGAGGGTAGAGCACATAAAAAATATGCGCCTACTGCATCGCATGCGTGGACAAAGGAGCAACCTTAGCTTCTCCTACAAACATCGAAAATTCATGAACTTCTATAGATATGTAAGCTTTTTATTAAACACTAAAAGGCATTGTAATGAGCTAGAAATAAACTCAAATTAAACCACTAGCCGAGGATAAAAGAGACAAATACATTCATCTAATTTTCTATGCATCCAGAATACACATGGTCTATATAGTTTTTAAAGCAACGGAGAATGCTTCCATGGACGCGGTTAGACCGTACCTAAGCATTTTTACCTATCTTACCAAAAGTTGTGGCACAGCAGATGATATAAGCCACGAGCAAACAAGACTAAAAGCGTCACCTGCAGTGCAGAGAGCTCCCACTACTGCGCGGAGTCCTGAGAAGGTGTCAGTGGCAAGCCTTACCTCTCGTGTAATGCGAGAGAGACCGCGACTAACTCGTGAACCTTCCGATCACAAAAGTAAGACTCTACCGCTTGCACCACCGCCAAAGAGAATCTTGCCACATCTCCTTGTCCGGTTGTCCCTGTGACATGTGGAGTTTTGGTGGAAAAAAAAGAAAAATCTGGCATGCTTTTTTCTGGATAAGGAATTCCATTGATAATCAAGAGGAGTTTACATGAATGTGATCAATTAGATCACGGACAAGGGTGCACTTCTAACAGGGTGCTGATTCTGATGTTCAATAGTAGCACAAGAAAATGTGGGAGAAATACTGCACACGGAAAAAAGAGGAGTTTGCTTCAATACTAGTAACTCAATCCACGAATCACAATCCGCTACATGTTTACTTGGTCCACAACATATCACATACTAGTAACATTTATCTCACTTTCATTTTAATGGTGGGAAAAGTGTGCGATTTGGAAACATATATTATTAAAAAATATTTTCACAATAGATTATATGGATGTCGATCTAAACATAGATTCGAAAGATATTTAGTTTATTTTGTATAACTACAGAAGTGGGCAATGTAGATACATATTAAAGGGGCTACTTTATATTATATTTTAGATGTGGGTAATTTAAAAAACAAATTTAGAGGTTACTTCGTATCGTAGTATTATCTTTTCTAATGGTAGATATGCGTAATTTACATGTAAATTTATACGGCTATTCTAAATTATTTTTCACAATGATACAGGTGGTGCAAATTTAATTAGGGGGTTCCTTTACGTGTTTAAGATGCAAACTTAAGTGGCTAATGTATGTATTTTTAAGTCGATGACTTTTAGAAAACTGAGTTGATCCAATGATAACTATTGACGATGAAATGTGATCCCATCGTACGGACACAAGATTGCACTTCCAACGGGGCACTGATCCTGATGTTCAGAATTAGCACAAGAAAATACGGGAGGAACACTGCAGGCCCGCGTTATCTGCGTGCGTGGCTAAGTTTGCTTCAATGGTACCAGTAACTTGAATGCACAAGGCACAGATCACAATCGACTGGTTGTCCGAAGTCCGAACAGCTGGGGCCCAGGCGCCACTTGCCCCGGACACCACCGTGCAGCTATCGCTGTGGCTCCCCTCCCATTGCTGTCATGTATGGAGACCCCAGAGCCCAGACTGCAGAACAGAGCATGAACCTGACCAGACCAGCGGCAGGGCTGGTGGTGGCCCCACTCGTAGAGGACCATAGGGTGGCCCACCCTGCTCGGACGGATAGGTATCATGGCCCTGTTCATTTAAATTTATCAGCCGGCTTATCAGCTAGAATCTACAGTATTTTTCTTTCATAACAAAAATAGCTTCAGCCGACTTATTAGCCGACTTTAATACCAGACGAACAGGCCCCATATGCCTAAGATGGCTTGGCTTGGCTTGTCCCCGCGTCGGCGGCGTCCGAGAAGGCGCGAAAGGGCCAGCTGCTTGGGTTGTTCAACAACAACACCTGGACGGACACCAGCAGCAGGTCCCGGCCCTGGTCTGCTGCTGGCTGCTGCTGTCCCTTCTCTTCCCTTCCGCCTCACTCCATCCAATCCCATGAAAAGAGCGAGGAAGGGATTTTTCTTCTTGTTATATATAATAAAAGAAAAACAAGAGTAGAAAGCCAAGGTAGGTAGGGTAATCCAAGCGATCTCTTCGACCAGTCCACCTCTCCGTGTGTTGCATTGTGCCTCTCATGGGCAAATCGGGCCATTATGACCTGACAACCCCTCCCAACGGCGACACGACGTCTCGCGGGACGACGCGCGCGTGCGGCCATCAGACGGAGCAGCCGCGCATGCGGCCGGCGGCGATCGTTCCGTGCGTCGTCGTCGTCGTCATCTGGCTTGTGTTAACTTGATGTCCCTCGGCCCCTTTCTCATTGTCGTCCGTCAAGACACACAGTGGTATAGCAGTGACACCTCGTTCGTTCGGCTTCGGCCCGGGCTCATAAATGTTAGGACTAATCAACCCAATCACGTTTGACTAAGCATGGCAGCAGGCTTGGGAACGCCATCATCAGCGGGTCGATCGAGAGTTGTTTTGGGAGCGAGAGGAGACTTCTGTGTACCGGTGTACGACTGTGCGTACATACACTAGGAGTCGCGGTTCTGGCCAACCGACGGATCCGTCGCCACCCAAGCAATAATTGCCATCCCATTTGCTTGGTGGGCGCGCAAACGCTGATCGCCGATGCTCAAGTCGCAGCAAATACGTATCCTGATGCCATGAGTGCACTGCAAATACTTTCTTTTTTCTGGCTTTGCTGAAAGCAACACCCCAGAAAGGCTAATAAATAGTAATGCAGGAGTATTAGGGCAGTCCCAATGATGTATTGATGATAATTTCTATCCTCATTAAATGACTTGCCACGTAGGCAAAACGCTGACATGGCAACGTAATTAATGAAGAAAGAGAGCAAAAATCATAGAAATGGTTTCTTCATGAAGAAATCAGGTCTACTCTTGACCCAAGGCACCAAGAAACTACGAAATCGCCATTGGGGAGAAACCACCAGTTTCTAGGGAGCTCGTGTCACACTCCCATTGGAGGAAGAAGATAGAGTTGGGAGAGAGAAAGAGAAAATAATTATTACTCATAGAAACCATGAGTTGGAAAGCAGTACTTTTTTAGTGTAGTATCCTATGTTATAGAAACTATTAGTTTCTTTCATTGGGACTGTCCTTAGTTAGCAGAATATACTCATGCATTTGACTGATCTAGGCTCTTAGCGTGAGTGAAGAGTGAAGTAGTGGTACCTGTGGATCGATGGATGCAGCAGCTGCACTCCCACGTAAGACCTGAGCAGCCATCTCTCTGAAACCCGACCGTCCACCTGAATCGATATAATACATGTAGCAGAGCAGACACGTTGTTCAACGGTCCATTGATCACAGCTTTCTCTGCGCGGCACACAACCTGTGCACACATAGAGCAAGATCAGTCAAACAGGTCGGGTTATCGACCTCTCGACACATTCCGTGACAACAGATATGCACCTACCTATCCTAACCAGGGCGATAGGAAGATGGGAACAGCCATCAGCTGCAGGAACAGAGTGTTGGCGCGTCGCGGTTTTTACAGTTGATCACCGGCTAGCCTGCATGCCACGCGAAGACGACAGCGGATAGAGTAGGAGTAGATTAGAGGCAGGCGGGACGGGACGCCGAGGTCGTATATATGATAAGTACCATGCGTGCTGCTGTCTGCACTGCACCTGCTCTGGTCGTGCTCGGCACTTGGGGCAGACAGCACAGGTCCCCCTCCCATGCGCCATGAGGACTTTTCAACATCATCAGGCACGAGCTTCAACAAGCACATGCTTCTTCCTTCCCTTGATGGTTATTTTAAGTGTATATGTATACCCACTGGACAAAAAGGGTAGCAACAATCATTAGATGATCAAACTGAAACAGCTGCGGCTTTATGGGAAGAAGCAACATTACATACATGCATGAGGAAATGTAGTGAGAGGCGTAAGCGATTGAATTGAAGAAACAGAGATAGTTTACCCCATTTTGCCTGTCATAAACGATTACATCTCACTGGCTCTGCTGCTTCCAGGCCTATGCATCAGCTACTTGAGAATACTGTGAATCTGTGTTCTAAAAATTGGGGGATATGAATGGTTTGATCAAGCCATTGGATGTGTCATCAGCTTCTTTTTTCCTATACAACTGGGTGTGCTCAGCTGGGTTTCTTCAAGATACAGTATATGTTAAGGTTCAGACAAAACAGGGGTGTAGAAAAGGTTTGCTCAAGGAGCTAATTAACATAACAGCTAAATGAAGATCACTGACCCTTGGATTCCGATACTGTTAGCAAAAGAGTGAGCAATTCATGAAAGCTCAGAGTGAAATTGCTCAACCAACCCCCCCCCCCCACACACACACACACCAAAAAAAAAAGAAGCTCAGAGTGAAACGAATTGCTCCACACGCTCATCATCAGCAAGTGGCAGAATTGGGGGCCATTTTGTCACACTTACGATGTACTGTAAGTGATAAAAGGTGTGCCTGGACTTTGGAGTAACCACCATTGGCAAAGGTGATTTACATTGACTCTATGAAACTAACACCAATAGACTAGCTAACAAGCAACCTCTCGCTACCAGCTACCGCTTATGCAACGACAAACACTGAATTGTAGGTTCAGTAAAACCATACCGCCTTCAGCTACAGAAGGCTATCACGCGCATTAGGCCTCGTACAGTTTGCATGCTTGATCTGTGCCTTCTACCAGATACGATATCGTGATCCGATCAACAGCCACTAACTGCTCACAAAGTACGATTCAAACAACCAACGACCCTGTACCTACGCTCACAACGACCAATCACCTGCATATACCAACCCTATTCATGCACCAAACTCTTTGCCCAAATCTCGATTTGCCCATGGCAACTTGGGCACTTGGCCCATATATCATCATGCTTATGTCCAACGCATACAGAAACAGCCCAACAAAAGCACAATGGACCATCTGACAGCCTTGTACGAGCAAATCTTCAGGGGGCCCGGGAAAAAAATGCAAGCCAGCTGCAACGCTGCAACTGCTATTTATGAACTGACACCGGCATTTCATCGAGCAGGTGATCGAAGCTATGCGCATGCCTAGCGTATTTTCACCTTCACCTATTGGCAGTTTGGCACTCGCAGAAGGAATTTCTCCACTTTTCTGTGATGGAATTGAGAGCAATCTACTCCGGTGATAGAACACCCGCGCCAAACACATAAGGAAATGCAACGAAATTAACGAGATACTTCACAAGTTGCACAAACTTTCTGCCAGAAAGTCGATATGCTGAGAGCGGATGCGCAAAGCAGGCTACGAAATCCCTAATCGGCAATCTACCAAACAACTCACCTGCTCGGCGCCAGCACGGGGCTGCGAAGCGATTGCGCGTCTCACTGTGCTCCTGGCAGCGATCGGCATCAGTCGCCGCGCCAAGCGAACCGCGACCGTCCTCCCGCATGCTGTGGCCCAGCCCTCGCCTCGCCACCGGCACCGAAGACGGTGGAGCCAGCAAGCGGCGCCGGTGATCGCCTCGCCCCATCTCGGCGTGCACGGACCACGGGCACGGCGCGGCAGTTCACGCGTGATATGATGGCCGGCAGGCCCAACAGAAACTAACAAATTTGGGCCTATATTGGCCACGTTTGTAGGCCCAAAATGAATGGGCCGGCCGCACATGCACGGCCTCTCTCGCTCGATATGCACACACACCTCTCGAGTGTCTGAGAGCTCGATTCGTTGCCGTACACTTGTCTCACGGCCTGTCGCCATCTCCTTCCTGAGTTCCTGGTTGCTCCATCCCCCGCTCCTCCACGCCACCGGCGACGATTCCATCGAGCCACTCGGCCACAGGAACCTGCGACCATGTACCGAGTCGCCTCCGGCCTCGGCGCCCTCAAGGTGAGCCGCCCACGCCTGGAACCCTACCCTTGCCTTGACCTCCTTGGCTCCTTCCATTTCCGGTAGATCTGGGCGCGATCCGCCGATCCGCAGCGGCGTCGCTTGTGGTCGCGTCGCGAGGCGGCTGATCCTTCTTGTCGGAACCTTCCCATCGTCCGGACTCACGCGGGCTTGATGCGTAGCGTGGTCTGTTGAATTGAGGACGTGGTTGTTTGAGATGCGATGTTCAGTGGCCTCTAGCTTGTTTGTAGAATTGTTATGTGAATGTGGGCTGTGGGGGGCAAGTGGAATCCGTGCTTCTGCGAATGTTTGTGAAGGCATGAAAACTTTCGTAGAGTGAGTTCTGCTAAGTCCGCGCTGATCATTTGTTCTCAAGGGGTCGTGTTAGTTGCTTGATCCCTGAACCATCCTGACAGTGTATTAGACAGTAAACTTTTAATCCATGCTAGAATTGGTTCCATTTTAATACTTGGTTTCTGTTGGACACTGACCCTTTCTTATTTGGTTATGATGGATCAACTGAAATATATGATTTTGAAATCCCTAGTTACCTCTCACAAGTCTTGACTGAAAAATGGGCTTGATCTCCTCAAACCACCAGTGTTTACTTCTCGCGATCACATGCTTATGTTGTAGTTATTTTGTTCAGTGCATGTGTTTGAAACCCTTGTGATGTTTTGTGTTAGTTAATAAGCGGTGTGATGTTGAAGAATGTTTCATTTCATTCAATCATTCATTACCACTTATGATACTAGTTTTCATGTCTGTTTATAGACAGAAGATAGCGCCACGATTTTTTATGTAGACAACCCTTTTTTATGTGAGGATGTATAAAACTCCGTCATTCTGATTCCTTACACAAGATATTGCTCTGCAAGCATACATTTACTGTAATAATAAACAAAGAGTTAGCACGATTTTCTCGGGGTGTTCGAATGAAGCTTTACGGCTTTGACCACTGAACTGTAATATAGGTGCTTTCCTTTTATTTCAGAGGCATGGGGCAGATGCTCAAATGATGAATGTTGCAATCAGGTGTGCCAGCACAAGTGTTGCACAGGGGTCGTCTGGTGGCTTCTGGACCTGGTTGACTGGTGCGCGCTCAAATGAAATACCTCCTCCAGATTTCACACTTCCGGGCGTGACTATTCCTCCTCCGCTACCTGATCATGTGGAGGCTGGCATGACAAGAGTCACAACACTTCCCAATGGTGTTAAAATAGCCTCTGAGACATCTGCAGTATGTCGTCTTTGTGTTTATATGGTTACTCATTCCATCCATGCCCTCATCAGCAGCTGATAATAATAGGGTGTTCTCTATTTCCTATTCAGGGATCATCTTGCTCTGTTGGAGTTTATGTTGATTGTGGTTCTGTATATGAAGCACCTGAAACAACAGGTGCCAGTCAACTGTTGAAGACAATGGCCTTCTCAACCACTGCCAACAGGAGCGAATTGCGGGTTGTACGTGAAATTGAGGCAATAGGTGGCAGTGCCAAAGCATCTGCTAGCCGTGAGATGATGAGCTACACTTACGGGGCCCTGAAGACTTACATGCCTGAAATGGTTGAGGTGCTTATTGATTGTGTACGCAACCCTGCTTTTCTTGATTGGGAGGTCAAGGAACAGGTATTTCATCTTGGTGTCATCCCCTTCCACATGTCTGTTTTAGTTTAATGTATCATGTTCTTTGCTGACATAGTGACATGTTTCCTTTTCAGATTTTGAGGCTAAAGGCAGAGCTTGCGAAATCATCAAGTAATCCTGAAAAATTCCTTTTGGAGGCTCTTCATTCTACTGGCTATTCTGGTGCTTTAGCAAACCCACTAATTGCGTCAGAATATGCAATTAGCAAATTGAATGCAGATGTCCTGGGGCAATTTATAATTGTGAGATTCATCTCCAGAATTTCTTTAGTATTCTTTATGTCCTGGTATCCTTGTTGACGTGTTATTTGTACCTTTTGTTGCATGGGTATCAGGAGAACTACACTGCTCCCCGAATTGTTCTAGCTGCTTCAGGTGTTGATCATGATGAATTGGTATCTATTGCTGAACCCCTTCTGTCTGACATTCCCAGTGTATCTGGAACAACAAGGCCAAAATCTACCTACATTGGTGGAGAATACAGAAGAAGTGCAGATTCATCGGTAGGCATTAGGATTCAGTCCATTCATCAAGTCACTTATCTAACCGCTTTCGTCACCTAGATTTCTATCCTTACTTTCGCCTTTGTCTTGCAAAATAGAACACAGATGTTGCATTGGCATTCGAGGTCCCAAGTGGTTGGCTCAAAGAAAAAGATTTTGTGACCGTATCAGTTCTTCAGGTTCATTAGGCAGTTTGTTGAGAGATTCACTATTTTACTAAACAAGGCATGCCAATTGAATGTTTTATTAACTAAGAGCTCTACATCTTTTACAGACACTTCTGGGCGGTGCTGGCAAATTTTCTTGGGGAAGGCAAGGAAAGGGGCTGCATTCGCGTCTAAGTAAGTAGAACAGATGTTTATATTTTACCCTTTAGCATGCCAGATACTATGTATTCTTTTGAGAAACTGCGGGTGCATTTGGAGACTTGGAGTTGTTCAACTATCTGACTGGTTAATAATTCAAATAGGATTTGCTCCCAGTTTGTACTAGATTGATACTGCTCACCCTGAATTGGTTATTCTTTATCAAGATCTTATAGGACAAAGCAACACAAACTGTAAAATATGTTGTTCAACTTTCACACTGTTGGAGAAGTATTATTCATCTAGTTGTGTCATCTACAAGTGCACTAAAGGTTTAGTTGTTCTAGTTCTGATTGCACCATAACTATTCTTTTATGTTCATTTCATCTAGTGTAGATCTTTACCATAATGTGAAGCTCTATGAAATACAAAAATAATCTCACAAATCGAAGCAGTCAGGATCATACCAATCCCTGAATTTGAGGTGTGCTTTGTGGCTTGTGCAGACCATCTAGTAAATGAATTTGATCAGATCAAGTCAATCTCTGCTTTCAAGGACGTTCACAGTAATACTGGCATCTTTGGAATCCATACATCTACTGTAAGTATTAAATTCACAAGCTTGCTAAGTCATGCATAATGTAGTCATTTTAGTAAATATCATGTAATCATATGTATGTTTTGGGAGGAAACGGTCACTTAAAACTTGTTACAGTACATATGTTACCTTTTCTGTGTGAAAACTCAAACCATGCTTACAGCATCACATAGCAAACTCATTGGAGGAGTTAAAACAATCGTTACAGAAATGAACATAGTGTTCATAGTTTATATTTCAAATACAAATCATAACGAAGTGTTATCTCATAATCAGGATGCATCATTTGTTCCTAAAGCTATTGACCTAGCAGCAAGAGAGCTCACTTCCCTTGCAACTCCTGGACAAGGTATCCCAACTATCCTATCTTGGCTGTGGGCTCCTGTTAGTTAGATTCCTTGCCTGCCTGGAACTTCATTTATTCTCATTACAGTTGACCAAAGCCAACTAGACCGTGCTAAAGCCTCAGCTAAATCAGCGATACTGGCGAACCTGGAATCGCAGGTATATAGGAATGTTTCAAATATTTTTCTCTTTTTCTAAAACAAAATGTTATACATTTCTGTGACTGCTGATGGTTCACTCGAATAATTGAAACTCATAGGCATCACTAACAGAAGACATTGGGCGCCAAGTTTTGGCATTTGGTGAAAGGTAATGTGTTTTGAATGTTATAGTGCTGTGATAATCTCACCTTTTAGCTGTGATTCTATTCCCTTCGAGGTCACAACAGGATGCTGTCATGATATTGCTTCAGAGAGACGGCATATATCAAATGTTTCCTGCTGCTATTGTAGATATTATGTTCATGGATGTTATTATTTTGTATATGTCAATGAAAGATATATTCAACTGCTGATGCTTTTCTATTTTGTTATCTCTGTGTCATGCTCACCGGTCCACCTAATCATGGCTTCATAAAAACCCTGCAGGAAACCTGCTGAGCACCTTCTCAAGGCTATTGATGGTGTTACTCTGAAAGATGTAACATCTGTTGCTGAAAAGATCATTTCATCGCCATTGACAATGGCATCTCATGGAAACGGTAAGTGACAGCTAGTCACCTTTACATTGTGCGAGATTAATTAGAATTCCACTAGAATGTTTCTGACCTATCGCCTGCATTCTGCAGTTCTGAACATGCCAACTTATGAGTCGGTCAGTGGCAAGTTCCGCTCAAAATGAGGAGTACATGACCCTTCATCTTATCACCTTTTTTTTGGACAAGTTTAGCGGTCCTTGTCATTCACGCCTAGGCCATGATTCTTGGTCAGTTTCAGAAGAAATAAGGAACCTCATAAAGTTTTGTTTGTTAAATCTGTGATCACTTCACAATTACCTTCTTTTTCCCTTTCCTTTGCGGAACATTCATGTGGTTAATGCTGGTGATAGACCAGTAACGAGCTTGTAAATTTAACTGAACCCTGCTCCCTCTTTCTGTGACAAGGCCCCCAAAGAGTGTACAAAATTTCCGTAAACCTTTGACAAAAATGTTGAAGCACCTGAATAATGATTCTACAGAACTGAAGTTTGCAGATTCGTGTTTGAGGCAAAATGGTTATTGTGTATCTTATGATGGTGTAAGTAGGTAACCGACCATTGGTGTTTTTCGGGTTAGTTAGTTTGGTTTATTTCTCCCCTAAATTAATTACATGGTATGCCATTCTAATTCGTTTTAGCAAGTATTGGGTTCACAGGTCTCTGTTCGGCTTACCTTATAATTCGTCTTATTTGGCTTTTTTCAGTCAGAATAATATTTTTTTCTCACAACAATTTAGCCGGAACGGTGTTTTTTAACCAATTTCAGCTAAGCGAACGGGGCCGGCTTTAAATCTTACCGAGGTAACTTTTCTCAGGTTTGCTAGTGCAATAGTGTTGAGCTTCGAACAGTGACCCGCAGTGTCTTAGAATGGGCCGTCTTTTGAAGAACGCCCATTTTCCGTTTGTTAATCGAACCAGCAGAAACTAAGCGCACAAGGATTCATGGAAAGGGTGACTTTCAAAAGCCTGCTGATGAAGTTTGACGAGACGGTAAAAAAGTTCTAGATTATGGTCACGGTAAATTAGGGAGATTCTAGACTATACTGCTGAAACATGTCTTTTACGGTTTCGCACTGTAAACAGGTCAAAAAAACCTTTGTTCGGATTTTTATGGTCACGGAAGAAGTCATTTTCACGGTTGCCGCTGCAGGTGGGTTCCGATTGCGAGTGGGTTGTTTTGTTTGTTGAGCGGTGAGGAGCGTGTTAAATAACAGGCTGTTGAATGGCAAATATATACAAGAGAATAATATATAGAGTTAAATGCATGAGAGGCCCTTAAACATATAACGGTGTGTCATTTAGGTCCATAAACTTGGAAAATACATTTCTAGATACCTAAATTTGCTAAATGATATACCACATGTCCATACTTGTCACACGGGTATTTTATCTAGACGTGGCATTGCCACGCGGGAAAATATGCAGTGAACCTCCTGAAATCTAAATGGAATATCCCGAACAGGTCATCGATCTGTCATCGCCAGGACACGCACGCCACCTATTCGGCGCAATGCCGCAGAGCGACACATGCTGCCCACCTTGCCTCTGCGGCGCCTTGCCAAGTGTTGTACATGCCGCGCTCGCCCCTGGCCACGTCGCCGCTTGCTCGTGACCTCGCCTTCAGCTCCAAGCCGAGCCAAGTTTGGGGATCTGGATTAGTTCGCCGACGGAGGCGTCTTAGGCGGGCGGGCGGACTCGGCTTTAGCAGGCCCCTACTCGATGTCACTAGCGCCGCGCTGGTTGTAGGAGGTGCCGACCACGGCCTACTTGCCTCTGCTCAACAGCCGGCGCAGCGACCGCGGCTGGCGTAGACCGGGGACCTCATCTTGTCGGCGGTCCCGGGCATCTGGCTCGCCGACAACGGGGAGTTCATGGGCGGCGTGCTCAGGGCCACAGGTCGCGTCGGGGTGTCGATGACTAGGTTCTCCTTCCTACGCCCGGAGGGGAGAGAGCTCGCGGCGGTGGCGCTAGCGCTGGCGACGGGCGGTGGGGGCGTGGTTAGGTCGGCGTTGGTTACCTCATCGTGGGTGCCCCAAAAGAGGATGTTGGTGGGGAACACCGGGAACTATAGCGACGCACCGGAGGGCTCCTCCCGCAGCAGGGCGTCGAGGTCACATGACGACTGACCACATGACGGCGACGACAGATGCAGCAGGCGGGCGGCGAGCACTGGGGTGCTACCGGCGAACGACGAGGAGACCGGCCAAACTGTGCAACGGTCATGTATGGAGCGCTAATTCCACGAGATTCAAAAATTCGTCACTTACCGAAGATGGTTTGCAACGAGCTCTTGTCTAGGGGCTAGCTAACAACCGGATGCACTCATGGCTGCGAGGCATTGGAATGTGAGGCACTGGTGTGGACGGATTTTGAAAGGGCGCAAAGGTGGTCGCGGCATGCGCGTGCTCTACTTAAATAGCCGGCCATGGCAAGCTCGGTTGAGGCACAGATGGGACTCGGGCCGGCTCCTAGGCCACAGCGAGGGCGCCCACTTGCACGGGGTGATGATGGCGCATGGTCTTGGGACGAGGCGAGGCAGGGCGAGCAGCAGCTCGTGCGTGTGGCCATGGCCGAGGTGGGATAAAGGGATTGCATCGCGGCTGGCTAGCGGACACACGAGCGAGCTCGCGGCTCGTGCGGACGCGGGGCGGGTTGCCCGCCGCTGTGCCACTTGCATCCAGATGCTCGCCTACGCCTGCTGCTCTACCTTGACCGCCTCCGCCACGAGTCCCAGAACGTCCGTGCCGGGTACATCGTCCAGCTCGCCGGGTCCTTTCGCCTCCTCGCCTGCTTCGTGCTCCCCTGTTTCCTCGCTGCCCTGCTTCGTCCAACACTGATGCATGCACGTCTAGCTTCATTTAGATTTCAGGGGTTCACTGCATGTTTTCCGCCACGTGGCGTTACCACGTCAGATAAAATATCCACGTGGCAAGTATGAACCTGTTATGTATCATTTAGCAAGTTTAGGTATTTAGAAATGCATTTTCCAAGTTCATGGACCTAAGTGACACCCTATTACAAGTTCAAAGGCCTCTCATGCATTTAACTCTAATATATATATATATATGAAAAGATAATACAATATAGAGATAGGCATGGAGAAGAGATTTTCTAGACGAAAATATAAGAGCATCTACAAGAATACCATATTTCTCTTCCTAATCCTTGGTTTTTAGCAAGATGAGAAAAACCCCTCTCCAACAACTCATAATCCATGCTCCTAAAATTTACCCACTTGGAAAATCCTCCCCCGTCACGCGTAACTTTGTGCGTAGTCGCGATCGCGCAACTCCTAATCCATGCTCTAAAATTTACCCACTTGGGAAATCCTCCCCAGTCGCACATAACTTTGCGCGTAGTCACGGGCGCGCGGATACTGCTTTCTATCAGTCAGTCCTCCCCCGTCTCGCGTAACTTTGCGCATAGTCACGGTCGCGCGGATACGACTTTCTATCAGTCGGTCAATCTAAAGGTGGAAGGGTGTGGGTAAGAATAAGGAGTAGGAAAGGGTTTCTGATGCAAATATACGAGAGAGAAGGAATATATAAAAGTGATTATGATAATTTAGGAATAATATAGGATTCCTGATATAAATTATATTCTATATTTTAGGAGTAGATTATTGAAAACTTTTGGAGATGGCCTTATTTTTTTTCCTCTCAATATCTTTTTAGGAGTTAAAAAACTACATGTTTTTTGATGAAATGATAGGATACTCTTGGAGATGCTCTAACAATTAGGGAATTTGTTTAGCACCACGTTTATAACTCAGGCACCACCCAATAGCATAAGTTCAAAGCACCCAACATAACTTGAACAAACCAGGTAGCATCTAAGTTGCACAAGTTCAAAGCACCCAACTGAACATTAACAGACCAAACAACACTCAACTTAAAAGTTCAGCACTCTCTTCTGAAGGCAGTTTTTTTTTTTTTTTTGCCTTTAAGGGCATATGCCCCTACATACTGCGCCATTGGATTTGTATTGAGATGTATGCACTAGAGGAGATGGGATGCCAACAGCACAGTGCGTAGGGGCATATGCCCCTAAGAGCATATTTAACTTACTCCACACTCTTCTTCACGGGCACCACCACCTCCTGACTCTACTCCACAGCCTCCTGTACCCTGAGCAGGGTCTCCTTCGCTGCATGCAGTTGAGCCTATAGCTGCTTGGCCTGCCATGTTGAGTAGCAAAAATGATTAGTTCAATTTCCAATTTAAAACAAATCTGAGAAAAAAACTTTATTTATTGCAACTCACCCGTGCAATGACAACGGATGCGACGTCGCTGTTACTGGCGCTATCGACGCCCCTTAGTGTGAGGAGCGCGACTGCAATGTGGCCTCCTCTGCCGAGAAGTCGCCGCCCATGGGGAGGAGCGGTGGCGGAACGTTCCCGGCGTCCTGCAATCAGCCCACTCAACATTTCAAGCTAGGAGACAGATAACCGTCGCGCAAGAGGGGAGCGCACGACCAGCGCCCAACCCCGCAGTCCTCGCCCTCGCCCCTGCCTCCGGCGAGCGAGATGGCGGCGAGGCGGGGCAGGCCTAGTCGCCTATTTGAGTGTGCGTTAAAAAGATCCGTACCTACGCAGGAGGTGCAATGGCATGGGATCGAGCCTTTGTGGTGCCCCAATGAAGGACCGAAACATAGCTCGACTGGATCGTGCTCAAGGCAAATGGTTATAGTGTATTTTATGGTGGTGTAAGTGGGTAACCTACAATTGGTGTTTTTCGGGTCAGTTTGGTTTATTTCTCCCATAAATTAAATTACATGGTATGCCATTCTAATTCGTTTTAGCAAGTTTTGGGTTGACTTAATGATCAAGTTCCTGGAACTTGCATCCCTATGCATGTATGGCCTAACGTTCTTTGTTAAATCTTACTACAGCGGTAACTTTTCTCAGGTTTGCTAGTGCAAAAGTTTTGAGCTTCGAACAAGTTTTGAGTATTGAAGAACGCTCATTTTCCGTTTGTTGATCGAACCAGCAGAACTAAGCGCACAAGGATTCATGCTAAGGGTGAATTTCAATAGCCTGCTGTGAAATTTGACGAGACGGTAAAAAAGTTTTCCAAGGGACGGCTCACGGCACCCTTTCCTTGACTCGTGGGAGCCGCGCTGCGGTCATGAACGGGTGGCGGGCATGGAATTGGAGCCTCGAGATGGCGACACCATTGGCCTGCCTCTTGTTTTTTCCGAGTCGCCGTTTTTGACCCAAAATGGACGCTGGCCGCTGCGAGGGAAGCAACGAGGCTGCTCTTTGTTGGCTCCTGCTCTGCTGGCCTCGGAGTTGTGGCCGGTGCTTGGTTGGTTGGTGCCTGCCGGAGAACGGGAGGCGCCGGCGTTTTTCCGCGGCGCCAAGAGCCCCATGGTTTCACCTCAGACCGACGCCAAGGGTCAGGACTCAGGGCATCGCGAGGCAGCTGTCAACTGCTCAAGTTTATCAGTATTCTCGTACTCCGTACCTGAGCAATGAGTAGCATGCTAATTAATGCTTTCTCGCCTATCACTCTTCCTAAACGTCCCCTTTACGAGGCATTCTTTATAAAAGCACTCGAACCTAAGTGTTCTTTATCCATAAACATTGCTGAATAAAGAGAGCTTCTTATTATGTTTATACTTTATATATAAAAAGTGGAGAGTTCTAACTAAACTTTTTTTATAATGATATATATATATTATTCCCTCCGTTCCTAAATAACTGTCGCTTTTGGTTTTCGTGCCATCAGTTTAACGGAATTTTATAGAAAATGCGTGCAACATTTGTATCTCCAAATAAATTTATTATGAAAATATATTCAACGATCTTAATGATATTAATTTTATACCATAAATATTAATGTATTTATATATATATTTAGTCAAAGTTGTTTCTCGGGAAGCGAAAACGACGGTTATTTATGAACAGAGGGAGCAGTAAAAAAGTTAGAGTTTTACACGTGCAAAGATGGGCATAAGCCACGTAGAGGCAAATGGCCTAGCAGGGCAATGACAGAGAAATCACTATGAAGGGGCGCCAACAAGGACCTCAGGTGCTTCCTCCTTGTCAAGCTCCACATCCTAGCATCATGTATTTTATCAACCACTTGTTGAGGCTCCGTAAAGATGTACTTGACGATCTGTTGGTTCTCTCTCTGTATGCATGTCAGCATGTAATTAGTGGAGATGTGTGGCTGTCAAATTTCAGCCAACGTCACAAAGTTAACATCCTACTAAGAGAACACTGTAGTGCAGTACAATACTTTTGAGTTACTACCTGATCGAAGTGAGATTTCACAAGACCGCACTAAACTTTGATGAAAGTTATCTCTCAATCAAATGGACCCTTACAGGCAACTTGAAGAAAGTAAACTAAGCATGCTAAAATAAAGTGCCAACTGGACGGTTTTTTCTATGTTACACAAATTCTATTTGATGACCCTGAATATTTTTGAACCGGCTTATGTACGTGGTACTTGTAGTGGATGTAATTTTCATGTACTTCGTCACTGATTCGAACATCGTCGTGTAGTTTATACACATACAGATCAAAACCTTTAGCTGTCACCAATGAACATGTAGAGATCAAAGGAGACAGACATGTCGGTGGCCATCAAGTGACATGCACATGCATGCTTGAGTGATAGTACCTAGATATTAACTAAAAGTATGAAACATAAAACAAACATCATCACTGAGTAATAAATTAAACAAAGCACACACCTTTTCAAGTTGGTCTTCTGCTCCTTCCGTTTGATGGACCCACGTGGATTGGGGTGGATCAGTGTGCAGCTAAACAAGCATTAAAATGGTTTATATGGTAAATTCGAACGGTAGTTTTAACATGACCCATTCCATTGGTTTAATTAGAATTTGGGAGCTACCCAAGCAGCTGAATCACTTGCTTTAATTATTTCCTGATGGTGAGGGTTATTGAGTCCTTGATATGCCAATACCTTTGTTTTGTAATGTTATGAATATGTTTTCCATTTCAGAATGGTCAAAACATGAAATTGGACTCAAAGTCCATCATATAAATATATGTTATGTGGTTGGTTAAGGCTCGCTATTTTCTTTGATTCCTAGCACCAGGTTCTTAATTAATTGCGTGCGTGTTTGTTGCATCCTTGTGCATTTGCTCCAGCTGGAATGAGGTAAGGTAGCCATAAAATTGGCAAACTTGGCTTTGCCTCTAGTTAAGTACCCTCATTATTTAGCTAGCTAGCCAGGTAAACTAGTTTGTAGCATCCTCTTCAATCTTCATGCTTGTTTCTCCCTTTTCTTTTGGACGAATATGATTCTTATTGTATTTCCTTTTTTTTCAATGGCCGTGTATCACTTTCTCGAGTGAATCCAAGAGGAAAAGCTTCTTTGGAGCATTGACAACTGGCAAGCTAGCTTCCAATCCCAGAAGTGTGGTCATATATATTATCTCCATCAAGTTGAAGGTTTCATGCACCAACCAAACTCAGCACAAAAGCTCAAAAAATTGTATGACATGAATAGAACCAATTAATAAAAGTAGTCTTTTAAACAAAAGAATCAAGAAAAATAAACTTATACTCAATTCTATTATATTCACATGTGGCAGTAGTTGCTTGTAAGATGATGGCATTGGATTTGTGACAAAAAATAAATAAAGAAGAATACGGAAAACCGTCCATCCAATCGGAATCAGGTGCAACTTACAAGCAAAGCATCTTCCAGGGAATATGCTCCTGCTGAAAAACAAGGGGCAGGCAGCGTATCACCTTTTCAAGCAGCAATAAGCTTATCAGAAACCGTGTGAGAGGTTATCGAAGCCGCTGGTTTCATTGTGACCACAGATCAGCATGTACTATGTACTACGCCGTCACCTTTTAATAATGTTCATCATCCTGTTTGCTTGATCATTTCTGTGGCTTATAAATCGATTGATGCTGTTTTGTTGTGAGAGAAAAACACTGTATCATGACTGATAAACATGGCTAATACGATCAAGCGAACAGGGCGCATTTTCTGATGCTACTTATATCATGAGTGGCTGTTAGCTTCAAGTTTCTTGAGTCTTAATTATCTTATTATTATAATTGTGTGCTGAGAATAAAATAAAGCTAAATCCATCTTTTTTTTTCTTTGGAGGAAGCAAAGAAAGAAAGAAACTTGTAGCGCATATTATACATAATATGCCGCTGGTGGGCGGTTGAGGAAGCCAAGACGGATCGCAGTTCGCACACAGTTTCTTCATAGAAGAAAAGGAAATGAAGAAGGAAAAAAAAAAGGTCCCGGTGCGGTGCTCGTCGTCTTGTTCTTGTCGCAGGGCCTGCATGCAGTGGCCGTCAACTTCACATGGAGGCGACCAGAGAACATGCGTGGTTGGCTGAGCATGGCGTACGTCCTCCGTCTCGTGTGCCGTCATGTAGGCTGTAGGCATATGATGCAGTATGCAGCGAAAGTCTCCCCTCGTCCGTATATTAGCGGGCTAATAACAAGAAGACTTGGTATATGTGTACTTGCGTTTTGATCGGCATGTAGCAGCCGGAGGTACGTACAGATCGCCATTTCGGCGTACGCGACCTATATATCACCTAAGTGGTTTATATGGTTTGTACCATTTTTCCAGAATAAACCGGCACTGAAAACGTATGTTTTTATTGATATAGCAACAAATCAAAATCAGTATTCCTCAAAAGTTATCTACATGGAAAAAATAGAGTCTGTCTACCCAACAACCATGTGTTTTATACAGTTTCAACACATGATTTTTTTTGCACCATAGAATTAAAATCCAACAGCCTTCTTCTACCTCCAGACAATCACAAATCACAAGATCCACAGATCACAAGAAATAATTTTTTTCTATGCAAGGACAAAAAGAAAAAAGGTTCCCAGTCGAGGGAGATGGCAGTCACCTAGAGGGTGCCGTTGCCGAGGAGCAGCCGCGGCGGCGTGTGGCTGGTGTCGCAGGTGAGGTCGAACCCCGACAGGTGGCACCCGGGGCTCAGACCGAGCGGGATGGGCACGCTCACGTCCCCGCACTGGGTCCTGCAAGTCCCCAGCCCCATCGCCGCTGCAAGCAGTTGAAAAGAGAGAGGGAGAGAGGGACAAAAAAAAATCCATGTGTTTTTTTTACTAAAACACATGTGTGTTGTATAGTATTTCTGGAAAAGATAAAATGAAAACACCTATAACACTACTTAACTCTTTTTTTTTGCGATCGAATAGAAATCAAACGGAAATATTGGCCTCCTTTCCTCTTTTCTCAAAATGTCATAAGCTCTCTGAACGATTCTCCTCAGCTGCAGCAAGTTATTGCCAAAATAGGGTAAGGTCTCGTTGGAGAACCTTCCGCCTTCGCTTTCGTTGTTGTCCTAGCCACTCGATTGTTATCAAGTTTTATGTTGTTCCTTTTTCACAAATTAAAATCTGTTTTCATGGCTAGCATGATAGCCTATTACTTTTTTTCTTTTCGAAACACATGCACTCGTCGTATACATACTCGTCCCTATCAACACATGTACACACATCTTATCCATATGAGCACTTATAAAAGACTATACCGTTAATTTTCGAGATTGACAAAATCACAATAGTTCACTCACTCGATGTCCACATGCACGTTGCAAATACCAGGGACAAATTTGCAACAACAATTTATAACGTGCAACGCTGAAACTAACTTTTTAATGCACATGTCACTAGTAGAGAACAGACCTTTGATCCTCGGTCAAAATGGGCTCTAGTCCCGGAATTTTTTGCGCCCGGGACTAGAAATACCTTTAGTCCCGGTTGGTGTCTCCAACCGGGACAAAGGTCCCTACCCCAACGGCTACTGCGCCAGACAAAGGTGGCAGGGACCTTTAGTCCCGGTTAGAGCCACCAACCGGGACTAAAGGTATACTTTTACTCCCGGTTGGTGGCTCCAACCGGGAGTAAAGGTCTACTCCCGGGCCGTGGCTGCGCCTGGGGTTGGAAAGTTACTTTTAGTCCCGGTTGGAGCCACCAACCGGGACTAAAGGTTCCCCCTTTATATCCCAGCCGTCTCCTTCTTCCTCCCCGAGTCCGAGCTCAGCACATTTTGAAGCTCACTGCACTAGTGTTCTTGCTTCCTCCCTCCCTCCATTGTTCCTCCATCCATTATTCGATTCCTCCATCGATTTCTTCGATTCCTCCGTCGATTCTTCAGTTGTAAAGGTTACCAATCTCATACTCTCATTTTTCACCATTGTCTTATCTCATTTTGTTCACTATATATATATATGGTTCTTTATTGTGGTTTTTTTCATTTGTAAGCAATTTGAGCTCAAAATCACTTCAAGCTTGCATATTTACATGAAATAAGGTTAAAGTAGCTAGTTGAACTTGCGGACCGTATTCATCTCGGCGAGCATGTTTGAAAGGTCCTTGTTGGTTTTGGTAATTGAGTGACAACCTAGGTGGACTAATTGTGTTTATGTGAGATACACAGGTGTTTAGTCCACAGGTACATGTGTATGAGCAACATATGCCATGGAGGTGAAAATGGCTTGGAGATGTTGCAAAGCTCACACATGTGATGATGAAGGAGCTTATTGCACATGAGACATGACATTGAGTCATGTGATCAAGGTGGATAAGATCAAGACAAGACTTGGCTTGATGGACCGTTTACAAGCGTGAAGGGCAAGTCGAAGGCTTTGGAGTGATGGACCATGTGGCGGTGAAGCTTGAGCAAGACTTGGCGCCCGATGGACGATGGCAGCGGTGAAGGGCAAGTGAAGTCAAGATCGATGAACCAATATGATCACGTGATGATATGAAGTGGATCATATCATTGTTGATAGTGTTGGTGCATGTGTTGCATCGACATTGGAGGAGATGGTATGGAATGCGCAAGGCAAAGGTATAACCTAGGGCATTTCATTTCACCGGTCATAGGTGTGTAGAGAAGTTTATGACCGGGTTTAGGATAGATGGTCGTACTATCAAGAGGGGCAAACTTGTTTGCATATCGGTCATCTAGTGCCACTCGAGTGATCTAACTTTGCATTGTCGCTAGGATCGAGTGGCGTGGCAAGTTGAGTGGCTAACATCCTTTGGAAAATGATTGTGAAAATGCTAACACACATACACATGGTGGTGTACACTTGGTGGTGTTGGCACATTTACAAAGGAGGTGGTGTTTGCAGGGGTGAGATGGGTTTGGGTCCCTCTCTCCCTCCCGCCGAGCTTGCGAGGCGAGATTCGGCGCTTTCGGGAAAATAGAATGCCTATTTTCTATTGCGCCGGATGCAAATTCTTGGTGGTTAGCACATTGGAGCAAGGGTGAAGAAGTTAGAAGTGAGAACGAGTTGGTCGCGAAGATCTTTGGCGTCGGTCAACCGACCGGACGCTGGATCTCGAATGCACCCGGACGCCGGCAAAGCGCGTCCGGCCGTGGCTGACGATCTGATGACGATATAAGTTGAGAGTGACCGGACGCAGGTGTCGCGTCCGTCGCGTTCGACCGGACGGCGTCCGGTCATGCTCGGAGCTTCTTGGAAACGCACCGGACGCCGGGGTTGCTGCGTCCGGTCGGTTCATCTTGCCGAGCGTCCGATCGACGGATGACCGTTGAGATCCGGTGAACAGCGTTTGAAGGAGGGGACACGTGGCGTGCGTCGCATCGCGACCGGACGCCGAGGTCCAGCGTCCGGTCGATCGGACCGAGCGTCCGGTCGTCCCGACCGCTGCCCAGTGATGAAGGGTAACGGCTAGTTTAGCCCTTGGGGCTATAAATAGAAGTGGCCCTCGGCCATGGCTGGTGCTGAGCACCTCAAGGGACTTAGTGTCCATGCTTGTGAGTGCTTGGGAGCCCTCCATCACACATATACTTGATAGTGATCATTCGATTGTGTGAGTGAGCGATTCTAGTGCGATTGCATCGTGAGGTTGCATCGAGTGGCACTAGGTGGTCGTGTTGCAAGCCGGTGGTGCTTGTTACTCTTGGAGGTTGCCACCTCCTAGACGGTTTGGTGGTGGTCTCCGTCGAAGCGCGCAAGAAGCTTGTGCGGCGCTCTGGAGAAGTGCTTGTGAGGGGCATTGTGCTCGCCCCGCGGGAGCCGCGAAGAGCAACTCTAGTAAAGCGTGTCATTGAGCTACCCTCACTCAAGGGGTAGGTTCTTGCGGCGCCCGACGTGCGGGCTTAGCGGGTGATGCTAATTAGCCACCAACCACCAAGTGAGCGGTCGACACAACGGGACTAGCGTGTTGGCAAACACGTGAACCTCGGGAGAAAAATCATCGTGTCAACCTTGTTCTTCCCGTTGGTTTGCATCCCCATTACACAAGCTTGCAATTACTTATATATACATCTTAAGCTTGTGTAGTTGCTCTTGTAATTAGATAGCTTGTGTAGCTAGCTAATTACCTTCTTGCTTGTGTAGCATAGAAGTAGCTCCCTTGCGTGGCTAATTTGGTTTTAGTAACCTTGTTAGTCACATTGCTTAGTTTGTGTAGCTAAGTATTTGCGCTCTCTAATTAGGCATTGGTTGCCTTGTTATTGAGCATTGCTAGTGAGCTTAGTTAGCTTTGTGCTTTTGCTTACTAGCATGTATAGGAGCTCCCTTTTTACTTAAAGTACTAGTGGCATAGGTTTGTGTGACCTTGCTCCTAGAATTGTTTAGGAGAGCTCTAGCTAGCCCGGCACCTTAGTTGCTTTATTAGTATCTTTGCAAGGTGCTAGTGAACATATATAGAGGGGTGTAGTCTTGGCTAGACCGATTGTTTTAATTCCGCATTTATATCGGTTAGCCGACGCGATTAAGTTTTAGAAAAGACTATTCACCCCCCCTCTAGTCCGCCATCTCGACCCTTCAATTGGTATCAGAGCCCGGTCTCTCATTTGTGGTCTTCACCGACCCGAGAGGATGGCGAACTTTGGGCTAGATGGTTGTGAGAATCACATTTTTAATGGCACTAACTTTGCACTTTGGAAAAATCATATGCTTGATCATTTTCGTGCAAAGGGACCTAAATTTTGGTGGGTTGTCACTAGTGGTCTCACCCATGTCTTGGATCATAGAACTCTAACCAAAGCTCAAAGAGTCCTCTATGAATTTGATGCACATGCTTGTTGTTTTCTATTGGATGCTTTACATTTTGATTTGATGAAGCAAGTAAACTACAAGGGGACCGCTCGTGAGATATGGGACTCCATCAAGGACACCTTCGGTGATTCCTCCACATGGGATGATGGTAAATTCAAGAAGGAGGATGAGCCCAAGAAGGAGACACACGAGTGTGTTGAGCATAACCACAATTTGGTGATTGTGGAAGATTGCTCCACCTCATTGTCAAGTGAGGATGATGATGATCAATCCACTACAAGTTCACTTGACAAGGTTGATGATGATGCCACAAGTGTTGCAAGTGATGATGCTACCCCATGCACACTTGATGGTGATGATGGTTCATGCTCAAGCCATGATGATGCTACTACAAGCCCATCCACTTCACCACATTGTCTCATGTCACAAGGTGACACCAAGGTATCAAATGGTAATGTGGTTGATCATGTTGAGTCATATGATGAGCTTGTTAGTAGACTTGCTAGCATGACCATGTCTTTAGAAAATGAGAAAGCTAAAACATTGAAATTAGAAAATGAAAACTCATTTCTAAAGAACTCTTGTGAAGAACATAAGAAATTGCTTAATGCGTATAAATCTTCACTTGATGAGCTTAAATTGAATCATGAGACACTTCTTGCATCTCATGATGAATTATTAGAAAAACAAGCTTCTCTCATTAAAGTGTTTACAAAGAAACTTAAAAATAATGAGAACTCATCACATGGGTCAAAAGATCAATTGCAAAATGTTGCTAAACCTTGTGATGTAGAAAAGAAGCATGTATCCACCTCTTGTGATGATTTATTAGATATGCCATGCTCTTCACATATAGATGCTTGTTCTACTTCTATGTCTTGTATGACTAACATTTTGAAGGAGAACAATGAGCTAAATGAACAAGTGAAGAAATTGAGCAACAAGTTAGAGAGGTGTTACAACTCTAAAGTCACCTTTGAGCACATGTTGAAAACTCAAAGATACTATGGTGACAAGTGTGGCCTTGGCTTCAAGAAGAAGATGACAAAGGGCGAAATGAAGAGAGAGAGAAAGATGAAGAAGCTTCAACAAAGAAAGCTCTCTCATACCATGTGCTACCGGTGTCATAAAGTGGGACACCTTGCAAATGGTTGCCCTAACATTGAGAAGCTCAAGAAGATAAAAGAAGAAGAGAGGCTCAAGAATGTGAAGTGCTTCAAGTGCCGCACTTGGGGTCATCTTACCTCAATGTGCCCAACCAAGCAATTGGTGAAGCAACTAGTGAAGCCTCAACCAAAGCCACAAGTTGAGCAAGAGAAGACACCCCAAGAGCAAGTCAAGATCAACCATGAAGATGGTGGTGATTTGATGATAAAGAAGAAGAAAACAAGAAGGGGTGGAAAAGGAAGGCATCCAATGCAAATCCAAGATGCCAAGATGATGAGCAAGAATGGAGATGAGAAGAAAGTCTATGCTCACATCAAGTGCTTCAAGTGTGAAAATATAGGACACTTTGCCTCTAAGTGTCCTACCAAGCTTGAGAAGAAGGCTCAAGCAATCCATGAGAGGCAAGGCACTGAGAAGCACCACATGAGCAAAGAGAAGGCTCAAGCAAAGAGAAAGTGCTACTCATGCCGGGAAAGGGGACACATGGCACATTCATGTCCCCTAGGTAAAATTTCTAAGCCTATTTCAATTGATGATCATGATATGCTTAGAAAGGATGGCAATGGTACCTCATTGGTTGCAATTGCAAAACATCCCGCTACTCATACTAAGGCGTTACCTAAGTATGTTGCTCCTAACTTGAGAGGACCCAAACTTGTTTGGGTACCATCAAAAAGTGGATGATTGATTGTAGGTACCATCGGCATTGGAGGCTTGGTTCAAATGATATTCATCTTGTTGATCATGTAGTTGAACCAAGTATTGCTAAGTGATGATCATTATCCCAATGCCATGACAAATTGAATGAAGTCCAAATACTATCAACAATACAAGTGCAAAACTCAAGTTGTTGGTGAATTATTGGATATAATTGATGGCTTGCAAATAATTGAGTTGAAGCTTGCTAGTTGGATGATCATGAGCTAATCAAGGTATATCTCTTGTTGATCATTTCATTTGGGTGCATATGAGTTGATTGAATTGGATAAATATGCAATGTTGCTTGCTATGAGATGTTTGAATGGATAATTGCTTAGTAATCAAGTTTGGATTGATTTGTGATTGGATAAGTTCATAAGATGACATTTAGTAAGTGTTTTGAATGGATATATGTCTTATGAAAGTATTCAAACAAGTTAGTTTCAAGTTTGGTTCATATTTGATGAAGTATAGCTCAATTGCTTGAAATCTGTCCTATATTCAAAATCTGAGCTAGCTGTGATCATAGCCATGTTTGAGTGATCAAATCTTATTGGATTGGCTTGAAAATTGGTGTACATTCTCTAGATTTATGGTATGAGATGCTGTAGAAATTTCATGGAAATTGGATAAGAAATGCTTCGGTTTTGGAGTGGTTCTTGTCAGCTATAGTGCAGCAGTTTTCAGCATGTAGCAGTGGTGGAAGAATTAAAATTTTGGCAGTCATATGAGATCAAATGAAGCTAAAATTTTTATGGCTGCTAGATAACTTAGTGAAGCCTATCTTCACCAAATTTCGTGGTATTTGGATTTGTACTTTGGGAGATATGCCTATTTCTTTGGAGAGTACAGAATCTGCCAGAAAAGTGACAAATATTGGATTGATCTAGAGTCACTTTAATTGAAAGGTCCTTAAGTTGGAAACATGTCTATAAGTGTTTGAGGTACCTAAGTTTGGTTTTGATATAATCTAGAAGCATGACAAGTAATGAGTACAAGGCTATTTGATTGTGGAGTGTACTTTGCACACTTTTGGTACTAAAATTGGAAGATCAAGATCAAACTCAAGATGAAGATGAAGATGAAGTTTAAGTTCTAGATATGATTGGAAATCATTTGGTAGAAAGAAAAGGGCTTAAACAAGTAGAAAGAAAAGGACTTAAAGAAGGAATTAAGATTACTCATCAAGTTAAGTCCATAACTAGGATCAATCAATCAAGTCATTTCAAGTGAGTATCAAGAATGGTTCTTGGAGAGAGGTCACTTCTCCCTAAGTGTAGGGGCTTGCCGCCTATGTGTAGGTGAACCAAGTGTGGTACTTGGAAGGCTAACATGGAAGTGGTGATCCGAGGTACATTTAAGATGCTTAGTTGAAGCAATCAAAAGGATTGATCAAGAAAAGCAAGCAACACCCAAAAGAGAGCTAGTCATGATATTTCAAGTGGTATTCTCATATTGATGCTCTCATGCAAGCAAACATCAAAAGAGAAAGCAAGTCAACCACAACAAGAAAGTGCACTTGATCATAAGTGGTATTCATTTCATATGGGTGAGGAATGAGATTCAAATTGGTATCTATCGGTCTTCACCAAGCTTATAATTGGACTTCGTATTGCTATTGGAGTAATGAATTGGAATCTATGTGACTATCCTCTACTCCAACATAGCAAAGGTATCATTGTAATGTGCATGATCATTTCATCCCTTACTAGTATGCGGTTAGTGCATATAGTACATGCTTCATAGGATCATGCATAACAAATGAAATGTTTAAATTCATAGCCTACCACTATTGTTTGAATGATTACTTGATCTAGTGGTTAGTACATGAATTTGTTCATGAGCTAGTAAACCCAAGTACTTGATTTAATTTGGATTGCTAAACAAGTAACAAGTACAACATTGACAAGATAACCCTTAAAAGAGGTGTGAAGAAGCTTGTCATTGGTTCAAACCGGACTTGGATGCTTAGGCAAATCAATTTAGTTCAAGTCAACTTAAAAGCTCATGATAATGATAAGAGTACAAGCACAAGACAACAATGCAAATGGATATCTAGTTTATATATTTCAAGTGGTATCTAGACTCAAGTAGTTCATCATGATTTCACAAATAATGTCTAGATCAACTCACAAGTGATATCCTATAAGTGGTACTCATGAAGATAGCAAATGTTTAAGAAATGGTCTTTATTGATAAATCAAATAAGTGGTTCCATACTAGAAGATTCTTTCAAATGGTATTCACTTCCTACAAGTGGTATCTATACATAGTATCAATCATGCAAGATGATGGTTCCACAAGTGATCCTCAACTTTAAGTGATCATCAAATAAAGAATGCATCCCTCACCTACAAGAGCTTAAGTGAAATAAAATGGATGACCCATACATAGAATGATAAGATACATGTAATACAAGTTACAAGTTCTAAATGGTATCTACTTGTGGTGTCATTCCGATATTCAAGTAATGTCCATAAAAAATGCAAGTCTCAACCATCTACCCCAAAGAGTATACCTTTGCATCAATAAGAAGCATACCTTTTATGGAAATTGATGACAAAGGGGGAGAGATTGTATAAAGATATGAAGGCTTGATTGAATGGGGGAGAAATTGGACATTGAGAGATGAATGGGGGAGAAATTGGACATGGAGAGATGAGATATAAAAGAAATAGAGGTTGGACATGGACAAAGAGGGAGCAACATTGAAGAAAAGAGATGGATCAAAATTCTTGGACAAGAGAAGCACACAAGTAGGGGGAGCAAGCTCATAAACTTTGATTGATTGCATTTGATATGTGCATAATCATGTGCTTGCTTGCATTGCATAAGTTTTTAAATTCAATATGCATGCTTGTGTGGTGTATGCTAGTTATAGAACTTGAATGATGATTTGCTAACTAGCATGCATAGGATGATAGCTAGACACTTGGTATATTCTTTAAGTAATGCTAGTACCTTGATTTTAATGTTGATCTCATGAGGTATCTAGTGCTTTTATTTCCAAGTGATATCTAGCTAACCATGGTGCTAAGGATGAACTTAAAGGTGCAACTACGATTGGTACACGCTTCAAAGGTTTATTCTATACACCTTAGCATCATTTTGTAGTATTTACTCTCCCACAATTTCAATCTATACATATGTGCAAGCTTCAAATTAAATACACTAGCACATATGTAGGGGGAGCTAATACTACCATTTCGGGTTTGTGGTACTTGTCCAAAATCATTTTCACATGGTAAAATTGCTTGGGCAAGCAACATGAATCCAAAAGAGCTTAATTTCCATATCTTTGTAGAGTTGTCATCAATTATCAAAAAGGGGGAGATTGAAAGGTCCTTGTTGGTTTTGGTAATTGAGTGACAACCTAGGTGGACTAATTGTGTTTATGTGAGATACACAGGTGTTTAGTCCACAGGTACATGTGTATGAGCAACATATGCCATGGAGGTGAAAATGGCTTGGAGATGTTGCAAAGCTCACACATGTGATGATGAAGGAGCTTATTGCACATGAGACATAACATTGAGTCATGTGATCAAGGTGGATAAGATCAAGACAAGACTTGGCTTGATGGACCGGTTGCAAGCGTGAAGGGCAAGTCGAAGGCTTTGGAGTGATGGACCGCGTGGCGGTGAAGCTTGAGCAAGACTTGGCGCCGATGGACGATGGCAACGGTGAAGGGCAAGTGAAGTCAAGATCGATGAACCAATATGATCACGTGATGATATGAAGTGGATCATATCATTGTTGATAGTGTTGGTGCATGTGTTGCATCGACATTGGAGGAGATGGTATGGAATGCATAAGGCAAAGGTATAACCTAGGGCATTTTTCACGGTCATAGGTGTGTAGAGAAGTTTATGACCGGGTTTAGGATAGATGGTCGTATTACTATCAAGAGGGCAAACTTGTTTGCATATCGGTCATCTAGTGCCACTCGAGTGATCTAACTTTGCATTGTCGCTAGGATCGAGTGGCGCGTGGCAAGTTGAGTGGCTAACATCCTTTGGAAAATGATTGTGAAAATGCTAACACACATACACATGGTGGTGTACACTTGGTGGTGTTGGCACATTTACAAAGGAGGTGGTGTTTGCAGGGGTGAGATGGGTTTGGGTCCCTCTCTCCCCCGCCGAAACTTGCGAGAGAGATTCGGCGCTTTCGGGAAAATAGAATGCCTATTTTCTATTGCGCGGATGCAAATTCTTGGTGGTTAGCACATTGGAGCAAGGGTGAAGAAGTTAGAAGTGAGAACGAGTTGGTCGCGAAGATCTTTGGCGTCGGTCAACCGACCGGACGCTGGATTCAATGCACCGGACGCCGGGCAAAGTCGCTGCGTCCGGTCAAGGCCGACGTCTGATAGACGATATAAGTTGGAGAGTGACCGGACGCCGGTTCTGGTTCTGCGTCCGATCGCGTTCGACCGGACGCGTCCGGTCATGCTCGGAGCTTCTTGAAACGACCGGACGCTGGGGTTCTTGTGCGTCCGGTCGGTTCATGCTTGGAGCGTCCGATCGACGAGATGACCGTTGAGATCCAATGAACAGCGTTTGAAGGAGGGGACACGTGGCGCGCAGAGTCGCACGACCGGACGCCGAGGTCCGGCCGTCCGGTCGATCGGACCGAGCGTCCGGTCGTCCCGACCGCTGCCAGTGAAGGGGTAACGGCTAGTTTAGCCCTTGGGGCTATAAATAGAAGTGGCCCTCGGCCATGGCTGGTGCCGAGCACCTCAAGGGACTTAGTGTCCATGCTTGTGAGTGCTTGGGAGCCCATCCATCACATATATACTTGATAGTGATCATTCGATTGTGTGAGTGAGCGATTCTAGTGCGATTGCATCGTGAGGTTGCATCGAGTGGCACTAGGTGGTCGTGTTGCAAGCCGGTGGTGCTTGTTACTCTTGGAGGTTGCCACCTCCTAGACGGTTTGGTGGTGGTCTCCGTCCGAGCGCCGCAAGAAGCTTGTGCGGCGCCTCGGAGAAGTGCTTGTGAGGGGCATTGTGCTCGCCCATGAGCCGCCAAGAGCAACTCTAGTAAAGCGTGTCATTGAGCTACCCTCACTCAAGGGGTAGGTTCTTGCGGCGCCCGACGCGCGGCTTAGCGGGTGATGCTAATTAGCCACCCGAACCACCAAGTGAGCGGTCGACACAACGGGGACTAGCGTGTTGGCAAACACGTGAACCTCGGGAGAAAAATCATCGTGTCAACCTTGTTCTTCCCGTTGGTTTGCATCCCCATTACACAAGCTTGCAATTACTTATATATACATCTTAAGCTTGTGTAGTTGCTCTTGTAATTAGATAGCTTGTGTAGCTAGCTAATTACCTTCTTGCTTGTGTAGCATAGAAGTAGCTCCCTTGCGTGGCTAATTTGGTTTTAGTAACCTTGTTAGTCACATTGCTTAGTTTGTGTAGCTAAGTATTTGCGCTCTCTAATTAGGCATTGGTTGCCTTGTTATTGAGCATTGCTAGTGAGCTTAGTTAGCTTTGTGCTTTTGCTTACTAGCATGTATAGGAGCTCCCTTTTTACTTAAAGTACTAGTGGCATAGGTTTGTGTGACCTTGCTCCTAGAATTGTTTAGGAGAGCTCTAGCTAGCCCGGCACCTTAGTTGCTTTATTAGTATCTTTGCAAGGTGCTAGTGAACATATATAGAGGGGTGTAGTCTTGGCTAGACCGATTGTTTTAATTCCGCATTTATATCGGTTAGCCGACGCGATTAAGTTTTAGAAAAGACTATTCACCCCCCTCTAGTCCGCCATCTCGACCCTTCAATGTTCTCTGTCGAGCGGTAACAGACGTCAAGGAGGAGCTTTGATTCTACGAGGGAGAGCGGCAACGGTCGTGGAAAACCGTGTTCCCTTCCTCGTAGAATCGGAGCTCTTTCGTGGCCAAGTACGGTGCCGTCCGGTGGAGAAATGCTCGTCGAGATGATCACGTAAGCAAGTTCAACTAGTACGGATGGTTATTTATTCTTATGTCCCGATATCGTCATAGTAGTCTATCAATCACCGTACCCAAACGTAGTATATATATAAATATAAACTTAGAAAATAGTTAGAAAATTATAGAAAATCCGTACTAGTTGAACTTGCGGACCGTGTTTATCTCGGCGAGCATGTTCTCTGCCGAGCGGTAATGGACGTCAAGGAGGAGCTTTGATTCTACGAGGGAGAGCGGCAACAGTTGTGGAAGACCGTGTTTCCTTCCTCGTAGAATCGGAGCTCTTCCTTGACCAAGTACGGTGCCGTCCGGTAGAGAAATGCTCGCTGAGATGATCACGTAAGCAAGGTCAACTAGTATGGATGGTTATTTATTCACATGTCCTGATATCGTCGCAGTAGTATGTCAATCACCGTACCCAAACGTAGTATATATATAAATATAAACTTAGAAAATAGTTAGAAAATTATAGAAAATCCATACTAGTTGAACTTGCGGACCGTGTTCATCTCGGCGAGCATGTTCTCTCGCCGAAAGCGGTAACGGACGTCAAGGAGGAGCTTTGATTCTACGAGGAGAGCGCGGCAACGGTCGTGGAAGACCGTGTTCCCTTCCTCGTAGAATTGGAGCTCTTCCGTGGCTGGCACGGTGCCGTCCGGTGGAGAAATGCTCGCCGAGATGATCACGTAAGCAAGGTCAACTAGTACGGATGGTTATTTATTCACACGCGTCCCGATATCGTCCGCAGAGATCTCATTATGTGTGTACACTCCCATTCTTCTCGTTAATTTGCGGAAATATCATGTGAATTACTTACCCGCCAAGATAAAGACAAGAACACAATGACCATTAAAAATATCATTGTTTAGAGATCTAGATAATTTTATAGTTTCTTAATTTTATTTGTTTATAAAAGGAGAAATTTATAGCGTATTAAAAAATGAGTATAGAGAGTAGATGGCAACTGCTTCCGGGTCCTCGGCCTCTCATGGGTTTCCAAAGCGACTTAGGCCGGGCCTCCCTCTCATTCCATGCGGCAAGTGTCGTGATGAGACAAAGATTGTGATGGAGTACCGAGTGAAGAAGGAGGGTCCCAACAATGATCGTATCTTCTACAAGTGTCCGGATCGCAATGTGAGTTATTTTATCGTATTTAATGATTATGATTAGTTTATACCTATTTTCATGATGGTTGTGATTAAAGTTCTAATTTTTTGTTTTAATTTCAGTGGGATGGCAGTGGACGATGTTCAGGCTTCTACTGGGAGGAAGAGTATGTTGAACTCGTGCAAAAATATCTTGCACAACAGGTAGATACGGCGGCTAATGAGGCAGTGATCCAGCCGAAGAAGCCCAAAGATGTTGCACAATCAGAGGATCTGTCTGTTTTAGTTGAGATTGGTCGTGAAATCCTAGTGCTACTGAAATGTATTTTAGCTTTAGTTCTTTTAGTGGTAGTTGGGATTGTCTACATTATAGCGATGCTTTTAGTTGATGATGAATTTGATCAACACTGGCACTCAAGTTGTCGGCGATGATGGTGCTAAAAATAACGTGCAAGAGGATGCAGATGACGGGAGTCAGTACTTAGCTCTTGAACAAAATGAGCAACAACATATTGGCCAAGTATATATTTTTTATTATTAGCTATATAATTATCATATGTCTTATGTGTGCTCATGACATTAAAAATAATATTTATGTTTTGTAGCCCTCTGGATCGACATCAACTACAATGAAGAGTAAAAATGTTCGAGGTCCCAAAAAGCCATTGGAGGGTCGCTTCATCATCTCGGAGTTCAATGTGGATACAGGCGAACCGGGGGGGCCAAATAAAATAAAATTCGTGCACCACTGTGGTTACCTTGTACGAGACCGGCTCCCGATCAGTACCCGCGAATGGAAGAAGAAGACCAATGCTCCTCATATCAGTTTTGTCTCCGATCGTGACAAGACGTTAATTTAGAAAGATGTCTTGGTACATTTCACGCTCCAAACAGATGGTTATGATGATATTATAGATGGTGATGAATTGAAGGAGCGAGTTAGGGATTGGGCAATGAAGAAGATGGCCACCCGGTTTCGAGACTTGGAAGAAACACCTATACACGACGTATGTCAAGAAGAACATAGCACCAGATTTTCTTGTCCCAGTGCCCGATCTCAAAGCAGAGGCCCTATTAGGATGAGTTTGTACAAGACAAGACATCGGAAGAGGGTGCGAGTCGGGTGATAAAGAACCAACGTAATGCCCAATGTAAGACATACCACCATAACTTGGGATCGGTGGCTACCCGACCGCCATTAAGAAGTGGAACAAAATGGAAGCGCACCTTCTTGCCAAGGGTATCACACCCGAATCACTTTCGAGTGGGGAGAGCGTGCAAAGAATTGGTTTTTCGCTCATGGGGAACACTGGACCAGAGATGTGGGAAGTGCGTTTATGGCGCAAGACCGCAAGAAGCAAAGCAGAAAGATTATTTTATGCTCGAGAGCTATCTAGTGTGGTGCGTTCAGCCCAACAGAGAGAAGGATGAGCCGACATACGCCATCGGGACTATTGAACATGGTGGCGAACTAGAGGCAAAGGAAGTGTCTCGTGGGAGCATGGATTCCTCAGATGCACCTTCCTCGAAGCCGCCAGAGAAAGAAGGAAGAAGAGGCACAAATGCTCCAGAGGTTGGAGGAAGCGGTGCGTGAAGCATAGGAGCGGAAAAAAACCTTGAAGCGAGACTGCAGGAGGAAATCGGAAGGCAAGTGCAAATAGCGGTGAGTGCAAGCAAGCGAGCATCGAGCCGGAATCAACATTAGACAACTGCTTGGGTTGAAAAGCGCTTGCGCTTCCACAGAGATACCAAATCAAGGGGACACATGATCAAGGCTTCCCTATGGATGACGCCATCAACCTTGTACAATGTGTGAGCTACACATTCCGAGGGGAATTCCACAATCAAGGTGGCTATCGGTCTTGTTAATCCTATCGACCGAACCAAGACACCAAGGATTCATGGGAATATAATCCAAGAAGGATATGCTACCATCTCGGTAGATAAAGTCGAAAAAGGTTTTAGTGATTTGCCTCTTGACATTCCCCGGAGGTGATGGCGAGAAGACTCTAGGAGAAGCGGAGAAGATATTCATTCTATGGCGCAAGCGCTACATTATCATTCCGGGATGTCGGCTCCACCTCCTCCCGAACTACCTCACCATAGGTAATGCGTGCGGATGAAAACACTACATCATTAATTTGTATTGGCTTAAATAATTAACAATCTGCTCATAATAATATGTCATTCCTTTTTTGTAGCAGATCCTTCTCCAACCTAAATCCAAGCTGTTCAATCGCCAGATCATCATAGTGCTCAGTCTGATGACATTGTGTTGGAAGGCGAGGCTGCATCCACACCATCTCCAAGGAGGTCTCCAACGCCACAGCCGCCGCCACCTCCAAGGAGGTCTCCAACGCCTCCCGCCCCGCCTACCAAGAAGCCTAGCAAGAGGCCAGCCCTCAAACGAAGAACCGGGTCCCTTTTACCGCAAAGAAAGCCACCGTGAAACCAAGGGCTATTCCCAAAATAATATCTGAAGAGAAGGAAGAAGGAACTGATGCATATAAAAAAGATATGTCTAGATTCTATGACAAACTTAAAAAGAATCAAGAAGCAAGGAGAAATCCGGAGAAACCGTACTTATTAGTAGCTCCAGATATTCTAAGAAAAAGGGTGGCTTCTTACCAGCAACAACAGCGGAAATCTCGTAAGCCGTCCAAATCAACGTTATCGGACTATGACCGCACTCTCACCAAGTCAATTGAGGCGGCACAGAAAAAAAGCGGGCGGGGAAAGGAGTTGCCTAACTCGGACAAGCGCGCCAATCAGTCCCCCGCTAGTTGTTGGTAATGAATATGGTTCAATTTATGGTTAATGCATCAGGCAAACATACCTCCGGATGTCGATTTGGATCACCTTGGTGAATTTATTGATGAGACTGGTCTCGACCTTTACCAGATGTTTGGTGATGGAAACATTGAGAGTGCGGCGGAGGTTGATATTTGGAAGAAAAAATTTGTACTAGGCTAGAGTCTATACAACCCCCAAGCCTTATCTGATCTGGGGACGCAAATGTACCTGCTAAACAAGTGGTACATGCAGGCGTCTACCGGTGGAGACTTCTGCGTTGGTGTTAGAATTAGAGACGAACATTGGTTCCGTGGCGATGATGTTATGTATGTTGACTTTGCAGAATTTCATCAACTATGTCACCTGACCTCTTTGGACAAAGTTATCATTAGCTGCTATTGCCTGTAAGTAATAATTCTTTCGATCTATTATTAAACTCATCATATGTGTGTATATGCATATAAATTATCCTAACAAGTACTATATATATGTAGATTTACAATGACAGAGCTCAGAAAGGAAGGCTGCAATGAAATTGGTTTTGTTGATCCCCATATAATATTCAAAGACCCAATTACTCCAAAAACTAATTGAAAGTCTGAGTCAGAGAGTAACCTCATGAACTTCTTAGTGAACCAACGCCACAAGAAGGATATACTCTTTCCCTATAACTTCAAGTGAGTGTTAATAATATCGATCATCCTTAATGGCTCATATGTTGATTCTAGTTAATTAATGAGTGTTATGCGTTATATCCTATAAACACATGCATCAATCACTGGATATTGATGGACATCGATCTGGTGAAAAGTCACTTGATAATCTATGACTCGATGAGAAAACCACAACAATACTATCAAGATATGATAGATATTATCCAGAGGTAATTTCGGGATCTCTAGCAACTATATATACACACAAACATGATGATTAACTATATCTGATGACGTGGCAAAATTTTATTAGGCAGTGTTTGGAAAACCTTTATTGAGAAGCAACACATGGAAAAATGCAAAGCGCCACTGAATGTAATCCCTTTGAAAGTAAGTCTCCTGAATCGCATCATCTTTATTAATTAAACATATAGCTTTCACCGGATCACCAGATTGGATGACAAATCTTTTTCTCGTAAAGTGGTGTCTGAGGTAGGAACAGGGAAACAACTACTGTGGTTACTATGTTTGCAAGTTTATCAAGGTGATCTCCCAAAGAACTCCTACAGAGAGACTCAAAGTACGTTAAAAATACACTATATATTCATTTAATTATTATTATTGATTGTGTTACTATGTCTTTATATAAATATATGTACATATATTAATTTATTTTCCTTTAATTCAAACATGTAGACTCGATGGTTGGAGGAAAAGGTCATACGGCAAGACCAAATCAAAGCAATTCAAGAGTCTATAGTCGGATTTTTTAATGAGCAGGTCATCGATTCCAAGGACGAGTTCTACTTCGACCCAACACTGCCATGGAAGCCAAGCTAGAGGATGAGAGAAAACTTGTTATATCACAACAACTGTAATGCAATCTTTTTATAATATATGCACATGAAATAATATAATGTAAAATACACATATGCATGCATGCATGTAAATATATATATGATGCATGCATGCATATATATATATATATATATATATATATATATATATATATATATATATATATATATATATATATATATATTTCTATGCTTGAATTGTGTGATTTAATACGCTTCATTGTGCTTGAACCAAACATACTATACGCTACAGATAAATGTATAATTAGCAGCGTATATAATACGACTTCGAAAACAAAAAAATGAAAAGAAAAGAAAAAGAAAAAACCTTTAGTCCCGATTCATATTACCAATCGGACTAAAGGTGTGCGCCATCGTGGCATGTCAGATGCACCTTTAGTCCCGGTTGGTGTTACCCATCGACTAAAATCCTCCTTAGTCCCCTGCCTTCCCGACCGGGACTAAAGGACCCTTTAATCCCGAATCTTTGGCTCTCGGGTGAGGAATCGGGACTAGAGGGGGTCACACCGAGAGAAAGCTTTCTGTTCTCTACAACTGTGTGTTGTGCACGATCGATGAAATCACAACGTATCCTTATTTATTTATTTATTTGTTTATTTATTTATTTTTATTTATTTATGCTCACGGCTCACCCAATTACACCTCCTGATAGCATTGCAAAAAGTCCATGCATGATGCTGATTGCTGCAAATGAAGTGGCCGATCCAGAAGGTCCAAATCGAAGAGCGGGAAATGAGCGGTGGACAGCTAGCAAGGGAAGAGAGAGAGAGAGAAAAGACAATGCAAGAGGAGACGGCGAAAAGAAATGGTCGGCGTTGCGTCTCTAATCTCTATGGACGACGTTAAAATACAATAATGACGACGGCGATGGTTGCTGATCGGTGTCATCACTGTTTGCCCCTAGTGCAGCTCTAGAATAATGCAGGCAGTAGCAGTAATCAGCGTGTCCTGGAACACTCAGCCTGTTCGCTTGCTCGTAAACAGTCGTAAATTTTTAGCTGAAAATAGTGTTTTTCTCTCACACCAAACCAGACAGCAGTAAATAATCCACGATACGATACGGCCTCCCGAACAGGCTGACTATTTTTCTTCGATTAACAGTGGTGCTTGGGAACAATCGCCGCCCTCTGCTCCTCTGTTCCAAAAAAAATAAAAACGTTATAGAATTTCTAGCACAAAATGTTCCAATAATTTTTTTTGTACACCCCTTGAAAATAGTAGAGAAACGGCACTAAACATGCCAAATAATTTTATAGTATCTTTTTGTAAAATGAATGAAATCTACAGCCTGTTTGGCTAGGCTGGCTGGCCAGTGCTGGTCAGCCCTCTCATACGGGCACTGTTTATATAAACAGTGTCTTTCAGCCAGAACAATATTTTTCTCTCACATCAAACCAACCAGCAGTAATAATCCACGATCCAGCCATCAGTACCGAACAGGCTGCTAAATACTAGTATAAAATCTTTTTTTTTTAAAAAAGGGTCCGTGGTCGTTTTGCCTCTGCGATGGGGCTGAATCCCGTGCTGATGATACGATGCTTCTAGCTAGTTGTAGGTGACACGTCACGGAGTTCATGGCTCGTGGCTTGCAACTACTGCGCCTGGACGCTCCTTTGGCTCCGTTTGACGCCTCTGACGACGACGCTAACTGTTTCGTACTGACCGTTTTGCCCTCTTGTCTTTCCGACTTGGTGGGTGCGGTTCGTGGGCCCCCTCCCGCACGAGGGGCATGCGAGTCAAAAGTTAGCAGCAGGCCAGCGCCCCCCGCCGCCCTAGCTAGTTCTAGTCTACAAAATAAAGATGGGCCGTCAGCGATCGATAGCGACAGCCGAGAGGTGTTAGCAGCCTTCCTGTTTGCGCCCCTGGTTTACGACACATGGGCTGGCTGGGCACCGTCCTCTAATCCGTGCATGGAAATGGAAATGCATGGAACCAAAGGATTAGGAAAAGATGGGCACATGCCTGCCTTATATATTGGTGTATGTATATGTGGTAGCTAGAGCTACCTAGGCTTGTTGCTACATTGGTGAAGAAAGGTCCACAATGGCTAATCTTTAGCTATAACAAAAAAAAAATTATTACCTAGATGGTGTTTGGATCTCAGCAGTAGGGGATGTGTTTGGACTATATGCCTTGGGAAGCCTAACCAAGCGACAACCCTTAGCTTCAAATGTCCAAAATGATACTATCTAGTCTACTAGACAATTTCTCCATGTCAAGAACCAAACAGGCTCTAGTTACATCAAATTGTTGGACGTGGCTTGTAAGAGTGACTTTTTTTCCTCTCGCCTATTAGCCCACGTTAGCCGGTGTTGCCTATAAGTGAGCTAACAATTGAGTAAAAAGGCCTTGGCGAAAAAGAAATACCTACCCATTAACTGATATGTTTGTTATAAGTATCAAACAGGCCTAAAACTTGACCTTAGACCAATACTATAGCTTCCTAGATAAAAACCAAATGTTGGTACAAAGATAGAGTAGGGTCAAGAATATCTATTAGAGTGTGCCTTCACCCTTTTGTACAAGACCTAATAAGGGTGACTCACATGTATAAAGCAAACCAAAATTATAATCCGACCAAGTATGCTCATTCTAGCTTGTTTACCTAACCATAGACGCTTGTCTGAGCTAAGGGGTGGGATATGAGTTTCATAATATGTGCATTCCAGGCATAATAACAGTTAAAATATCCAATAGCTCTATCCAGTCACAGATATTTATCATGGTCTTTAATAATGTATATATTCGACCACACACTTGTTTATTCTCAAATATATTCTTAAAATCATTCCAACCTATAAGATTTTTCAAGTATTTTGAATACGTTTTGACAACTCAACTTTCAACTAAACAGTTTAAGAGTTATTAATGTTTGTACCTAAGTTTTCACTAAATTTTGTCATATCATAACTGAAATATGTTAACTGAGTAAGTACATTGTACATATAATATAGATTATCCACTTTACTTGATACCCATCATATTTAGCTATATTCACCCTTTTCCACTGCTAGTCACGTTCAGGACTGTTTGGCTGCACCTTAATCATCCTACTCCATATGTATGGGTGCAGATGAAAAATTAACTATTTTTACACCTCAATAATATGTATGGATTGAAATGTAGTCAAACAAGCTCTCAATGAAGAATAATTGGTCACATTTGTAAAAATTATCTAAGGTACTCCCTCCGTTGAAAACTAATTAATTATTTAGTTGTGAATCTAGTTAAAGTGTTAACTATCCTAGAACAAAGAGAGTATATGACGTCATTTCATCTTGCACGTCGTCAAACTCTACTCACCCTGTCGTGACCGGTGACCCCAATTCAAACAGGAAGGATAATAAAAATAAAAAATTAAAATGTTGCACGCCAATGTCATGGAGAATATTCCACTTTCTATAATTTTAGCCTTTTTCTTTTATAATCTATCTTTTTTTACTTATTTTTTTAGTTAGAACAGTATTTTTCTCAAACGATAAATCAACTGGAACGGTGTTTCGGTTTGTTTTCCGGCCGAGCGAACGGGTCCATACCGGACGGCACGCACCGAATGGCAGAGCCCGTAAAAAAACGGAAATCCCAGCCCTTGTTCCACAGCCGCGAACCTTCTCTTCTCCCCCCTGCCCCCCTTCGCTCCTCCTCCGTCCGTCGCCGTCGTCAAACGGGACGTTTAACGGCGGCGCAGCGCGCTAATCCCGCCCAAACCCGATATATAACGGCCCGCGGCTTCCGCAGACGCCAAGAACAGCCTCAGATTACTCGCAGAAAAGATTTAGCTGGCCGCAGGGTCCAACTGAGACTCTTGATCGCGCGCGCACACAGGGCGAGCGAACAAGAAAGCTTGCTTCGTGTTCACCGGCGGCACGGGCCCCCTGCGATGGAAGCCGTCGGCGTCGCTCCTGCGCCCGTGGCGGCGCCGGAGAAGAAGAAGCTGCTTGACCTCAAGGACCCCTTCCCCGCCGCCGCCAACGGCAGAGCCAAGGCGTCCCCGGCGGGGAAGTGGGCGATGAAGAAGAAGCTGGTGGGCGGCGACGCCGGCTACGTGCTCGAGGACGTGCCGCACCTCACGGATTACTTGCCCCAGCTCCCGGTGCGTGCGAGAGTCCCCCGTCTTCTTGGTGTCTCACGTTGGGGACAGCCGGTTTCCTGACGGTTAGTTCCCGGCGTGGACTGGAAAGTTCTTGGCTTTTTTTTTTCTTCTTTTTTAGTGTTGTCCGATTTTGGTTTCTGCCCTTTTTTTTTCCTTTTGGTCTATCTTAGGTTGAGAGCATGCGGATTCTAGTTTGGATTTGAGTTTTCACATATTGATCTCACAGTAAAAAGTGTCTGGTTCCTCCGATAGAGTTTGTGGCAGAGGGGAATCAGCATCTGAAAGAAAGAGACACAGCAAAATATGATATGAACTTTAATCTGTTTTTTTTGTTAGTTTCACTGATTACTGAATTCATTGGTGTTGTCGATCTGCAGACATACCCGAATCCCCTCCAAGACAACCCGGCGTATTCAGTCGTCAAGTATGATTTCTTCTCCTCATTTCGTGCTTCCATTTCACTATTTCCATTCCAACTTGATTCTTATCCATCCAGACACGGATGTTCCAAAGCTGACCTTTCTCCCACCACGTGTTTCTCTCAGGCAGTATTTCGTCAACCCAGACGACACCGTCACGCAAAAGGTGAGGCTTTCTTTTCTTTGGCAAACAATGAATTGGGACTTCGTAGTGGTCTTGTTCGGTGCTAATCTTGTGGCATGACTGTCTGCAGATTGTTGTTCATAAGACCAGTGCCAGGGGCACCCACTTCCGGCGTGCCGGGCCACGGCAGCGGGTGTACTTCCAGTCTGATGAGGTGAACGCCGCCATTGTCACCTGCGGTGGGCTTTGCCCCGGGTTGAACACGGTCATCCGCGAGCTTGTTTGCGGGTTGTATGATATGTATGGTGTCACCAGCATTGTTGGCATAGAGGTGAGGACTGAGGAGTTTCACAGTGTTCGTTTTGTGAAAATGTTTTTTATTCTTCCACATGTGTAGGTTACAATGCTCATGACGATGCTAACAATATTTACTAGTTAATTTGAACGGTTTAAGATCACAATTGAACCGTTTCTCAACTGCTTATTTAATTGGATTAGTTAAGATTACAAATTATTTATAGCAAAACAATGATAAACTTTTCCTGTTGCCACCTAGCCACATGATGTTGTCTAATAGTATGAGGATAATATACTTATAAAACATTTTGTGCCACCTTGTTTCATTTCTGGACTAATTATGTATGTGTAATGTGTAGGGTGGATACAAGGGTTTCTATTCTAAAAATACTGTTCCGTTGACACCAAAGTCAGTGAACGACATCCATAAGAGAGGTGGGACTGTCCTTGGAACTTCAAGAGGAGGGCATGACACTGCCAAAATTGTTGATTGTCTTCAGGACCGTGGTATTAACCAGGTTTATATTATTGGAGGTGATGGTACTCAGAAAGGTGCTTCTGTAATTTATGAGGTAATACATGCATCCAGATGATTCTATTTCTAGAAATTGTTGTTAGATGCAAATATGATGTGTGACTCGAAATTTTTGAAACATGATTTCAGGAAGTCCGTAGACGGGGCCTCAAATGTTCTGTTGTTGGTATCCCAAAGACCATTGATAATGACATCGCGGTACTTTGTGCTTTCTGCTGCTCCTGTGTCTTTGAAAAGTAGCAAAATATTGTTCATTCCTGATTATAGCTTCATCTTGAACTGCTTATGCAGGTGATTGACAAGTCGTTTGGATTTGACACTGCTGTGGAGGAGGCCCAGAGGGCCATCAATGCTGCTCATGTTGAGGCTGAAAGTGCAGAGAATGGCATTGGTGTCGTGAAGCTAATGGGTCGCAACAGTGGTATGTTTATCTCCCTATTCAACATATTTTGCAGCACTATGATGATTATAAGTAACTAATAAGCTTTAAATTCTTCTGATCTGATGCAGGTTTTATTGCGATGTATGCTACTCTAGCTAGCCGTGATGTGGTATGCTCTTAACACTCTGCTAATTCATTTTATGTTCAACATGAGAAAAAAAATATTGAGTCAAATGACTGACCACTTCATTCTACTTGCTACCTCAGGATTGTTGTTTAATCCCAGAGTCACCCTTCTACCTTGAAGGGAAGGGAGGACTCCTTGAGTTCATTGAGAAACGGCTCAAGGACAATGGTCATATGGTCATTGTGGTGGCTGAGGGTGCTGGACAGGATCTTATCGCAAAAAGTATGAATTTCGTGGACACTCAAGATGCTTCGGGAAATAAGCTGCTTCTGGATGTTGGCCTTTGGTTATCCCAGAAGATAAAGGTAGGTCCAAATCTTGATTTCCTTGTCAAGTGGGGACACAGAACCTGATCTGCCTCCTCTACCATTCAGTTAGCTCTATTATCATAAATGGATAATTCCCCAGTAGCAGAACTTAATGTAAAATCAAGCCATCCTATAAAATGAATTATGTCTTCTCTTCTCTCTATCCTTGCCATTAGCTGGAACAATGGTGCCCCTGGTCTCATTGCAGTACTGAATTTGTAGCATTTCTTCGTCATGCAGGATCATTTCAAGAAGAAGCCCAGCTTCCCGATAACTCTCAAGTACATTGACCCGACTTACATGATCCGTGCTGTCAGGTCAAATGCTTCTGACAACGTCTACTGCACTCTGTTAGCCCACAGCGCCCTCCATGGTGCCATGGCGGGTACACCGGCTTCACTGTCGCTCCAGTCAATGGCAGACACGCTTACATCCCGTTCTATGTAAGTCCAGGGCCTTGTGTTGTGCGATTGAGCCCAGCTTCCTGAACACCGGTTGATTCTGATGGTCTGAAACCTGGACAATCTCTTGTTGCAGAGGATCACCGAGAAGCAGAACAAGGTGGTGATCACGGACCGGATGTGGGCGAGGGTGCTGTGCTCGACGAACCAGCCCTGCTTCCTGAGCCACGAGGACGTGGAGAACATGAAGCACGACGACGACGAGCACCACCTGCACAACACGCAGCTCCTGGAAGGCAAGAGCTCGCCGGTGAAGGACGCGTCCAAATGCAATGGGACAGGGTGAAGGGCACAAGAATACGCAAGGATATATATATAGTATCATTAAGCATGTAATTATAGATGGTCGTTGTAGAGAGTAGCGACCACTACTATAGATAGGCTTGGATAATGTGAGCATTTGGTAATAATATATGCTTCGCTGAAGTAAGCTCAGTTTTGGTTGTGAATGGGCTAATAACGTTGCTATCATGTATTAATTTCGTCAGGTGGGGGCAAAATCTTCCGCATTTTCCCAGACATCACAAGACTTGAACAAACCCTTCTCCCCTCAACAAACCACAGCCATCGTCAGTCAGTTCATAACTGGACGGCCGTGATTCTTCAAGGCTCATATGGGCTGACAAATGAAATATTAAGCTTCAGAGAGGCTTAGAACAGATATATATTCATATATATCGTCAACCTGTTCGCTTGCTCGTATACGATCGTGAATTATAAGCCGGAACGGTATTTTTCTCTCACACCAAACCAGCCAGCAGTAAATAATCCACGATCATTTACGGCCTGCCGAACAGGCTGAAGAAGGTTGTTCAACAGGAATGCTACAATAATACAGGGCATTTTGCCATATCCTCACGGGCCTCATCAGTCATCACACAGACGCTAGTCCACATTGCCTGGTAGTATCTGCGTTGAGACGGTGCTACAAGATACAGTTCGGGGTGTGGCAGTTCGGTCGGCCGACAGAAGCTTAGTTCAACAGTGGAAAGAAATAAAGAATCGCACTCCCCTCGAATTGGGGAGAGTGGAGGAGAGGCAGGCAGCCTTCAGCCGGTGGTGGATCTACCCTCTGTACACGCCGGAAGGGTCAGCGTTCTGGACGATCCACGGGTGCTCAAGAACCTTGTGGAGAGGCAGCCGCTGCGCCGAGTTCTTGACCAGCATCTGTGTACAACAATTGATGAGGTTCAGGGATATGACTATCTGAATCTGAACAGCCATTTTCTTTACAAGACAAAGGAAAAACTGAAGACTTCTTACTTGAGAAATCAAATCCTTCGCAGCGTGTGAAACGAATGGTTTCAGTGGGAACTTCAAGTCAACTTTCACTATCCTGTATCCAAGTAAAAACGACAGATTCAGAAACAGCAGTTGCTCTCTGAGTTTCACAACCACGAGGGTAGATATTCACTATGCTATACATATATACTAATGATAGATAGAAAGAATTCATGGATCTAAAACATGTGAAGCTGTGGGGTGCTTCCTCTTTGCTACACTAGCACTGTATGCAACTTCAAAAGTTTTCTCACTAATTATCAGACATAGCTCAAAAGTTGCAAGAAATAATCTAGAACTCATATGGGCAAGTTAGGGACAAAATCGCTGCATACTAAGATCCAATAGTTGCTTTCAGAAAACAGCAGTTGTTTGCAAAGCCACAAAATAAGCAAGTCAAAGACTCAAGTTTCACAACCACAAGGATAGATATTCAGTATGCTATTACATATATACTAATGATATTAGATAGAAAAAATCATGGATCTAAAAACATGTGGAGCTGTGGTGATCAATATAGTGCATTCTCTTTGCTACACTAGCACTATATGCAACTTCAAAAGTCTCCTCACAATTATCAGAGCATAGCTCAAAAGTCACAAGAAATAATCTAGAACTCATATGGGCAAATTAGGGACAAAATTGCCGCATACTAAGATCCCAGAGTTGTGGAGTTACCTTCTGTATGTCTCTGAGTGCTCCTTAGCTTCAAAAGGTGGGACACCGTAAAGGAACTCATAGCATAGAATACCCAGGCTCCATATGTCGACATTGTAATCATGTTCTGTCTTCTCCACTGGACAAATCAGAACAGGATTCAGAGCCAAGGAAAGCAGCTAGGCCAATAGAGAACTGGAACAGCTGTGGGAATTTTCAAAAATCATTGAGCTAGTTGATAACTGGAGGTAAATGGTTAGCAAAGTACCCATTTCAGGTGGCAGGTAATCCAGAGTTCCGCACATAGTCCGTCTTCTGTTGAAGGTATGCACGGACCAACCGAAGTCAGCAATTTTGATCTCGCCCTGTTCCAAGGAAACATACAACAATGAAAGTAAGCATAGAGTTCCAGTCTTCCAGATCAGGGATACGAAAAAAAAAAACACAATTCAAGTACCTGGGCTCCAACCAAAAGATTCTCTGGTTTAATATCCCGGTGGATAACATGCTTGCCATGAAGGTAGATCAAAGCTCTAGCCAGTGATGCGATATACTAAAAATAAAAGGAAATATCCATTACTACTTTGTTGAAAAATGAACTGCAAACAGATTCACCAAGTACATGTATAGAGCAACAACTTACAGTCGCTGAACGCCGCTCTGAAAAATGTTTGCACCCTGTCAGTTCCTTGTACAGTTCACCCTTGGCAGCATATTCCAGGATTAGGTAAACCCGGGTCTGAGAATTTCACATGACAGAGAAATGATGACCACTCTTGGCCTATAAACGAAGCAATGGTAATTCTATATTAGAAATGAGGATAGTTTTTTACCTGATCATAGAAGTACCCATACAGGCGAAGAATATTCGGGTGTCGAAGATGACTTTGAATCTCCACTTCGCGTCGCAGCTGATGCTCGACCTGTGATTGCTTGAGCTGGCTCTTGAAAAGAACTTTCAAAGCCACAATCTGACTACTCTGTTTCCACAAAAAGAAGTACGGTAAGCCCTAGCTGCTCACTAGGATGATTAACTAAAGCATAAACGGAAAAAACACTCTATAAGACGTTTCCAGCATTGTCATTCAACATGTTTACTGTTAGTTGCAGTGGTCCATTTGCTGACTATATAGCATTATTAGTTGCATTAGTATAGTTGCTGACCATACAATAATATAAAAAAAGTTCAGTTAGTAGATACGAAATAGGGTACAATACTGAATTAGTCAAATACCAGAAATCTCGGTGCAGTAACCATTCAGCTAAGCTAGAGACTAAAAATAATCAGTGCAATACTTCCTGACAAATAACATTAGTTACAGACTTGCAGTAGTATATTTTCTGAGTATACCATAATATAAAAAGTTCAGTAACTAGATACGAAACAGGGTACAATACTGAATTAGTCAATTATCAGCAATCTCGGTGCAGTAACCATTCAGCTAAGCTAAAGACTAAAAACAATCAGTGCAATTTCTGACAATTAACATTAGTTACAGTAGTATATTCGCTGAGTATACCATAATATAAAAAGTTCACTTAGTAGATACAGACATTTTACAATACTGAAGTAGTCAACTCCAAGCATCACGGTACAGTAAATCATTCAGTAAAGTTAGAGACTCACAATAATCAGTGCAAGTAAGCTTAAACATGTTATTTACCCTCTTTTCTCTGGCAAGGTAAACGTGCCCAAACTTAGTAGATACAGACATTTTACAATACTGAAGTAGTCAACTCCAAGCATCACGGTACAGTAAATCATTCAGTAAAGTTAGAGACTCACAATAATCAGTGCAAGTAAGCTTAAACATGTTATTTACCCTCTTTTCTCTGGCAAGGTAAACGTGCCCAAACTTGCCCCTCCCAAGAGGTTTTCCAACCTCAAAGTCAGACAGTACCCACCGCTTCTCCACGTTGGCATGGGCTGAAGCCTGCAAAGTGAAAACAAAATGCATCGTTATATTTCCATTACACTGCAACCAAGCTACCAAGCTCGTAAGCACTACCACAGTACCCTGAAGCCACAAACCATCATTAGAAGCTTAATCAACCATGAATCCTCGTTTACTAACCCTCTAAACCCAGGAAAAACAGTCAAATGGAGCGAAGTTCAGGGTTAACCAGACCAGGAACAGAATGGAGAGTTAAAATCCTAAGGGAATGATCTCGTAAACCCCATATTACACTTCACGGGCACAATGTATAACCAGCCAAGCAAAGGGGACGCCCATGCTTTTGCACACATAGATGTCAAACCTAATCATCAACTCTGCAAAAGGATATTGAGAAAATGGACTGTGGCCAGGGTACCAAGCTCGCAAGCACTACCACAGTACCCTGAAGCCACAAACCATCATTAGAAGCTTAATCAGCCATGAATACTAGTTTACTAACCCTCTAAACACAAGAAAATCACTCAAATGGAGCGATGTTCAGGGACAACCAGACCAGCAACAGAACGGAGAGTTAAAATCCAAAAGGAAGGATCCCTCCGTAAACCCCATACTTCACTGTCGCAACGTGTAACCAACTTTTCCTTAAAAAAAAAACGTGTAACAAACCAAGCAAAGGGGACGCCAATGCTTTGCACCAATAGAGGTCAAACCTTAATCATCACTCCGCAAAAGGGTATTGAGAAAACAGGCTGCGCACAGCTAACAAAGCAACGATATATTAATGTCACACGCAGGAAAATAAGAAACGTCTGTTTGACCCTGTCGCGTCCACGAGCAGACGAGCAACCTAGGAGCAACAGCACCCACAATCAATTTGACCACGGAGACAACTACAATCAAGCACACCAAGGCTACGGCACGCCAATCGCTCGAATAACCCCACGAATCCACTGCTACGCGCGGATGCCAGCCAAAATCATGCGCAGGCGGATCCGACCAGGGGGGGCGGGGCGCGGGGGGGGAGAAGGGGAGAGGGAGCAGTAATATACCCTGTGCTCGCTGCCGCGCGACTCGGTGGCGATCGCCATGGCTGGAGCCAGGAGCCTGGAGGAGCGGCGCGGAGGGGGAGGAAGAGGGTAGGGATTGGGGACGGGGAGCGGCGAGGCGAGGCGAGGAGAAGCTTGGAATTGGAATTGTGGGGCGATCTAGAATGGGTGGGGGCTTAAGATTTGGGCGGAGAACGCAACGGTCGAATCCTGCCTGGCTCGCCTCGCCCAGTCGCCCCGCTGGATTGCTGGTACTGGATGCCCGTGCCGCTCACGTGCAGGGCTGCGAGCCGTTTGGAGTCAGCGGCCTCGCCGGCGTTGGATCGGGTTCCCAACGCCGAATTGGATGATGGGCTGCTGCGACTGAAGTATCGGGGCATTGGTGCTTGGTGGGCCGTTTCCTTAAAAGAACACTGCTGGGCTAAGCCCCTTTCCTTAAATTGTGTCATTGTCTAAAAAAGAAAGAAAGAAAAAGTCCACATTACCTCCCTCAACTTCGGTGAAAGCCTGTTTTTCATCCCTGAATTCTAAAACCGGGTAAATCATCTTCCTAAAATTTTAAAACCGCTCGTTTTACCTCCCTAACCGGTTATAAGCGGTTTTCAAAGGTGGTTTTGTCTTTTTCTTTTTTATTTATTTTGACCTCAATCTTTGAAAAATCATAGTAAATCACAAAAAATTATAAAATGAAAAGTCCAATTTTTTTTGACTCCACATGAGTTGATTTAACAAGCATATATCTAAATAAATCTATAACTAAGTTATACATGACCCAATAAGTATGAAATTTTTACTACAGTTCAAGCATACAATAATTAGTCCACCATAAAAATTTTATCATAATTAGACCATAGAAACTGCAACTATGAATTAATTATAGAAAAAATATACTTTCGCAAAAGTTGAGAGAGGTAATGTGAACTTTTTTCAAAAAAAAAAACTCCTACTCTGTCTCTTAATCTAGCTATTCCATTCCCTTAAAAAACTATTCCAGGTCATAAGACAAATTTATTGCAATTTTTTTATCAAGTTTATAGGAAATTAGTATCTATAATACCAAATAATTACATTGTGAAATTTGTTTCATCGATCCAAATGATGTTGGTTTGGTGTCCTAGATATTTTTAATTTTCTTTCGATAAAATTTAGTCAAACCTAATATTGTTTGACTTAGACCAAATATAAAAGAGCACTTATTGGTGCATGCATATCTGACCACGAACTCGAAGGGAGGGTACTCAGATAATTTGGAAAGTGCATTTCGTGGGACTCGGAAATTTCTGTATGGAGACGATGTAAAACATTCTCCTGGGGAACAGGTACGTTTTGGACTACCAAAATCAACTAAAACTAGTTTACTGTGAAATTAAATGAGCATATTCCGTTTGTATTTACCTCTCCAGTTGACCAGTTCTACTATATAATATGCAACCAGAGGATTAGATGGCTCAAATCGCCGGTGTTTGCTCACTTTGCACGGTGAAGTATTTCCCTTTTTTTTATAGAAGCTTTGGCTCTATGGCCTTTCTATTGAAAACACAGGCTCGACTAAATGATGAGCAATAAGAGTTTGTGCAAATTCTGGGACGGGGTGAACCCAAACATGAAGGTTACCCGGGTCCCAACTCCTTGCATACTTTGCTAGTTGATGTGCAACCGAGTTACAAGCTCTAGGAACAGAAATAATGTCACTACAAACAAAGTGTTCCCGCAGCCAGAAACGAATATCTCTGATCATCATTCCGCAGGGCGCTAGATCCATAGAAGTTGATTGTAAAGCATGTTGTAGGATAGAGGAGTCTACTTCCACCTGGATACGAGAAATTCCAAGGTCTGTAGCCACTTGTAAAGCCTGTTGACAAGCTGCCGCCTCAACGGTAAGAGCATCTGGTGCTGCAAGAAGACGTCCAGCCCCGGCCAGGACTGCTTCACCATCATGATCCCGAACGATGAAAGCCCAGCTTCCTTGCATCGACTCTGGAATGAACGAACCGTCTGCATTGATCTTCAGCATGTCCTGTGGTGGAGCAAACCATCTTTTCCGCGCCGCCTCGCAACGCATCAACTGCTGCTTCTCCTTATTACTGAGGTCGTCAATCAGGTTCAAAACATCGGTAGCCACTTCATCAGCAGACCATCCCCTTTCTCCTTGATTAAATTTGTTGCGTACACTCCACCATCTCCATAGAAGAAGCATTGTCTTGGTACAGACATCCTCCTCCAAGCCAAGCACAGCTTCTATGACTTCCCAAGCCGATCTTTTCAGTAGAAACATTTGGCGAACTGGCCCAAGAGAAAGTCTAGCCCAGCATTGCTAACCATCTTGCATTTGAGGAAGCAGTGACCACCATCCTCATCAAAGCGATTGCAAACAGGACATCTTGTATCAAGCAACACCCCACGGCGGCGAATATTCATCCTCACAGCCAAACTATTACGCGCTAAGCGCCATATAAAGTGCCGAACCTTCGGTGGGCAAGAAAGTTTCCAGATTTTTCTCCATATTGCTTTGCTTTGGTTTGGTTCTCCCACAGTCCCACGCTGCTGCTGCTTTCACCTTTCTGTTGAATTTTCACTCGGTGCTTTTCATCATTTAACACATGGTAAGCACTCTTAACTAAGAAGAGTCCCCTCCGATCAAAATGCCATGCAAGGAAATCATCATGACCTGGATTTGTTGGAGTTGCAAGGATATATCGCACATCTTCTTCCCAAAACACATCCCATATTAAATCCTCGTCCCAAGTGCCTGATCCCGGGTTTAGGAGCTCCTCTACCTTTGTCAACAGCACATGGCCCCTTGGAGTGATTGGCCTCCTAGATACCCCGTTAGCGATCCATGGATCCTTCCATATTTTTATTTGGGAACCATCACCAACCCGCCAAATCAATCCCTTTTGCAAGGCTTGAAAACCTCTCACAATACTCCGCCATGAGTAGGATATACCCGGTCCCTCCTTAGCTTGCAAGAGTGAATTATTTGTGCCATAGTTTGCTTTCAACAACTGCGCACATAAGGAATCCGGATTCTGAGGAATTCTCCAACCCTGTCGAGCCAGCATTGCAAGATTGAACAAGTGGAGATCTCTGTACCCAAGGCCACCTTCCTCCTTTCTCCTACACACTTTCTCCCAAGAAACCCAATGCATTTTATTTTCGTTGTCCTGTTGTGACCACCGATAGCGACAGATCATCTTGCTCATATCGTCACATAGAGATTTAGTGAGATCAAAGCAAGACATAGCATATGCAGGAATAGCTTGTGCCACTGCTTTGATCAGAGTTTCCTTGCCCGCCTTTGACAGCAATTTCTCCTTCCACCCCTGAATGCGCTTCCATAATCTCTCCTTCAAAAATGCAAAAAGACTAGATTTGGACCTTCCCATGTAAACCGGCAATCCCAAGTATTTTGCGTTCATAGATTCATGCGTGAGATCAAGATTTTGCATAAAGCTCCTTCTATCCCGAGCCTTTGTATTTTTGCTGGAAACAATGGAGGACTTCTCTTTATTAATTTTTTGCCCCGAGCATGTCTCATAAATTTGTAGCACATGTCGCAGATGGGCTGCATTCTCTTCATTTGCTTTTAGGAGAAGCAACGAGTCATCTGCAAACAAAAGATGAGTAATACTAGGAGCTCCTGCACATATAGATACCCCCTGAATTCTTCCTCTCGCCTCTGCATCATTTATCAAAGCTGAAAATCCTTCAGCACATAGCAAGAAAAGATATGGGGACAGTGGATCCCCTTGCCTCAATCCACGAGATGGAATAATCTGCTCCGTTAGACCACCATTCACCTTAATTCGGTATGTAACTGTTGAAATACATTTCATAATTATAGTGATCCATCTCTCATGAAAGCCCATTTTTCTCATTATTTTCTCCATAAATTGCCATTCCACTCTATCATAAGCCTTACTCACATCAAGCTTAAGGGCCGCATATCCCTCCTCTCCACTCCTTCTGTTTTGCATATAATGGTTCATCTCATAGGCAATAAGCACATTATCCGTGATCAGACGCCCTGGCACAAAAGCACTTTGATTTGGAGATATAATATCCAGCAAAATAATCTTCAGACGGTTTGGTAAGACCTTCGATGCAATTTTATTAACCACATTGCAAAGACTAATTGGTCGGAGATCTTTAAGCCTTTCTGGGTTCAGCACTTTGAGAATAAGAACGACCACTGTATCATTCCAGGAGTCCGGCATCGGTCCACCCTCCAGAAAGTGCCACACCTCCCTAGTCACATCAGCCCCAATTGTGTCCCAGAAATTTTTGTAAAATATAGCAGGCATACCGTCATCTCCCGGTGCTTTCAGGTTACCAATACTTTCTAGTGCCAGCTTGATCTCTTCATCTGAAAATTCCTTCAGCAAAATATTATTCATCTCAGGTGTGACACGAGCTTCAACACACATTGCAACAAATCCTCCATGCATGCGGCTTCCTGCATTAGAGGTAAATAGCTCATGATAAAAATCAGAGACAGCTGTTAGCACATCTCCTTCCTCCATCACCCGACCGTCATCGAAGACAGCCCTCTGAATTCTATTTCTTCTCTTCCTTTCTGTGGCATACTGGTAAAAAAATTTGGTGTTACGATCACCCTTTTGCAACCAGTGCACTTTTGCCCTTTGTCTTCAATACATGTTCCTTTGTTCTTCTAGTCTTCCAAGTTTAAACTTCAACAGCTCCACTTTATTTGCAAGATTTTCAACTATGGCCCCCCTATGCCTCTCCTCCAAGGCCTTTCTAGTTCTCTTAATTCTCTTCTCTAAGTCACCCAGAATATTTCTGCTCCAATCTTGGAGATCATGGGCTACATCTTGCAAAGCCTCATGTACCTTCCCTCCCCGAACCTCCAACGACAACTTCCAAGCATTGTTAACAATAGCCCCACACTTCTCCTCCTATATCCACCCGGCCTCAAAACGAAAAGGGGAACTTCCCCTTCTGCGTGGCAAGTTCGTCTCCCCCCAATCCGTCTCAACAATCACCGGACGATGATCCGAGTGCTTAGGATCACCATTTTTAACTCTGAAGGCCGGAAACCTAGCTCTCCAATCCCCATCTGCTACCGCTCGATCCAACCTTTCTCGCACATAATTCTGGTCCACATGATTATTATTCCACCAAGTGAAGGGATCGTTGCTATAGCCGAGATCAGACAGGTTGCAATCATCTAGCGCTTCCTTGAATGCGTCCATGCATGCCTGTGGTCTTGCCGGCCCTCCTTCCTTCTCACACCCCAACAAGATCTCATTGAAGTCACCCAAACATAGCCAAGGGTGCCTTCTTGCCGCATTAAGCATTCTCAATACCTTCCACGACATGAATTTTTGATCTGTTCTCGGCTCCCCATAGAAACCTATTAATCTCCACACAAAACCATCATCCTCTGTCACATCTGCATCTATATAAAATCTTGACAACATACTAACGTGCACATTCACCCCTCTCCAAAATACTGCCAAACCCCCACTCCTCCCGACACATTCTTTTACATTCATGTTCATCAGCCCCATTTTCCACCTAAACAAATCCAACTTGCGCTCATCCATTTTTGTTTCGGATAAGAACAAGATATCGGGGTCCTCCTCCTTCCGAAGACTCAGAAGGCCATGCACTGCTGCGCCGTTCCCCAACCCGTGACAGTTCCAGGGAATGATCTTCATTGGTTCCTGCGAAGCTGTTTCGACAGCCCCGCTTTCAAATCTGAAGAAACCGAGCCACTCCCATTCTTCTTAGAACCACTCCCATTTTTCCTAGTCCTCTTCACCTTCTTTAGAGCTAGATCAGGATCTAGTTCCATTGCATCCTCAACTCCTCTCTTCCTACCAGCCTCCGACATCATCACAGCGCCTAGATATGTCTCCTTCTCCCTCTACCTCCTCTGTAAGACCCCTTACCCCTTTCCTTCACTGAGTCCATCATCCACAGCAAGCCCATCCTTTCCCTCTGAAGAAGCCCCCTCCATCTCTTGCTTTCCGAAAACATGCATGCACTGCATGGTACTGTTCACGTCACCACCAACAGCTATCTGACTTCCCTCCACCACAGCCGAAGGGCACGGCTGTTTCTTTGCCAGCGAGACTTCCTTCTCTGCTTCCTTCAATGGACTTTTGAGATGTTCCTCTTCTCCTATCTCCTGATTCTTCCACGAGATCCGCTCCGGGGACCTCCTCCACAAAGGCGAATTGCTCCTCATTCTTCCAGCATAACCTCGGCCTCCTACACCTGAACCGCCACTCCACTGGCCACCACAGTCGCTCCCTTCCTACCTAGCGTTCCTCCACATCCCCAATCTGCCCCCATCGCCTCACGTTCTCCTCTTTGGTGGAATGTACCACAGCTCTCTCCCAAAAGATTTCACCGCCTTCTTTCCATCGAACGAACGACATAATCTATCTATATGTCCGATGATGCCGCAACAATAATAGAATTCAGGCATATATTCATAAGAGAGCAGACACCATCTATCATCCTCCCCTTCGCCCATAGCAACAGTGACACCTCGCATCAACGGCTTACGGATATCTAGCCTCACCTTAACACGCAAAAACCTCCCTGCCAGAATCTCATATGGCTCTGCCTCTGCTTCCGTCTCCATGAACATCCCCACTTCATCTCCAATGGCTTGAGCAGTGGAACGGTTCATCAGACCCGTTGGTAAATTTGCAACCCTAATCCAAATCGGAATAGACGCAAACTCAATTTCATCAAGAGTCTTGGAGCCATCAAAATCCGCTACCACCGGGAGTTCATAAGACACCATCCATGGACCATCCTCCAATGCCTTCCGCTTCCCTGCAACTTGCTTAATGATGTCTAGCCGAAAGTGAAGAGGAAAAAATTGTTGCCCAAATCTTTGCATTCTATCCCTCTAACCGGGCACCAAATCCACCCTACAACTTGCTCAATGACGTCTAGGCGAACAACTCTTTCAGAAAATAACTTCCTGAAGGCCTGCTGTGGAATTGCACCCATCTTCCCCATAGAGCTTGACCCTGCACCAATTTGCACCTTCTTCCTCTCCGCATCCGATAGCTTCATACCCTTCATCAAATCCTCCACTTTCTCCATGGCGCCCTGCCCAGGAACGGCAAGGCGCTGGCCCCCCTGCACTAGACCCCCGGTGGCGAAACAATGACTAGCAGAACAAGGTTCGACACCAAAATGAAAAAAATTGACAGTGGACACGAGTGAGGGATTGGAATGTGGACTCAAAACCTAAAATCCGGAAGAGATCAGGACAAAAACGAGGAAGATCAGAGGGAAAGAAGATGGAAACGCTCGGATGCTAAGTAACCGTCTCGAGTTGCCCTAGGCTAGAGCCGAGGAGAGAGGAACGCTGAAGTATTTCCCTTTTGACCTCTCACCATTGCTACTTGAATACTTTGTTTGGAACACAGCTCAATCATTAGTAGCTCAAGTCATCCTTGGTAAGGAGTATGCTACACAAGATAAAACAAGTGGGCGGACAAGAACATGTCATCAGAGTATAAACTAGCTAGGTACACTAGATTCATCCAACATGACCCATAAAACTAATATGTAGCTTTAGAATAGACTAAACATAAGGGTAGTTAAATGCTCTGTTTCAAATATACATTAAATCTTTAGTAGAAATAAAGATATATCCTTCATTTGTAAAGCTAGGTGTTTGTTAGTTGAACCCAACACTTTGCTTGGTAAAGATGATAGTTAGCTTAGTGCCTTAGTCATTAGAGCTAGCTTAGTAGCTTAGTATGCGGATTCTTATTTTAAGAGTTGTTGTTGCATAAATGTTAAGTGTTGCATCGTCATGGCATGTAGAGAATGAGTTGGTGGAGTTCGTGACCACCGGAGAGTAGGAGTACGAGGAGGAGGTTCTCGTATAGGAGGAAGCCTTGGAGCTGACACCCCGCCTGCCCAAGGCAAGCCCCGGTGCATAACCCTTATTTTGAACAATCACTGGATATATATATGTGATGTGCATTTACGTTACATGATTTATATTGAAACTACATGCATAGATAAACCTACCTATGAGTCCTACTAGCATAGGTCGAGTAGCTGCTATGCTTAGGCTATCGGTAGCGTGAGTAACCTATCGTTACTCATAATAGGTGATTATTATTATTACTCTCATGATAAAATGGTGAAAGGAAATGGAGACCGGGCAGGGATATGGTACGGGTATTGGTAGGTGTAATAGGTTGTGTCATATGGCCAACGGAGCATAGCTTGGTTACACTGTTTTCCCTGTCCGTATCGGTTAAGGACCGTCTGTTGCTGTGGATGGTAGTCAGGTCACAAACTTATTATCTTGAGCACATACTTGCTTATGGGAGTGGGAAGGCTCGTTGCTCTCTTGTCGTAGGTTCTGGCTCTTTCCAGACTGATTGATTGGAGGCGGAGATGGTGGAGGTCTAAGCACCACATTGAGTCCGGGACTCAGGAGTGGGGGCTTGGAGTCCAAGTTTGGACGGGGACCTAGACCCCTTGACAGGAGAGTGGTGAGTTGATCTTGCTTGTGCCTAGGGTACAAGTGGGGCGTGTGTTTTGGGGTACCCAGCTAGGATATATTGGTTCACGAATCGCTGTGTGATACGGTATGACTTGGCTATGATCTAGTGTCGTAGTAAGAACTAGAAGATGAAAGGGGATGAATGGATCTGATTGCTCAACTCTTGCTTGAAAGTAGAACAGGTGCTTACATAGAATGGTTAGCTAATGAACTAATCATGATTGCTAATAAAATACATACATAAGGATTCACTACTAGTAATGCTTTTCGCAAAAAGAAAACCCAGCAAACCATAAAGCTTATCATATCCTTTGGAGTTGGGAAATTATTCTCACTAGTCGGATAAGTCTTACGAGTATATTGTGTACTCAGGGTTTATTTACCCCTGTTGCAGGTGCAGCTTGAGGAGTGGTTGTTGTGTGGAGGATTCTTCTAGTGGGCACAGACGGATCCTTGTATCTTATTGTTAGATGTTTATTTCAATTCCGCTGTTTAAATTCCGTACTCTGAACTTGGTATTGTAATAATGTATTTTAAATTCCACACTCTGAACTTGGTATTGTAATAATGTATTTCTGAAAACTCTTGTTGTATGAAATGGACTAGGTATTGTAAACACGTTCTCATTATTGGATTCTAGGTGTAAAACGTGGATTTTTCGAGTTCTCCCTTGGGGTGTGCTCGACGGAACTATCCGATGTAGCCAACTTTCGGGGTGCTTAGTGTCTAGCGAAAAACGAGCGCCTCTGAAGGTGTGTTATTTCGGGCGGTTCTGCCACAGCCAAACATCCCTTAATAACATAGCAAGTTGGATTGCAATTGGATTAAGAAACGCTAGCATCTTGATTGTCATTTTGGTGAGGAGGACAAGTCAAAGAGGCAGGTTTTAGCTAACTTAAATTCATTCTCCTGAACCCTTAATGGCGACTAGCGAATAGTGCAACTTCAAGTTTTGGAATGTTCTAGATCAATTAATCTTTGACTTGGTTAACGTCACCATCCTCAATGATTTTAGTCTTATATATGCATAGACTAACATTTTTCTTCAAGTTCTAATCTTGATCTGCTTTTTGGTTTGTGCCCTAACAGGCTCCTCTAATACTCTAATACCACGGTGGTCCGTACTTGGAAGAGGTTCATCAATTACAGTCAGCATGACCACTAGGGGTGGATCAAGAAAAACAAGTTAGGAGGTTTTTCATTATCTTCCATCTCTAATCTCTTCTGACAACCTTCCATTGGTAGCGGGGCTCGAGTCCACCCCGCCTCGGATCTCGGTGCTAGATTCGCCCCTACTAAGGATAAGTCTGCAACACCAAGCTACAAAAAACAAGGTCAATGAATGGTACGGGGATCACTCGACTCAACGAGAGTTACCCCCATCATCATGCATGTTGATGTATACTAACGGCTTGTTTGGTTTGCAGGTTTGGTTCATGCAGCATCGGTTTCACTTGGCACGTGTAGAAAACCCTCGAGACTGATTTGGGATCCCTTTGATTGTTTGACTTATGTGAGATGGCCGCAGTCATATCTTGATATGGGAGGAGAGGTTAGAAACAGCCCCATAGCTCCATGAGACATGCCATTAGCCATAGTAAGGGCGGTGAATTTTGTGCCACTCCAACACCAAACCTATTAACATGAACAACAAATTACAATCAATCATTATCCATGCTAGCTTTTTATATATGCAACATCTTTGCAATGGTAATAAAACAAATAGACACATAGGAAATTTATACATGTAAATAATGAGGACATAACATAACTTGCGCCAATCTACATCCTCTAGTGCAATTATATCCACCATTTTAGCATTATATTGTATGTCTAAAACTACAAATCCTAAGTACAACAATACATAACAAAACAAAGAAAATCAAGAGAAACAATTGAGGGGAATGGATACCATACCTTGCACGTGCAATTTCTACTCAAGATTGTTAGGTTAATCTCCACCAATTGGCCCAACGACCAATTGGGCCCTTGATCCGTGCCCGAATCGGGGGCGCTCAGCCTTTCTACTGGCTGATGGGCCCCCGTCGCACAGCGCCATAAAAGAACGGTAGGGGCTAGGGCACAAGATACGAGGTTCACCATAGCCACCAGCGCCCCACCGTGTCCTAACCCTAGTCCGATCTAGAAGGGTGCGCTGTGTAACACCTCTGGTGTTACGAGCTTGTTTAGCACCGTGATTTAGGCCTAAGAAAAATTTCCGGAACGAGTTTCTCGGATTTTTTATTTAAAACGTACTTGCCGTGAGGAGGGAATCGTGTGTGACTTAGTTTTGTGGACTCAAATAAACGCCCAAGTTAAATTACTCAGTGCGTAAAGGTATTTAGGAATGTCGAACTGACGAGAAAGAGAGCGCAGCAGCTTCGTTTATTTTTCCGACATATAGCATATTCATTGCATGGCAATTATTCATCGTCTCGTCTCCCGTCGTGGCGTGGCAGTGCAAAGTCTCCTCATCCATCACTCCCTGTTTGTCTCGTCGTTTGCTGCCATTTTTCACGCTGCCGCACGTGGTTCTGTCCCTGCCATGCTGTATCCTCTCTCTGTCGTGCACCGTCGAGTGACCACTGCCTCCGTTGTCCCGTCGAGCTATTAACCTTGTCATGCTGCCTCAGTTGCCCTGCCTTGTCTGCCCCTGTCTCACTTGCTCTGCCGAGCTGAGCAACCGCCAGGGTTGTGGCCGCGTGTAACGCATGCACGTGCGTGGGTTTGTCCGGCCTGGCTACGCTGGCTGCCTGCTCGTTGTGTCACCTCGCCTGCACGTGGTTCTATCCCACGTCATGCCTATGAAATTGTTGATGAACCACATGGCTCCTTGCTCTCTCTCTCTCTCACGCGTCTGCCTTCCTTATCTCCGTTGCTTGTCGTGTCTGCCTTTGTTATCTGCCCCTGCTCGCCCTTCCTCGGGTATGTGCCATCCTCCCGCGCTGGATCCCAGCTCAGTGCTTGCCCTCCACTCCGCGACCGCACGACGCCGCTCCGCCTCCCTCGCCCTTCCTCTACTTATCCACGCCCGCGTCGCCCGGCCACGCACTCCGTCCGCGCGCGTCTCCACTCGCTCCTAGCACTGCTCCGTCTGATTCCCCACCACCGTACGTACAGCGCACCCATGCCCGCGCTGCCATGCACCACATCCGAGTTGTAGCACCTAGCCGGGTGCACGCCTGGTCCGCTGGTGCCGAGGGGTCTGTTCGGCCAGCGCCGCTACACGCCGAGGCCACCGTCGCTGCGCCCCTTGCCCTCCCTCGCCGGTCCTCTCCGTGTGAGCGTGCGTGAGCCCCACGGCCACTCCGGACCGTAGCCCTATAGCGCGCCCGAGCCTTGCGAGCTCCGCACCACCACCTCGCTGTGGCCCGCATGCCGCTCGGAAACGCCGTCGTGCCAGGTTGCGACCCGTAGCGTCTACGTCGTTGTCCTCTGCCTCCGTGCGCCCCAGTCGGCCACCAGCGCTTGTGGCTGGACCGCCTTGGGCTGTCCTTGGCCGTGACGGCAATGCCCTCGGTTGCGGTAGGTACCCTCGCTGCCCCACGCGCCGACCCGCGACAGCGCCGCCGCCGCCGAGCCGCTTTCTTGGCCGACGGATGGCCTCCACTGCTGGTGCTCTGTTTTGAGGAAGAGGAGAAGGTGAGAATGGTGAATCGAAATTACTACCGGGTTCTTATTGCAAACTAAGTGACTCAAGTGAATAGTGCATATGTCCTGTGGATTGATTTAAGAAAAGTGTAGGGACCTCACCGCAAAAGGACCGTCGCCACCCTACCCTGGCCGCGTGGGCCGGCTTGCTAGGCCGTCCGCGTCCACGCGCTTGGGCCGGCCTTGGGCCGCTGCGGTGAGCGTGTCGATGGGCCGCCAGTCTGGCTAACTGGGCCGCTGGTCGCGCGCCCGCCTGGGCCTCTGGCCGTGCTCGTCCACGAGTGGGCCGGCCTGCTCGCACTGCCGGCCTGCTTCCGGCCGTGACTGGACCGCTCACGCCAGCGCGCGCCTGGTCCGCCTGGGCTTGTCAGTTGGGCTGGTCGATGGGCCGTGCCGCGTCTGCTTGGCCAGTTAGTGGCCGTCGGCCCTTTCCATTTCCGAAATGTTTTTCTAAAAATAGGTTTCTAGTTTAACTTGTAAAATCAATATAAAATGGTATAGGGATCCAAAAATTGTAAAACTAGTTTTGTTGAGTTCCTAAAATCATGATCTACCTGCTAGTATAATTTGTTCACATAGTTGGATAATATTCTTAGGAGCTATATAATTAATTTGGGATACTTAATATTGTAAAAATATAAACTTATAGGAATTGTTGTGATAAATCGGTGATAGTGTTGACTCTAAAAATTTTTAAAGTAAATTACTAATATTATTAGCTACTCACTGTAGATTTTGTAGCTCCAGAATAATTAGTTTGCTAGGTAGATAATGATGCCCTACCTCGAATAATGAGTAAATCGATAGAACAAAATAAAGAAACACCTTGGAATTGTATAACTAAAACAATTGATGGGAAATAACGCCTTATTCGGCAACATGGATACGTAGACCAGTGTTAGAACTATCTTGTTAGCTTGTGAGGCGTGATCGGATTTCTAAGCATTCCAGCTGTCGTTGATTATTTACATCTATGCATTTGCATCAATGCATATCATATAGGTACGATGATGGATCAACAGATCAATTGAAGGATGATTGGGAATCTGAAGATAGTGTAATGGTATTCTCTCCAGGAGATGATGCAATGGGCTTTCTATTCAGCTGATGGTGGATGATCTGAAGATACAGATACTAACTTTTTAATATATATCTTACCCAGGCAAGCCCCGGTGCATAACCCCTACTTTTCTACAGTTTAAATTATATTTGTGCATTAAATTTTAAGGAGTTGATTGACACCCACTTGCATAGATATGTCTTTATCCTATAAGTCTTACTAGTATTACAGGATCGTGTAGAATGCTATGTTATAGGACTCCGATAGAAGTCGAGTGATGGTTGTCACTCGCGAGAGATAGGAAATATATTATTGGATTATTATCACTTGGAATATATAAAAATGGTGGAAAGGAAAATAGTGACCAGGCAGGGATATGGTTTGGATATTGGTGGGTGTAAGAGGTTGTGTCGCCGCGGACGTGGGGCATAGCTTGGTTACACTACTTTCCCTGTCTATGTCGGTTAAGGACCGGTCGGTGCATAAGACTCGAGGCAAGTCACAGACTTATTATCCTGAGCACATACTTGGGTATGGGCGCTTAGAAGACTTGTTGCTCTCTTGTCATGGATCTGGCTCTTTCCGGACCGACTGTCTTGGTGGTTTTGGGTTAGGAGGTCCTTGCACCGCACTGAGTCCGGGACTCAGGGGCGGGGGCTTGGAGTCCTAGTTTGGACGGGAACCTAGACACCTAGGACAGGAGGGTGATGGGTTGGTCCTGCTTATGCCTCGGGTACAAGCGGGGCTTGTGTTTTTGGGGTACCTAGCTGTGGGGGTATTAACCCCTATACCCTTACGGTTAAGATTGGGCCGGCCTGGATCAGTGGGTCCGGTCCACCAAAAGACGACGCGCGGCCCGGCCAACCTGTTCGGAGTCCCGCGCAAGGAGTCAAGACAAATTTGGCGATCAAGCAAGATCTCGGTTGGTTAGAATAGGAATCCTTATCCGGTCACCTATGGCAATTGTAACTGACTAGGATTAGTTTCCATATCTGTAACCCTGCCCCTCGGACTATATAAGGCGGGCAGGGGACCCCTCTAAAAACATCTCTCCAAGTCATACAGCAATACAATCAGACGCATGACGTAGGTATTACGCCTTCTCGGCGGCCGAACCTAGATAAAACCTCGTGTGTCTTGCGTCACCATCTTGTTTGTAGCTTGCGCATCTGTCTACCGACAATCTACTACCTTGGGCATACCCCTAGGTAGACTGCCGACCATATTTCGTCGACAGTGGCGCGCCAGGTAGGGGGTGTGCGTACTGCTCTCCAAGCGAACAAGATGGTCATCATCCTCGGCTTCATGGCTACGCCGAACGGCCTCACGTTCACCATCGGTCAGATCACCTAGACCACCGGCTCCGACGACTTTATCACCACGATCACAGAGGAGGCACGGATTCAATCTGTGTCGACCGCTGCTTCACCTACATCGGCTACGGCTCCGACCACGGTGGATCTGGCTCCGACCACGCCCGCATCGCTTTCAGCCACGCCGACAATCCATCGTTCGCTTCCCCGCTACAAAGGGAGGCAGATCGACAACACCGACCTGCTCGACTCCATCGATCGGGTTGGCACCAAGCTCACTGAAACCCTAGCTTTGGTAAGTTCAATTCAAAGTGGACCTAATGAGCAGGTAACCGCTTCCCACAACAGATCTACCCAACCGGCTCGGGCCAGTCGTCCCGCACGACTTGGTACAGATCTCGTGGTCATATCTACTCCTGAAGGGCGCTCCGCTCGTCGTCGGCCAGCCTCTGTGACGGGTCTCTAGCTCTCCGAGTACGAAGCCTTGATGGAGAACTACCAGGCCCAGCCCTATGGCCTGCGAAACGCTGCCTCCAACTACGCGTGTAATATACAACACCGCTTGGATCTGTGTCGACCTCAGTCGAAGCCGCGAAATTTCGTCAACATGGTTCGGATTGAGGATTATCAAGAAGGATCAGTCCACACAGTCCAAGAGGGTGACTCCAGCTCCTCGTCTGGCATCGCATCCAATGCCTTCGACCACACTGAGCTCCAGCGTCACGATGATGAAGGCGTCGAATACGATCTGGATATCCCAGACCACGCCCCAGGGTTCCCACAATTCCCGTCCTTCCCACCAAAACGAGGGGATTTGATCAATGTTGTCAGTAATGATGAACCACCAACAGTCGGCGAAACAGAACAGGAAAGGATTACACGCGAAGCACGTAATATTGACCAGTTTAATCGCCGACAAATCGAAGCTGAAGCAGAAGAGGAGGCACGACGCATAAGGGTCCAGCCACGCGACCTCAACAATGCTTTCGACAGGGTGGGGGACAAACAGGTCTTCAGGACCCCAAGCGCCAACGTAGCCGTCGCTATGGCGACAATGCAACGGCTACCCAATACCCCGGAAACTCAGGCAGTTCACGATGAAATACAAGCCTATCTGACGACTGCTATGGCCCAGATCATAGAGATTGTAAATCAAGCCTAGGCTCCCTCCGTCTCAGTCGAGTCAAGCCACAGCCGCCAGTACTCAAGCCGCTCACAACCACCCAACCTACGTGGCTCGCGCAACAACGACCCATCAGATAATCGTCAAGGCAGAAACGGTGGCCATGATGGCGGTCGAGATGACAACCGCCGTCGACAGGACAATCGCCGCAACGTCCGAGACGACAACCGCCGCGACAACCACGGTCGTAGGGCTAATCTGGATGGCAACCGAGATCGCCGCGATGGCAATAACGATCTCCGCCACTACCTCAGAGGACGTGATCTGCGTGATCGCATCAACCAGAGAGCGAACGATCGTGCATCCCACGAAAGCTATCGCCGTATGGAATATGATACTGCCCACGGCCCACCGGGTTTGAAGCAGTTTACTCCGCACCTTCGCCAAGTCATATGGCCCAAGAACTTCAAGCTCGAAAAACTTCAGAAGTACCGAAAAAGGTGCTTTGACCAGATTGAGGGAATCACGGCAAACAATAGAGAACTGGCGGCCGAGGTGGAACGCTTGCGCCGCCAGCTTGAAGCCGCCGACCGGGAGAGGACGGAACAAGATGCAAAAAACCAGAATCTGGTCGTCCAGCTCAGTAACAAAGAGCAGGAAAAAACAAGTAAGTTGTCGTTTTATCACAGCAAGCGCATGACACGCGTTGTTCCATTGTTGGTAGTGACAGCTGTAGTGCAGGATTAGAAGCCGAAGTAACCCGCCTCCAAGAGGAGAATATCCGTGTGACCGCAGAGTGTGGTCGCCTGAAGGAGGACAACGAGAAACTGGCGCGCGACCAGTCTCAACTCCAAGACCGCGTAACTAAGATGAAGGAGGAACTAAAAAGTAAGTGTTCCAGACCACCTTGCTCATTTTGTTGCCCGCCCTATCTTGTCATGCCGTTACATTCTGATGTCTTGTACGATTTGTAGTTTTAAAAATCAATGCCAAGAAACATTTAGAAGATGTGATTAAAGATCGTGACGGCTGGAAGCATTGATTCGTGAATCACCGGTGTTCGGGTACGACTTGTCTTAACTCTAGCACCATAGTAAGAACTGGAAGACGAAAGATGGAAAGAAAAGGAAATATGATTGCTTACCACCTGCCTGAAAGTAGCACAGGTGCTTACATAGAATGGTTAGTTAATGAACTAATGCACTGCTAATAAAAATCGAATATAAGGACGCACATTTACTAATGCTTCCTACAGATGCAATAAACCCACAAGCCTGATAGCCTTGCATATCCTTGGAGTCTTTTCTTTCCTCCTGTCGGGTAAGTCTTGCTGAGTACAATTGAGTACTCAGGGTTTTATTCCCCCTGTTGTAGGTGACAGGTGGAGGCTAGAGCTGACCTTTGTGTGTGGTTTCCTCCTGGTGGGCTCAGAGAGGATTTCCTTTATATCGCGATCGTAGTTTTTATTTATAACTCTCACTAAATGTTTTCTAAATAAAAGTTTCATAATATGTTGTCATTGTTTATATATCAATGCTTTATCATGTCATGAATTGATATTTATTTCTGCTGTAATTCTGATAACATGTTTATATTATGTTGTAACTTAAATTGTTCATAACTCTGATAATATGATTGCATTCCGCTGTTATAACAATAACTATTATACTCTGATGTTGTATTAAAAGTGATGTAAGAAACGGTTAAGAATGATGTAAGCTTTATTCTCACATTTGTGATCCTGACGAAAAATGTGGATTTTTGGGTTCTCCCCTGGGGTGTGCCTGACGGAACCGAGTAATTTAGTGTTCTCCCTTGGGTGCTTAGTGTCTAATAGAAGACGAGCACTCCTGAGAGGCATTAGATTAGGCGGTTCTTCCACACGCTGTAAGTGACGGGAAGCGCCATCACTTTCGACGCCGTCACTAGACCGCGTCTCCACATCACTGCTACCTCGTCGGTGGCGCCATGGCCACGACTACGCTCAACATGAGGTACACTCAGCAAGTTTCCCCATCTAGCTAAGTATGACCCATTGATCTACGCCTAGAAGCACTTTTAGTTCCTGTCAATGGTACCAGAGCCATGGTTGCTAGTGGGTAGATCCAGTTTGGGGTAGAAAAGAGAGAAGCCAATAAAAAGAGAGGATTAACCCTAGCAAAGAAGAAAAGAAATGGTCGAGCTCACCTTGAACCCACCACACCACTACAGCCACCTCGCCGGTGTGTGGAAAGAAATCAAGAAAGAAGTGATCCAAATCAGATCAGAAACCCCAACCCTAACCCTAACCCTAACCCTAACAGAGAGGTTGGCGAGGGGAGGGACCTACCCATTTTTCCTCGCCGCCGTCACCACTGTCGTCGCGCGGGAAGAAGCTCCACCGCTGCCGAACCGGCACGCAGGGAGAAGCCAAGGCGTGCTCGTCGACGTGTGCGCGAGCCCCAGACGAGGTAACCGTCACAGGACTGCTCGACGACGGCGTGCTCACCCACTGGGGAGTGCGCGCTTCGGCGAGGGGACCCATGATGGTGCCGCACTTCGATCTAGGGTTTAGGGCGAGCCCTCACTGCAGTGTCTGTGGGGGCTAAGAGCACCACCGCGGTGGCGCTCGACGGCGCCGCACACGGCTCCAGCCGCACGTGTGCATCGGTGAAGGGCACCACGGTGGCGTCGCCACCTCCTGCGTCGACCTTGGGTGCAGCATCTGTGGTATGCGGTGAAGAGTAGCTAGAGTTAGGGTTAGGGGAGCGGAGCCACATGGGGTCAAGGGCAACGACGCAAGGTTGCGCGATGGCGGCGCGCTCTGCCTCGGGTGAGCGCGCTCACCGATGAGGGGCCCCATGGCGACGCCACCATCTCCGACTGCTGAGGTTCTAGAGAGAGAAGGGAGAGAGAGCCGACCGTCATGGGCGAAGAGAGAGGCAGGAGAAGAGAATAAAGCTAGGGTTCGGAGGAGCGGCTGGCGTCGCGTTTTTGTCCGGCCGAAATCAGCGCGTGGACGTCGATCTTAGATCAACGGCGCACAGCAGTCGGGCCAAAAACAACCCAGGTGGGCGCGAGCGGTGGGCTGCTTTCGTGGCCCAGGCCTAGGTTGTGGCCTGGAGCGCGGGAGCGTGCAGAGCGCGCGTAGTGGGCCAGGCTGATTCTAGCTCGGGCCCAATGAACAGTGTTGCTTTGAGCCTTTTTTATTTTTCCTTTTTCATTCTAATTTTGCACATTTTCTAGAAATTGATTAATGGCTCAAAGAAAATTGGTTAAGAGAATTTTTTCTGTTTGTAAAATTCACCAATTATGTTTAAGTTTCCGCTGTAAAGTTTAATGTTTATTATCTTCTAATTAAATTCGAACCAACGAGAGAATTTAATTCGAAGAGCAGTTATATTTAGTAAACTATATTTATCCTCTAATTAAATTGGAACCAACGGGAAAATTTAAATTAGAGGAATAGTTCATTTTTTGTTTAAGTAAGATTATGTTATTATCATTTTCTGACCAACGTTGATGATGACAATATTATAATGAATTTAAGTTTGAAGTTTAAATTTCTGATAAATTTTACACCAACGTGGTCAATTTTTCAGAGAGTAGATAAGGACCAAGAAATGCTCCTGAACTAAAAGAATGTATTTCATTATCAAGTTTCCGCTGCAATGATGTTGATTATCTTCCAATTAAATTTGAACCAACGGGAGAATTTAATTTTGAAGAGTAGTTATATGGATTTGAAGTTAATTTATGAGTTTTATGTATTAATTCTATTTTTTGCCCAACGGTGATGTAGAATTGATGCGGGAGCATATTGTATGTTTTATTTTTTTAACCGACGAGATCACTCGGCTGCATGCCAACGGGCTACAATGCTGGGGTATGTGAATAAAAAGGCTTGAGTCAAGCCAGTTCAGGACAGTTTTTTGTTAGTTTAATAATTTTCAGATTAAATTAGAACCAACTGGAAGATTTAATTGGAAAATGAAGTATAAGTGAATGTTTTAGTCGTCATGACTAAATTTTTGTATAGATTTATTCCGCATGGGGAGAAGTTTTGGCATAGTACTGATACTAGTCAATCCTGCATAGCGGGAGAAGTTTTATGATGATTCACATGTTTTGTATCCCGCATAGCGAGAGAAGTTTGGGTAGCTCTTATGTTGTCCTAGTATTGACCGTGGCACAATAGAAATGCATCGTCATGGTCAATACTAACTTAAAGATAAGAAAAAATACAAGCGTGACTTGCAAAAGTACTGCTAATGAAAGACCTCGTTGCGTTCTTGAAGTGAAATAAGGAAAGTGTACTTCTAAATAGATCAAGAAATAACTTTGTTTACATGACATAATCATGTAAATGAAGTAAGTTATAAGTGTCTCATCGTTCATAGGTTTTCTGAATAGTTCTCAAAATTATGGTAGTAAAGTTCATGCCATATTTCGAGGGGGTGAATATTAAGATCAATTAAGAAAAATACTCTTCATTAAAAGTGAGATAAAAGATCAATTAAGAAAGATACTCTTCATTAAGAGTGAGATAAAGATTAATTAAGATGAATGTGACCGTCGGAGGAGTACAACGGTCACAACAATGATACCCCTAAGCAGAGAAATAGCTAAATTCCTGGACCTTTTAAAGTTTCGACAGGAAGATAGCGTAGTCAGCCTCAAAGATGTTGAGGTGGTGCTTAAAGCGCCATATGAAGTTTTAACAGATTAAACCCAAAATAAGATATTTGAAGATACACTATCTTTAGAAAAGATGGGAAGATCTGGGGGAGCATGGTATGTAGAGGTATGTAGAGACCTAAGACTTGAAGAGAAGAGAGACTGTGTGCCCACTCTAGTAATTCAGGAGCAACAAGTTTCTCAATACCTATTGATGTTGTATGACTAATACAACACCTGTTGTTAGCTCTTCGAAGAAGATGAATAATGTAAACAAGAATCTTGTGATACAGCAGCCTGTAGAATCAATTGCCTCTTGGCAATGAAGAGCAACAACAGTCCCGTATAAAAGTGCCAGTAGCTGAGACCCCAGAAGGTCTCGAAGAATTAGTAAACTAGTTTTCTGATGACTATGAAGTCTATGTTAGTAAAGAAATTCAAATGAAGGGTGATCCCACCTCATTTGAAGAAGCCATGAGAAGCATTTACTCGTTTAAATGGCAAGAAGCTATGAAAGGTGAAATGAATTCGATGAATACCAACGATGTTTGGGACTTAGAAGTAATTCCTAATGGAGCCAAAACAGTAGGCTGTTAATGGGTCTACAAGACAAAATGTGACTCCAAAGAAAATGTAGAAATATATAAAGCATGACTTGTAGCAATATGCTTTACGCAAAGAGAATGAAAAGATTACAATGAGAGTTTTCTCTCTAATCTCATGCAAGAATTCTTTTAGAATCATAATGGTGTTTATGGTACATTACGATTTAGAAATATGTAAGATGGATGTAAACACGACATTTCTCAACGGGGATTTGTATGAAAATGTTTACATGGCATAACCCAAAAGGTTTTGTCGTGGAAGAAAAGAACATATGGGATGCCGCCTACAGAAATCCATTTATGGGTTAAAAGTATGTCTCTAGACAGTAGTATTTGAAGTTGATGAAATGATAAGAAAGTTTGGCTTTTAAAGAAAATGAAAAGGACAATAGCGTTTATGCGAAGTTCAAGAATGAAAAATTCTTTTTTCAGATCCTGTGAATAGATGACATTCTACTCACTAGTAGTGATGTTAATCTGTCATTGGAGAAGAAGTTTTGTCCTCAAGTTTCAATGTGAATGATCTTGGTGAAGTGTCATCGGTTTTAGGAATCGAAATTCACCGAGATAGAAGAAAATAGGGTATTAGAACTATCACAAAGGCATACTTAGAAAAGATTCTAAAGAAATAAAGTATGCATGCGAGTAAACCTACGCCTACTCCTATAGTCAAGGGTAATAGATTTGAGAACTTTAAGTGTTCCAGGAACCGATATAAGATCGATCACATGAACATGGTTCCATATATTTCAGCCGTTGGAAGCTAGATGAGTGTACAAGTACAAGTGAGAACTTACCCTGACGTAGTTTACGTATCCGGGATATTTTGGCAGAAGTCTAGTCCAGATATAGATCACTGGAATAAAGTTAAGAATGTCTTGCAATTTTGCAAAGTATCATAGGCATCATGCTGAGTAAGAAAGAACAAGTACTCTCAAATAGTTTTGGGTACAAATGTTAAGTCTTGACGAGATGTGTAATGAAATCCACAGTAGTTGCTATCACTCGCAGTTGGGGTATTATTGTGAAAAAGCTCCAAAGAAATAATTGTGGTGTCATCAGTGGTGTATACCATAGTATAGCTTGACATGAGGCTTAAAGAATAGGCAAAAGAAATTAAGGGAATTTGTACCCGGTTTTAACAATGGTAGACAACAACAATAACCATTTAAAGTAAGTTAACTCCTGAGACAACAGGTCAAGTGTGCTGCCAAACACATTGACACTAAATTATATGTTGTAAAGGAGAAAATCCAGAATCATTTTGAAAGCATTGAACATATAAGTACCAAACAAGTATTTACGGATCTGCTTACCAAAGTTTAACCATCTAGTGCATTCAGAGAACACACTGTTGGGTTGGGTTTACGCGAAAGTCACACCACCCAAATATGTTGTGACTATATGGTATGGCAGTGCCCATGGCATGACTGGTCCTGCCACGAGATACCTAGCTCCACAACATGCCAGCGCGTCAATTTAAGTCACGGCGTATGCAATTATGCGACACTACTGTCTAGCCTAGTCAGCAGGAGCGATAGCACGATAAGAAGAGCTTTTTCCTGACAATATATGCCCTGTTCGCGTGGCTGATAAGCCATGGCTGAAAGTACTGTTGGATGATTTATTGTGAGAGAGAAATAATGTTCATTGGCTGAAAAAATACGGCTTATAAGCCAAGCTAGTTGTGGCCATGCTATTTCTAATACTGTTGTATTTTTGGCTAAAAAAATCGGTCAATCATTAACACGCGTAGCTCAAGTCATCCTTAAGAAAACTATATGCCGGTCAAGATAAACATGTGGATGGGGAGGAACGTATCGTCAGATTGTAAGGTACGTACACTGTACGTATCCGGCACCACCCGAAAAACAAGTATCCACAGACATTAACAAGTGCAGCCCGTGCCTGTACATGCGTCTGCATCGTATTTTGTATACTCCCGTCTATGCAGGCCTAGTTAGAATGAGTACGCAAATATAGTAGTAGCACGTTACACGCCACAGGACGCTACTAATCCACCAGTAATCCCGCGCATAATGGCATAGCAAAACGGATTCATAAGATTTAAGAAATCGCTTGCGTCTTTGTCATTTTGGAGGGGAGGAAGAGGAGGCGGCCAAGTCAGACAGCTAGCCAGGTTCCGGCTGACTTAAATCTATTCCTGATGGAGACGTGCGAACCGAGTTTCGCCCTTCAAGTTTTGGGAACATTTCTGTCATCGATTGACTTGATTAACGTCTCATCAGTCTCTTATGCAGAGACACTAATAAACGTTTTAATTTCCTTTCAGTTTTTGTTTTCTCAGGCCGGAACTCCAATTTGTTTGTTTTCTGGCCAGGTTCACTTGTGAGTGGTGACTGTTTGGAACACAGGGAAAGCCTCGGTCGTTTTGGTAGGGGACAGACACCAAGCCGCTGCAGAACCAGGTCCGCGCGCGATCGGTACGGCGATTCAGTGCCTCAACGAAAGCTGCATCTACATGACTACATGCATCCATGTCGACTGTCGACGCGTAAGCATCAGCTTGTTCGTTCGTAAACGATCGTGGATTATTTCCTGCTGGTTGGTTTGGTGTGAAAGAAAAATACTATTCCAGCTTATAATCTACGATCATATACGAACCAACGATGCAAGTTGGTACGATGAAAAAGAAAAGCAAGGCACGTGGCTTTCTCCTGCCGGAATATTGAGAGAGGCGGGCGTCATGACAAGGAGCCGGGCGGTGGAACCTCGCTGTCGACCACCGCAAGTCCAGTCCCCTTGCTTAGTTTAAGCGTAGGAGAATATGTTACACTATAAAACATTATTAGGGTAAATCCAAAATGGAGCTTAGCTACGCGCCTTTTATTGGCGGCTTCCCTGCTCCATTTGATTGACATGACCTGTCTAGCTTAACAAAGTCTGGTGAACTTTCGAGTCTCAGAAGAAGAAGCTGGGGTGCTTGTTTGAGTGGATATGATTACTCGAACGCCGCTCCTCGCAGCAAAAAAAAAAAGAAGAAGGAAAAGCAGCAGCAGCAAGTTCAATTTGGCTTTCCTTTGGCTCCGGCGAGGACTGGCCACCGCGGCCAGGCAGCCGGCAGGAGTGCAGAGGGGGCAGGATCGCGTCGGGCAACCGATTCTCTGCCGGACCCGGACTGCCAGACTGCCACGCTCGCGAGCAACGGCCGGCCGGACACAGCCTGCTGCAGCAGCAGGGCATCTCATCGTCATCGTCTCTTTTATGTATCCAATGCAGAGCCACCAATCCTCGTGTATGGCTTGCCTACTGATGTCTCTGGTTTCTCTCAAGTTGGCTTCTGATGTTTATCCAAGGCTAAGGAAAAATTCAAACTAAGGAGTAAGAAAATGACCGTGCTTGGTTATTCAAAGTCCTTTGGTACATGCGATGCTCTCTTTCTTGCCTGCTCATGTCAGCTGATGCGACCATATAATTAATTCCTTGGCGGATCAAGCCAAATGCAGGTCATTAGGATATACACTAGCCCTCATTAGGATCAAGCCACATGCTCTTCATCTGTCCCTTTGCAGTTGCACGGGCCCCACCCCCGTGCATCCAGTGTCATCTGCTCTTGTTCTCCCTCCGGTGGCCCCTTCCTGATTTTTTTCAGTTTCCTTTCAGGCCCAAAAGAGAAGAGGACAGAGACGGACGACGCCTCGCTTCCCTCCTTGTGATCTCTTTATCATCACGCGGGAAAGCGAATCTCCGTACCCATTATGGACCCTGATCCTTTTTCACCAGACCATGGACAGGGTCACAGGGAGTACCGGAGTAGTATGAGCAGGTACTGCACCGTCCAAGATGCGAATTCTGTGCTAACATAGGAATTGACACCGCCGTTCATCACTGATCCAGTGATCTGAATACCTGATTCGCACATCACGCGTTCACGCCACTATGCCAGGCATCACACAGCACTAGAAAGACACCAACATTCACAAGATGGAGAGTGAATGAAAGTGAAAGTGCGAGTGAATTGCCTTGGTAACTGACAGCTAACGAGGTGAATTTGAGCATCCATGCATGGTGCCCGGAAACTGAAGCTTGCTTGCTTGCTCCCAGCCCATCGCTCCGACTCCGACTCCGACTGGCAAACCAGAAGCCATCATTTTCATACGGGAAGGGACATGGAAAGTTAGCCATTCATCCTGGCCTAAAGAACCAGTAATTTTACCCAAAAATGTGATTTTTTTTCTATTCTAAGCGATGGAACATATATCTGGGCTAAAGAACTAATAATTTTACATTTCCCAGTCATGGAGTCACACCTAAATCTTCCAAAGCAAACGAGTTAATAAGCACGCAAGAACATATATTTTTCCCCTGTTTGTTTCTGGAATTCTAGGCGCAAGAACATCTGCATGAGTGTGAGAACACAATTACGCAACCATTAGTACCAGCCACATTTTCAATCACAGGTAGTTTTTTCTTTCACCGGTGGCAACTGGAAATTTTAGTTTCGGCTGAAATTTGTGGCGAAGACAAAACGCGCGCGGCTAGCTTTGCTTTCATGCAGCGTCTGATCACGAGGCGACGACCCCGACTCCCGAGAACATGCACCATGGTACTACGGATCCTACCGATATCACGAAGATGCTATACCGGCGACAGGCTTGGATCGAGAGGGTAGTAGTAGCCGCCGGGGAGCTGGAGCTGGTCAGCGGCGGCGGCGCCGAGGTCGGGGCCCGCGCAGAAGTCCAGCAGGAAGAGGGACGCTTCGCCGGCGCCGTTGTCCGCCGTCGACCAGTTGGAGGCCGACGACGCCGCGGAGGCGGCCGAGGTGGAACCGTCAGCGGCGACGTCCGCGGCGGCGAACGGGTCCCCGAGCGCCGGCGCCAGGAAGTCGTCGCAGGTGTACTCCTCGGTCTTCACGGTCGGTATGGCGAGCGACGGGAACAGCGACGACGCGTGCGCGGTGGAAGCTGCAGGCGCCGGCAGCCGGGCGTGGGGTGGCGGGGACGGGGCGGAGGCGGCCGCGGCGGCGAGGAGGCGCTTCTTGAGCTTGGTGTTCCAGTGGTTCTTGACGTCGTTGTCCGTCCTCCCCTCCATCTGCGAGGCTATCAGCGACCACCTGCGCGTCGATCGGTCAAAGAGATGCTTGGCATGCATGCCTTCAAGAAAATCAAAGAATCGGGGAGGTCCAGGAGGACTCACTTGCTCCCGAGCTGGGTGTAGAGGGACATGATGACGGCGTCCTCCTCGGCGGTGAAGCCGCCGTGGCGGATGTCCGGGCGGAGGTAGTTGAGCCAGCGCAGCCTGCAGCTCTTGCCGCACCTCTTGAGCCCTGCATGCGACGCGACCGGCAACGACGACCCGTCGTCAGTGCATCTGTTCATGGTAGTACGGCACATGCACTGCAGTGTGCAGATACCAGCCGTTGAAATAGGAGGAGGAAGGGGAGCACATGGTCGATCGCTCACCGGCTTTCTTGGGCATGGCGATCCAGTTGCCGCCGCTGCCGTGGCGCTGGACGTAGCTCCGCAGCGCCTCGTCCTCCTCCGTCGACCACGGGCCCCGCTTCACGGCCGCCCTGTCGCAGCACGGCGTCCGCCCCATGGACGACACGCACACACACCTCCCTGTCGGCCCACGTCCACCAACGGACCAACCCGCGGCCTCTTCGTGCTCCTCCTCTCTGCTAGCGCAAGAGGAAGAGAACGAAGAGAGGATACAGGCCGAGGCCGAGAGGGACAGAGACGGCAACAAGACTAGAGGGCGGGCGACTGGCAGCTGTGCTGCAGCCTGCAGGTCGTACTTGTACCTGTCCTGCGTACGTTGGAGCCACGAGCCATCCGTCGGTCCCTCTCTCTTGCTCTTTCTCTACCACTGCGGAAGTGCGGAGTGCAGCACACAGGTGCTGTCGTGCAGAAATGGCACGGTTTGGACAATCGCAGACGGCCAGCTGGGGGTGAAAAAGAAGAGGAAGAGGACGTGTCGGGGAAAAGACGTGTGGTGTGGATGGACTGGCCGATCTCGCAGCGTCGTTTCCTGTTTCGAAATCGATTCTCCTTTCCCTTCTCAGCTTCTCTCTCCCCCTGTCTCCTTGCCTGGGCTGTTTTCTGCCAGTTTCAGACACGGCCTCCTCTTGGCTCTTGCAGGTGCAGGGCGATCATGAATTCAGGATTCACACAGGACAGGACTGGACTGCACTCCACAAAGACTTAGGCCCTGTTTGATTCCGAGCTCCTAAAACTTTAGTTCCTTAAAAATTTTAGGTAGCCTTCTTCTAAAAGAGTGTTTGGTTGCACCTTCTAAAACTAACTAAAAGCAATAAATGTTGTTGAACAAAGACACTTTTACCCTTCTTTAGGAGAGAGAGAGGGGAAGGGGGCAATAAATGAGGGGCAGTGGAGGTCCAGAAAGAACTTTAGGAGGTTTTAGGAGGGGATGGAGCTCCTAAAGAAAAATCAGTCTCCTAAAACTTTTAGGAGGTTTTAGGAGGGGGTGTTTGGTTCTTTAGACAGATTCTATTTAAATTTTAGCTCCTAAAGCTTTTAGAAGGGTAACCAACCAGGGCCTTACAATTGTCGATTTGCTACCGCTGCTGCTCAGGGATTCGCCTTCACCGGATCAGCTTTCAGGGCCCACAGTTGATCGATCACAAGCGCCAGCCCCAAGAGGAAAAGTGTTTCGGCCTCTGTAAATTGTAACATCCCTTTTGTTTTGTTGTAGGAAAAAGATGGTAGGGACTGTGAACCTTTATATTACAATATAGGAGAGAAAGTGTTGTCACTGCACGTCTGGACGAAGCTAATCCTTTATCTAAATAAATTTTAAAAAAGGGCGGGATGGTTTTAGGGTACGGTATCAAATAAAGTACTAGCTCTATTTCAGAGTAATTGACAACTTGGGTTTTTACTTTCTGCAAGCCTTGACTAACCGTGTCTTGGTTAAATAAAGCGAGAAAAATACCAGCAGATTCTTTACTTAATCAAAAGCACTCCAGGCATGCTATACATTTCCGGCTGACTATGGGCCTGTTCGCTTGGAGGAATTCTGGAAGAATTTGGATGGTTTGGAGGAATGCTGGAGAAATTTGTGAGAGAAAAATACTGTTCCGGATGAAAAAAGAAGCGGATCAAGCCGGATTTAAGGGCACGCGAACGGGGCCTATTATATAAACATTTGTGTAAAAGACGAGCAGTCAAATTGAAGGTTAGTACTTGAGAGATACTAGTACGTCAGTTCTAAAAAAAGATGCAATTCTAACTCTATCTTTAATCAAACTTTCTAACGATGCTTATTCTATATTAATATTTGTTATAAACTTGATGTAAAACTTAAGTAAATAATTTGACAGAGATCAAGGTTAAAGCACGGTGCAGGCATGCATGTCTGGAGGACCGTGGGCCGTGGCACGGCTCCTGTGCGTGCAGCCTGCAGGCTGCTCTCAGTTTCTGCGCCTCAACCGGCCGGCCGGCAGGCAGGCACTGGTGCAAGTCCAGAGTACCCGATACTGTCGTCATGGTCTGACCGCCTGACCAGACCAGAGGCATATCCTTCCTCTATCAGTCTATCATCGCTCATTCACAGTTCCACACACCGTAGCCACCAACTGTAAACACGAAGCATCGCCATCTTGTGTTCTGTTCTTCGCGCGGTCACAAATTCTTCACTTTTATTTTTGATGAAGCTGTGAAAACGCGTTAACGCGAAGCTGTTAGCATGAATACGAGGAAATGAAAGGAAATAAGAACGGTGACAGATCTACATTTTATTTAGAATTCTGGGGGGAGAACCCCTGTGTCCTGAGTCCATATCATCATTTCCTTGCAAAAGGGGAACCCACGTTTTCATCGCACGGTTTTTGCAACGGAATCACACACACACGCACACAACCTGGCACCGGCAGCAGTGCAGCACATACAAGTCCATACTCCAGCACAGCAGGGCCCCAAGTCCGGAAGTCCCGACAGAAACAAACGACTTTTAGGTACGATCGAGAGTGATTCGTCAGCTAATCAATGTAGTATGTGATTCCTTTAGAACGGAACAAAGCGTGGGATTCTTTTAGTTTCTGGGAATGATTACTGCGATCTGAAAGATCTTTTTCCAAATGATTACAGCCTATATACTAGTCTTATGCAGGGAGATGAGGACTATCTGGTTTTGCACCCATCATTTCAGGCGCTGAGACATGAGATTTAGTGATTTACTACCCTGGGTTACTTCCTCCGTCTCCAAAGTAGGTTAATTTTCAAGAGTTATCATAAATCATTTTTTGTTTCACTTGAATGTATAGGAAAGAGCACCAATATTATGACCCTGAACATACTATGGAAATATACTTAATCAATAATGTATCTGCTCTAATGATATTAAGTTGGTATTATGTTTCGATAAAATAAATTAAACTTTGAAAATAACTTAAGATAATTTTATGAGTTAATTTATTTATAGATTAATGGGCTATGGAGCCCACCATCACTTTGGTTGTCTATCTGTTTCTGATCTCATCTCGATCAAAGAGACAAAATCTTTTTTTCTGATACAAACAAAGAGACAAAATGTTGGAATAGCTAACGACTTTTTTTTAGCAAATGGAATAGTTAACGACTGTGCGCCCATGAATGAAAGTAATGGACAGGATCAGGTGGAACTTTGGAAGGACCCAGCTCAACATAGGCCCGAACGTTGGAAGGCCCAACTATACATGTTATGTCCACTTTGAAAATTTGGGCCTCAGACACGCTGTCCTCGTGTATAGTTGGGCCGGGCAACTGGGAACTGGCAAGGGCCCTGAACTACACGCCGCCGCAGTTAGGTCTATTTTGTTACAGGCCTGGACGGTGTTTGGGCTTGGGGGATTTAGCGATCAGCCGATCACAGTATCACACTGAGCGTGAGCTTGAGCTGTAAGCCTGTAACAGTAGCTGAAACGAATAGCGCTTAGGAGTAGTACATGCCTACTAGAAACCTAGAAGACTGACAGTTTCCGTGATTCATGACAGCATACTAAACATGTATACTCCGTACTCTCTCTCCGTTTCAAAATAATGTTATTCTAAGTGAAAATTAAATTCTTGAATTTGACTAGGTTTATTATACAGATATATGTAATTATATATCTAGTGACATTTATTACACATAACAAGTGTAAAACTTGATGTTTTGACTCCTTGAAAAATAGAAACAAAATTTTTAACTCCTGAAAATAACAACAATTTTTAACTCTAAAAAAACAAGAATGACACTCTTTTTTAGACCGCATATAATCTAAACATACACTCAAGTACTGCTAGCAGGATATACTCCCTCCAACCTAAAATAAATGTGCGTCTCATTTTCTTGAGAAGCCAAACACTTTTGAATTTGATTAGTTATATATAAAATATTATCAATATTTATACTTAGAATAAGTTTGTTATAAAATATATTCTACGATTATACATTATAAATATTAGTTTCTTGTGTATATTATTAGAGCAAATTTAAAAGAATTGACCCAGAGGTGTGTTGGGAAAGTGGTATTACGTACTGCTGAGCACGTTGCTGTACAGTAGAGTGAAAAGAAAGAAAGGTACTAGCTCAACTAGTGCTCGTTGCTGTACAGCTGAGCACGGGCCACGGAGTCCGTATAGCTGAGAAAGACAGCTTGGGCAGATGTATTTCGATCCGACGCGACGCTAGAAAGCTTCGCTGAAAAAACTTCGCTTAAAATACTGTTCATTGATTTATTGTTAAAAGATATTTACTAAAATAGTGCGGTTCATATGATAAGAACCGATGACGACCTGATTTTGGTTCCGGGTGCCGTTCAGAGAAAGGGACGGACCACATATCTTAGATTTGATAGAAGGCGACTGCACGACACAGAGCACTGACGCTGCCCGCCTGACCGAAGTGGTTGGACACTGGAGTGGATTGGATCATTGCTTGGGCGTGGCCCCCGGGCAAGCAAAGATTTGCGCAAGTTCTGGGACACCCGTGCGGTACAATATCTGCATCCAGATCCTGTCGCGGTGTACTCCAGTATACTAGTGCTGTTGAGAGATCAGGGCCACGTTTAGTTTCACCGAAATCTAAAATTTAGCACCAAATAAAAAGAAGATTCTCTATCACATTAAACTTATGGTACATATATGGAGTATTAAATATTGATAAAATTAAAAACTAATTGCACAGTTTAGTTATACATTACGAGACGAACGTTTTAAACCTAATTAGTCAATAATTAAACAATTATTACTAAATAAAAACAAAACGCTACCGTGCGCTACAGCGCTACCGAATTCAGCGGCGCCGAATCCGGCCGCGGCCCAGAATAGCAAGACTTGTGCGGTACGAGTAATTTATTTTGGTGAAGCTGGCTCGGCTGGCCGGCCAGCCCCTCACATAGATGTTATTCATATAAATCAGTCAGCAGACTTCTTTTATATAAACGAATCAGTAATGATATGAACCAACCAACCAAACAGGCTGATGGATAATCTACTGTTTCTGATGGTGGTTCTTGCTGGTACCAACTCGATAAAAAATAGTCTGATGTACTAAGTAAGAACCACAACTACAAAGAGTTGCAAAACCTTATTAGGGTTTGTCCTACTCATGTATTGGTCTAGCTTATCAAGCTCGAATCTATGCGCATCACAGTTGGATTACACTATGTGACTCGTCTTCGACATTTTCTAACCTCACAACAAATGTCGACAATACCTATCAATTTAAGTTGAGTCAATCTCTAATTAATTTCTATACAAAAATAATACTTTTAATAAAATTTATTATGGACCTTAGAATTTATTTAAAATAGGTTGGGCCAAGCCCAATTAATATCTAGCTCGACGCATCTTTCTCTAAATCTCTAACTAATAGTAAAAAGTGTGTTTCTTCGAACTCGTTTTCTTTCGCTCCACCTTTTCTACTTCCTAAACTGTTATCGCATCCTCCACATCCTCTATGTTCGCCCTATTCGCTTGAACTGTTTATCAGACATGGTACAATATTTTTCTCTAACAACAAAACAACACAAGCTGACTTATTAGCCGCACAAACCATCAGCCGAATAGGACGGTTATCTGAATTTATGACCCGTGTTCTTACGAGTTAGAACAACTTATATACATCGATGATATGGAGTTCGAATTAAAGATTTCATGAAATGCACGGACACACTTGCTAATATAGTACAAATTTCTAATAGCAGAGAACAACCACATGATGATATGTATTACGAAGTTTTTTCAATAATTATGCATGCATCAAGTCACTATAATTAAAGGTTTTCATAATTTTATAATATACAAAATACAACGATATGCGAAGGATGGTAAAAAGAACAAACATGCTTAAATTCTCATTTGTTTTGCAAGCTCAACTAACATATAGTACAACCTAATACTCATAGGTACCACACATGATTCTCAAATTGATTAACCAAAGTGAAATTAATAAATAGAAATATATAATCAGTGTATACAACCTAATATCTTCATAAATAATTTAAGTGCCTCTAATCTACGTCTTGACTTCTTCTACCTATAAGCGGATGTGTGACACTAGGTGCTGCTTCCTCTGTCCCAGCATATACGGCGTAATAACCTCTGGTTAAAGACAAAAGAAATTATATTTAATTCTCTCTCTTAACACTAGTACTAGTGCATGGATTTACTTACGTTTAGAGAGAGCATGTCTTTTATTATAGAACTTAAATAATAAATGAATACGCTTACTTAGTAGTAACACTCAACACCATTGCATCGGGTCTAACAAATACTCTCTCCGTCCCCAAATAAATCAATTCATAGAATCCGTGTCAGTCAAACTATTCTAAATTCGACTACCTTTATAGAAAAAGAAACAAAATATATATTTTATGATAAATCTAATGATACTAATTTAATACTATAAATATTATTGTTTTTAGGGAAAAGAGGGAGTAAAAAACAAGGCTGTAGTTTGATTCTCCCGACTCTTAAGTTGTCCTTCATTCTTTAGGCTCATAGCTGATTACCACCCGTCTAGTTGAGGATTGCAAAGAGTAGTTCTATGACTCAAACATTTATCTCTACTATAATGGACAAATCAAAATTATACTATGTCTCCCCCAGAAAAAAGTCCCCCGATGAGAGCCTCCAACCATTGTGCGCCCAGAAAAATGCACACAGTAATTCATCTGTATTAAAATTAAGGGCTAATAAAACACCTAAACCAAATCCGATGACCACGATTAGATGTGGGATGCCAGGCTTCTCACCCCCGTGCCCTCCTCACACGCCCACGCGTGACTCCCACCTTGCAGCCACGGTTCGATTCATGGATCCTCAGTCTTTTTTATTTTTCTGTCTTTCCTCGGCTCAAACGACCGCCGAACCTCGATCTGGATCCCACGCACTGACTCCTCTCCCCACGCCCAGCACCAGGGAGCCGCTGTCGCCGGTGGGAGGGGGGCGCGCGGGGCTGGCCGAGCACCTACAGGCGCAGGGCGACGGGCCGCCCCTGCCTCTCCCCCACGCGCCGACTCCTATCCCCCTCTCTCCTCCACGCCCAGCACCAGGGAGCCGCCGGCGCGGGTGGGACGGGCCAACTTCTCTCCCCATGTGCACTTCGACTCCTCTTCCCTCTCTATCCTATCGGCTATCGCGCCACGCACCCCTCCTTCTCTCTCCCGAGGCGGCGGCGGGCACAGGCGACGGCGCCCCCACGGGCGGGCGTGCCGGTGCGAGCGGCCCCCCTCCCTCATCCCCACGCGGGTGGGTCCCACACTAGATCCACCGCCGTCGGTGCCCATCCTATAGGTCCATGTCGCCACCCGCACTACCCCGACGCCCACGGCCTCCGCCTCTGCCTCCGATGACGACGACCTCGACGCCCATGGCTGTGGCCACTGCTGCACCGTGGCTCGTACCCGCGCTGGAGGCAGAGCTGACCCTCGACACCGTACCTACGGCCGCCACTCCCCGCCTCCATTTCGGCCCCCGCTGGCAGCAGCACATCCGCTTCCCCTCCCTCCGCCTCCTACGCGTCCGTACGTCATCCCTGCTTCCCTCCCTTCATCGACGTAGAATGCATTGAGGCAACGCTGGATCTCGCCGGATAGCGGAGCTACGGAGTGGAAGGCGAGTCATGTTCCGGTGGCAACTAGCAAGTGGCTCGCGCGCGTCGGCGTCGCTCCTCCCTTTTTCGTGAGACAGAGGAGATCCCTAGCAACAAAGGTACTAATGAGATTGACTTGGTCTTTTCTGATTTAAATCATATGCATTTGTGCGTGTATTGAGTAGAGAAGGGAAGTACATACTAGAGATTACAGAAGTACCTAGCTGAGAAGTACGTACCAGAAATTAGAGAAACATGGAGCTCCAAGAAATACACCTAGTTAGCTGCCTGCTCCTCCGATTGGAATATTAGAGAGATTGTAATCCTGTGCATTTCTACAGCTTATGCTTGTGAATGCAAAATGGCAAATGCATCTTTTAATTACTTATAAAATTAATCTTGCAACTTTAATTAGTCAAGTCTGGTAGTTGTGGGCTTGAGGCTATCCACCTGAATCGCTAATCGGACCTTTGTTTTTACAGAATCCTTGCAGGGAGCAGTCACCTCACTTATTTTCATGTTGTGTGGGATGAAAACAAAAGTATCACTCATTGACGATAATTATAAAGCTCAGCCGGAATTTGTTTGCAAGTGATGTTCTACAGGTAACTTAATCCCCTTAATTTTTGGCCAACTGAATTGCTCTCATTGATTTGTGTAGGTAAATGTTAGTTTGTGAGATTAGAACAAAATTACCACTCATTGACGACGATTATAAAGCTCAGCTAGAATTTGTTTGCAAGTGATGTTCTACAGGTAACTTAATCTCCTTAATTTTTGGCCAACTGAATTGCTATCATTGAATTGTGTAGGTGAATGTTAGTTTGTCCAGGCTTCCGACATTGGTTGTGCAGTTGTGGAGTGGTTGTCTAGGCTCAGAAGTGCATGTTGCGGCTGCTGCAGCAGCGACCACTCCAGCATTAACTATTTTGCATGAAGAAAACAAGCAGCTGCAGGTGACGGTAGAAGAAGGGCAACCGAGCAGGCTCAGTATGTTGGCCGTACGTGTATCTACTATCTCAGCTACTAAAACTTCAAGCTCATCACCAAGCTACTCTTTGACATGCCGTGGGAGTAAGTTGTTGTTCATGTTCTTTACATGTTTGGGAGGTCGTCGTTGATGTTGACCTTTGGACCATAGATGGATGTTGCAGGCTATCAATGCTTCAGTGAAAATGATTAACAACGAGGGTGGTCGGATGCTCGTCGGCGACAGCAAAGCCAGTGGTGAAGCTTGTGTTTTAGGCTTCGAATATCTTTTTCTCTCTTGGCATCTTCTTAATTGTTTCAGTTTGTTGTTTCAGATAAGGTTATCTAGATCAGTTGCTTACCTGCATTTGCTATGGCTACAACGCTTCTACAAAGTAAGCACTTGTTTTTCACTTTGCTTATGTTTAGAGCATTGTAAGTTATCAGGTTCCAGTGGTAATGGTGAGGTTTGACAACGTCAAGGAGGAGCTGGGCTCGATCAGTTTGGAGTTTGGAGCTGGTCAAAATTGTTGAAATTGAAGCTTTATTAACTGAAAAGGGATATTGGCTGTGGGCTCCCTAGGTCCCATACGATGGCAGCCACGAACAGCCGCAGCACTTGAAGCACAGAAGAAAATCAGGCCACAGCCTCAAGATCTGGAGCCAATATTCATTGATTCTTGTTGCGCACTAATTTTCTGAATGCCGTCATCTTTTTTTTCTTTGTAATCATTAATTACCTCAATAGAGAATTGGTTCTGGAAAGAAGAATAATTTGATTGCGTTAATTTTGTTTGATCTGAAGAATTTCTTGAAAAATATTGCAAATTTGTGCTTGTACTACTTTATGAGAATACGCACAGGATAACAAGAATCTTGTGTGGATCTTTTTGGTTTTGAGTGACAAGTTCACCGTGATTTCGTGTTTTGTGCTAATTGTTCATGCGTGATGAGTAATAGTTTTGGCTATAAACATAATGTTAGATCGTGCTCTAATGATACAAAACACATGTTTAAACTTTAATTGTCAATGTAAGTGCATCTAGCCCTTTAGTGGGTTTCGGTAAATTGAATAACAACACAATTAAAGGTCTAATAAGTTTGCTAAGTGTTGAACAGGAAATTTAGTCTACTGCATATACTTGTGGGTTGTGTATTAACAAGTATATACAAGGTTCAACTAGTATGCAAACTTGATGATATACCATATTATGTTAAAGTGAATGCCAAACTGTGTATTATTGTATTGGAAGTTTATGTAAGCAATCTAGTTCAAGCAAAAGACAACAATACAAATGGAATCAATGAAATGGCTTCTATGTTGTGAGATATCATAGCATCATGTGAAAGCAAACATATTTGGTAAATGACAATATATAGTGGATATAAGTCAGTCTCTACATTGGTTTGCTTACATGGATGAATATATGAAAGATCAATTGGAATGTCAAGCCAAAATGAGAAGGGAATAAGAAATCGTGAATTAGCTTGACCATATTGATGTTGATCCATGTTTGTCTCCATGCGAGACAAACTGAAGCTTGATTGATTTCAACATTCATATCTAGAAAATATTCAAGCAAGGATCACAATATTGAAGAAATATTTTTTAATGGATGCTTAATATAATGTGACTTAAGTATGGCTTGATAGGGTGAAGATAGCAAGAAAAAGGCTTCGAGGTACGAAGCGAAGGTGAAGGGCAAGCGATGGCTTGGCGACCGAGGTACCATGGCTAAGGTGAAGAAGAGAGTACTTGCATTGAGTCGAGGTACTAATCAAGCTATGAGGAGTCATATTGTGTTGAGGATCAAATCATTAGTGGAAGTGACTTGAAGCCATGAAGGTGAACTCATATGTATGGAAATGGTTCAAGTCACATAATCAAGGTATAATGAGAATGAGAAAAACATATTCGATAATACAAGTTCTCAATTACCAAATGAAGTGACTATCACCTCAAAGGCATTTACATTCTTTTATGCTTTGAATTTGAGTTTAGAAAAAGGTCGTACTATAAAGAGGTATTCTAGTACAGTTGGTCAACTGTGCAACCAGATGCTCAAAACTATAGATCTATATCCTCTTACCCAGCCAAAGCAGCCAGCAAAAAATATCTAGATTCTACCTGTTTTGGCTAGGGCGGCAGTGCCGCCCATAAACGACCGTTGGGACTCAAGAGGTATAAATACCATTTAGGCCGGCCCACAACGGAGATCCTTCTTCTCCAACGGTTCAGTTCGAAACTGAACAGACCAAAGCTCACCTCTCTCTCCTCCATTGTTGCTCCTTCATCCCTCAAGCAAATCCTTGATTCCAACCATCAAAACTTGAGAGAAAAGGCAGCAAAACTTGATTGAAGAGAAGATCCACTGATTTTCAAAGTCTAAGAGCATTTGGTTCATGTTTGGCCGGCGGTTCTAGGGTTTGTTACTCTTGGAGCTTGCTCCTAGCCGGCTAGGCATCGCCCTTGTGCTTGCCAACTCGTGTGGCAGCCTTGGGAGGTTTGTAACCTCATCCTGTAGCTAAGAAATTACCCCTCACTTCAAGAGTTCATTCTCTTGATTTGAGAACGAGGACAAGGCAAGCCTTGGTGGCGAGCCAATTCTTTTGTGAATGCCTCAACAACGTGGACTTAGACAAGCCTTGGTGGCGAGCTGAACCATGGGATAAATTTTATGTCTCGTGTGCTTCACTTTGTATTCTTGCTAGTTCAGCTCTTTGCTAGCTGATTGTTAGGGTTTGGTAGCTCGATCCCCTCTTATGTGAGATTTCTGTGGTATCTAGTCTTCGAACTGGATTTTGTCTTTCTGTTGCAGGATTGAGCAGCTGAGAGGGTCAGGTTACTATCTGTGAAATCTCAACGCTGTCTGCTTTATTTTTGAAGAGCAGCAGTGCCGCCCTATAAGGCCGGCAGTGCCGCCCTCTGTTCTAACAAAGTTTCGAGTTGAATTTTTATAGGCCAATTCACCCCCCCCTCTAGGCCTCCTAGGCGACATCAAGGTCCTTTCAATTGGTATCAGAGCCTGGCTCTCAATTTCGGGCTTAACCGCCTTGAGAGAACGATGTCGATAAGTGAGGAGGTATCTCTAGAACTTTTACTTTTAGATGGCTCAAATTATACATCTTGGTCTGCTAGTGTGCTTGATGTTTTTAGGACCATGGGTCCTCAAATAGAGCAGATTGTGGATGTGAGCATTTTACCTCCTCATGATGATTTGATCTACCTATCTAGAGAGGAAGTGGAATGCTTACAACTCAATGCTCAAGCTGCTAATGTCTTATTTAGTGCTTTGAGTGAAGATGTACTTGATGCTGTCATATTTGGAGATGGTAAACCGCTTCGTGATGCTCATATCATTTGGACCACGCTCAAGAAAATGTATGGCACTCCAAATGTGAAGAGAGCAACCTCTCATTGGAAAAAACACTTGAGGAATGCTCAACTTCATCGACAAATGATGAGCCTCAAGTGATTCTCTCAAAAGGCCTATTTGATCATGCCACATCTACTTACTCGCCAACATATGACTTATTGGATGGTAATGAAATAGTTGGCGAGAACAACATTTTTACATGTGGTACTTCTACTTTGTTTAGTTCTTGTGAGACTAACATTTTGAAGGAAGAATAAGCTTGTGATCGGTGGAAGCCAAATGATGAATCCACCTTATCAAGAAACTCAACTCTCTATACCACTTCACATATCGGTCTCATGGCAAAGAAAGAAGAAAGTGGCAAGTGAGAGTGAGAGTGACAGTGACAGTGGTAGTGATGATGATGAGATCAATCAACACCTTGCACGTCTAAGCAAGAAAGACAAGTTCATAGTGATCAAGTTCATAGAGAAGATTCAAGAGCAAGAAGAAGATCTCTACAAGCAAGAAGAGCTTCTCGTTGAAAAGATCAAATGCTTGGAGAAGTTGACCAAAAAGCATGAAAAGCTTAAGTGCTCTCATGCTAGCTTGGTCCAAAGGTATGAAAACTTGTCAATTGAGCAAACTCATACTATTAACGCTCTATCTTGTGTTACTCAATTAGAAGATTAGAATTATATGCTCAAAGACAAGTTGGAAAGGCTTACTAGCAAAAATGAGACTTTGCAAGAAAGTCATGATGGGCTTTTGTGCTCTCATGAGAAGCTTATGGAGTCTCATCTCATGCTAGAAGTTGCTCATGAGGTTGTGGTAACAACGGTAAAATCATACCAACCTCACACTCACAAATGCACATATACACAAGTTCCATCTATTTTATCATGTGCTAACAAGTGTTGCTCTCAAGCAAGCCAACCTTCCATTGAGCATGTAATTGTAGAAACTTGTGATGATTCCATTGCAAAAGAAAATGAACAGCTCAAGGAAAAAGTTGAAATGCTAAAAAGGGACTTGATTCAATGGAAGGGCAAGTGCAATGCTCAACCTTCTCAAGATAACTGTGAAGACATGGTGAAGAAGCTTGAGAAGGGATCAACCGATGCATGCATCAAGCCTCATCAAAAGGGTTACAAGTCCAACAATGGCAAAGTGAAGGGGATACTTAAAGAAGTGCAATCTATCCAGAATGCAATAGTTCAGCTAGCTACACATACTACGGCAGTGCCGCACCCCAAGGGCGGCAGTGCTGCACCCCAAGGGCGGCAGTGCCGCACCTGAATAGAACAGGAAAGTTCCCAAGGCCGTCAAGGTGCAACATCAATCAAAGAAGACTCATCACTTGCTTCAAGTGCAAGAAAGACGGTCACCATGTCAGAGATTGCCCCTTGAAGAAAGAAGAGAAGGGCGTGAGCAAGATCCAAGAGAAGAAGAAGATGGCTCATGTCAAGTTCTCCAACATGGGACACAATGCTTCTATGTGTTCCAACAAGGTCGATGGTCAAGCCATACTTCCAAAGAACAAGACAAGAAGAAGCAAGAGGAAGTATTATGGTTGTCATGAGAAGGGACATAAAATTGGCTCATGTCCTAATAAGAAAAGTGAAGGCTTGTCATCATCAACAAAGAGGTTCATTAGCAAGGTAGCAAGCAAAGTGCAAGAAGAGAAGGCTAGAAAGAACAAGAACCGCCTATGCTACACTTGCAAAGGAAAGGGACATTTAAGTAAGGATTGTCCCATGGGTAACACTTCTAAGCTCAACTTGTCAATTGATTTAAATATGCTTAGGAGGCCCAAAAATAACACTTGTGCTAGAAAGGTGATTGGTTCACCATGTGCTAGCACACATGTCATTTGGGTGCCTAAGTCTCCTATGACTAACCATAATGGATCCAACATAGTTTGGGTACCAAATTGTGCTTAGTAAGTGTTGTAGGTACTTGAAGGTGATATGAAGCTTTGGGGTGCTTGAGCAAGTTGATTGAAAATATTCACTCAAGCTATCAATCAATTCACATTGTATATTCTTATATGGTTGACCCAAAGATGAATCTATGGAAATACTTCAAACTTCATATTCACCTCGGTAACTAGTACCTAACCCTTGCTAGCTAGCCACTTGACGTGTGTAGTCTCTAATAGTTCACACATATATGTGTGTTTATGAATTATTAAGAGTGGCTAGAGTACTTCAAGTCTAAATGAATCATTTGCCATATGATGCTTTTAATGGCTCTCTAGTAGAGCAAGATCTTATTCATATTGTAGGTAATGAGGAACCACCTTGTGGGGCAATAAAAATGGCCATCGGTGATATAAGACCACAAGAAGTACATGCTACAAAAGCAGAATCTCCTCAAGTTGCTGCTGTACCAAATTCCGCTGACAACTCTGATGCAGAGGTGTGGCACACCCCTGCTGCAAATCAGCAGGGCGGCAGTGCCGCACCCAAGGGCGACAGTGTTGTCCCTCCTACATAGTAGCAGCTGACTCCACTCTAGTTCGTGGACAAATCTACAACCTTCATATGTGCGAGATGAAGATGAAAAGACCACCTCATCCATTACAATCAAGAAGGGTGGTAACATCAAAATCTCAAGTGCAATTTATTTGAAACTAAACTCCTTTGTGTCTTGTGTAGCCACTTAGGATAATAGAAGCACTTGAGGATATTCATTGGTTGCTGGTCATAGAATAGAAACATGATCAAAATTGAATTGATCATCCACACCAAGCAACATAGATGACTTGACTTTCCTTTGTGGACTTCAAACCAAGAAAAACAAGATGAAGCAAGTTTATGTTCGTGCACATTATGAGTTGGTTTGATGGATTTGGAATCTTGGTACACATTGGAGGATACAAGTAGATTTCAAAATGTCCAAGAATAAAGAATCAAGCTCAAGTCAAGTAAAGGGACTTATTACTCACAAGTCAAGAACTTCATACTTGATGGAATCTTGTCATATGTTAGATTGACAAATTTTCATTCTCATCGTATGGGCATCTACATGCTATAATGGTTGTGAGTATCTCTTGGCATAGTTCAAATTGATTACACTATTATTGCCATGACCTAGACATAGAGTGAAAATCTCAAGTTCTTAAATGAATAAAGTGTTATGTGAGAAATTCAAATACTTAGAGCACTTATAAAAGGAGACTTTAATCTATGGCTAGAGTTGTGAGACTAATCTTTCTCTCTAAATGATTTATGTAGTCTCACTAAATAAGAATGTGTTTCTCAAATAGAGTGTGCTATTATATGAAGGCTATCAATCCAAAACCATGTGATGTATTTTCTCTCTAGCTAATTTAGATTAGATTTGTCTATGTTAGCCACTCACCATAATATGGCTTAAATCTACCCTTTGGACTTAAATGACCAACCATGCACATTTACATTTCTATTCCACTCAAAAGAATGTGCATGAGACATCAAGGGAGATTTAGTCCATGTTATGAGGTTTCTCCATTTTGGTAACCCACTTGTCATCCACATATAAATGGTTACTAAATGAAAAACTAGTCCTTGTGTTACTAATGTCTTCTTGTGATTGAGCTTATTCATAGAAAATCAATAAGAAGATGTTGTGCTAATTTAATTCACAAGCTTAAAGGTTATTCTTCACCTAAAGAAAGATGTTGCTGCTAAATGCCATTTAGATCAAAAGTTTCAGTTTCGCTTGAATCAAGTTTGAGGTTGATTTGAATAAACTATACAAGAAAAATTCACAAGATTACGAGTGTTGATGAGAGGACTGAATGGATATAACATCTTGTATGTATTCTCAACTGAAATCACCTCAAAGATTGGACAGAAAAAGAAGAAGAATCATCGATCATCAAATATGTCCAGAAAATTGCAAATCTGAGTTGACTGCCTTCAAGCATGGATTTGGAGATTCAAATACTGATAAATTGACCTGAAACTTTATGAGCATGCTATACACATCTAGTACTTGTTGCTGTACAATTGGTATGAAGATTGGTTTTGAAGAAAATCAGTTTTGAGTTGGTTTATGTCAGCTTCAACAGTGCAGTTTCAGATTTGAGCAGTTCTAGTAGAAAATTATTTTCACAGACCAAATGGAGTTCAAATGAGCTAAATTTTTTAGAGAAGTTAGAGGACTCATAGATGAAGATATCTACTAAATTTTATGCATATTGGGCTAGTGGTCTGAGAGATATGGATTTATTTATTTTTTCTTTCTTTCTTTCTGAGGATAACAGAATCTGAAAACTGACTGAATGGAATTGCATCGCATTGTGGCAACAAGATTGAGTTAGCTCTCAAGTTGGTCATGAAGAATCAGTAAATATGAGAAATATAAATTTGATCTAAAGGAGTTTCAATGAAAGAAAAGAACTCACACAATGGTCCAAATAAGTTGCAATCAGAGTACAAGCAGCAGCAAGTGATTGCAACTAGTTGGAACAAGAAGTAATCAGCTGAGACTATTGAATTGCAAGCAGTTTCAAGGAGTTCAAATCAGTTGAAGTATAGTACAAGTCACTCTCTTGACCTCATATTGTTAATGTGCTTAAGTGAACTTTGTGTACTCTTGTATGCAGAAATTTAGGGAGAGCTTAGCCTATATCTTGTGGGATTATTGGTTTCTTTCAAGTGTTTGATGTGCAGTCCCACACATGGAAAAAAGAGGATGGGTAGTTTCTTTGGATTCTCTAGGTGTTTCACAATTATTCTAGGAGGTATCGGTCTTTATAAACAAAATGCTCCTGGTTTAAATGTTGAATGTCCCAATCCTTTAAATGGACCTAGATTTGGATGAGATGGAGAAAATAATTGAAGAGTGGGCTTTCATTGCTATTTCTCCTTGCTAAGTGCTCATCAAGTACCTATGATCCATCACATTGATCTCCCAGGATCTTATCAACAAAGAGTGGTAACTCCTAGTTCATAACTTGCAAATTTCATGAATTTTACCTTTGCTCTCTGTATGAGTTGCTCTAGGTAAATAAAGAACTAGGAAACTAATATAGATCTTGGATGATCACAAGAGCTCAGTTTTACCACATTTCATCAAGTGAGAACTATAGCCATCCAAATCATTGAAGTCTCGCCTATGATGGTCATATCGATGAAAATTTATATGGTGATCTATCTACCTTGGTGGTGATATGTTTCCTTGGCATAATTTCAATTGTTGCAAATTTATCATGCCTTGACCAAGATATAGGATGAACTTCCCTCGACTCTTAAACCGATTCTAGTGCATTTTACAAGTAATTCAAGCACTTGATGCACATATTAAGGGGGAGCCCATCCTATGCCTTATGTTTCTTTTAAGACTAACATTTTCTTCTAGTGAATTTGTGTAGTCTCTTGCTGAGAATGAGTCTCTCATGAGTATGCTACATTCACTCAATCCAAATTGGTTATCTCTCATATTCATTTGGATTGTATTTTTATCTCTTAAGTAGCTACTCTCCATAATATAGCTTAAATTTTCTTGTTTGGACTTAATTGACCAAAAGTGTCTATGTTCTTGCCTTCCATATGTATATGTATGCACTATAAAAAAAGGGAATTTAATCTATGTTATAAGGTTTTGCAACTAGTGATCTACATGCCTTCCACATCCAAAATGATCACTAGTTGTGAAACTCTCTTGTGCAATTTAATGTTATCTCTTGTCTTTATGAGCATCCCTAGGTGACATTGAGATACGGGCATTCATTCCAATTGGCATCAACTGGTGAAGATCCTTTCAATAGAACAACACTTGCACTTGTTGATCTTGAGATTTTTCTTGGTTGGGCTGGATAGATCTCGAAACAAGCTTTCCAGAAAGTCTAAGATCACTAAAAACAGAGTTCAGAGTAAAGAGATATGACGTTTTCCGTGAGGTGACCTGTGCTGTTCTGAGAGCTGCGGTAGTGCCACGCATAAGGGCGGTAGTGCCGTACCTGTACAGGTCTTGATGGCTAGTTTTTGAACTCTAATGGCTAGTTTTGGTTTTGGGTGTATATATACTCACCCCACGGTCTCTAGGCTAGCTGCTGACGACCAAAACATTACAAAGACTTGTGAAGACTCTCTCAATTGGTGTCAAAATTATGAAGATCATATTTCAGTTGATATTGATTGATAATCTTTAACTTGGTATATCAAGAAATTTGTCTTCAGCTGACATCTCAATATGACAACAAGAGCTAGCAATGGACTTTCAATTGATATCAAGCACAAGTTTATGATATCTCCTTGAATATGATGATGATGAGAGATGGGCATAAATAAAATTATCTTGCATAAAGAAGTACTAGTCCCATCAAAGCACTAAATCCAAGTATTAAAATCATCTTCATAGTGGAGATTATGAGGCTTAGAACAAAGGTATATCGCACCATGAACTCATGTATTACCTTTATGCATCTAGGCCTTTACATGCTAGTGTGTGCATGTGTATGCAATTTTTGAGTCACACCATAAGTTTGTTCTTATGGTGGCGATTAGAGAATTCTTTAGATATTTGGTTGATACCTCTTGTGGTTGTGGCATGAGTTTGTCTCATGTTATACTGTCATCTAAGTGAGGTATGAGCCAAATATGCTAACCTCTCAAGAATCTTGGCCTAAAAGTTGCATACTTTGTTTAGTAGAAAATAGGTGAGAAATTCCAAATGCTCAACTTTTACCTCTCTTGTCCTCCCTTATCGACCATCATTTCTTCCGTTTGGTGGACAAATCCTTTTTCGAGATTAATGTCAAAGGGGGAGAAATATTGGGAGAGAATGTAAGGGGAGAGAGATTGATATGAGGATAAAAAGGGGTAAAGGAGAGACATATAATGTTAAAAAAATGTGGGGTGTGCAAGGATAGTTTAAATTGATGCTCTTGATAAGTACCATTTATGCTAGTGTGTGGCATTCATGCCTTGAGTGATGCATGTTTTCTCCTGTGCTGGTCAGGCAGGTGCGGCAGTGTCGCTCTCTGGTGCAGCTGTGCCGCCCTCTGCTGGTCAGCAATCTTTGAGTGCATGAACTGTCATGAGCATCACGGTTATCATGTTACACCTTGCACCCCATGGATGCTAAGATATAGGAGAGTTCCCACACTTCATCTTAAATATGTGCATTTGGCATTTGAGGACAAAATTTGAATTTCCTTCAATGCACACATTTAGGGGGAGCTCACTATATAATAGGATTCAAAATCTTAATGTTTATCAATCTCTTGTAAGCTTTAGTTATGTTGTCAACAATCACCAAAAAGGAGAGATTATAAGTGCATCTAGCCCTTTAGTGAGTTTTGGTAAATTGAATGACAACACAATTAAAGGTCTAATAAGTTTGCTAAGTGTTCAACAGAAAATTGAGTCTACTGCATATACTTGTGGGTTGTGTATTAACAAGTATATACAAGGTTCAACTAGTAGGCAAACTTGATGACATACCATATTATGTTAAAGTGAATGCCAAACTGTGTATTATTGTATTGGAAGTTTATGTAAGCAATCTAGTTCAAGCAAAAGACAACAATGCAAATGGAATCAATGAAATGGCTTCTATGTTGTGAGATATCATAGTATCATGTGAAAGCAAACATACTTGGTAAATGACAATGTATAGTGGATATAAGTCGGTCTCTACATTGGTTTGCTTATATGGATGAATATATGAAAGATCAATTGGAATGTCAAGCCAAAATGAGAAGGGAATAAGGAATCGTGAATTAGCTTGACCATATTGATGTTGATCCATGTTTGTCTCCATGTGAGACAAACTGAAGCTTGATTGATTTCAACATTCATATCTAGAAAATATTCAAGTAAGGATCACAATATTGAAGAAATGTTTTTTAATGGATGCTTAATATAATGTGACTTAAGTATGGCTTGATAGGGTAAAGATAGCAAGAAAAGGGCTTTGAGGTACTAAGCGAAGGTGAAGGGCAAGCGACGACTTGGCGACCGAGGTACCATGGCTAAGGTGAAGAAGAGAGTACTTGCATTGAGTCGAGGTACTAATCAAGCTATGAGGAGTCATATTGTGTTGAGGATCAAATCATTAGTGGAAGTAACTTGAAGCCATGAAGGTGAACTTATATGTATGGAAATGGTTCAAGTCACATAATCAAGGTATAATGAGAATGAGGAAAACATATTTGATAATAGAAGTTCTCAATTACCAAATGAAGTGGCAATCAACTCAAAGACATTTACATTCTTTTATGCTTTGAATTTGAGTTTAGAAAAGGCCATACTATAAAGAGGGATTCTAGTACAGTTGGTCAACTGTGCAAACAGATGCTTAAAACTATAGATCTATATCCTCTTACCCAGCCAAAGCAGCCAGCCAAAAATCTCCAGATTCTACCTGTTTTGGCTAGGGCGGTAGTGCCGCCCATAAACGACCGTTGGGACGCAAGAGGTATAAATACCATTTAGACCGGCCCACAATGGAGATCCTTCTTCTCCAACGGTTCAGTTCAAAACTGAACAGACCAAAGCTCACCTCTCTCTTCTCTATTGTTGCTCCTTCATCCTTCAAGCAAATCCTTGATTTCAACCATCAAAACTTGAGAGAAAATGCAGCAAAACTCGATTGAAGAGAAGATCCAAGTCTAAGAGTATTTGGTTCACGTTTGACCTGCGGTTCTAGGGTTTGTTACTCTTGGAGCTTGCTCCTAGCCGGCTAGGCGTCGCCCTTGTGCTTGCCAACTCGTGTGATAGCATTGGGAGGTTTGTAACTTCATCCTGCAGCTAAGAAATTACCCCTCACTTTAAGAGTTCATTCTCTTGATTTAAGAACGAGGGCAAGGCAAGCCTTGGTGGCGAGCCAATCCTTTTGTGGATGCCTCAGCAACGTGGACTTAGGCAAGCCTTGGTGGTGAGCTGAACCACGGGATAAATTTTGTGTCTCGTGTGCTTCACTTTGTATTCTTGCTGGTTCAGCTCTTTGCTAGCTAATTGTTAGGGTTTGGTAGCTCGATCCTCTCTTGTGTGAGATTTCTGTGGTATCCAGTTTTTGAACTGAATTTTGTCTTTCTGTTGCAGGATTGAGCAGCTGAGAGGGTCAGGTTACTATCTGTGAAATCTCAACGCTGTCTGCTTTATTTTTGAAGAGCTGCAGTGCCGCCCTATAAGGCCGATAGTGCCGCCCTCTGTTCTAATAAAGTTTCGAGTTGAATTTTTACAGGCCTATTCACCCCCCTCTAGGCCTCCTAGGCAACATCAAGGTTCTTTCAGTCATAGTGTTTTTTCATTGTAATGTATGGACATATAAAAATTTCCATAGGAGAAATTTAACAAATGAGCAACGACGCAACACCCAAACTCAGGAGCATATTGAAGCAACAAATGAACCAACGGTGGGTGAAACATAATCTGAGTAAGCGCACACAAAGAGATAAATAAAAAGATGTAAAGAAATTGTGGGTGCAACATTCTGAATGACTACTCCAATCAATTGACATAAAAAACACAAAGTATATCAAAGTATGTTTTGTCTATGTGATTGTATATCAAGCGATCCGTGTATTTTTAATGCAAAAGTTTAGCTATCCCGTAGCAACGCACGGGTAGGCTACCTAGATATTGTGTACATGCTCAAAGATATTGTGTAAAAGTTGAACTATGAAAAAAAAAACATTGGTCGTTTTTACGTGTGTCTTCAAGATAAGTCCGTTATGTTAGCTCGGACATTATATTAGTATTTAATAATAGCTGGAACATGAACATTAGCACTAATTAATAAAGAAAAGAAAAAACAATTACCTTGGGAGGAGCCACGGCCCTGCACCCTGCTAGGCCCTCCAGCCCTCCACGCTGCTTGCCTCCGCCGACCGCCGTATGTCCCTGACCGATGACCCCTGATCACGGTGGAGCCGGAGGGCAGCAGGCACACCAGACCCGCCGGCACGTACAGTACTCTACCGATCATTGGCCTTGCTGCCACCTGCCCACCTCACTCGTTATCCACGCGCAGCACTGCTCTGGCAGCATGCATGCACCCAGCCGCACCGGGCCGTACCTGGTACCATCCGTCCGTTACGGACGCCGGACGCAGCCACGGCCACGTGACCCGGTGCGGCGCACCAGTGCACCACCCAGCAGCGTCCAGCGCTCTCTCGCCCGCTAAAGGCCAGGCGCCCAGGCCACAACTTAGGGCGCGTTTAGTTCCCAATTTTTTTTTTTTTTTTTTTTTTTCTACCGTAGCATTTTCGTTTGTATTTAATAATTAGTGTCTAATTATGGGCTAATTATGTTCGAAAGTTTCGCCTCACGATTTCTCGTCCAACTGCGTAATTAGTTTTTTTCGTCTAGATTTAGTACTCTATACATGTCTCGTAAGATTCGATGTGACATTTGGGTGAAAATTTTTGGTTATCCGCTCGTACACCTCTGACCCCACTCGCCCACAGCCGAGGGGCCATGCCATGCATGCACCTGTCGTCCTCCAGTCCACTGCACGGCGGCCCCACCAGCGATTGGCAGGCGCAAGCGCTAGCGCGTGCCACGCCACCCCGCATAGCAAAGAGATATTTCCGCGCGCCAACGTGGCGGCCTAACCCGTTCCGTGATTCCGTCACAAGTGGGCGATGCGCGTCGGCGTCAGTTTGTCCGTTCGTCTCCATTTAAGAACGTACCAGCGCTTTCTATCGGTGTCGCTGCAATGCGCAAGTGGCCGTTCGCGGATCAGCGGATGCTCATGCATGTACAGGTGGATAATACTGGATAACCACCGTAACTCAGGCCGGTCCACGCCTCGCCTCGCTAGACGAGGTCCTGCCTGCCCGCCCAGCGCCCATCGTGACCCCGGTCCCGGGCGTGCAGCTGTCGGATATCTAGGGGCAAGCCAGACGGTTCAGGGCCTGTTCAGTTCCACCTAAAATCTAAAAAAATTTACGTAGTACTCGTCATATCAAATCTTACGGCACATGTATGGAGTATTAAATGTAGACGAAAAAAAAAACTAATTACACAGTTGGGTGAGAAATCGCGAGACGAAACTTTCAAACATAATTAGTCTATAATTAGACACTAATTGCAAAATACAAACGAAAGTGCTACAGTGTCCAAAACCCAAAAAAAAAATTTGGATTTAAACGGGGCCTCAGTTCACGGCCTCAAGTCAAAAAGGTGCTGCTGGCTCTGGAGACGTGAGATTTTGGTTGCTCGTCCGTGCAGCTTACCTGAGGCTGAGGTGCAAAGGCCCCGGCAAGCACGTTCCTGGTCGAGGCCAGAGCGATCGATCCAAACACTCATGGCATGCGAACTGCGTAGAGTACGTACGCGGGCAGCCCTCTCCATCGGTCGCTTTCTCATCCGTCCATGATCGATCGGATGAGACGATCCACACACCACCAAGTCGCTGTTGCCTTCGCTGCGCCTTTTCCTGTACGGGCCGTAGATTACAGGTGATTAACGTCTTGACGAGTGCAGGGGGGGTTAATAGCCGGACGGGTAGGGCCTCTGCTGCTGGTATCGATGATATCCTCTGCCGCTCTGCGCCTGCGTCTGCATCTGGTCACTCGGAGGACCATGGATGCAGGCATGCAGCAAAGATGCCACTAGATGTTCCGCAGGACTTATTATTGTTGCGGCTGATTCACAGGATTAATTTGTTGTGAGAGAAAAACACTGTTCCTATGACTGACAAGTACAGCTGATTCTAGCTGATAAGCTCAAGCGAACATGGCTGATGAAAGTGCACTGTAGTTGTTTGCTCAAGGCACCTTAATGGCACATTTCAGAGAGACGAAAGAAAACTGCAGTTGTTCTGCTCGTGAACGCTAAGGCTCCAAAAGAACACTTCAAACACTCCCGTACATTTTTAAAAAGTTTAATGAAACTTGTACAAACTAATATCAACATTTATAACCTATGTACAAAGAGATTTTAATATAAAAATATATTTATGAGAAACCTATAATTTATAGGGAAAAGTCCATTTTTGACCATCGAACATTTGGCGAAGTCTGAGAACGACCATCGAACTCTAAAACCAGTAATCTTTGACCATTTATTTTCTGAAACCGGACACAAAGGGCCATCGACTGCAGTCCACCTGGTTTTGACGCCACGCCGGTTTTGACGCCACCTACACATGACATTCATAGTTCACATGCTGTCAGGTAAAATTAAGCCATCAGTCAGGCATTACACATCACAATTCCTAGTTTAGATGGTAGCAACATGAACTTAAGCCAACAGTCTGGCATTACACCTCACAATCCATAGTTCAGATGGTAGCAAAATAAACTTAAGCCAGCATTCTGGCATTACACATGGGCATCACAGATACTTCAGATGGCATCACCAGGTGCTGGCAGAAAGAACATAGGGCCTTTGGCTGGTCTTCTAACCGGGAGCTTCTTTGGAGGGGATGGTCCTTGAGCATTCAAACGAACTTCAGCTTTCCCTGAGTTTATAGTGATAGACACACTTGAGCCAGCTTTGGTAAATGGCACATTGGAGTGCAGTGCATAGTTGTTGAACCGTAAGGAGTTGTATCAACTTTGGCACTTGCGATGTCTTGGCCAATGTATTTGAACCTCCAGACTTGCAAAAGAAAAAATAAATCATTGAACACACATATTTTGTGAGGATCATAAATTGGCAATAATGTTACACTGGTTTTGGAACCATACCTTGGTTGTCCTTGTCCTTTTGTTCTGTGTACATGGAGTTGTATTTGCTTTCCTCTTCATGGATGCAGCAGTGCTATGGTGAGGTGCACTTGATGAAGTTCCACCTTGTTCTCTTGAAACCTGAGAAGCATTATGGGACTGGCCATTCCTTTTGTCACATGTGGACCTGTTGTGACCAATTTGCATGCATTTCAGACACACGATAATTGTGCCCACCTTTGAGGCCTTTTTCGGACTTTGGTTTCTCATGTGCTTCTCTCTTTCTTTCCTTCTTTGGCCTACTCCGCATCTTTACATATCCAGGAGCCTTCAAAGGGTGTTTTTCTCTCTAAATGTGCCATGCATTCATTCCTTCCACCGCAAATAGACAATGGTCATATGTGTTTTTGAACTGTTCCACTGAGTAGCAGCTAGCAATGAATGGTGACAGATCATTTGTCTTGAAGAAAATGCAAGATATGGCATGAGGACATGGCATTCCAGATAGTTGCCAATATCTACAGGAACACTCATTTTTGTTCAGGTCCACAGTGAACCTGTTAATCCAGTGAACCACTTCAAATTGGTCTTGTCCATTACATATTGCATGGCAAACTCCAGATAAATTAATATATGCATTCAATTTTTTCAAGATATTTGGGCATATGGTACTGTTCCACCCATCCGATTTGGTCCTATTGTGTCAAATCCTAACCATGACTTTTCTCCTAATTGTCTCAAGCATAGTAATAATTGGAAAGTATCTAGCCTCTACAATCCATTTGTTAAAAGATTCACACATATTGTTGTCAATCAATCACAAAAGAACCTAACTTGAACCAGGCACGGCTCCAGTGATGTGGATTAGTGTTCATTATAGCCTGAGCTCCAGCTTGTGTATCCTTTGCAAGTCTTGCCTTGGCTAGGTTGAACAATGTGACACAAGGGGCCTTTGCACAAGCCCAAAATTTCTTCTGCCACTCCTTCTTTTTGAACTTTTTCCTCCAATTGGCATATATATGCCTAGCACAATTCCTATGCTCAAAGATCTCGAGCCCATTTCAGACTTTGCATTCAAAATTCCCTTTGCTTTGATCTGATATGAAAACCCATCCAAAGGCCACCATACACCTCTATATCTCTAAACAAAAGATCACAAAACCAATCCCAACTATCATTATTTTCTTTCTCCACCACAGCCCATGCAATAGGATACATTTGGCTGTTTGCATCTCTGCCAATTGCACATAGCAGCTCACCATTTGTAGCTCCCTTGAAGAAGCACCCATCTAGCCCAACAACTTTTCTACATCCTGCCTTAAACCCTTTCTTCAAAGCATCAAGGCATATGTACATCCTCCTAAAAATGTCTCAGATCACCTTGTCTTCTCACAATAATCTGTGCTTCCAGGATTACTTCTCAATAACTCTAGTCGGTAATTGTACAAGAGTAGATACTGACCCTTAGTAGCATCTAATGCCTTCTGCATTACCATGGACTTGGCCCTCTTAAGCTTGCTAAAACTCACATCAGCAAACATGTCCTCTTGCACAGTTGTTTTCATTGAGTCAAGACCCCAAGCAGGGTTGGCAATGATCATCTTCTCATACTTGGCAAAGAATTCTACCAAAGAAGGACCAACCTATTGTCCCTTCCGGGTGGACATGTATGCTCAAAGATTGTAGCTAGCAATCTGCTCAACTACTACTCCTAGAATTGATGAAGCCATGCACCTCCATTTACATGTGGACCACCACATCATGCAAATCATTCTTGATGCCTCGTTCTTATAGAATTTGATAAGCTTCCTCTCAACTAGACCATGTTTGATACATGCCTTCTTGAATTGTTTCTTTCCACTAAACTTCATTCCAATCTCAAACTTAGGAATTGGTTCCTTCTTATTAAATCTTGGACACTTACTAGTACACTTCGAATATCCCCATCACTCATCTCTTCTCTCAATCCTCATCATCATCACTGCCATCATATGGGGTCAAATTTCCTTCATCCTCTATCTCATACAAATTTGGCACCTCTTTGGGACTGTCCAATATGACTTCATCTAAGTTGGCTACCTGTCCAAATTTTAACCTCCTTTTAAACACCTCGAACTTGGTCGAATTTCTACAACTTCATCATCATCCTCGAAGAACACTCATCACCGGGTAAGTAGTCACACATCACTTTGCTATCCCCGGACTTTGGATCATGGACAACTACTTGCTTGCCTTTGTCTTTCCTTGAATTTTTCCATCCCTCATCAAGTTGTATTGGTTGTTGGATCCCACTCTATTACCACTTGGAACAATGGCTGCACCTAAAAATTCATTGGCTGCATGCACAGGCTGAGTATCCTCTTCTATCTCAGGTCCTTCATCATCCAATTCCTCTTGCACTTCCTGCTCATTCAGTGAGTCATCTTCATCACTTGTTCCTTCCTCCTCTTCATATTCACCGCCTTCGTCATTTCACTTTCTTCCAAGCAATAAGTTCTTCAACATAGATTTCAGCTACCTCTCCATCCCCAATGGTACCTGCTACCTCTAAGCACCTTTTGTCATCTAGAAGCGACCTCGCACCATTGTTGAGCTCTTTCCCAGAAGAAGCCAATGCAAAAGAGCCCTTTCACTTACATTGCAAAGGGGTCCTTTAGGTGGCCAATAATCTCGAAGCGGGACACTTTATCCCTATCTATGAAGGAAACCTCCATCCGAAAGCACCGATGTAATCGCACTTGTCTTCCTGTTTTATGAATTCTCCATTAAAATGGAACCGGACTGGAAGATACTCAAATGGATTCATCCTCAGGACACTTTATCACTTGCAGTATGACAAAACAAGTTTGTGGTCGCATTAAACAATGGATTTAGCACTCCTACCCCCCAACCCGATATACAAGCAAAAAACAACAAACAAAGCGACATAATCTTTACCAATCTGAAAAGCTAATGGAAAGTACTACAAGCTTCTCATATTTGGAAAGTCTAATAAGACATTTAAGGGTTTCGAAAGGCCCTACATCCAGCTTCATCCGTAACTTCGTCACAACATGACACCTAATTTCGAAAATACATATCTCTGAAACTGCTTGAGATAAAATCATGAAATTTCACGAGCTAATAGATCTGAAGGTCCTCTACAACTTTGTAGTTCACCAAAACACTTATTTCGGTCTCTAAGTAGCCCTAATCGCTTTCCCCAAGAAAATCAGAGAAACTGCTCATTTGAAATCCGAGGAACAACATTCAAGCAACTTTTCTCCCCACTAGTCCACCTATTCCCATGGCTAAAATCCACCCTAAACACCAAACTTGTGTAGAGAAGGGGAATCCAACTCACCTTGGTCACCCACAAACCCTAGGGCGACGGAAGGGATGGGGAAGGACCGATCCACATGCAAGATGCACCTCTTCTTGCTCCTGTTGTTGTCCTCGATCCGATTTGCAAGTTTCCCCAAGGATTTGGTGTTTGTAGAGGGGATTTAGGGAGTGGCACCATGGGAGAGCAAGGGAGGAGAGAGTAACGTGAGAAGAGGAGAGGACTGGTTTGGAGGAGAAGAATGAGAGAAGGGAGGAGTTCTGTCAAAACCAGGAATGTGTAGGTGGACTGCGGTCCATGGCCTTTTGTGTCCGGTTTCAGAAAATAAATGGTGAAACATTCCTGGTTTTCGAGTTCGATGGTCATTCCCGGACTTCGCCAAAAGTTCGATGGCCAAAAATAGACTTTTCTCTAATTTATATATATTGATTTAAGCTTGTGATTTAAAGATTTATTGGCTCATTAGAAAGCGAGAATTGACTAGCACTACGAGTATATTTTTCAAAAGGAATTATAAAGAGATACTCCTACTTAGAAACTAGGAGAAGGTAAAGCTAGAAAAGGGTAAAACAGTCTCGTGGAACCAGACAGGCTGCTCCACACATGACGCACCACCGCCGCGCAAAGATCGCGAGCCCCAGTCTCAGCCCCACACACCCTGCTCCACTCCAGCCAGGCAACGCAGATCGATCGAATCAGCAGATGCATGATGATGCACTGCAACGAACCAAACAGGTTGCAAGCAATCAGCCTGATCGCTTGATCATTTTCGTGACTTATAAACCAACTTATATTATTTTATTATAAGAAAAAAACAATATATTATAAATGATAAACATGATTGATACGATAAGTAAACAGGTGAATGCATCTTGCCCTGCTCCACAACCCTAGGTAGGCCTCCGTCCTACTCCCCTGTGTCCCAAAATATTTGTAGTTTTCGTTTTTTGAGAAAAAACTTTGACAAGATATAAATATTAATGGTACATTAGAAAAATCTTTAAATTTAATTTTTTAATAAATTTATTTAGAAATATAAATATTACATATATTTTTTTCTATCGATCAAGTCTAACTTTTGGGCACGAAAAACAAAAGTGACCGATAATTCGAGACACAGGGAGTAATCCTTTCAGCCCCCGCTACGCGTACTGCACCGTCGTAAGCTAGGGCCTTGTTTATTTGCAAATTTTTTTTTGAAAATGGTACTGTAATACTTTTGTTGTTATTTGATAATTCGTGTTCAATCATAGTCTAATTAAGCTTAAAAGATTCGTCTCGTAAATTTCATCTAAACTGTGTAATTAGTTTTATTTTTTATTTATATTTAATGCTTCATGTATGCGTCAAAAATTCTATGTGACCAAAAATCTTAAAAAATTTTACAAAATTTTAAGAACTAAACCGGCACCAGAGACGGGGGAGATGACCACGCCACCAAACACAGTGGACGGACACGCTGTGCGGCCGGCGTGCGTGCCGGAGAACGGGAGAAAAGTCGTCGCGATCCATTCGTCCCGTCAATCGGAGCAAGCAGCCGAGCAGGAGGCCGGGCCGTCCGGACCGCTCGTTGCTGGCCATTATTGCTCCCCTCGGCCTTGCCCAATGCTGCCGCGTTAGATCTGGACGACGCCACGTCCATCACCGGGTCCACCGATTCCCCGGCTCCGACGACGGCGACAACTCTGCGCCGCGCCCTCGCCGTACAACTGTACACGCACTGACGCTCTACTGCACGATCGCAATCTACAGTATATGCGGTCTGGTTCAGGCAGCGAGCACGTACGCGTGGACACCTCCGAACTTTTTACTAGCGACGAACCACTCGTTCCATGGCGATCGGAGCTCTCGGAGGGCCCGAGGGCGAGGGGTGGAGAGCGTCTGTCTGTGCGCCAAGGACCAGCAGCAGCAGCGTCGGGCAGCGCATGTGCAGCGGCGACCCGACAGCGACGGAGACCCGCGGCCGTGCGACGCCACTCTTTCTTTCTTCCTCCGCCGCAGTCAGAAAAAGACCGGGCGGCGACTTTGCGACTCCCGTGCCGGGAGCGGCACCCGACGGACGCCGGTCGCGCTCGCGTAAGTTTCGACTAGCACTGCGTCACTCGGCGGTTCACAAGATTCACACTCGCAGTCTCACTCTCATTATTCTCGCCCGCCCACGATATCGCTATTCCGAGGCCGCCCCAAGTAAACAACACAATGGCACACAGAAAAAAGCACGAGGCTCCACTAAAGACGACAAAACACATTGATCATTAGGGCGATATAATAAACATCGATTTCATTAAACCATTTACTTGAGCAAAAGATTACATGGGAAATTCACCTCCAATAGCGGGTGAATGAGATTTCGGCAGCTACTACTACGATATGTAAGTACAAAATATGCTGTAGGGAATGCTTGCTGGGTCTTAATAAACAGATTACATCAACAAAATGGGGTAGTAATCCACAAGCAGGCTGCAATCGCCAACTAGCCGATGCCTAATGCACAAACCATGAACTTGAAACATCATCAAACTAGCATGCATGCTGCGGAATCACAGAAATACCAAGCAGCGGCCGCCGTGCCGGCTGCAAATCCGGCCGTCTTCTTCGTCAACCATCAGCCCACCCCCCATGCTTCGCCTCCTCCAACACCCTATACACAGAAGAGGACAAACCGCCGCCGCCGCCGCCTACATCTACACTTCTTTTTCAGCTACCTCAAGAACCCCAAAACAAATCCACCCCTCCTTGAACCACCTAGCATCCTCCGTCTACCAACCAACCGGACAATATACACAGCGCGATTGATATGTACAGGGGGATTAGCGGAATTAACTGGAAGCAACAAAAGGGAACACACGGAACCATTTTTTTTGATGCCATCCTTCTCTGTTACAGCTTACCACCACCTTTCTCCATGCCCATTGCCATTGAACGACCGGCCGCCGCCTCAGTTGATGAGGTCGGAGACCCACCCGACGTCGGGGCCACCGATTCCGGCAGTGGCGTCGCCGGAAACAACGCCTTCCCTGCTGAGCCGCTCGAACACCTTCGCGCGGAGGGCCCGCCCGGACTCCACCCTCTCCACGGGCTCCTCGTCGCCGCCGAAGCTGACGTCAAGCGGCTCCAGATTGGCCATGTAGCCGGAGGCGGTGGCGAGGGTTGTCGGCGTGGCTCTCGGGGTGGAGGGCAGGCTGTAGGGCCCGCCCGCCGTGTGCGATCCGTACGCGACCGCGCACGCCGGGTAGCCGCCCCACCCGCTCGACGGGGACGAGTTCGCCTTGCTGAGGCGGAGCTGGCGGAGAGTGGCGAGCACGTCGTTGACGGGGGACCCGACGCCCGGCCAGGACCCGCGGCGGAACGCGGCGGCCCCGTCCGGCGACAATGGCGGGGACTCCGACGGCGGCGACTTGGGCGACGACATGAGGCTGCTGGTCGGCGACGAGGACACGATGCTCTTGGTGGTGAGGTAGCTCTCGAACGCCTGGCGCCGCAGCGGGGAGCCGTCGTAGGACTCGGCGAGCGGCGAGCACGCGGCGCCCCGGGGGCTGGACTGCTGGTGCTGCGTGGTCGGGAGCACGCGCAGCTGGTCCGGGGTGTGCGCGAAGAAGCAGACCCGGCGGCGGCAGCCGGTGCCGTCCTTGCAGGGCTGGGTGCGGTAGCGCGCCGGGTGGAGCCAGCACTCGAAGACGCCGTGCGCTAAGTCGCAGTTGTCGCCGCGCTTGCACCCGCCCTTGCGGAAGTCCGGGCAGGCGGTGCCGGAGTAGTGGTACTTGCGCGGGTCGCGGCGCCGGGCCTTCTCCCCCGGGTGCGCGAAGGGGCACTCGGTCCAGTCGTGGCTGCGCGCGCGGGCGCACCGCCGGACCTTGAACTCGTACATGCGGAACTCGTCGCAGCCGTAGCCGTCCACGCCCGCGGCCATGGCGGCCGCGTCCGCCGCCTCCTCGTCCTCCGCCTCGGCGCCGGCGGCGTCGTTGCACGGCAGGTACTGGCGCAGCGCCGCGAGAAGGTACGGCGTCATCTCGTCGCCGACGCCACCGACATCGACGCCGCTCACGGGGACGTGGTGGGACCACGGTGGCTCGCTCAAGCCTTCGCCCATCATCATCATGGTGGCTAGGTTCGGGCTCTGTTTCCCTCCTTCCCTCGACTCCTCTTTGGTCTACGGGAGATCTTGTGGACTGGGATTATCTGTGTGTGTGAGAGACCGGGGCAGTGCGCGGGTTGAGGACGAGGGAGACGAGGCCGAAGGGCTGCGCGCTTATAAAGCAGCCCGCTAACCAGGGTCGCACCCTCGGGCCACGAGCCGACCGCGGTTAGCTTACCGGGGTTAAGGCAGAAGGCGGAGTCCCCGCGGCCCACGATTTTGGGGTGGCCCACGGTCAGTGAGGGTTCGCTCTACCGGGTGGGGTTTTGGGGAAAGGGTGCAGGATCGCGTGATGGGCGGACGCGTGGTGGACGTGGAGGGAAGGTGTGAGGCATGCGGGAAGCGAGGTGGAGGACGGGGGCGCCCGCTTCGGGACACGTCGGGAGGTGTGTGGGGGCTGCCCTACGATACTTGCGCCCCGGCAAGACGCTGACCCTTCCGCGCCTAGGGGTGCCGCGTCCCAACTGGGGGTCGGGTCGGGTCCGTCAGGCTGGGAGGGTATGGACACACAGGGTTAAGATATTCCTGTAGGTTCTGGAAACCTGGGGTGGAAGCTGGCCGCTGCGGGCTGGCGCCTCTGTTTTGGACACATGCAGATGGCAGGGGCCGGGGGCCCCGGGGGGCAGGGAGGGAAGGCCTCCACGGCGCTGTTGCTTGATTTTTTATAATTTGGTTTTTTTTTTAAATTTACATTCGGCCCTGACGACTTAAACTCATCTTTAGACCCTTGGGTCGGCGTCCGGACTCATGACGCCAAGGTAAAACGCCTCGGCACCACGCATCTTGTCTCGATGCTGCTGGCCGCACAAATGGGCATCCAAGGTGGCGTTCACGTGGCCGATACCTCGGCGTCGGATCATATGGCGTCGAGCTTCGCACCATATATTCGACGCCGAGCATGGATTCAAAACCGGTGACGCAACTCTCTCTCTCTCTCTCTCTCTGCTCTCTTCCTCTCTCTGCCGCCGCCGTCAGGTCGTGCCTCCTACGCCGTGAAGAAGCCACCGCCACCGTCCTGCCCCACGCCTCCTGCTCCTCTGGGCTCAAGGCCCACAAGAATCATTGCCGTCGTCAGTCATGGCTCCACCTCAAGAGGCCGCCACACACCTTCTCGTCGTCGTGCGAATCCCGGCCGCCCTCGTCGCCCCTTCCCTCCTCCTCCTCCGTCTGGTCCGTGATGAGGCGGCTGACTGCAACCTCCCTAGGCCCAGGCCACTGCCCCTCCTGCCCTCACGCCCTGCTCATCCGAGGTAATTTTTTTAGTTAACTTAAATTAGTTAATCTACTTTAGGTAATTTAGTTAATAATTTTTTTAGAATATTTAGCAAATTTAGTTAACAAATTTAATTACATAGGTAGAAAGTTAGATGCTTATTTATTTAGTTATATTATATACTTAGAAATATATGTATGTAGCTTATTTAGTTAGATTAGATTGTTAGAGACATAATTAGGGAGTTAGTTACTTATTAATTTAGTTAGCTAGTTAGTAAGTGTAGTTACCAAATCTCTTATATTGTTAGAGAGATAGTTAGGCAGTTAGATACTTATTTGTTTGGGTAGATAGTTAGGTAATTTAGTTAGCAAATGTAGTTGGATATCGTGGTTAGTTATCTTATAATAATATACCCGTAATAATTTGGTTGATGTGCATACTGTCGGATACTATAAAAAGAGGTACCCTAAGCAAAGACCGAAAAAATTGCGTAGGACTTGTAAATATCGAAGCCAAAAAACAACCGCAGGCAAACCCCCATTTCATCCGAGGCCTGGCTGGATCGCCCGGCCCACCTCGAACAACATCCCAGCACGACCGAAGCAGGCTCGGCCCAGGACCGGACCACAAGGCCTCGGACGAGGCACCAATTCTCCAACTCGCCCGAGGCCCCGCGCCATGAGGCCTCGGACAAGCCACCGATTCTTCAACTCGCCCGAGACCCCGCGCTACAAGGCCTCTGACGAGCACCCAGTTACCGACTCGCTCGAGGCCGGCTCGGCATCAACCCTGTCACCGCCGCTTTGACCGACTTCTCTGACGGGACGTCACATCTAACTAAAGCGTTCAACCACTCCCATAACGTCAGCCGCACGATGGCACGGTACAGCGGAGTGGCCGACGAGACGAAAGTCACATCAACGCCCTGCCATCCGGGACAGGACGGGGCGGGGGTTACCGGGCGCTGTGCTCGGCACAGTGCCCACGGCTGACGCCCGTGCTACGTTGTGCTGCCTAACCCCTGCTCCAAGGACAGCGCGGCGTGGAAAGTCACGTCCAGGTCCCTGTAGCCTCGAAAACGATGTGCAAGGCTAACTGCTCCCTCCGAGCCTCGGCTACCCGCTTCCGGGCTCCTGTAGCCTCGGGACTCACGCCCGCCAAGCCCCCCCCACGACGGTCCAGCCTCTGCATCGACTGGGCCTCAGCTCTCTACGTTGTCAGTGCTCTAGGACCGGCATGTCGCCCACAGTACGTGCCATGCCCTGCGTCAGGCTGCAGGAGTTCCCACGTCGTGCACAGGGCCTAGCTCCTATAGCCTCAGAATCAACGTACCCACGCCGTCGCATCAACCCGGCCTCAGCACTCCACGCCGGTCAAACATACAGTAACCAGCACACCTACAACAGAAGAAGGCGCGCCTGCCACCACAGGAGCTCCGACGTCGCACAGGATCGGGCGTGACCGGCGCGTCGCTCCAGTGCACGGAGGACAAGACCGCTCCACCGATCGCGCCGCCACAGTGACAAGCTGCAGGGCTCGGACATGCCGCCCCTGCCGAAGAACGCCACGTAGCAAATACATGTACTGCCCCTGTGCCTCCCTTCGACTATAAAAGGAAGTGACCAGGGCCGCTTTTAGGCAGGAGACACCCGTACAAGCGACGCACAACACTCTGTAACACACACACTCCTTCACTATAGGAGAGCAACTGTAACACCCCGGTGTTATGCCTACATTTAGGCACTACAAATCATGCATAGCATGCATCATCAAGCATCCAAAGCATACATGCTTAATCGTGTGAATAACAATTGAAACATTGCTTTGAAACATCTGAAACATGTTGTGAAACCTGAATGTTGCATACCTTTGTTAGAATTGTTTTGCCCTGATTTTGCTTGCTAGGTTAGTAGAACTTGTTTGGTTATGATTGTAAAGCATCTAGAATTGTTTATCACAATTTTTGGAGTAAGGTTTGTATTTGAATTATTGTCAAATTTTGCTTTAAAAATAATTCTCCAAAAATTAGGGTTTTTGAGCTAAACATGGACTTTGATGTTACAATTTAAAATCTAGAAAGAATTTGGCTTTGGTCATAAAAGCAAAGTTGTAGAGAATTAAATTCTAAACAACTTTCATTTTTGGTACATTTTCAAAAGAGGTCATTTTCTTGCTCAAAATAATATTTGAAAGATGGTATTTAAAATTCCTTGAAAATTTTATTTGGAAAAGATTTTTCCTCCTTCGTGGGCCTTGCGCCTCGTTTACCCCTTTGCCGAAAGCTGGCCTGGCCAGCGTCCCCCGCCACCCAGCGCCTCGCGCTCCTCCCGCTGCCCACCTCGCCTCGGCCCACCCACCATGTTGTCTTCTCCTCCACAAGGCGCGCTCGAACCCCGCGTCGAGCACGCCTCGCCAGCGTGGCGGCGTATGCTGCGATGACGCCGTGCGGGTGGCGTCCCGTGGCCCCTCATAAGCACGCAACGCCAGCGCCGATATCACGCCACCGCAGCTCCGCATTCAGGGCTGTCCGAGCGCACATTCCGCGACTCGGCCAGCCATGGCAGCAGCCTTCCATGCGCGATGAGCTCCACCACCGAAGCGCCGTGGTAAACTCGCTCCGCCGGTGATTTGCTCCTCCTCCCGCGCCTCTTTCCCGATTCCTCCCCCGCAGCTCCGCCTCGTCGAGCCCTTTTCGATTCTTGCCCCTGTGTGGTCATCGTGAAGCGAGGTGAGAGGCCGTGGTGGCTTTTTCTTCCCGGCTTCGGCCGTAGCCAAGCTTCGTCGAGCTCGTGCCCACGCCGGTGAACCGCTCAACTCGGTCTTCCTTCTTCTCGCGCGCATCAAGACTGCCGCTCTCTGCCCCCGCGACCCTTGTGCGCGCCTTCCGTGGTTTGTCAGGGCGAAGCGCCCGCCACATGGTGCTGCTTCTTGCCGCGCCGTGCCTGCTGGCCGCCGGCGTGGCGTGTCCCGCTTCGCTTTCGGCCGTTCTTTGGGCCAAGTTGGTCGTGGGCGAAGCCTGCCGCCAGCCATGCGCTCCTCCTTTTCGCTTCGGGCAGCGCGCAGGCGAAAATCGTCGTGGGCCAAATGTTTCCAAAGAAGCCGGCCCAGCATTGTTTAAATGATTTGTTTTCATTTATTCTTTATTATTTGAAATCTGAAATGGTTTGAAAAATGTTTGGGTGCTCAAACTTGCTCCAAATTTGTTGAAACAAATTTTGCTAGGTTCCTTATCATCAGATCTATTTGGGAAAATTATTGCATGTCATTTTTGGGATAATTTTCTGTAGGATTTTATTTGATCATGGATATTGCTGATAACTTGAAAAATGTGTAGAAAAATCTATAGTCTTCAGAAAAATATGATTCCAAGTTTGTTAATCTTATTATGTCATGTACTTCCTAGGAAAAATATGTTTCATGCATGTGCTGTGGGAAAAGTTTTAGGTGTAGTTCAAGTACCTTTAATGGCTGATTTTTGTTATTTTTGTTAGAGAGCAAACTTTGTATAAAACATGCATGTGATGATTTTTGTACAGTCATTATATGCTATGAAGAACCTAGGAAAAATATTAATTCTGTTGTTTGACACTTTTCACAGTTCAAAGTATTTTCATGTACAAAATCATGCCATAGCTTGTTTTTTTGTGTAGGCTAATCCACTCATTCAAACACCATGAAAATCTGATGGTAGTCTAATTAGAGTAGTACCTTGCTACTATAATTTTCTTAGATTTTTATAAGCATCAGAAATATATGTTGCTATTCAAACCTATTATTAATTAGGGTTTAAGCAAGTGTTGCCTTAAGTGTGATTAAGAAATTAGTAAAGCTTTGGTGTATCTTTGAAGCATTTCATAAGATATGTTAACTTAACATATTAGTAGTAGAAGAGAATGCAGTAGATGACATGTGCTTGTAATATAATTCCTTGGATGATGTTGACTACCTTGCATTTAAACATATCCATTGCATTCATCTCCTTCGATGCACCGCTTTCATAATCACTTACGCGCATTGCATCATACAGGATCGCAAACCGAGAACCCAATCGTCATACCCGAGGAGCCCGAGGAGCAGCTTCGAGGTGCAAAGCAGAGGAAGTGCCGAGGCCGACGAGGGAGGACGTTGAGGAACTCCCGGAGTGCCCCGATCACCGAATCGAAGCTCCTTCGAGAGAGGCAAGCCCCGAGCATTCTTTCTCCCCGTTTGCAATGATTTCATTAAATGCTTTACTTTAAATTGATGCATTACGTTCAGGAGTTGTTTGCAACCGTTCTTTGCATTATACCTTGCTTACCTTTGTTATACTATATCCTTGTTACCTCGGTATCCGCAATGAGTCGATGCTTAGTTGGCTTAGACCGGTAGAAGTCGGGTGATTTCACGTCACCGCGAGCTATAGGTGGTTACCGGATCTGCTTGGATGACTATGAAGTCATGGTATAACTAAGTGTTAAATGAAGTTGAGACCGGACGGAGACTTGCGAGTTTTGGACCGTAGTGTTTCCGTCAGTGTCGATTAAGAACCGACCGTTGTTGGGCCTCGAGTCATGTTGAACGCATGCCTTACATTTAGTGGGCGGATAAAGTACCTTCCGACCGCTGAAGGCTGGGAGATTTTTCGGGCGAGTAGATTGCCCGCATGCAAGACTTTGTGCCGCAGCGGTGTGGTAGGACACGGGCGGGATGATAAGACCAAAGTGCGGTCGGTCGGCCCCGGTACATGTGGTTCCTGGCAAACTCGAGATACCTGGAAAGTTGACTCGGTGATCAATATCTCACTTTAGCGGGTGAGTGAGATTTGTGTAAAGAATAAATCACCAGCTGGTTAGGAATCGATTCGAATCGCCATCGCTCCTGTATAGTGAGCACTTGACTTGAGTTACTTCATCGTAGTAAATGTTATGGAACACTTGGACAGTTATAGTAAATATGACAGTATGGAAGTTGTTGAATGATCATTGGTTATCATTATCTGCTTAATTACATGTTTACTCTAGTATAGGTGCAAATATAGTCGATAGGTTAATAATAATTAACTTGGCAATAATGCTTTTCGAAAAGTTCTTGAAATGCTAAAAATGCTTCTTTTGCAAATGAGTCAGCTACCCTACTATAAAGCCTTCATAATCCTTGGTGTCATTTATTTTCGCTATGTCGGTAAGTCTAGTGAGTACCTTCTCGTACTCGTGGTTTTATTCCCACTTGTTGCGAGATGGGCGGGATGTATTACGGCTCTTCGTATCAACCGTATGCGTATCCTGCGATGGGTGATGCTTAGGACCATGGGCATGGTCATTCCTTACGTCTCATCTAATGCTTTTGTTGGAGATGATCATTCGCTGGCACTATATTTAAACTCCGCGTGAGTGTGTGTGTGGTTTGAACAAATGACTTCCGCTACTTTTATTCGAACTGGTTTTGTAATAACTATGTTGAAACTCTGATGTATCTGAGATTGCAAACTTTTATGTAATATGTGATGGTGACCGCTAAACTTATTACGATCATGGCTGGGACACGAGTTGGTTTGAAATCCTTTGCGATTTCACGGACTACCGGGTTATACGGGCTTAAGTTTGCTCAAATCGCCTTTCTCGTGGATGATTTTCTTACTTAATTTCAGATAATTGGTCGGTTCACATTACGGTGGCATCGAGCATGGTTTAGCGTATTCTTGTTCACAAGTGTATTTAAAACAAAAAAGGCATTTGGGAAAACGTGATTTTCAAAATCTAAAGTGTGCCAGTGATCATATCCTTTATGCCCAGTTAAGGACTTTAGGTGGCTTAATTAAGTACTGACTTGGGGTTCTTGCATCATAATTCTCTTTCGTCGCTCATACGGCGTGCTATTGTATGAGTGCCACTTGTTTGAGTGGTAATGTATGGATCATTTGCCTCTACGCCTCGGTAAGTGTGAGTTGTGAGAGCATGATCGGATACACTGCCGATCTAGGGTGAGTGATTATATGATGCTGGAGTAATTACATGTTCTACGCATATTTTACAAAGGTATCTCATGTAAGGGTCTTCCGTCTGTGGAGGCGATGCCGTCAATAGGACGATGGTTCGGGTAGTTACTACCGTTGTACACGTACCTGGGGATTCGTGTAGAGCGTGTAGATAAAACTTTACTGCTATTATGCATTCATTGGGAATTGGGCTGAAATGAATCTTCTGCAGGTACATAACAACGCTATCGTGTAGAACGTATTAGGTACGTATTGAGAGATCGTTGTATGCCACCGAATTCGTCGTTAGAAATTAATTATTTCCTAAGTTTGTGAGAACGTACGACACGTACATACATCATGTTACTTGTGCATTTCATTCATCTCATGCATTCCTCCCCTTATAAATTGATTATCTCATTTTGATAAAAGTTGTATCACCTAAAATATGTTTCCCCGAGGTAATGAAAGAACTTTTGCTACAGATGGCCCGCACGAAGCAAACCGCCCGTAAGTCCACCGGAGGAAGAGCACCTCGACGTCCGTTGGCCCTGAGGGAGCACCGCACCACGGACACCTTCTTGAGCAAGTTTGGCATGCCAACTTTGCTTTGGAGAGTGCTCCATGATGTGGGGTACCCAGAGGGTCAAGAGCCGGTGTACTCTTGGAATGAGAGCCAGTTAGCAGAGGATGGACTCGCAGTGGTGGAGATCACGGTTCCTGCTCTCGGTGATGCTCCAGATTGGGATGGTTGGCATTTGGAGTTTGAGGGTCGCACTCCAGCTGAGGGTGTAGAGGGAGCAGCCTTCCGTGTCATCGTGGACATTATGAGTAGATTTCCAAAGAGCTTGCAAAGCAGCTCTAGCCGGTACTTTTCCTAGGGATGATCCTCGTGATGCCATTTGGGTTCACCTCGTGGAAGTGCATTGGTCGAGGTCCAAATTGAGGGACAGGCTTGCGACAACCGTGCAATGAGTGCTATGTTCGCCGCCATCGAGAGCGTATGAGGGTCTCGAGAGTACCCTCTTGGACTTTGACCGCTTATGTAGTGAGGATAAGCTCAAAGGGAAGAAGCGAGAAGAAGAGATGCCACGAGCTATAGCTAGCTTGCGGGAGTAGTTGGTGATATGAACTTACAAATGAGATCGGTGGTTGTGAGAGGTGATAGAGCTATGCGCAAATGAGTGCATACGTTGACTCAAGCCAACAACAATGCGCAGACCGCATGATTGGACAGTTGGTTCAGAGAGGAATGAAGCACGGAACGCAAGAAACCTTCTCTGCAGAGAGTCGATGAGCTAGAGGAATACAATGGCAACTCGCACGAGGAGTTTCACGCGCTCTACAATGGGGTTGGCCCATATGCTCCACCGAACGCCACCGGCATGGACATCGACGACGACAACCGTAAGCGAGCTCATAGTTTCACCGGAGGCGATGGTGACGCTCTCCGATCCCGACGATGGCCCCGAGGAATAGGCTAGTTGCCTTGCGCTAGTATCTAGGTCCCGCCACGGCGACCTTTCTTTTGTTGGCATGTAACCTATCGTATGTTGCTTCGAACGTATGAGACTTGGCATGTGGTTGGAACTTGATTTTCGAATGCGATATCTGAACGCATAAAAAGTCCAGTGTATGTATGCTGGCAATGTGATTGTATGGACGCGATGTTTGCCGTTGGAGTAATTTGATTAGGTGTTGTTGTTTTAATTGGGATGCGATTGTTGTGCCTCTGTTTTATTGTATGAATTTATTCTCTCCAGTAAATTCAGTACGGCATAATTTTTCCTTTACTCGCAATTATTACAGCTTCACTCAATTGTTACTGGTTGCTGAACTATGTAGATGACAAACACTCGCCGAACCACGTATGAAGCCGCTGAGCCCAGAGCTAACGGTGCGGGGACTGGTGGTGGTGGTGAAAACCACGGCAACAACCATGAACCCCCCCCATGAACCACATTTGCCACCTCCTCCCCCGTTTACCCCCAAAATGTTCCTCGCCACACATGCTTTCAGTCAGTCGGTATAAACACGGAACAATCCCAGAAGAACATGGAGGATTTTCTGCGCACCATCGCCAACAACGTTCAACGTGGTAACAATCAAGGTGGTGGCATGGGAGTGAACCAATATAGCAGCTTCAAGGATTTCATGGACACCAGGCCGCCAGTATTCAAGGAAGCAACAGAGCCACTTGATGCTGAGGAATGGATCAACACGATGGAAGATAAATTCCGTGTGTTGAGGATGACTGAGGTTCTAAAAACGGAGTATGCTGCACTTCAATTGCAGGGACCGGCGGGAATGTGGTGGAAGCACCATCGCACCACTTTCCCTCCAAATGCTCAGATTTCTTGGAGAGAGTTTGCGGAGGCCTTCCATGGAGTCTACATTCCACCCGGGCTGACTGAAATGAAGTTGGGAGAGTTTCTGGCGTTGAACCAGGGCACCAAGACCGTGACACAATACCTGCATGCCTTCAACAACTTGTGTCGCTATGCTCCCAACATGGTTGACACAGATGCTAAAAGAATAGCCAGTTTTAAGAGGGGTCTCAATCCAAAAATGATGAAGCATGTTGGTACCAACAACCGCGTCAGATTCAATGACTTCATCAGCGACTGTCTGAAGCAGGAGAAGAATAACAACGCCAGCACTGCAGCCAAGACACGCAAGAGAGCCTTTGAAGGTGGGCCGTCCCAAGCTAGAGCACCTATGGGAGGTCATCCTCCATATCGCCCATCGGCACCTGGCGCTAGGTTCAGGCCACCTCAGCCAAGGAGTCAAAATTTCCGTGGACCTCAAGAGCCGTACAAGATGGTAGTACAGCCCAACAAAGCAGCCGCGACTGCGGTACAAGGCAGTTTCAAGGGAACTGTGGGATCTGCCGGGACAGTAAGAGGACCCTGCTATAACTGTGATCAACCCGGTCATTTCTTGAGGTTTTGTCCGTACCCGCCCAAGAAGAAGCAGCAGACTTATAATGCTAGAGTGCACAGTACAACAGTGGATGAAATCCCAGAGGGAGAGCCCGTCACTGCTGGTAAGTTTCCTGTCAACGAAAATCCTGTAGTTGTTCTATTTGATTCTGGGTCATCGCATTCTTTTATGAGTCAAGCATTTGCACAGAAACATGAACAACTATGCACAGAATTGGGGTATGGGTACCGTATAAGTTCAGCAGGGGCTGATGTTTTGACCAACCGGATGGTTCGAGGGGCAACCCTTGAATTAGGTAGCAGAAAGTTTCGAGTGAACTTGATAGTTATGCCTAGGTTAGTCTTGGATGTCATTATAGGGATGAATTGGATGAAGGATTGGGGAGCAGTCATAGATACTAGAAGTCGAGTACTTACCCTTAAGGATCCCCTGGGTGAGGGTACTTTCCAAGTACCATTGCCTCGGAGAACAGACCTTATAAGTGTTACATGTGCTACGGCAGTCATTCCTATTCATCAGATTCCGGTAGTGTGTGAATTCCCGGATGTATTCCCGGATGAGCTACCTGGTCTTCCGCCAGATAGGGAGATTGAGTTTGGAATTGAGCTAGTCCCCGGAACAGCTCCGATTTCAAGGAGACCCTATCGGATGCCTCCAGATGAGTTAGCTGAGCTGAAGAAGCAATTAGAAGATTTGTCGAAAAAGGGGTTTATTCGGCCAAGCAAGTCTGAATGGGGATGTCCCGCTTTGTTTGTGAAAAAGAAGAAAGAGGGCACGTTGAGGATGTGCGTAGATTACAGGCCACTCAACGCTGTGACCATCAAGAATAAATATCCCTTGCCACATATTGATGTTCTGTTTGACCAATTATCCAAAGCCAAGGTGTTCTCAAAAATAGATTTGAGATCCGGTTATCATCAGATCAAGATTAGGCCACAGGATATACCAAAAACTGCATTTTCCACCAGATACGGGTTGTATGAGTATCTTGTCATGTCCTTTGGCTTGACAAATGCTTCTGCATACTTTATGTTTTTTATGAATACAGTTTTCATGCCAGAATTGGATAAGTTTGTGGTAGTGTTCATCGATGACATTCTGGTGTACTCCGAGAACGAGAAAGATCACGAAGAGCATCTGAGAACTGTCTTGATCAGACTTAGAGATCATCAACTGTATGCTAAGTTTAGCAAGTGCGAATTCTGGTTGAAGGAAGTTCCTTTCCTTGGTCACATTCTGTCAGAGAATGGGGTTTCAGTCGATCCAAGTAAGGTGCAAGAAGTTATGAATTGGAAAGCACCGACCACAGTTCCTGAGATTAGAAGTTTCTTAGGATTAGCCGGTTATTACCGTCACTTTATACCAGACTTTTCGAAGATTGCCAAACCGATGACAAGCCTCCTACAGAAGGATCACAAGTTTGTGTGGACAGAGGAGTGTGAAGCAGCTTTCCACACTTTGTGGAAACTGTTAACCACTGCTCCTGTTCTAGCACAACCGGATATCGAGAAACCATTTGATGTGTTTTGCGACGCATCAAAGACTGGATTAGGATGTGTTCTTATGCAAGAAAGGAGAGTCATTGCTTATGCATCACGTCAATTGAGAAAGCACGAGGTCAACTATCCAACACATGATCTTGAACTTGCTGCAGTTGTGCACGCCCTAAAAATTTGGAGACATTATCTACTGGGTAATGTGTGCAACATTTTAACAGATCATAAGAGTCTTAAGTACATCTTTACCCAACCAGAGCTAAACATGAGACAGCGCAGATGGTTGGAATTGATCAAGGATTACAACTTGAATGTGCAATATCATCCTGGAAAGGCCAATGTAGTGGCAGATGCTTTGAGCAGAAAGTCACATTACTTGAATGTGCAACCATTACTTGAAGATGGGTTCGATCTAATGCATCCTGCTGTGTTACATAGTATTCAGATTAGTTGCTCTTTGGAGAGTAAGATAATAGAAGGCCAGAAAACCGACAAGGGGATATTTCACATCAAAGAGAAAATAAAAGAAAAGCCGTCTCAACACTTTAAAGTGGATGAACAGGGCGTGTTGTGGTTTGACGACCGTCTTGTGGTTCCCAAGGATCGAGAGCTTAGAAATAAACTCATGGATGAAGCTCACCTTTCTAAGCTATCTATCCATCCTGGAAGTAGTAAGATGTATCAAGAACTAAGATCTCGTTATTGGTGGACCAAAATGAAGAAAGAAATTACAGCATATGTTGCCAGATGTGACACATGTTGTCGAGTGAAAGCCATTCACATGAAACCTGCCGGTATGTTGCAACCCTTGTCCGCCTCGAGTTGGAAGTGGGACGATATAAGTATGGATTTTATCACGGGTTTGCCCACTACTCCAAAAGGACATGATTCGATTTGGGTAATTGTGGACCGTCTTACCAAGACCGCTCATTTCTTGCCGGTCAAAACAGAATATCGACCCCCTCAATATGCCGAGAAGTATATCGCAGAAATTGTGAGGTTGCATGGTATACCAAAGACCATAGTATCTGATAGAGGCTCACAGTTCACGGCTCACTTTTGGGAACATTTACACAAAGGCTTAGGAACTAGTTTGATTCGCAGTACCGCTTATCATCCTCAGACAGATGGTCAGACTGAACGAGTGAATGCTGTTTTGGAGGATATGTTAAGAGCCTGTGTATTGTCTTCTAAGGGATCATGGGAGTCATGGTTACCGTTAGCTGAGTTTTCTTATAATAATAGTTATCAAGAAAGCATCAAGATGGCCCCATTCGAAGCTTTATATGGTAGAAAATGTAGAACACCATTGAATTGGGTCGAACCTGGAGATAGAAGGTATTATGGCATTGACTTTGTAGAAGAAGCCGAGAAGAAAGTTCAGATTATTCAGCAGAATATGAAAGCTGTCCAATCACGTCAGAAAAGCTATGCAGACAAAAGAAGGAGACCCCTTGCGTTTGAAGTTGGTGACTATGTTTATCTGAAAGTCACGCCAATGAAAAAAAAGGTTTGGAGTCCGAAGAAAGCTTGCCGCTAGATTCGTAGGACCATACAAGATCTTGGAACAAAGAGGTCCGGTAGCCTACGAGTTAGAGTTACATGAGATAATGAGTACCGTTTTCCCAGTTTTCCATGTATCACATCTCAAGAAATGTTTGCGTGTTCCGGAGGAAAGAATAGAACCTCGAGGTATTCAACTCAAATCAGATTTGGTGTATCGTGAGCAACCAGTCCGAGTGTTAGACACTAAGGAACGTACTACTCGGAATAGTGTGGTGAAAACATACAAGATACAGTGGGATCATCATGATGAGGGAGATGCAACTTGGGAAACAGGAGAGTATCTACAAAAAGCATACGAAGAATTTTATAACAAATGGTTCGTAACCCAAATCTCGGGACGAGATTTTTATAAGGGGGGAGGGCTGTAACACCCCGGTGTTATGCCTACATTTAGGCACTGCAAATCATGCATAGCATGCATCATCAAGCATCCAAAGCATACATGCTTAATCGTGTGAATAACAATTGAAACATTGCTTTGAAACATCTGAAACATGTTGTGAAACCTGAATGTTGCATACCTTTGTTAGAATTGTTTTGCCCTGATTTTGCTTGCTAGGTTAGTAGAACTTGTTTGGTTATGATTGTAAAGCATCTAGAATTGTTTATCACAATTTTTGGAGCAAGGTTTGTATTTGAATTATTGTCAAATTTTGCTTTAAAAATAATTCTCCAAAAATTAGGGTTTTTGAGCTAAACGTGGACTTTGATGTTACAATTCAAAATCTAGAAAGAATTTGGCTTTGGTCATAAAAGCAAAGTTGTAGAGAATTAAATTCTAAACAACTTTCATTTTTGGTACATTTTTAAAAGAGGTCATTTTCTTGCTCAAAATAATATTTGAAAGATAGTATTTAAAAATTCCTTGAAAATTTTATTTGGAAAAGGATTTTTCCTCCTTCGTGGGCCTTGCGCCTCGTTTACAGCCCGCCTTTGCCGCCCGGCCTGGCCCGCCCGCCCACCCAGCGCCTCGCGCTCCTCCCGCTTGCCCACCCACCTCGCCTCGGCCCGATCCACCACATTGCCTTGTCTTCTCCGCCAAGCCGCGCCGAACACACGTCGAGCCGCGCGCGCCACAACGTGGCGGCGCATGCGATGACGCCGCGGCCGGGTGGCGTCCCGTGGCCCCTCAAGCACGCGCACGCAGCGCCGATATCACGCCACCAGAGCTCAAGATTCAGGCTGTCCGGCGCGGCATTCACTTTTCGGCCCGACCAGCGGCGGCTCCTTCCGCTGCGATGAGCTCCGCCACCGAAGCGCCGTAGTCGCTCCGCCGGTGATTTGCTCCTCCTCCTGCGCCTCTTTCCCCGATTCCTCCCGCCGGCAGCTCCGCCTCGTCGAGCCCTTTCAGTTGCGCCTGTGTGTGGTGCCGCCAGAAGCGGTGAGAGGCCGTGGTGGCTGTTTTCTTCCCGCTTCGGCCGTGGCCAAGCTCGTCGAGCTCGTGCCCACGCCGGTGAACCGCTCCAACTCGGTCTTCCTTTCTTCTCTCAGACATCAGCACCGCTCTCGCCCCATGACCCTTGTGCGCGCCTTCCGTGGTTTGCCGTGGCGGGAAGCGCCCGCTTTCATGCACGTGCGCCAGCGCCAGCCGGGTGGTGGCCAGCGCCGGCGTGGCGTGTCCCTTCGCTTCGGCCGTTCTTTGGGCCAGTTGGCCGTGGGTCGAAGCCTTGCCCGGAGCCGCCAGCGCTCCTCCTTTCGCTCGGGCCACAGCGAGGCAGAACGGTAAAATGTGGGCCAGCTTGTTTCAATGAGCCGCCCAAAGCATTGTTTAAATGATTTGTTTTCATTTATTCTTTATTATTTGAAATCTGAAATGGTTTGAAAAATGTTTGGGTGCTCAAACTTGCTCCAAATTTGTTGAAACAAATTTTGCTAGGTTCCTTATCATCAGATCTACTTGGGAAAATTATTGCATGTCATTTTTGGGATAATTTTCTTTAGGATTTTATTTGATCATGGATATTGCTGATAACTTGAAAAATGTGTAGAAAAATCTATAGTCTTCAGAAAAATATGATTCCAAGTTTGTTAATCTTATTATGTCATGTACTTCCTAGGAAAAATATGTTTCATGCATGTGCTGTGGGAAAAGTTTTAGGTGTAGTTCAAGTACCTTTAATTGCTGATTTTTGTTATTTTTGTTAGAGAGCAAACTTTGTATAAAACATGCATGTGATGATTTTTGTACAGTCATTATATACTATGAAGAACCTAGAAAAAATATTAATTCTGTTGTTTGACACTTTTCACAGTTCAAGGTATTTTCATGTACAAAATCATGCCATAGCTTGTTATTTTTGTGTAGGCTAATCCACTCATTCAAACACCATGAAAATCTGATGGTAGTCTAATTAGAGTAGTACCTTGCTACTGTAATTTTCTCAGATTTTTATAAGCATCAGAAATATATGTTGCTATTCAAACCTATTATTAATTAGGGTTTAAGCAAGTGTTGCCTTAAGTGTGATTAAGAAATTAGTAAAGCTTTGGTGTATCTTTGAAGCATTTCATAAGATATGTTAACTTAACATATTAGTAGTAGAAGAGAATGCAGTAGATGACATGTGCTTGTAATATAATTCCTTGGATGATGTTGACTACCTTGCATTTAAACATATCCATTGCATTCATCTCCTTCGATGCACCGTTTTCATAATCACTTACGCGCATTGCATCATACAGGATCGCAAACCGAGAACCCAGTCGTCATACCCGAGGAGCCCGAGGAGCAGCTCGAGGTGCAGCAGCAGGAAGTGCTAGAAGCCGACGAGGAGGACGTTGAGGAACTCCCGGAGTGCCCCGATCATCGTCCGAGCTCCTTCGAGAGAGGCAAGCCCCGGAGCATTCTTTCTCCCGGTTTGCAATGATTTCATTAAATGCTTTACTTTAAATTGATGCATTACGTTCAGGAGTTGTTTGCAACCGTTGCTGCATTATTCCTTGCTTACCTTTGTTATACTATATCCTTGTTACCCTGGTATCCGCAGTCGAGTCAATGCTTAGCTGGCTTAGACCGGTAGAAGTCGGGTGATTTCCTATCACCTGCGAGCTATAGGTGGTTACCTGGATCTGCTTGGATGACTATGAAGTCATGGTATAACTAAGTGTTAAATGAAGTTGAGACCGACGGAGACTTGCGAGTTTTGGACTGTAGTGTTTCCGTGCAGGTCGATTAAGGACCGACCGTTGTTGGGCCTCGAGTCATGTTGAACGCATGCCTTACATTTAGTTTGGCCGGATAAAGTACCTTCCGACCGCGAAGGCTGGGAGATTTTTCGGGGCGAGTAGATTGCCCGCAGACGCCTTTGTCTGAAAGCAGTGTGGTAGGACACGACGCGGATGATAAGACCAAAGTGCGATCGGTCGTCGGCCCCGGTACATGTGGTTCTTGGCAAACTCGAGATACCTGGAAAGTTGACTCGGTGATCAATATCTCACTTTAGCGGGTGAGTGAGATTTGTGTAAAGAATAAATCACCAGTTGGTTAGGAATCGATTCGAATCGCCATCGCTCCTGGATAGTGAGCACTTGACTTGAGTTACTTCATCGTAGTAAATGTTATGGAACACTTGGACAGTTATAGTAAATATGACAGTATGGAAGTTGTTGAATGATCATTGGTTATCATTATCTGCTTAATCACATGTTTACTCTAGTATAGGTGCAAATCTAGTCGACAGGTTAATAATAATTAACTTGGCAATAATGCTTTTCGAAAAGTTCTTGAAATGCTAAAAATGCTTCTTTTGCAAATGAGTCAGCTACCCTACTATAAAGCCTTCATAATCCTTGGTGTCATTTATTTTCGGTTATGTCGGGTAAGTTTAGCTGAGTACCTTCTCGTATTCAGGGTTTTATTCCCACTTGTTGCAGATGGGCAGATGTATTACGGCTACTATATCAACTGTCTGTATCCTGCGATGGGTGATGCTTAGGACCATGGGCATGGTCATTCCTTACGTCTTATCTAATGCTTTTGTTGGAGATGATCATTCGCTGGCACTATATTTAAACTCCGCGTGAGTGTGTGTGTGGTTTGAACAAATGACTTCCGCTACTTTTATTCGAACTGGTTTTGTAATAACTATGTTGAAACTCTGATGTATCTGAGATTGCAAACTTTTATGTAATATGTGATGGTGACCGCTAAACTTATTACGATCATGGCTGGGACACGAGTTGGTTTGAAATCCTTTGCGATTTCACGGACTACCGGGTTATACGGGCTTAAGTTTGCTCAATCGTCTGCTCTGGTGGATGATTTTCTTACTTAATTTCGTATAATTGGTCGGTTCTGTTACAGCAACATCTTAAGCAACCCACACTGTGATTCATAGAGACCTGAGGCTAGCTCCCTCTCTCGCCCAGCTTGTAAGCCCCTACTATAAGCACCTCGGTGCAAGGAATACAAGATCGCTCTCTCAGATTGAACGTAGGGCACCTATTGCCTGAACCAGTATAAACCTTGTGCCTCTTTGCATCATCATCCGGGATTAGGGACACGCAGTACACTTTCACTAGTCAGTTGAGGGCCCGTCGATCCAAAACACCGAACATACCAACTAGATGGACAACGTAGTCACCTTGTATCATGGAGGAAGTGTGAAGGAAGATGATTTTGGTAATGTCAGTTTTGTTGGAATGCAAATGGTGCCAATGATATTCGATGATCGGCCATTGTTTTGTGAGTTGTTTGGTAGGGCTCGTGATGAGCTTAAATGCAATTCAAATGAAGATGCCATCTTAGTTGATGGGGTACTTCACCATGGCAGGTCAGGGACAATTTTGATGCGGTTGGTCTCAATTGCATCAGAGGCTCAATGGGACAAATATGTCAAAACTGTCATGAAGAATGAGTTTCAATGTTTGGACTTGGTTGTACGGAAGTTGTCCAATGATCCCACCCCTCATGGGTATTCACCCCCTAATGTTCATTCACCCCCTCATGGGTTGTCGCCAGCACCAGAGAATCCGGCACCCTCTGAGCCTCTGTTACCCAACCGTGAGGTGGATGTGGAAGATGAGATTGTGGTGCCCGATGCTCAATCCGCCCCCAATGAGGTTGGTGTATGTCCTGGTATCCGTGCAGAATGTGGGACTGATGATGTTGTAGGTGCCCCTCAGGAGATCCCTTATACCCAGAATCATCCTAGTAAGTGATTTAGTAACACTTTGGCTTTTCTTATTCTTTGTTCATTCCATTCCTTTATCTTAGTGCTATTCATATTTGTGCTTTAAATGCATGAGACAATCCTGATAATGATGGTTGTGCTCCTATTCCTCCATCAACCAACATGGACCCAGGGTTTATGGCCTCTAACAGTGTAGATGTTGATATTTCAGATGATGAGGAGCCTTGTGGCACAGCAAGGGCCATTGATTCTGATGATGACCGCCCAGTTGCAGCTTTGAGCGAACAAGAAATGGAGCTCATCAGACGCTTGTGTCCTGATCGTGATCCACTAGTTCATGAATTCAGCGACCTTAGTCATTCTCAACATGCTTATGGAGAAAGAAGAGACGACGAGCTGCTAGAGGCTCCTGAGGCCAATGACAGCGTGGAAATTCAGAAGGGCATGGTCTTCAAGGACTTGCCCACCTTAAGAAGGTGGCTACAAGAATATTCTATGAGACATAAGAAACCATTCAAGGTGAGGCACTCCTATGTGGAGCGCCATTACATGGTGGTGTGCGGGATGGCAGATTGCAATTGGAGGTTCTGTGCTCGCAAACAGAAGGCCATAGGGAAATTCAAGATTACCAAAATTGTAGGTCCACACACTTGTGCCTAGACAGATCTAAAACAGAAGCATAGACAGTTGACCTCTACCCTCATTGTCAGAAATTTATACATAACTTTGAAGGGTCAACCCAACTTGAAGGTCAGGACAATTATGGAGATGACTAAGGAGATATTTAAGTATGACATAAAGTATGGGAAAGCATGGAGGGCAAAGCAACGGGCCTGAAAGATGATATATGGGGAGTGGGAGGAGGGGTACGAGCAGTTACCTGCAATGTTCAATGCAATGAAAGCAACAAATCCAGGCATGCATTACGTGTATATCCCGAAGCCGAATGAATGGAAGGACGGGATGCAGATATTCTTTCGTGTATTCTGGTGCTTTCCCCAGTGCGTCGAGGCCTTCAAGCACTGTCGTCCAGTGTTATCCATTGATGGTACTTTTTTGCTTGGCAAGTACATGGGCACACTTTTGGTAGCTATTTTGTGTGACGTAGACAACGCATTGGTTTCTTTGGCTTTCGCTTTGGTGGAGAGGGAGAACAAAGATAGCTGGGGATGGTTCTTGCGGCTTGTTAGGATCCATGTCGTTGGCCCTCATAGGGAGGTAGGTGTCATATCTAATAGACACCAGGGCATACTTAGTGCCGTACAGGAGCATATTATGGGGTATGCACCTTTACACCACCGTTGGTGCACTCGACACCTTACCGAGAATTTACTTCGGAAGGATGGTACGAAGGACAACTTTCCTCTATTCGAGGAGGTTGCTCTCATGCTCGAGGTCCCGTTCTTCGAGGAGAAGTTGGAGTAGCTAAAAACGGCAACAAACGCAGAAGGTAGGCAGTGGCTAAGAGGATTGATGAGAGAACCTAAGAAATGGACAAGAGCCTACAACGATGGTGGATGGAGGTACGAGTTTCAGACTAGCGACATGGCGGAGTCATTTAATAGTGTACTCAAGGGTATACGTGCCATGCCCGTCAATACCATTGTATCATTCATCTTTTATAGGCTAGTTGCATGGTTTAATGAGACATGCTCAAGCAATGGCACTATAGAGTAATAATCAGAAATGGGCACCTAAACCTAAGAAGCATCATGACAATGCAAAGGAAAGGGCTGCTACACATGACGTCGATTGCTTTGACCACTGCACCGGCAAGTACCAGGTCACAGAAAGGGGTGGTACAATGTTCAATGGTGAGGTTCGGCCATCAAGGAGTTATATTGTGGTACTTAGTAATTTCTCATGCCGATGTGGGAAAACCAGGCAGTACCACTTCCCTTGTTCTCATTATGTTGCAGCATCTTAGCATCGCAACTTTGCCTACGAGACCCAGGTACCATCGGAGTTCAGTGTTGATAGCCTTGTACAGACTTGGTCTCCCCGTTTCGAGCCTTTCCTAGACGAGGGTCAGTGGCCACCTTACACTGGGCCGAAATACATTGCGGATCTAGGTACACGTTGGGACAAACGTGGAACTCGGAAGAGGACGAGACACAAGATGGTCATGGACCAGATTTCAGGTAGAACGAGGCGAGGGAGAGCAACCCCCTTTCTTACTGACCCCGAGCAGAACCAATGTGGCAAATGTGGTAGACTTGGGCATAATTCACGTGCATGCCATTAGCCGCTTAGTCAGGTGAAAATAACTAATGTTTCACATGCATGTTTACTAGTACCAAAAAGTTATTTATTTGTTCATATGAAACTAATCTGTACTTTCTCATTATATTTTGTAGGATGGAGTCGTTCCACCTACTGGAGCCGTACTACGAGGAGAACCACCGATGATGACTCACCGTGGATGATGAGTTGCTTACTCAGTATGTTTCAGACTGAGGATTTGAAAGTGCATTTGCCCCCATGTGGGTTTTGGTATATTGATGACATCCAAATTAGAGACTAATGTGATCTTAATGAGATATGTCGCAGCTATTAGTTCCATGAAAGATTCAAAGAGTTGATAAAGATGAAATGGTATGCCTCAATTCTTGAAGTTGTAAAGGCGGATGAACTCAAAGCGCTCTCCAAAGGTTTTATTTTTGTTTTTGAGTTTAGCATCCGCCGCACTATAAAGAGGGATGCAAACTTAGTTGGTTTGAGGAAGATAGAGTGCACAAGCATAAAAATAAACTCAAAAGAGAGACACTCTAGCACTCTACGAGCACGTAGAATATTTCTCAGTGACTGTTGGTGTTGGAAGTCCTGACGTAAGCTGGAACTCCCGACCGTCGGAAGTCACGACTCATGCCGGAAGTCCTGACGCCCAGTCACTTAGCCTGCGTAGTGACTGTGGCCGTCGAAAGTCCCGACATGAGTCGGAACTCCCGACAGTCGAAAATCTCGACCCAAGTCAGGAGTCCCGAGACCTAGGTTTTTGCTGTCCGTCTGTTTGCGTACATCGGAAGTCATGACTCATGCCGGAAGTCCTGACGCCCAGTCACTTAGCCTGCGCGGTGACTGTGGCCATCGGAAGTCCCAAAACCTAGGTTTTTGCTGGTCGGCTGTCTGCGCACGTCGAAAGTCCTGACGTACGTCGGAACTCCCGACAGTCTAAACAATATGATTGGACTATATACGTTCTAATAAATTTACATTTAATCTGTGTACTACATTTGTGCCTTTATAGCGGCACAGGCGCGGGCGGGGCGGCGCGGGCGCGCGGGAGCGGTCGCGGCGGCGCGAGTGCGGGCGGGGCGGCACGGGCGCGTGCGGCGGGGACGGCGCGAACGGTGCGGGTGGGGGCGGTAGAGAGAAAGAGGGAGGAAGATAGAAATGAACCGTGGGCCCATACGTAAGAGGGCTTGGCGCCAGGATTGTTGGCGCCGACGTCGAGCTCGACGTCAAGATCCACGGTGCTGAGCTGGCTGCCATGTCAGCGTCCATGGCACCAATGTGGCCCCGAGCTCGGCGCCAGCAACGATGGCGCTGAGCTAAGGGTTCAGATTTTGAAATCATACCTCTAGGGGCATATTTGTGAAAAAAATTCAAAAAAGGGCTAAAAAATAAAAAATTCGAGTAGATGCGCAAGTGGGAGAATTGAAACAGTCGACGGGGTTGTTTTTTGTGCGTAGATAAGACTGTCTCCAACAGAGCATGTAAACCGTGACCCTAACGCAAAATAGGTCATTCACAATGTTTTGCCTACCAAAAACAACGCTCCAACAGAATACCAAAACACCTCACCCATTTTGCATACGACGCTCGCCGAAACGCAAATCTACGTCGTCGAGAGAGACCCGACGCGCGGAGAGGCAGACTATGCATGTCATCTTCTCTCGCTACAGAGGAACTCGGCCATGGGTTATTGCTGGAGGGGAACGAGGGTGCGCCGCTGTGGCAAACAAGCAGCCGCCTGGGGAGGGAAAGGAGGAGCCACCGCTGCTGGGAAGAAGCGTCGCTAGGCGGCCAGGAATAGCGCGGCTGCCGCTGGGAAGACGCGGCGGAGGAGAATCCGCCCGCGCTGGGAGATGCACCCAACTCCGGTCGAGGTGTCGAGATCCGCCCGCGCTGGAGCCATGGCGGAGGAGCCCGCGCTGGGAGTCGCAGCGGCGAGATCCACCGCGTCCTCGTCGGAGAAGGCTGTCGCGTCCTCGTCGGAGAAGGCCGCCGCATCCTCACGGGAGTCGTGCGAGGCCCGCCGGCACCCGGGCGAGGCAAGGGAAATGCCATGCAGGCCGCTCAGCCCGCGCCAGCGCCGCGAGGCCCCCGCCAGAGAGCGCCTTGCCGGGGATGGCGCCGCCAGGATCTAGGGCTAGGGCGGACGACTGGGCAGCGAGATATGGGACCGGGGAGGCACATCGCTCTCGCCGGGAGAGAATCGTCGTGCTTTCGTCGAGGAGGCCATTGTGGGGGACCTCTGCCAGGCGTCGGGAGCCACGCGGAGGGGGGGCGGAGGTGACTAAGACTAGGGGGGCGGCCTTGGGGGACAGCCGGGGGTTTCGTCTTGTGTGGGGAGAGAGTGAGGAGAGAGGGACGGGCTTTTGGGTAGGTCTGTTGAGAGAATCACGAGTTTTAAGTGGTGTAACTCAAACTATGGAATGAGTCTCTAATTTGGGTATGTGTTTGTTGGAGACAGCCCTAACCAATGAGCACTGGTGCATGTCCATAGAATCGAGGCTACTCCTACACGCTAACTGCCCCATCGGACTGTCGGAGGTAGCTGTAGCCTTTGTGTATGGTATGAAGAAAACCGACGGACCGCATCGGATCGCGCCCGGTGGTGCAACGCAAGTGCACGACCCTACGTCCCGTCCCGACGCGCGTCGTCGTCGGCAAGTGGCGTCTGCAGTCTTCATCGTCGACGTCCGCGGCGAAACGGACGAAAAAGTAGGAAAGCAAACCACGGGAGGCGGTCGGGCACTAGGGGCGACCTGGTGCCCAGTCTGGTGTGGCAAGTTGGCGCTCGTCTCGTCGCAACGACGTCGTCCGTCCGCCGATCGCTGGGCCTGTGCAATCATTATCAATCCGCTAGCCGGTAGATACCACACCTACGTGACCGACACGCTCGGACGAGCTAGTGGTCCTGTAGGACAGCGGCTCGCGCTAAGCTTGCGGCTTGTCGTCACTCGCGGCGTCGGTTACGTCGATGGCGGCGGCCGGCGTCTGACGGCGCTCCACGTGGCGGGGCAATCACGAGGTGTGGCGGCGGCGTGCGCGCGCCGCCCGCCTGCCCTTGGCCCCTTTGGACAATTGGACAGCACAGCACTCCCCCCGGAAACCCGACACCGACACGTCCCGGCGCCGCCGCAGACGCGGAGACCGCAGCGAGCGCTGAATGAACTGGACTGAAATCCTACTGCCATCTCTCGGCGTCTCAGCGTTTACTATTTTGGAAGCTTGATTTGGTTTGCGAATCGTTTCAGGCGGCAATGACCGTAGCCTGTTCGGTTGGCTGGTTCATATCGTTGCTGGTTTGTGAAGAAATACTGTTGACTGATTTATGTGAGAGAAAAATATTGTTCCGACTAAAAATTTATGATCATTTATGACAAGGCACAGCCAAATGAACATGCTAGGATGATGAGATGATCCAACGCTTAGGGTCGTGTTGTGTGGTGTGTGAGCGAGCGAGCGGTCGCGCTCCAGACTACTACTACACGACAAGAACTTGGCACTGGTCCAAGAAGCTATCGTGGCAGGCAGGATTTTTAGCAAAAACCATGAGTGCACGCGATATCGATGTGGCCGCTGCTTTTCACCGCGTTCGGGTGGTACACTGCTAGCTTATTTTATCTTGTTTTAGCTTATTCTCTCTCACAGAATATCGTTGAATCATTTAGAACCATCCAAATTTTACTGTGCTGTGCACCATAGTTGTACGGAGTACTCCGTGACAGCACGGTACCGTACTAGCAGTGCTACTGTGTGGGCTGTGGCGATGGATGAATCCCGTGGCGTGCCGTTTCCATCGGTGCTTTGAAGAGGCGCACCGTGCGTGCTGCCACAGGATACACCGTACCGGAGCGCTGGAGATAAATGCTGACCAACAGGGGGGGCAGGGCAGTAGTACGTTGCACGCACGTTAAGATGGCCCATGTACGCCACTGCCTCCACATGCCTGCCGCTTGACGCCCTTTGGGCTGTTTGGCTGGCTGGCCGGTGGCTGGCTGGCTGGGCAGCCCCCTCACGAATCATTGTTCATGTGAACAGTGATTTCAGTCAGAATAATATTTTTTTCTCACAATAATCAGCTGGAATAGTAGTTTTTGCTTATTTTTCAGTCCTGCCGAACAGGCTCCTTTGTCGTGTGCCATCGTCCGGCCATTGAACTCGCCGGCCGAAGCTCACCGCGTGTCACGTGAACCCTGAGCCGCCATGACTGAAGTGGGCATGTTCGTTTGTTGATGTTGGTGCTGGTTTAGGTTGACTGGTGCTGGTTTTTTAGAGAAAAACACTGTTGATTGGCTGATTTGAGTTGGCTGAAACCAACAAGCGAACAGACTGACTGCTCCACGCTCTCGGGGACTGTTTGGTTCGTGGATTAGGCAAAAGTTGACCGGCTATCCAGCAGTCTACTGTAAGGCTATCTCCAACGACAACACCCAAAATACAAGATCCATTCATCTTTTGGGTAGCGCTACAGGTAAAAGGTTCAATACATATTCGACATCTTCTCCAACAACAAGATCCAAAATAGAATCCTTTCTGCAAATGGGTTTTCAGAAGAGATGATGTCCATATTTAGGTTGTGCCTCCCAGGCAACCTAAAATAGGTCTCCCGTATAAATACCCTGTTGAAGGCTAATTTTAGATCTCTTACTAGCTATTTTAGATTTGGATATCCACAAGAGTTTTTTATTGGAGACCATCCAAGCCATACCAGATTTCAATTGTCACAAGTGCTTCGCGATCAGGAATTCAGGATCGCTGTTGTGTGCCACTGCCTACGCATGACGCTTGAGCGCTTGACGCCCTTGTCTAATTTTTAGACCGGAGACGGTCAGCTTGTTTGCTTCTTCGTTTCAGCCAGCCCAAATCAGTCAGTCAATAGTATTTTTTTCTCATAATAAATCAGCACTAGCCAGCCTAAAACAGTCTAAAAACTAATCAGCGAACAGGCCGAGTATACGATGTAACGCCATGAGGTGCCCATTATGCCCTCGCCATGGCGGCCTGCCCGTGCCGGCGTGCCGGGCCGGCTTTGCTACTGGCACTACTCCTAAGTCCTAAATGCTACTCCTACTACTACCATGCTGCTAGCTTTCGGCCGACTCGAGCTCATCTGCTGATGGGCCGTGTCACGTCGAGGCCGAGCAAGCAAGGCACCTTTGCTTGCCTTGAGCGCCTTCGCTTGCTCTGCTCCCCTGGCTACGCCGTGTTTAGTTGGAGGCCAATTTCCAAAAAGTTGCTACAGTACCTGTCACATCGAATGTTTGCGGCCCGTGCATGGAGCATTAAATGTAGACGAAAAGAAAAACTAATTGCACAGTTTGGTGGGAAATTACAAGACGAACGTTTTGAGCCTAATTAGTCCATATTTGAACACTATTTGCCAAATAAAAACGAACATGCTACAGTAGCCCCAAAATCCAAATTCATGGAACTAAACAAGGGCCGGTTCTTGTTCCCTCATTCCTTAACCACTGTGAGTGACATGAACTAGTACTCGTAGAGCTCATCATTGCTACTCCTTCCCATGCTTCTAGCTTTTGGCCGACTCGAGCTCATCTGCTGATGGGCCGTGTCACGTCGAGGCCGAGCAAGCAAGGCACCTTTGCTTGCCTTGAGCGCCTTCGCTTGCTCTGCTCCCCTGGCTAGGTTCTTGTTCCCTCATTCCCTAACCACTGTGAGTGACATGAACTAGGTCTTGTTTAGATGCCATCTAAATTCCAAGTTTTTTCGTTCTCTCTCCATCACATCAATTTTTAACCGCTTGTATAGAGTATTAAATATAGATAAAAAAATAACTAATTACACAGTTTAGTTGCAAATCACGAGATGAATCTTTTGAGCCTAGTTGGTCCACGATTGGACAATATTTGCCAAATAAGACGAAAATGGCACTATTTATCAGGTTCACTTTTTTTTCAATCTAAACAAGGAGCTAGTACTCGTAGAGCTCAAGCTCATCATTCCAACCTGCCCGCCTGAGCTCTGGATGTGACGACCTCCCGCAGCTTTTGCATCAATTCCGGCCGCCCGGCCTTATCCTCCTTCAGTGGCACAGTACGCTGCAGTTCTTTCTAGCCTCTCGTCTTTTTACACCGGCCCGCAGCACGCTTCATTCTAGCAGCCGCTTGAGTGAGAGCCAAGACTCGTGATGCGCCGCACCACACGCAGCAGTTGCTAGCTACTGGACCGCGAACACGCCTCTGAGGCATCGTGGCAGAGGCGCGCCCGTATAGGGGACCCCGGCCGCCCACCCGGGCCGGCTCTTTGCTTGGTGCGGACTCACTCCGGACCGGAGTTTCGCGAACGTTGCCTGCCCCTGCCCGGGGGTTTCAGGAAAGTTCCGGCTTCGCCTCCCGTGCCGGCCCCAAGTTCCCTTTCGGCTTTCGTTTCGGACGCCAAACGCGACAATGATGCTGCCCGAGGCCGGCCGGCTGCCAAGTTGGGAGCGGTCCATCGCGTCGCCGGCCACACGGCGCGCGGTGCAGTGCATGCACCGCGGGCGGGGCATCGTACGGCCCCAGTCCCCAGCACAAGACACCCGCCCAGGCGCAGGTCGAGTAGTCCCGTGTGGATAACTGGATAGGATAAGCGACTACCTGCAACGGAGGGAGCATGCATGCAATACCGCGGGCGGGCGCATCGTACGGCCCGGGTCCCCAACCCAACCCACCCGCCCAGGCACAGGTCGAGTCGTCCCTTGTGAATAACTGGATATGATACGCGCCTGCCTGCAACGGAGGGAGCATTCATGCAATGCATGCAATACCGTGGGCGGGGCATCGTACGGCCCGGGTCCCCAGCACAAGACACCCACCAAGACCTGCTCGGCTGGTCTATCTCTATCCTCTCCGTCGTCCTCTGCAGCAGCGTGGTGCTTTGTCCTATTCCCAGTTCCCCCGTCACATGGCAATGCACCCTGTGCAGCCATGTACATAGAGGCAACATGTATAGACACGATAGCATTAGCATGCAATAGCCGCCACTAGTCGTCGCTCAGAACAAAAGCAACGCGGCTGCCTTGTTTAGTATGCTAAGTACCGGGGCAGCCGCTGATGCCAAGTCTAACCAGCTAGTTTGCATGCAGGTCGTCCATTCCATGTCACAAAAGCGACCAGTGGCCGTTTGCTTAATTGCATCCCGCATTGAGATTCTGATGGAGCATGCGTGCACGTGTGCACCAGCCAAGTGGGGCGTTTAGCATTTAGGTTACGGCCCGCAGGTGAGGTACAGGCACTCGATTACTCGAGCGCAAGTAGGCAGGCAGGAGATTCTTCCTAATTATCCTGCTGCTATCTTCTTCGCCACATCGAGCGATCTGCCTCTATCTCATGGCCCGCCCATGCATGCAAATGCAAAACCTCCTGTCATTAAGATAAGATATTGTTGGGATCTTGATATAAGTATACACTTGGGTTGCATTGGATTGGATGATACGGTGGTTCTGTTCGTTTCTCTTATAATCCGTACTTTTCATATTGTTTTTTTAGCCAGAACAGTATTTCAACTTTTTTTTTTCAGCGAAGCGAACGGAGCCGGTAGCTTAATGGAAAGACAACCCCGTTGTTGTTATTATCTTTATATATCTTGCTCCACAACAAACTAAAGCCGCATCATTGCTCTGTTAAAGAAAGAAAGAAAGCAGGCTTCAGATGCACTCTGAACAGATCGGGATGTCAACATATCTGCGCAGCCCCAGCATAATGGGCCAAGGTTTCGCATAGTTAACCAGTTTAGCGCCGTCAAACTTGAGGCACGCAAAGAAGAGTCCAAGCTCCTGGGTTTCGGCCAATGGCCGCTTCAATTCGTGGCCGCAATTATATGGCGCATGGAGGATGGAGCTGTCCCGATTTCAATTTGCCTCTAGGCTAGCAGCTCTTGGAGTAGGAGTCGTCTACTAGCTGCTGCGACTGCGCGAGCGCTAGTGAAGCCGCCTGTGGGCTTGTGGCTATCTCTATCTGCCTTTCAGCTTTTCACCAATCACCAGGGACACGGCGAAGGTCAGGTCGTCACTCGATCGTGGAAGTGGAGTGGGTAACTGAAAGTAAATTATGGAGCAAGTAACAGCGACACGCGATTAGCGATGTTCACACTCACACTAGCGGTTGGTCGATGGAGACATGGCTAGGCGTCTACTACGCCTGGTTGCTGTGTACGAAGCAGACAGGCAGAACGTCAACTAGAGTATAGAAGTAGTGTACGTATATATATAATAATAATAAAACCACAGCTCTGCCGAGCCTACTCCTTGGGTGCCAAGATTACTAGTAGTAATGTAGCATCTAGCTATATATATTGCTAGACAGGGACAGCAGTGCTGTTGAACGGGTGAAGCGGTCAATTTGGGCACAATAATTGGTCCCATAGCGGTGCTTTGAATCAGAACCAATCTTCAGCCTGTTCGGGAGGCCGTATCGTATCGTGGATTATTTACTGCTGGCTGGTTTGGTGTAAGAGAAAAATACGGTTTCCGGCTAAAAATTTACGATCGTTTACGAGCAAGCGAACAGGCTGCTCATCCCTTAGCAGAAGGATCTGTCTATCTGAACTCGAGTGATCTGACCCATTTGGACACTCAAGCAATTTAATACAACAAATCACACAAATGAGACAACGAGAAAACAAAAATCGTGTGATTGAAGCCTAATGGTCACACGAGTTATCAAACAGGCCAAAAACGCACGAAAAAAACTATAAACAAAAAATCGAGTGAAACAAACCTTAAATTCACTCAGATTATCCAACACCGCGGCCCACCTCATGCACCACCACTGCAAGATTTCAATCCATACAGATTTCAGAAAAACAAATAGAACCACATGCAAGAATTAAACAAATTACAAATATAACCAGAAAATCAAATCAGAAATTAAGAACAAAGGAAATAAAAAAGCCCATAAATTTTCTATGATAAGCAGAATTACAGAGATTCTGAGGGCAATGCCTGCAACAAACAAACCAAAAAAATTGAAAAAGCAGAAAAAAAACAAGTGCTACAATCCAGTGTTGCTAGTACATACACACTAGATTGAGCAACTGGTATATGATCTGATAGAGCTTGTACACCGGTGCCAGCATTGAGCAGCAGCGCAAGCACAGGGGTTCTGCCAGTTCCCAACTGGATTTGGTTAATCACCACTACTGAATTGATAATCGTGTGTCACAGCATGAGACCTTAAAGTCTCTCAGAATGCGAAACACACATCTGATAAACCAAACAGTTCATTCACAGCTAAAAAATGTGTTCAGAATAGGAGTCGGAGAAGGACAACACGGTTTACCACTCAAGATTATACTGTCACAAACTTTTACCAAACTACTTAAAACAATGGACCAGATGTTCCACAAAACTGATGCGAAAGCACAGCTTCTCAGTACTTAATCGGGGCAAGAATCTCCCGCTGAGATCCCAACTTCTCGGCTGTCTTCTCAGCCTTGACGTGGAGCTTAGCCAGTTGCTTCCTCCTCTCATAGGCAACCTTGGCCTTCTCCTTCCTCATCTCCTCAAGCTCCTGATAGAGCAAACAAGGGCAGTCAGATACGAGGACACAATAGGATAAATTTCAATGTAAAAGAATACAGCCATAAAACATCAGCAACTCCTACTGCCACTCTGAAGTGCTCACATGAACTGGGTCTTTCTAATTGCAATGTAATGGGCCTCAGAGATCTTGGTGGCTAAGATCACCAAACGGGAAAACCCAACAAGAGTAGCAAATATTTTGATCACAACATAGGCACATCACAATATAGACAAATGAATGAATCCATTTACAGGAGTTGGATGCAAAGAGGCCAATGTGATAACTCCATACAGAACCATACATTATGATGTAAAAATGATGTATCATCATAACAAATGTGTGTATCAAATAATCAACCACAACAACACAGAACATTGGTAAAAAGCATTAGATTGCCAGTCCAAAGAGGCCGTTGGTCCCGAGATCTCCGGCACGGGTGAGCCGACCGCTCACCGTCGTTGCTGACCACACACACTACGGCTCGAGGTAGAAGAAGGGAGGGAGAACAGAGCGCACACAAACACAACATAAGCACCAGCGTTGGCCGGAGCTCTGTAAAGGAGATGGCAAAATTGAACTATCTTAACTTTACTGAGTTGCAATGGGAAGATATATATCCAACTCTACCCATCTAATCCTAGTACATAGACATTCCAGGCAGCCATGCTGCAATAGTGACTAGATGTGACAGCAGGACTGACTTTGGCGCCTGCCCCTGTTGTGGCTACAGTGCGGTAGGGGAGCCTTTCGGCGCCTGCCCCTGCCGCGCGTATAGGCGAGGGAGCAGCAGATTACTTTATAATCCCTCCCTTAATCCTGCTGCTAAACCTAGAACCTCCACCATGTCGATCATCGTCTTCAGCTTCGTGAACCGAAGACGGCCGAGCGACTTGGTGAGGACGTCCCCGAGTTGCCGACTAGTTTCGACGAACTCGATGACGATCTACCCTCCATTGACACAGTCCCTGAGTAAGTGGAACTTGACGTCGATGCGCTTGCTCCGATCGTGGAGAACCAGATTCTTCGCGAGGGCAATGGCAGGCTGGTGGGTGAGCTTCCACACCGGTCAGCTCGCTCAGCAGCCGGCGCAGCCACACAGCTTGGCACGTTGCTGTGGTCGCTGCCACGTACTCTGCCTCGCACGTGGACATCGCCACCACCTTCTGTTACAGCGACAGCCATGAGATTGGAACCAACCCGAGGAAGACGAGCACACCAGAGGTGCTCCGCCGTCCGTCGATATCCCCCGCCAATTCTGCATCGCTGAACACAGTGAGCTGCAACACACTTCTGCCGGTCTTAGGGAAAGATGATCACCTGATCCACCATCCCCTTGATCCACCATCCTCTTGACGTAGCGCAGTAGCCGCTTCACCGCGGCCCAGTGATCCTCTCGGGGATCCTCCATGAAGCAGCTAACGTAGCCCACGGCGAACGCAATGTTCGGCCTGGCGTGGACTAGGTAGCACAGACCACCGACGATGCTCAGGTAGAGTGTTGCATCTACCTTCGCCGTGGTACCGGCCTTCTTCAGCTTCAGCCGCTCCTCCATCGGAGTCACGCATGGCTTACACTCAGCCATGCCGCTTTGCTCCAACAGCTTTGAGGCGTACGCGTACTGACCAAGCGTGAGCGCCTCCTTCCCCTATCTCACCTCGATGCCGAGATAGTAGGAGAGCGTGCCGAGATCACTCATTCGAAAACGAGCCACCATCTCGTGCTTGAAGCTGTCGATGTCCTCCGCACGCGCGCTGGTGAGGATCAAGTCATCAACATACAAGCCGTCGACGAGCTCCTCCTTCCCCGTCGCCGCGTGTACAGCGCGTGCTCGGTTGCGCACCACGTGAACCCAAGCTCGCCCAGCGTAGTATCAAGCTTGGCGTTCCACGCTCGTGGAGCCTGCCGCAGCCCGTAGAGCACCTTGTGTAGTTGGAGCACCCTGTGCTCCGCTCCCTTGATGGCGAAACCCGGAGGTTGTCTGATGAATACCGTCTCTGGCAGCTCGTTGTTGAGGAAGGCCGGTTTTACATCCAGGTGATGGACGCGCCAGTCCTTCGCTGCTGCCAAAGCCAGCAGCAGTCGGATAGACTCTATGCGCGCTACCGGCGCAAAGACTTCATCGAAGTCGATGTCCTCGCGCTGGACAGAGCCTCGGGCGACGAGGCACGCCTTGTGCTTGACAATGGCGCCGTGCTCGTCCCGCTTGACCTTGTACACCCACTTCAGGTCCATCGGACGGCATTCTAGATGTGGATCGACGAGCTCCCAAGTCTCGTTTTCCTCGATCGCCTTCATCTCCTCCAGCATTATCCGTCGCCAATCCATTTGTAGTTATATAAAAACTGAAGTGCTATAAGTCTGATGTGGCGCACCTGTTCTGTTTGATCCATTTGTATTTACCTCACTCCATATGTATTACGGTAAATTATGATATTTAATTTCTATCACAATCCATCAGTATATACTGAATTAAGCTAATACGAGTGCAGCCAAATAGAATTAGAGATAAACCAAAAAAGTCCTAATCCGGCTGTTTGTGATAAAATACGCTGCACCTTGTGCGTCTCGTTCGTACTTTGTTGCTCTGTTTGGACTAAACATCCTGTTCGTTTTGGTTTGTTTGGCTTATAAGCCGTATTTTTTTAGCCAACGAATAATATTTTTCTCTCATACTAAATCAGTCAACATTACTTTCAGCCATGGCTTATCATCTAAACAAGGCCAAAAGAACAGGGCGAAAATTGATTTATCTAGGGACAGCGTTGCTGTGTTAGGCGCCGCAAATTGAATCTCGCCTCAAATTTGAATAAAAAATAGCGACAAGGAGTAATAACTAATTAATTAAGAAAAAGAAAGCGGTGGATATACTAGAATTTAATTAAGAAAATAGCGCAAGTGGGAGAATTTAGACCCCGTTTGGCACGGCTTCACTTCACCCATGAAGCCCTTTTTTAGGGCTTCAGCTCCATGAACAGCTCTATGGGTGGAGCTGTAGCCGTTTTGATAAATCGTTTGGCAAAACAGCTTCACATATAGTTTTTCTTAAAATATGCTCTCAGATAATATCATGTAGAATGAGGTGAAGCCGAGAGAAGCCACTATTTTTAACTCCTTCCCACTCCAAAGCTCTGTGAAAACACATTTTTAGAGGCTTCATCGGTGAAGCCGTTTTATTTTACCCTATTTGACAGAAAACAGCTCCAAACGACTTCTGAAGCCGCTAGAGAAACCCTGCCAAACGAGACCTTACACGGTCGACGGTAAGCAGTAGGCCTGGTGCATGTCCACAGAATCAGGCTACTCCTACATGCTAGCTGACCCGTCGGACTGTCGGAGGTAGCTGTAGGCTTTGTGTATGGTATGAAGAAAACCGACATCGGATCGCGCCCGGCGGTGCAACGCAAGTGCACGACCCTACGTCCCGTCCCCGACGCGCGTACGTCGTCGGCAAGTGTCCTGCAGGTCTTCACCGTCGACGTCCGCGGCGGAAACGGACGAAAGTAGGAAAGCAAACCACGGGAGGGCGGTCGGGCACTAGGGGCGACCTGGTGCCCAGTCTGGTGTGGCAAGTTGGCGCTCGTCTCGTCGCAACGACGTCCGTCCGCCGATCGCCTGGGCCTGTGCAATCATCATCAATCCGCTAGCCGGTAGATACCACACCTACGTGACCGACACGCTCGGACGACCTAGTGCTCCTGTAGGACAGCGGCTCGCGCTACGCTTGCGGCTTGTCGTCACTCGCGGCGTCGGTTACGTCGATGGCGGCGAGGGGACGACAAAAGCGGATCGGAGGGAGCCGACGAAAGCGAAACAGAAAAGGGCAACGGCCGCCGTGGGGGGGGGGGGGGATGGATGATCAGAGGCCGGCCGGCGTACGACGGCGCTCCACGCGGCCAGGGAAATCACGAGGTGTGGCGGCGTGGCGCGCCGCGGCCTACGGGACGGCGGACGGCCGGGCCGGGCTGGTACTGCCGCGCGCGGGGGCTAGGCCGTCCCGCGCGCCCGCCTGCCCTTGGCCCCTTTGGACAATTGGACAGCACAGCACTCCCCCGGAAACCCGACACCGACACGTCCCGGCGCCGCCGCAGACGCGGAGACCGCAGCGAGCGCTGCCGCTGCTGTGCGAGTCCAGCCGTCCGCGTGCATGGATGTCGTGTGATCCGATCCGAGTGCTGAATGAACTGGACTGAAATCCTACTGCCATCTCTCGGCGTCTCAGCGTTTACTATTTTGGAAGCTTGAATTGGTTTGCGAATCGTTTCAGGCGGCGATGACCATGATGATGAGATGATCCAACGCTTACGGTCGTGTTGTGTGGTGTGTGAGTGAGCGAGCGGTCGCGCTCCAGACTACTACTACACGACAAGAACTTCGTCATGGTCCAAGAAGCTATCGTGGCAGGCAGGATTTCTAGCAAAAACCAAACGAAATGAGTGCACGCGATATCGATGTGGCCGCTGCTCTTAATAGTTGTACGGGTACTCCGTGGCAGCACGGTACCGTACTAGCAGTGCTACTGTGTGGGCTGTGGCGATGGTTGAATCCCGTGGCGTGCCGTTTCCATCGGTGCTTTGAAGAGGCGCACCGTGCGTGCTGCCACAGGATACACCGTACCGGAGAGCTGGAGATAAATGCTGACCAACAGGGGGAGCAGGGCAGTAGTACGTTGCACGCACGTTAAGATGGGCCATGCTACACTAGCTGTACGCCACTGCCTCCACATGCCTGACGCTTGACGCCCTTGTCCAGTTTGGTGTGCCATCGTCCGGTCATTGAACTCGCCGGCCGAAGCTCACCGCGTGTCACGTGAACCCTGAGCCGCCATGACTGACTGACTGCTCCAAGTTGACCGGCTAGCCAGCAGTCCACTGTAAGCCATACCAGATTTCAATTGTCACAAGTGCTTCGCGATCAGGAATTCAGGATCGCTGTTGTGCGCCACTGCCTCCACATGACGCTTGAGCGCTTGACGCCCTTGTCCAATTTTTAGACTGGAGACAGTATATGATGTAACGCCATGGCGGCACGCTGCTACTGGCACTACTCCTAAGTCCTAAATGCTACTCCTACTACTACCATCAGCCTATTCGTATGGCTGTGACTTGTCGTAAACGATCGTAAATTTTCAGACGAAACAGTGTTTTTCTCTCACACAAACCAGCCAACAGTACTTTTTCACGAACCAGCAACTATACGAACCAGCCAACCGAACAGGCTGCATCCTGCTAGCTTTTGGCCGACTCGAGCTCATCTGCTGATGGGCCGTGTCACGTCGAGGCCGAGCAAGCAAGGCACCTTTGCTTGCCTTGAGCGCCTTTGCTTGCTCTGCTCCCCTGGCTAGGTTCTTGTTCCCTCATTCCCTAACCACTGTGAGTGACATGAACTAGTACTCGTAGAGCTCATCATTCCAACCTGCCCACCTGAGCTCTGGATCTGACGACCTCCCGCAGCTTTTGCATCAATTCTTTCTAGCCTCTCGTCTTTTTACACCGGCCGGCCGGGCGCGCTGTGCCCGCAGCACGCGCCATTCTAGCAGCCGCTTGAGTGAGAGCCAAGACTCGTGATGCGCCGCACCACACGCAGCAGTTGCTAGCTCCTGGACCGCGAACACGCTTCTGAGGAATCGTGGCAGAGGCGCGCCCGTATAGGGGGCCCCGGCCGCCCACCCGGGCCGGCTCTTTGCTTGGTGCGGACTCACTCCGGACCGGAGTTTCGCGAACGTTGGCTGCCCCTGCCCGGGGGTTTCAGGAAAGTTCCGGCTTCGCCTCCCGTGCCGGCCCCAAGTTCCCTTTCGGCTTTCGTTTCGGACGCCAAACGCGACAATGATGCTGCCCGAGGCCGGCCGGCCGCCAAGTTGGTAGCGGTCCATCGCGTCGCCGGCCACACGGCGCGCGGTGCAGTGCATGCACCGCGGGCGGGGCATCGTAGGGCCCGGGTCCCCAACCCAACCCACCCGCCCGGGCGTAGGTCGAGTCGTCCCGTGTGGATAATTGGATAGGATAAGCGCCTGACTGCAACGACGGGAGCATGCATACAATGCATGCAATACCGTGGGCGGGGCATCGTACGGCCCGGGTCCCCAACCCAACCCACCCGCCCGGGCGCAGGTCGAGTCGTCCCATATGAATAACTGGATAGGATAAGCGCCTGCCTGCAACGGAGGGAGCATGCATGCAATGCATGCAATACCGCGGGCGGGGCATCGCGGGTCCCCAACCCAACCCACCCGCTCGGGCACAGGTCGAGTCGTCCCGTGTGGATAACTGGATAGGATAAGCACCTACCTAAAAAGGAGGGAGCATGCATGCAATACCGTGGGCGGGGCATCGTACGGCCCGGGTCCCCAACCCAACCCACCCGCCCGGGCGCAGGTCGAGTCGTCCCGTGTGGATAACTGGATAGGATAAGCGCCTGCCTAAAAAGGAGGGAGCATGCATGCAATACATGCAGGCGAGGCATCGTCGCGTTCGGGTCCCAACCCAACCCACCCGCCGGGCGTAGGTCGAGTCGTCCCGTGTGGATAATCGGATAGGATAAGCGCCACACGCAACGGAGGGAGCATGCATGCAATACCGCGGGCGGGTATCGCGAGTCCCAACCCAACCCACCCGCTCGCGCGCAGTCGAGTCGTCCCCGTGTGGATAATCGATAGGATAAGCACCTACCTAAAAGGAGGGAGCATGCATGCAATACCGTAACCCAACCCACCGGGGCATCGTGCCGCCTAAAAGCCGGGTCCCCAACCCAACCCACCCGCCCGGGCGCAGGTCGAGTCGTCCCTGTGGATAACTGGATAGGATAAGCGCATGCATGCAATGGAGGGAGCATGCATGCAATGCATGCAATAACCCAACCCACCGCCGGCGGTCGAGTCGGGATAGGATATCGATGCGATGGAGGTCCCCAACCCAACCCAGCGAGGGGCATCGTCACCTGTCGTCGAGTTATCCCGTGTGGATAATCGGGATAGGATAAGCATCTGCCTGCAACGGATAGGATAAGCGTCTGCCTGCAACGGGGGGAGAATGGATGCAATGCATGCAATACCGCGGGCGGGGCATCGTACGCCCGGGTCCCCAGCACAAGACACCCACCAAGACCTGCTCGGCTGGTCTATCTCTATCCTCTCCGTCGTCCTCTGCAGCAGCGTGGCTAGCTTTGTCCTGTTCCCAGTTCCCCCCATCACATGGTCATGTACCCTGTGCAGCCATGTACATAGAGGCAACATGTATAGACACGATAGCATTAGCATGCAATAGCTGCCACTAGTCGTCGCTCAGAACAAAAGCAACGCGGCTGCCTTGTTTAGTATGCTAAGTACCGGGGCAACCGCTGATGCCAAGTCTAACCAGCTAGTTTGCATGCAGGTCGTCCATTCCATGTCACAAAAGCGACCAGTGGCCGTTTGCTTAATTGCATCCCGCATTGAGATTCTGGTGGAGCATGCGTGCACGTGTGCACCAGCCAAGTGGGGGGTTTAGCATTTAGGTTACGGCCCGCAGGTGAGGTACAGGCACTCGATTACTCGAGCGCAAGTAGGCAGGCAGGAGATTCTTCCTTATCCTGCTGCTATCTTCTTCGCCACATCGAGCGATCTGCCTCTATCTCATGGCCCGCCCATGCATGCAAATGCAAAACCTCCTGTCATTAAGATAAGATATTGTTGGGATCCTGATATAAGTATACACTTGGGTTGCATATTGGATTGGATGATAAGGTCTTAATGGAAAGCCAACGCCGTTGTTGTTATTGGCCCGTTCGGCTTACGTTATAATCCGCACTATTCAGCTTTTTTTTTTTTTCCCGGAACCGTGTTTTTCTCTCACAACAATTCAGTGAGAACAGTGTTTTCAGCCAATTCAGTCAAGTTTCAGCAAGCCGAACGGGACCATTATCTTTATATATCTTGCTCCACAACAAACTAAAGCCGCATCATTGCTCTGTTAAAGAAAGAAAGAAAGCAGGCTTCAGATGCACTCTGAACAGATCGGGATGTCAACATATCTGCGCAGCCCCAGCATAATGGGCCAAGGTTTCGCATAGTTAACCAGTTTAGCGCCGTCAAACTTGAGGCACGCAAAGAAGAGTCCAAGCTCCTGGATTTCGGCCAATGGCCGCTTCAGTTCGTGGCCGCAATTATATGGCGCATGGAGGATGGAGCTGTCCCGATTTCAATTTGCCTCTAGGCTAGCAGCTCTTGGAGTAGGAGTCGTCTACTAGCTGCTGCGACTGCGAGAGCGCTAGTGAAGCCGCCTGTGGGCTGTGGCTATCTCTATCTGCCTTTCAGCTTTTCACCAATCACCAGGGACACGGCGAAGGTCAGGTCGTCACTCGATCGTGGAAGTGGAGTGGGTAACTGAAAGTAAGGCCTCGTTTAGTTCGAGAAATTTAGATTTTGGAGTTACTATAGCATCTTCGTTTTTATTTGGTAAATAGTATTTAAACATGGACTAATTAGGCTCAAAACGTTAAATCTACTTTCGCCAAACTGGTTAGCTTTTTTTTTCGCTACATTTAATGCAGACAGGCAGAACGTCAATCGAAGTAGTGTGCGTATATATATAATAATTTTAATAATTTGAGGTGGAACTTAAACAAGGCGTAAATTATGGAGCAAGTAACAGCGACACGCGATCAGCGATGTTCACACTCACACTAGCGGTTGGTCGATGGAGACATGGCTAGGCGTCTACTACGCCTGGTTGCTGTGTAGGAAGCAAACAGGCAGAACGTCAACTAGAAGTAGTGTGCGTATATATATAATAATAATAATAATAAAACCACAGCTCTGCCGACCCTACTCCTTGGGTGCCAGTAGTACTTTAGCATCTAGCTATATATATTGCTAGACAGGGACAGCAGTGCTGTGGAACGGGTGAAGCGGTCAATTTGGGCACAATAATTGGTCCCATAGCGTTGCTTTGAATCAGAACCAATCTCATCCCTTAGGTCATCCGCAACAGTCCTAGCTAATTGCTAGCTAGGAGCCATCCACCTCAGCACTAAATAGCTAGCAGTCTATGCAACTATCTATATAGTGCTAGCTATTTGTTATTTTTAGTATTTTCATGCACAGAGAGAGAACGGATGTGCTATGAAGATTATTTTTGTGTCTCTCTATATGGAGAATAACACTAAACATCTCATCTCAATATAACCAACTGGTAGCAACCATGAAAACATGGACAAGCTTTTGAACACAACAATAAAATAAAATGTCCATATGTTACTACATGATGAACCGATAAACATGACTCAAGCCATTTCATTACATGACCAACTAAAGATAAGCAACCAGGACAACCAAAGGTTTTAAATATGGAAATAAAATAGAATGTCCATACGTTACTACATAATGCACTAATTGATAACAGTGACTCTAGCCATACATGTTTATTTCAGGCCACAAAAGCAAACTGAACAGCTAACTGCATCGTTGAGGAAGAAGCACCAAAATCCAAAAGTCAACCTCCATGATAGCCTGCTAGAAATGCCAATCAACCTCATACCAACGATTCTGGAAAAAGAAAACAAGCAGTAAGTCAGCTTACTCAATATAATTAACAGTGCCAATAAGAAAAAGAAATTCATGACAGATCTTACATGAGGTTATTAGCAAAAAAAATACTAGTGGGGAGCCCTATGGCCAAAACGCTGCCAAATGTGCTCAATTAAATCATCTTTAAGTTGAGTGTGGACAGAGTGAGCACGGATAGCAGAATTTCTACGTCGAACATCATTGAAGCATGGGTTACTGTTTGTGGCCTTTTGCACTTCAGGAGGAAGAACAATTGATTCTCCAGGAATTGCATTCAAATCAATAGACTCCTTAGCCATTTCTCCCTCATCTTCCACTATCATGTTGTGGAGAATAACACAAGCTTTCATGATCAGTCCAATAATCCTTGTGCTCCAAGATCGTGCTGGACGACGCACAATGTTGAAGCGAGCTTGCAGAACGCCAAAAGCACGCTCCACATCTTTCCTTGCACCTTCTTGTTCTGCTGCATACACCTTGTGCTTGTCTAGTTGAGGTGAATTTATATACTTCACAAAGGCTGCCCATTCTGGGTAAATTCCATCGGCTAGGTAATAACCAGTGTTGTATTGCCTACCATTGACAGAATACTGAAACCGAGGAGCTTCACCCTTTATCGCCTCAAGAAACAAAGGGGACTGATTAAGCACGTTGATGTCATTATTAGACCCAGCAACACCAAAGAATGCATGCCAAATATGGAGGTCATGTGAAGCTACCGCTTCAAGGATCATGGTTGGGAATCCATAGCGACCAGTGGTATATTGCCCCTTCCATGCTGTTGGACAATTTTCCCATCGCCAATGCATGTAGTCAATACTACCCAACATTCCAGGGAATCCACGTGACTCTCCAACTTGGAGCAGACGCTCCATGTCTTCAGCTGTAGGATGTCGAAGGTACTTGGAGCCGAAAACTTCAACCACCCCTTGCACAAATTTTTCCAAGCACTCAAGGGCAGTGCTCTCTGCAACCTTTAAGTACTCATCAAGCATGTCAGCTGCAGTCCCATATGCAAGCATACGGATTGATGCTGTGCACTTTTGCAGTGGTGAAAGCCCCGGGTGATTAGTATAGTCTACCCTTTGAGTGAAATAGGGAGACCAACTGCCCAGGGCATCCACAATGCGTAGAAAAACATGCCTTCTCATCCAAAATCTTCTACGAAACATTGCATCAGAATATAGAGGCTCTTCTGCAAAGTAATCAGCCACAAGTCGTTGATGAGCACCTTCACGATCCCTGTTGATGTACTTTCTGGTTCGACGCCTAGATGAACTACCCACCATCTTTGCCTTAATCTTCGTAAAGGTCCGGCTAGCAAGAGAGTCGAGGGCTTATTGCTTAGCTGAGAACTCTTCTAAGGGGTCTACAGAATCATCGGATTGATCCGACATGTTTGGAGACAAGTTTAGAAAGGGGTATAGAGGTTGGAGAGTTTGGGCTGCTGTGCATATATGCAGCCATACTGGTCATGTATATATACACGCACAAAGGACAAATGCGTTTTGACTACTACACCAAACTGGTCATGTAATTAGTGGTACTACGTGATAATTCACAAAGCATTGGTAATAGATGTTGACTGACTAAATTTAGTGGTACTACATGATAATTCACAAAGCATTGGTAATAGATGTTGACTGACTAAATTTAGTGGTACTGCATGATAATTAGCAATGCATTTATACATGTTGACTGGTGTAAAAAAATAGCAGTAAACAAAGTACCTTAGTTACTGTTACCGATTTCTCCCTTAGCATCTTCAGGGCAAGGACATGCTCAGCTCTAATATCCTCTGTCATCTCTCTAGTGTCCATACACAAGAGTTTTTGATACGATTCCAGTAAAGCGGCCTCCCTGTTAAGCCTTGCTATCTGAAACTTCTTTTCAGAAATGCGTTCTTGTGCCTCTACGAAATCTTCCTGTCGTTTTTTTGTTGCTGCTTGAATGTCAATGAATTTCTTCAAGTCTTCATCTAAACTAACATCATCATCGCTGACTCTACCTTTACCATTGTGTTTTTTCTTAGCTTGTTGTGTCCCCATAGGACGTTCCAATTCTCCTACAGCTTCTGGTGTCCTTGAGGTGCCAATTGCCTCATCTTCACCATCCAAACTCCTTTTATTTGGGTTTTCAAGTTCTTCCAAAACTGCATGCCACTTGGGTTCATCACGAAGAATCTTCCAAAGCAGGTGCTCAATCTGTGAATGGTCCTTCCTTATAGTCATCCAAATAAAACTGCTTAGCCATGTCTTTTAGCTGCTCATCCTAATATCCACTAAGATAAATTAAGGTAGCCTTCTTCCAACTTCCACAAAAAAATGCCACCCATCTCTTAATTTTTGTCCAAATGATCTTTGAGATGTTTCACCTCTCTTTTTTTCGGTTTGTAGGTGTAGTCTTATTGTAGTGTCCATGTACATCACCCCAATACTTCTCATTTTTCTTGCAATTCCCATTGATTGGGTCATTTGAGTGGATCAACCATGCAATCGACCTGAATTTAGGATACATGATTAGTTGTAGGTTCATATATTTGTGTAGCTACAAAAGAAAGTGAGTGATACAATTTTACTTACTAGCCTCACGTCCTCATCTAGATCAAATACAAAGCGCTTTGCAGTCCTCCATATCGTTTCCATCATCTAAGTTGATGATGGTTTTGCCTTCGATCTCTTTTTAGAATTTTGGTTTCTGAGTCATTTTTTGGTGGTGCTAATTGAGATTTCCTTTCCCATAGGTGGCCATGGTGCGAAACATGAGGAAAGAATGGTTGTCCAGATTGTAAAATGCTCATAAAACCATCGGTGGATAGTAATCCATACCAATTTGAAAAATCAAGCAACCCATATCGTTAGTTCTAATGAAACTAATATAGCTAGTGAACTAACTGCTTCTACGAACATTACTTCTAATAAAACTAATATAGCTAGTGAACTAACTATTTCTGAACATAATAAAATGACAACTAGTGCAAAGCAAGAAAATTACATGGAAAAAAATAAAACTTACCAATTTGTGGATGTGGTCAAGATGTGGCTTGTGGCAAAGGTCCGTGCCACCATGTCACAGAGTCATGCCATTCGCCATTAGTTTAGACAAACACTTTATCAAGAAATCAAGATAAACTTCCACTAAATATCTAAAAAATCAATAAGTAGCGATGGTGACTTCATTGATTTTTTTTCTAGCTTATTGCTATGCATCTAGCTAAATATAGAAACCAAGAGCCGAACTCGATTACCGATGGACCTCCTATATTTGGAATAGAAGAACCACCACCAAGAAGTGCAGGATCATGCGTAGGCACTTGAATAGCGTAAGCGGGGGGATCCCATCCGAGCGAGATCCATCCGGTGTGGTGGCGGGGCCATCTCTCGCTTCAGCGGCTCATCACCAAAGCAATGACAAGGATCTCACGGGCCGGAACCGAATCAAAAGAGTCAAGCACAGAGCTGGATTGTGGAATAAGATAGATGGGAAGATATGACGGAAAAGAAGAGGAACAGACCTTGCTTTTGACGCCTCTAGAACTAAATCGGAAGAGCAAGGGCGGGAGAAGGTGGATTGTGGAGGGATTTTCACGCGCAGTGACGCGGGAGAGAAAAATGGATTCATGCAGCACGGATGGGGAGAAGGATTCCAGCCAAGGGACGGGAAGGAGAGGGTTAAGCAAAAAACGCTAGAAGAATAGCTAGCGATGGCGATGAAGATGGCGATTTAGGCGCATTGTCGTCACAGTCGCGAAATGAGCGACGAGCAAGTCGCCGGCTCGAATATTTTTGCATCTTCTCTTTCCTCCACATAGGATACATGCTGAGCTGTACACTCAAATAGCTAGCTGACTCAGCACCATTGCGGACGCCCTTAGCAGAAGGATCTGTCTATCTGAACTCGAGTGATCTGACCCATTTGGACACTCAAGCAATTTAATGCAACAAATCACACAAATGAGAGAATGGAAAAAAAATCGTGTGATTGAAGCCTAATGGTCACACGAGTTATCAAACAGGCCAAAACGCACGAAAAAAACTATAAACAAAAAATCGAGTGAAACAAACCTTAAATTCACTCAGATTATCCAACACCACGGCCCACCTCATGCACCATCACTACAAGATTTCAAACCATACAGATTTCAGAAAAACAAATAGAACCGCATGCAAGAATTAAACAAATTACAAATATAACCAGAAAATCAAATCAGAAATTGAGAACAAAAGAAATAAAAAAAACAAAACCCAGAAATTTTCTATGATAAGCAGAATTACAGAGATTCTGAGGGCAATGCCTGCAACAAACAAACAAACAAAAAATGAAAAAGCAGAAAAAAAAACAAGTGCTACAATCCAGTGCTGCTAGTACATACAGACTGGATTGAGCAACTGGTATCTGATCTGATAGAGCTTGTACACCGGTGCCAGCATTGAGCAGCGGCGCAAGCACAGGGGTTCTGCCAGTTCCCAACTGAATTTGGTTAATCACCACTACTGAATTGATAATCATGTGTCACAGCATGAGACCTTAAAGTCTCTCAGAATGCGAAACACACATCTGATAAACCAAACAGATCATTCACCGGCTAGAAAATGTGTTCATAATAGGAGTCACAGAAGGACAACACGGTTTACCACTCAAGATTATACTGTCACAAACTTTTACCAATCTACTTAAAACAATGGACCAGAAGTTCCACAAAACTAATGCGAAAGCAAAGCTTCTCAGCTGTCTTCTTAGCCTTGACGTGGAATCTCCAGCTGAGATCCCAACTTCTCGGCTGTCTTCTTAGCCTTGACGTGGAGCTTAGCCAATTGCTTCCTCCTCTCATAGGCAACCTTGGCCTTCTCCTTCCTCTTCTCCTCAAGCTCCTGATAGAGCAAACAAGGGTAGTCAGATACAAGGACACAATAGGATAAATTTCAATGTAAAAGAATACAGCCATAAAACATCAGCAACTCCTACTGCCACTCTGAAGTGCTCACATGAACTGGGTCTTTCTAATTGCAATGTAATGGGCCTCAGAGATCTTGGTGGCTAAGATCACCAAATGGGAAAATCCAACAAGAGTAGCAAATATTTTGATCACATCATAGGCACATCACAATATAGACAAATGAATGAATCCATTTACAGGAGTTGGATTCAAAGAGGCCAATGTGATAACTCCATACAGAACCATACATTATGATGTGCAAATGATGTATCATCATAACAAATGTATGTATCAAATAATCAACCACAACAACGCGAACATCAGTAAAAAGCATTAGATTGCCAGTCCAAAGAGGCAAGTATAGTTTGAAGTGGCATGATTTTTGTCAGAAGTAGCTGGTTGTTAAAATCATATTGTAAAATCAATGGGAATCCGATTGATTTTTGTTCATCATCCAGAATCATGCACATTTCAGCATAATATCTCGACCAAGATAAAAACAAGCTATTCTAGCAACAAGAATTCAACAACAAATGTGAAGAATTTCTCAATAATAAAGATACCAAATATAGACGAAAATAAAAGACCTTCCATTAATGCCCGAGTCACCAGACTAATCAAATCATTTGTACGAAAAGGTAAGACAGCTCATTTCCAATTAGAATCAGGATACTAATCACTAACCCGTTAAGACATAAGTTTTAGATACTCTGATCACAAATTTGACAGACCATCAATTACACAACTGAACTACCTGAAACCACAGACATCCATTGCTAAAGCTGCACATTCGGCAGCAGAAAGCATAAAAACATATTGCCATCCGCAAATTACACCACTCTGTACCCTAAATTTCAATAAAAAAATGAGTGTAAATCCAATAACAAGGCACTGTAACTAGAATCATTGAAGTAATATTCTGTTACCATAATAAAGTGATGTAAGAAATGACTTAAGAATGTAGTAAGCTTATTTCTCTCATTTATGATCCTGATGGAAAAATGTGGATCTTCGAGTTCTCTCTTGGGATGTGCTCAATAGAACTGCGTAGTTTAGTGTCCTCTCTTGAGTACTTAGTGTCTAATGGAAGACGAGTACTCCTGGAAGACATTAGATTAGGCGGTTTTGCCACAAATAGCTGCTTTCCAAGTATTCCTATTTGAACATAGATCTCTAGGTATATCCCAAGCATTCAAATATCTTTTTGTTACCTCCTCCCATGTCAAATTCGGTCTTCCTCTACATCTCATATTATTAGCTTGGCTTAGGACTCCACAATGCACTGGTGCCTCTGGAGGTCTCCTTTGGACATGGCCAAGTCACCTCAACCGATGTTGGACGAGCTTTTCTTCAATTGGTGCTACCTCTAGACGATCACGTATATCATCGTTCCGAACTCGGTCCATTCTTGTGTGATCGCAAATCCATTGCAACATACATATTTCTGCAACACTCAATTGTTGAACATGTCGAATCTTTGTAGGCCAACATTCTATTTTATACAACATAGCCGGTCTAATCGCCGGTCTATAGAACTGGCCTTTTAGCTTTTGTGGTACCCTCTTGTCACAGATAATGCCAGAAGCTTGTCGTCACTTGATCCACCCTGCTTTGATTCTATGGCTAACATCTGCATCATTATCTCTATCTCTCTGTAGCATCGATCCCAGATACCGAAAGGTATCCTTCTTAGGCACTACTTGACTTTCCAAACTCACATCTCCCTCCTCCTATATAACTCCGCCAAAGTCGCATCTCATGTATTCGGTTTTAGTTCTGCTCAATATAAAACCTTTAGACTCAAGGGTCTGCCGTCATAACTCTAGTATCTTATTTACTTTTGCTTGGCTTTCATCCACTAACACTACATCATCAGCGAACAACATACACCAAGGGATATCTCCTTGTATGTTTCTGGTAACCTCATCAATTACCAAGGCAAAGAGATACGGGTTTAAGGCTGACCCTTGATGAAGTCTAATTTTAATCGGGAAGTAATCTGTGTTACCATCGTTTGTTCGAACACTAGTCACAACATTGTTGTACATGTCCTTGATGAGGGTCACGTACATTGATGAGACTTTATGTTTGTCCAAAGACCACCACATAACATTTCTTGGTATCTTGTCATAAGCCTTCTTCAAGTCAATGAAAACCAAGTGAAGATCCTTCTTCTGCTCTCTAAACCGCTCCATAACCTGTCTTATTAAGAAGATTGCTTCTGTGGTTGACCTTTCGAGTATGAAACCAAATTGGTTTGTTGATATCTGCATCGTTCCTCACAGGCGCTGCTCGATGACTCTCTCTCCATAACTTCATAGTGTGGCTCATCAACTTAATTTCCTAATAATTAGTATAACTTTGGATATCTCCTTTGTTCTTATAGATTGGTACCAATATGCTTTTTCTCCACTCCTCAGGCATCTTGTTCGATCGAAAGATATTGTTGAACATCTTGGTTAGCCATACTATAGCTATATCCCTAAAATATCTCCACACCTTGATTGGGATTCCATCAGGGCCCATCGCTTTGCCCCCTTTCATCATTTTCAAGGCTTCTCTGACCTCATATTCTTGAATCCTCCGCACAAAGCGCCTATTAGTGTCATCAAACGAGTCGTCTAGCTGAATGATGGTGTTCTCGTTCTCACCATTGAACAATTTATCAAAATACTCTTGTTATCTATGTCTGATCTCATCCTCCTTCACCACGAGCTGCTCCCTTTCATCCTTTATGCACTTGACTTGGTTGAAGTCCCTTGTCTTCCTATCGTGAGCCCTAGCCATCCTATAAATATCCTTCTCTCCTTCCTTCGTACTCAAATGTCGATAAAGGTCCTCATAGGCCCGCCCCTTTGCCTCACTCACCGCTCGTTTTGTAGTCTTCTTTGCCAACTTGTACTTCTCTATGTTGTTTACACACCTGTCATGATACAAGCGCTTATATCACTGTCAAGCTGATATTACTGAAAAATTGTTAGACAACATAAAAACAATGAATGAAAACGGTATCTTATGAACAATACAAAAATTCGGATAAAAAGTAAGGTTGCTTTCCCTTAAGTACCAACAAATATAGAAAAATACAAACAAAAGCAGGAAACAAACATTTCAAAATTGACAAAAGTCTCAGAGCAAAAGAATAAGAAACACTATGTCAGATGAATGAAGCAGTAGAGCAGTACCTTAGATGTTTAAGTGAGAGCCTCCATACTTACTGAGGGAGAAGGACATTTGGAGCCCATACATCAAAGCTGACATTAAAAAGCTAAAATCAAAGGAGGAAAAATAATAAAGAATATAACAAATGAACAAAAAAACAGAGCATGAGAAATAGAGAACAAAAGAAATATGTAGATAACAAAAACCAAAATTTTCTATGGATTGCAAACACCAAAACTTTACTGAGGGCACTGCATGAACCAAACAAATCAAATTAATAAAACAAAAAAAACATAAATTTTCTAAGGAATGCAAAATACCAGAAAGATTATGAGACAATTGCATCAAAAAAACATACCATACTCAAGACTATTGAAATGAAAGAGGTTCTGAGGGTATTGACTCAATCAAAAATACACCAAAGCAAACATAGTCCACTCAAAAATAGTAGCCAAACATGTGCCTAATAAACTTTTTGCACTTACTACTAGTTACATGAATAATACCTAGAAATTACACCTGATTAACAACTGTAAGTGTAGTTAAACTCTAGTGTAACTACAAAATTAATCTATAGTAACATGATAGTAAATTGATTAAGTGCATTTATCAAGTGGGACCATTCTTTCTTACTACATACATATTTTTCTACTTCATTAACAACAAGAAAGCAAGATCAGAAACATCAAATAGATAATCCAAAAATGCAAAACTGGAAATCGAAAAACCTGAACGATAGATGAACAAGTACAACCAGTTGGAGACAAGCAGTCGGGCACAAAAAAGGACTAATGCTTCTAACAAGTATTAGATGTACAAAATATATGTTACAAAAACAAAATATAATATAAAAGACTAATACCAAAATGAAGCAGAACATGTGCAAACTGCTTGAACCAAACAAATAAAAGAAAAAAAGAAAAAAACTCTATGGAATTCAAAAACCAAAAACTTAGTGAGGGCAGTGCACGAACCAAACAACCAAATCAAAGTAAATACACTGAAATCAAATTATGAATCAGACATCAGCCTAATAAACTTTTTCACTTAGTATTGTTGACCTAGCAATTACAAGAATAATACCTAGCAATTAGAACAGATTAAGAACTATAAGTATAGAAGAATTTTAGTGTAAAAGAAAAAAATCAAATTCATAGTACATATAATGGTAAATCTGCCAAGAAAGAAAGATCATAATCAACAAACACATAATCAAGAAAAGAAAATTACCATGTAGAGAATGTAGTGTACTTGGAAGCACAGGAAGTGAAAGTGCACATGGAGAGACCTGCAACAAAGAATGGACAAACAATGTTTCAGAATAATAAGACCAGCTGTTGTCATTGCTATTAATAAGAATTTCAGATGATGTGAAGTTGTTGTTGAACAAAAAAGCACATAATAGAATAACAAATTATTATAGCTCAATGATCATGCCAAAAAAAGATCAAATTACAATGAACAGGAAGGAAACCAATGATCCCATATTATGAACAAACAAAGGATAGAAGTAGTAGGCTATGGAGGAGTCCAACTACTACGTACTGGAGGAGCGGGCACTGACCGGCGAAGACACCATCTGCAGTAGGAGATGCCTGAACCTAAGCCTAAGCATCAGCATACACAACACAAGAGCAAAAAATCAACTGAACAGAAACCAGAACTGCAACGTCTAATCGAAAACTGAATCCAAAAACTCACCGGTGAGAGAAATCGACAACGGAGAAGACTCGTGCTCAGACTCTGCTTCCGGGTCTACATTAGACTCTACCTCCCCCTCCGGCTATAGCTCGGCCTCGGCCTTGGCCTCAACCTCCGCCTCCGCCTCCACAAACCAAATGAACACAAAATGAATCAAAACAGGAAAATCCAAACACAATCAGGTAAACAACAACGAGATCTATAACATCTGTTAAAAAAACTGAATGAAAACTCACCGACGACGGCAAATTGAGGCGAAGAGCCCCTCCGCCTCTGGCACCCAATCGGGGGAGATGAAATGAAACGGAAAAAATTGAACAGTTCAAAGAGATAATGGCGCGTTTTCCAAAAATGGTCTGACATGTGGGAGCCACATGTCAGCCAAAAAAAGCACCGCAAACGATGCACGAAAGAGGGAGCATGAGACGGGCGACGTAGATCAGCTTTATTGCAGCAGAAAGAAAACACAGCCCAAGGAGGAGTAGCAGTGAGGTCTTGTTTAGTTCCGGGGTGTAAAGTTTTGAGGTGTCACATCAGATCTTAGATTAGGGTGTCGCATGGGGTGTTCGGATACTAATAAAAAAAACAAATTACAGAATCCGTCAGTAAACCGCGAGATGAATTTATTAAGCCTAATTAATCCGTCATTAGCACATGTGTTACTGTAGCACTTTGTTGTCAAATCATGGCATAATTGGCCTTAAAAGATTCATCTCGTAAATTAGTTACAATCTGTGCAATTAGTTATTTTTTAGTTTATATTTAATACTCTATGTATGTGTCTAAATATTCGATGTGACATGGTGTAAAATTTTAGGGTGGAAACTGAAGCGAAAATCTGCAGTCCGGAGAGCCCAAGCCTCAGCCTGCCCTCTGCAATTGCAGCACATACGGAGTACCTCAATAATAACTGTTCGCTGATACGATGACACGGCAATGCAAAGATGGAGAATCGTGCGGGGGTCGATGCAGATAGGCTCAAACCACCCATTTCTGATCCATACGTATGATGGGTGGATGATGGTAGTAATTGGTAAAAGGATTTGCATGATTCGTTGAAGCATTTCCATCCACCGAGGTAGCAGTGGGACGGATTCTGCCTGAGGTCATTTGACGTACCATCTCGCAGAGCTCCCCCACCACGTGACAGGCACAGACCGACGGCGATGCTTTCCTACGCGGGCATATATATATATATATATATACACACACACAGTACCAACTAGCAAGCCGGCGACAGTTTATGGTCCAGGCGTAGAGTACTGTCAAGTGTCAAAAGGAAATGTGCCCAGGGCATCGTCAAGCTCGGGCTCAATCCTCGTCAGCAGCGCCCCTTATATCCTGAACGATCTTTTCCTGTCGGATTCTGTTGGTCAATCCGTCCGCGTCTGACAAGCCCAGCTCTACCAACACACCAGACACACCAGTGAGTAAGCAAGAGCATGCAGGCCGACGTGTCATGGCAAGGTGATAAGAACCACAGAGACCAAAGCCTGGGTAACGCTAACGCTAATGCACGGACAAAGCGTCGTTATGGATTGTAACCCACGCAAAGGCGGGGGTCCGGCGGGCGTCAGAGTTAGGTCAGTTAGGCTGTTAGGGTTAGCCGGTTAGCGCGCAAATCATCGTCCGGCTGACCAGTAAAGCAGAGACGACGGAGACCTCTGATGAACAGGTTGGTCTCGGACGGATAAGATCTAAACCGTTGGAATGGCATAGCACTGCTCCTTGGTCACGTACACCAAAAATACATAGGGCTAGATACCTAGTGGATCTTATTCAGTTCTCTGAATATTGTTTCTGTATTGATCTGCAAACTTAGTTAAAGTAATAACAAAGTTAAAGATGCAAACTTAAGACAACAAATGTCATGTTCGCTTGGCTGATAAGTCATGGCTGAAAATACTGTTGGCTGATTTATTGTGAGAGAAAAATATTATTTGTTGGCTGAAAAAATACGTCTTATAAGCGAAGCGAATAGGACGAAAGTTAGAATGTACTAGTGACTTGTTTATTCAGAATGGAGAAGCAGTGCCGCCTAATGTTCATTGAAGCATCAAATACTGTTTCGATTGTTACCCACAGGCAACTAATATAACATGAAAAAAGTTATCTTCTAAATCATCCGTAGGTAACACGAAACCGAACTGCAAACAATACTCGCGTGTTCTTTGCCGTCATGCTACACGCTCAAGCTCATGGCTGGCTGTTTGTTGCTAGCTACTCGTGGAATGTCTAAGGTCTCGTTCTGTTAGTAGGAAATGAGTCCTGGAAAAAATCGAACCAGAACAGTAGGCTTAATTTATATAAGGATGCAAAATTGAAATAAATCCTAGGTCTAGAAGGAGCTAACCGAACGAGCCCTAAACCTTTTTTCAGCCTCTCGATCTTCTGCTTTATGAGGACGCCACGATGAGACTAGTACTAATAATGTAGCAGTGTTAACAGTAATCAGTCCTGATCCAACCACGTAGGCATGCACAGTGTAGCAGGAAGCGTAATAAACAAAGGAAGGAAAGATATGGGTCATCAGTGAAGCCGGTGGATCGGATCACGACGGTTTTGATTTGACCAACGACCACCGTAGCTGGTCCAAGATTCGAGGAGAGGCGGTGGCGGTTGGCTAGCCGCTCGTCGTAACGGCGGCAGCTCCGCCGCGTGGGCGGGCGGGGGCAGCGACCACATGCGCGCTCATGTGCGAGGCAGGGCAGGCGGACCACGTCGCCCGCGCCCACGCGGGTTCTGGACGCCGGCCGTGGAACCCCACGACGACCCCACCCCTGGGCGCTCGCGCCTGCGTGCGTGTCCCGGGCGGCGACGTGGTGTGCGCGGGTCGCGGCGGCAGGGCACCAGGCACGCGGGCATGGGCACTCGCCAAGCGCGGCCGGAGGGCGAGGAAACGGACGCGAGGGGGTGGTGGACGTGGCACGTGAAGCGGCCGGACACGTCGCGCGCGGCGGGCGGAACGGACGGCGAGGAGGAAAAGATCTCTCGATGGACAGCAGCGCCTTGAATTGAAGCGGCCGCACCGCACAGTTGGGTGGCTGCCCGCAGCCGTAAGCCGTAGCGCAGCGGGGAGTCCTCGGCCGGCGCCCGGAGCCGTGGGGTGGGGTGGGGCGATGGCGGCCGCAGGGGCGGCGGCCTGCTCCCCGGCTGGCGACACGGAGACCGGCCGGGCAGCCGGCGTGGAGTAGTAACGACGAGGCGTGGGCCTGCTGCTTTACTGTGCCAGGCACTGGCTGCTGCTCCCCGATCGTGTAGTACCACGACGCTGGGGTCCAATCATGGCTGCCTGTCAACACGGGGTGGCACCACAGCAGCGGGCAATGATGTCCATCTCCTTACGGCTCCGGTAGTGGCACGGTGGTTACTTCTTCCTGTGGAACGCGACGGGAGCTATTCACCGCGTCGTGTCGGTGAAGGCAAGCTATTGTACGCCAGCAAGGATAAATTAGGGCGAGGCCTTGTTTTGGGAAGAAAATCAGGAGCATTATTATTGTTTTTGTTCGTTTGGGCTGACGCCGGGTATTTCCTTCCAATGGGGAAGGATCCGGCCCAAGCAAAACGGCCCTTCCAAGCTTGTTTTGTTCTGACTGGATAGGGCCTCGTTTCCGTTCGCTTTGGGCCCGACTGTTTGTTAATGGAGGCGTCCTTCTGGGCCCATACTATGTTTATGGGCCTCCATGTGGCAATTGGCTCTCCCCGGTCACTCTGATTGGCAATTTAATTTGCGTTCCCCGTCCCCGGAAACCAAATGTAGCCGAAGGGTTCTCTGACTAAGGTTGCTAATACTATGAACAGCTTGAGAACTATAAGTAACGTAGCAGCCAATATATCAAAATCAAGCATCGCTTTGACTTGTCCTTCTGGCCGGCATCGTCTGCGAGAATGCATGTACGGTACGGCTGCTCTAATTGACCTTGATGCAGTGCTTAGTGTTTGTTGGGTCATATCTATTTATCATCTTCTGTTTGCCTCCAGCAACAGCGTACCCGCCCGCTCTGACATCAACAGAAGTTGAGACGTCCGGATCGTTGAAAAGTGGATGTGTTCCGTGCAAACTCTAGATGGATGATGGATCCACCAATCTGCTCCTTTTAGCCCGATGACTCTTCCCCCATTCGCTACGGTGGCAGTCGATTTTCTGGACATAATCCTCCCTGCAAGTTGGAGTACTAGTATAGTATCTTCTGACTTGCCGAGCAGATCGTCTCCGCACTGAAGCAAATCAAGCTTCCTGGTTACTGCAGTGCGTATGCAAAGTGAGACTTGTTCTAGGAATACTACAGACGCACGAGAATTTTGCAGGATCTGGACGAAGGAGACTGGCCCATCGTTTTTCTCTCTTTTCCCCTAGCGTCGCCCTCGGCCTTACCTGCAGCTCGCGCATGTTCCTCCGAGGAATCGAAGAGGGGATGAGTCACACGCACACGCACGCAGAATGGTCTTAGTCGTCGCCGTGTGAGCATGAGCGCATGCATGACACTCGCTCGAGCTCATCATTCATATAGGATTAGCATAGGTACTCTACCTTGCTTCGCCGAAATTAGGTTTCTGTTCACGTCTCCGGACGATGATTTTTTCAGACGTCGCATCTAGTAGTAGTACTAAGCTGGATGCAGTGCTCCATCCTGGATTGGTGTAGTAGTACGGTCTGCTCAATGATGAGCAGCGTATGAAAAAGACCTGGATTGGTAAGCTGACGTGCGCGGAGCAGCCACAGAAATACTCCCTACTCCTATATCAGTTTGCCTGATTGGTCTCCTTGGCAGCTTCCTCCCTTGCCATCCATCCCATTCCATTCAGCGAGTTTTAGTCGGTCGGTCCGTGAGCGGAGCTTTTGTAACGTCTGCCATTGCTAGGGACCAGGTGAACGAGAGCCGGGACTCACTGAGATGGCCAGATGGGGTGGTGCTAGCTGCTTGGCCTCAATCTCCATTATTGGGAGCCACCTCCGTGATTTGACGCCGCGCTCGGCCTCGGCGACGTGGTTGGGCGGGGCGCGGGGCGCGGCGCACGGGTCGCCGTCCCAACCGCCCGGGCCTTTTGCTGGACCTGGACACCTGCGTGGGCGCGTGGCCACTGCTCACCACCACCACAGGAGCTGGAGCAGAGCAGGCCAGCAGGGGATGGATTCTTCTTCTTCTTCCTCCTCTTCTTCTGAAACGAAAAAGGGAACTTCGAAAAGATCATTGGATGGAAATTGGGATAAGAAAGATCCGGGAGACTTCGTTTATCCAATCCAGCGAAACGTTTCACGTGCCCCCGGATAATCCTCGCACAGTTTCTTTTTGGGTTGGAAAAGTACTCACGGTGCAGCTAGTACTACGTGTTGGAATTGTCTTTGAAATATACATAAATAAAATAAAAAATAAACTGGGTCGGTCAGAAAAAGACCAGCGAGAAGTGACAGGAAGGAACATCTTTATTATCGGAGGAGTATTATCCTACCACATATCTTCCGGACCGATCAGCGGATGGAATGATCAAAAGATAAGACTGCGCACCAGCTTTGTCCGTTTGATTATTCTTTCTTTCTTCCTTGTCTTGTCTCTTTATCTGTCTTCCTTCCAAGTTCCAAACCCCGTTTCTCACGTTTATTAACCGATCAACGGCAGCAGCACCCACACGGCTTTTTCACCATGCACACGGGGCCCTACATGCTGCTGCGAGATCCATACCCCAGCCGTGGGTGGAGTACGTATGAACCTAAGTGCGGATTATACTACATTAGATTGCCGTATGGATCTCCACTCAATTAGACTACACTACATTAGACTACACTAGATGGATCTAAGTGCAGATTATTTATGTTGTTAATATATTAACAACATAAATAAATAATCTGCACGACATGTCCTAGCTAATCCACCCGTAATAATAATAACAACAACAATAATAGTAGTAGTAGTAATAATAATAATAATAATAATAAAATAGTAATGTAACGGCAGATCCATCTAGCTCGATCGAATCTCGATCGAATCGGCAACCAGAGGCGTGCTCGGTGCTCTGTTAGGTACGAGTATTACTAGTAAAAATCTGTGCAGGATGGAGAGCCCATCTGACCATCTGATTGATTTGTTCGTCCCGTGGGACGACCAAGAAAGCGACGCATCATGGTGCCTGCAAGGCTGCTGCAACCACCGCTCCGCTCGGCATCGCCAGCCCAGCTCGGCTCTCCCGTCGCGTCCCCGCGTGTCCTGCTGACGCCGTGGCCACGCCACCAGGCGCCAACGCGCGGCGGCCACCTGTCCGAGCTCCGGCGGCGGGCGTTCGGTTTGCGACCGCATTGGACGTTCGGCCAACTGTATCACTGATATTTTGCTCAGGCCAGGCCAGTGATCGTCGTCAGATCCTGTACTCCACAACCTTCTTGTTGCCTCTTGCGTCAGACAGACGAATCTGACTGCTATTCCTAACCACTGCTACTAGTAGTAATTTCCATAATTCCACGGAGGAGTATCCCGTATCCGTCCTGATACGGGTGACAACGTATCGGCTACGGGCTGGACGGGACTACGGCAGGTGACGCCGTGTTTTACAGCAGGGCCGGGCCTTGTTTGACACGGGAGCTATCGAGGCATGTAGTAGCATCGACAATTCGACACGACCGGAGCGTGGTCGTGGAAACGCAATGTGCATACATACGTACGGCCAAATTTAAAATGATCGCGAGATGTGGTCCAAGGTTAATTTGGTCGTGCTTAGTAGTTGGGCAGCAGGTGCTAATTTTTGCCCACCACTGATCTCCAACTGTGGCTTTGCTTGGGACCGTAGATATCCTCGTCACCGAAACCGAACTCGTGCCAAACAAGATTCCAGCTCAACGAACCAAGCGCCAGTTGAGAGGATATTTCGCCTTCGCGTAATTGCATCGTGTAGGAACAAGGAACAGAACTCTCTTGGCACTTGGCACAGGCATGGTTGCGTATCCTTCTAACTCTCCACCTGCAAACCAAACTTTTATACGTGCTACTATCATAGTACTGATATGATATATTAATAGAGAGACAAGCAACTGAGCTGAATATGGTGAGCTCATCTCTCACCATCGACCCCCCTTTGTGTCAACATAAAGAGGTCGAGCGAGACGAGAGAGTAGTAGTGCATGTCAATGGTGGCAGCCGTTCTTTATTTGCAAGAAAACAAACAAACAAAGACTAAATTAGGCCAGTAAAGTTTCCATCTTTCTGATGATGATATTATTACACTACACCCACATGATAAACGACGGCATCGTCGTCGTCGTCTCGGCTGCCACCAGCACACACGTACACCACTGCCAAAAGCTCCTCCTTTTCAGTTTTCCCACCCTGGGCTGGCGGCTCTCCCTCACAAGTTACTGTAGCCGACACCTAGGGCCAGCCAGCCGCAACAGCTGAAACCCAGCAGCCGAACAAGGCCAACCAACTTTCTTCAGATGAGCAAAAGCTCTTCATCTACCTACCAGCAGGATGTTCCCGCGTCGTCGACGTCTTCTTTCCGGTTATATGACCCTGATGGTGCCCAGAAAGGGCGTCCTCGGTGGCGGCGGCGGCGACGACCCCGTCTGGACCTGGTGGACGTCGCTCTGGCGGGCGGTCGAGATCTTCAGCTCCAGGTCCGGCAGCGCCTGGCTACTACTAGCCTTTGCCGCCGCCGTCAGGGTCGACGAAGGTTGTTTGTGTTTCGGCGCCGCCAGGGCCAGGCTCGGCGACGCGCTGCCCATTGCCGCCGAGCACCGCGGCAGCTGCAGCGACAGGCTGGTTGGTGGCAGCGCGACGTGGTCAGGCCTCCTCGCTGGCCGGCTGATGCCGAGCGACAGCGCCGGGAGCTCTGGCGTCGTCGTCGTTCCGGGCGCTGCTGCAGAGGCGGTAGTCGCGATCGCGTCCTTGAGCCTCAGGCGCTGCTCCCTGTCCTTAATGGTGCTCGTCGCCGCCCTGTCGGCGTTCTCCACCTGAAACGGAAGACAGACTTGCGATTCAGACACGCCAGCCAGTGTGCTGGTACTACATGGGTGTTGCTGCATGGATGGAGGTGGAGCATGGCGACGGACGGGACCGTACCACGTCGAAGAGGCTGGACCGGCGCTTCTTGTGCATCAGGCTGCTCTGCCGGAGGAAGTACTTCTGGGCGTGGCTGGCCACCTGCGTCGGGGTCCGCGTCGTCACGAAGTGCCGGGAGATGCCTCGCCAGTCGCCCTTCCCGAGCTTCTCAAGGCCAGCCAGGAATCGACGGTGCTCGTCCTCCGTCCATGGAACGCCTGGTGATGGTTGGTTGGAACCCAGCAGAGAAGAAGAAAAAAGCAGAGTTTTTTCAGACTTATAGCTCAACTCAAACTAGCTGCCCAAATAGGAGTATATTATTATTCTATCCTATCTATCTATGGCATATATAATAAGCTGCAAAGTCTCATTAATCCTCTGATGAATTATAAGTAAACGAGTGAAACAGCTATAGTATAGTAGGAGGTTGCAAATTCTGAAACAACAATCTGAAACTTTTTTTTTGAAACTAACAACAATCTGAATCTTCAGAAAACTCATGGTAGGCAACAAGTTGGACGACCAAAAAAACTAGAGAATGAAATTCCGGGGCGTGGAACTCACCCTTCTTCCTCTCCTGCGCCCTGCCCATGAGCCCGTCGGAGAGGTACCCGTTGGCCATCTTCTCGCGGGCCTCCTCCACCGAGACGAGCGACGACGAGGACGACGCCGACGGCGAGTTATTGTTGGTGGCGGCGAGAGCGGCGGCGGCCGCGTAGTACGCCGGCGCCACGGCGGACGACGACGTCGATGACGACAGGCACTCCATGCTGAAGCACTTCTTCATGGCCATGGGCGAGGACCCCACGTGCAGCTGCACCCCGAACAGCCTCACGCCGCCCCCGCCCCCGCCGCCGTTCTCGAAGACCGTCATCGTCCTGCCATGCCCACTGCAGGTCCTCGAGTTGTGGCCATTGTTCCCACAGCTAGAGCACTTCCTAGCCATGGACGGCGCGGCACGGCACACGGCGGCGAACGACAATAAAGAAAGCTAGGTGCGGTGGTGCCTGCCTGGAGGAGGAAACGGACGAGGAATGGAAGGAATTCTATGGCCTCGATCGGTTCCCGACCGGGAGGGATAAGATGTTTGTGAGGAGAAGAGGACTAGACGAGGGATGTTTGCATTGCATCTGGGCTGGGGCCTGGGGGCTCGCCTCGGCTCTGCTTAATATGGGAATGGGAGGAAGAAAGATGTGGCCTTTGGCTGGGACTAGCGAATCGCTGGGGAGCGCACACCTGGACACCCCATGACGGCGACGCATCGGCATCCTCCTTCATCCCCCGTTTACGGTATTGACAATTCAATCCCAGTTGCTGGCCTAGTTAAACCGCGCTTAGAATCCGCAGGAATCTGCAAACCCAACCTGGGGCGTGCTGCTGCTCCAATAATGTTGCAGTCGCTGTCAGACTGTACATATGTTTATTGTGTGGCTCATATCAGGAATCTCGTTGCAATCTTGCGTGCATATTTGCCGCTGATTTTTATTCCGACAGAGCCAACTGAATGGGAAAAGGCTGTGCGCATGTTTTCCTGTTTACCATTATTGTGGCACAGACATATAAAAAGAAAATAGATAGACAGAACTGGACAAGATCTATTCTCTATCTATCTATCTATCTATCTACTATATATATTAAGTATATCATGATGTGGAAACAGCAAGGTAAAACGTGTACACCACACAAGGTGGACCGGACCAGTTGGTCCGGATACGGTGATTAGCAGTGTCATTATCTGATGGTTAAATTTTCCTACCGGTACTGTTGTACTTGATTGAATGAAAGGTGTCCCGTTTTAGGATGATGTACCTGTTCTACTTACTTGAAGGTCGATTACAGTGTTTTGGGCTGTTGCTGATGCATCATCTAGCTAGAAAAAAGTAAATTCACTCCATGGTTCTTTCTTTTTTCGTGACCCTGACTAGGCATATTTCTGACATGCAGGAGAGATCAAACTGTATCAGGCCATCATCAGTAGCAAACTGCCACGTGGTTCCTGATGAGGATAGATTAAATCTGGTAGATGCAAAGCAGATATAATAATAAAGTCTGTGTTTGAATTCCCATGTAAATTAATATTTATTATTTAACAGAATTTTCAAGCTTCATTTGAAATCCGGTGGGAAATTAGTAGTCGAAATAGAATTATGACGTCAAGTTTTTGAATCAGTGACTCACTAGTTCACTAAACCAGTACATCTCAACTAACCCAACAACTCCGGAAAAAAGAACAGTAAAACGAGATTCATTTGAAACGTATGTTAACAAGGTAGGTACTACAAGTGTGTGCCGAGTTTGGACCTGAATATTCTTTTTTGCAATTGAGACTTGAATATTCTAGTTCAACGATAAGAAATGTAGTGTGATAGGATGTGATAAACAAAACGACAATATAAAGTAGTAGGTGTTCGGTGAAGATATCATGCGTGTGTATATATATATAGTCGTCTGGCTTCTGTTGTACCAAAGATTACCAGCATTGGCCAAATAACTGGCCAAAGGAATAGAGAACTAAAGGAGCCCTTACTATGCAAGCAAGCATTGTTATCAAGGTTAGGTGCCAGTACACCATCGACAAAAAGGTCATCACCATAACAACCACAACAGGGAGATATCTAGTACTTTGTACCTTCTAGTAGACTTATCATATATAGTAGCTTGTAGAAAAAACATACCGGTTTTCTTTTCTACGATATCTGTTACCCATTAACATTGTTTATTTGTTTATGGATTGATTCAGTGAGGGAAAAGGTCAGAGTCTCTCAGACTGTGGTGGGTCTTCTCTACCCCATCTTGAATTTCGTTTTGGGATGACTTATAATATGAACCGGATATAGTATGACATCAGAGTAAGATTCAACATTAACATTAATTGCTACATGTGTATTTAAAACAAATATTTTTGTTTTTCAAAACCAGTTTCTAGCAACTTTTAGCTATATATAGATGTTTTAAAACCTAGAGTTTGAATCTAAAGTGTGCCAGTGATCACTTTCTTTATGCCCAGTTAAGAACTTCAGGTGGCTAATTAAGTACTAACTTTGGGGTTTTTAATTTCATGGTCCATACGGCGCTATTGTATGGATGCCATTCACTTGAGTGGTAATGTATGGATCAAATGCCTCTACGCCCAATGTAAGATGTCAATCATCATCACAGTGGCACGACCACAAGTTGTGAGCGTGCGGTCTATGGGGAGAATTAGCTTTGATACTGAAGTGTATATATGCCTCATATATATACAGAAGTATTTAATTGTGGGTTAGCTTTGATAAGACTGTATATGCATATTTATATGTATATATAGGACGTATTTACTTTCGGGTAGCCTTGATACGAAGTATATATATATTTAATTGTGGGTTAGCTTTGATCCTTCGTATATATATATACACGTATATATATATATGGAAGTATTTAAATTGCAACCTAGAGCCTAGATTTACATTCTATATTTATAATTGTGGAATTGGGCTGAAATGAAATTCTTGTGCAGGTACACTAACAACGAAACATGTAGCCCGACTAGTTACGTTATATATGAGAGAATGTATGTATGCTACCACGTATGCCGTAGAAGTTTTAATTTTCCTAAGTTTGTGAGAACATACGGAATGTGCATACATCATGATAAATCATAATTATTACATACTTGCATTGTTCCCCCCCTTATAAATCTCTTACTCGGTTATGTAACTCTTATCAATTATGACTTTGTCTCACGAGAGTTGCACATGTTATTGGTACAGATGGCAGCATCGACTAGAAGTGAAAATTTCCTGTTGATGTTTGGAACTCCTGTCCTACTTTGGAGAGTCTTATATTATGCGGGGTATTACGAACCACCCCTCTATTACTGGAATGAAGTATACCTGGAGGGACAACCATGGTATGAAGTACAACTGACCATACCAGCTCGTACCTAAGCACCCTTCTGGCAGGAATGGAGGCGAAATATGAAGGAAAAACTCCTTGGGAAGCTGCCCAAGTAGTAGCTTTTGAGGTGCTGAGTCAGATTTGTCAGCAGCATGGGGATGAGCTTATCGGCAGTGCCGCTGGTACTTTTCCTCGAGTGGGTCCATCCACGACAGTGTAGGCATAGCGCAATAGCAATGCGTTGATCCGAGATCGAGATGAGTGGGCAGACAGTTCTAGTCCCGCTATGAGTGCAATGTTTGCAGTGATGAAGATGTTCTACACTCGTCAGGACACCAGGGACTTCTGGCAGGAGTCATACACCACCTGCATGGATAAGCTCATGAGAGCCAAAGCTGCACAGCATAAGCTAAAGAAGCATGTGCGCAAGCACAAAAAGGCAGCAAGTGAGGCTTGATGGGAAACTGAACAAGCTTATGTAGCGCTGGGAAATCTCTATATCCAAATGGAGCAAGTTGATTAGCAGAGAGCTGCCGCCCAAGAGGCAAGAGCAATGTTAGCAGAGCGATGCGGATGTTCACATCTACGTGCGGCAATCCTAGCAAACAACCGTGCGACTGGCGGCGAAGCGAGCGAGAGACAGACCCAAGCCTTGAGCGTCGCGGACCGTGTCGAGAGGACTTGTGTCACATCTTACGTGCACGAAACATGGTGGTTGATCTTCAGCATGAGGTGCATTTCTTGAACAACCAACTGCACCCGATCCTTAATGAGGAAGAAGAAGATCCAGAGATGTTGATCGAGATGAGGACCCAGGAAGAAGAAGTAGATGAGGATGAGGACGATCCTATTCCGACCTCGATGTAATGGACGGAAGATTAGCATCGCCTAGTGACTAGTTAGAGCGCTAGATGTATCCCTATTATTTATGTAATGGACGTGTAATTGAAGTTCGGTATTCATGATTTGATGTCCGTGTAATATTAGCACCTTGCATGTCATTACATTATGGGTTGAACTTTAATGAAATTCTAATTTCATTTTACTGGTGGGTTATGACATGCATGTTAATGCATTGCGAGCATGATAAGTGATCAAATTGGTGATGCCATGTTGCGAGAATGAATTATTATGCCTCTATTTTATTATATAAATTTAAGATTCTCTTTAGTAATTTTAGTTTTGCATGATTATACAATTCATCTGCAATCTCCTGACATCATCCAATAATCACCTATTGTTGCAACTTTGCAGATAACTCGCACTAGTGCTGGAGCAGGCAACAGTCAAGAGGGCAATGATGGTGACTTACCACCACCGCCACCACCGTCTGTGAATGAATTCTTCATACAGTTCTTGGGTAGTCAGAGAACAATGGAGAAAACACTATGCCTCATCGCGTAGAATACTGCTCGCGCCTATCAGCAACAACAGGGGCCTGAGTCGAATCAATACAGCTCTTTCAAGGATTTCCTGGACACCAAGCCTCCTATCTTCAAAGTGGCCGAAGAACCGCTTCAGGCAGATAAATGGCTTAACACAATTGAGCAAAAGTTTCATCTATTGAGGGTTACAGGGCATCAGAAGGCAGAATATGCGTTCCATCAGCTGCAGGGACCAGCCAAAATATGGTGGACCCATTTCCTGTCCTCCCTACCTACCAACTCACAGGTCACATGGGAGCAATTTAAGTTAGCCTTTTGGGGACATCACATTCCCCCGGGGCAAATGCACATGAAAGCCACCGAGTTCATGCGACTCACACAAGGGACCAAGACTCTTACAGAGTACATGCATGCATTCGACAACTTATCCCGTTATGCTCTAGGGTTCGTTGATACAGAGGAAAAGAAGATCAAAAGTTTCAAGAGAGGCCTTAGCACTAAGCTAATGAAAACCATGGCCAACTCGAGGTGCACCTCATACAATGAGTTCATCAGTGATGCCTTGACTCAAGAGAATCAGAACAATCTGCATGCGGCAGCAAAAGGCCATAAGAGAGCAGCTGAGGCAGGTGCCTCAGGGTCTTCCTAGTCCAGAGCTCTAGTGGCGGCTAGGCCACAGTTTCGACCGCCAGCGCCCAAGTTTAGGCCTCCTCCGCTAAAAGCCCTAGCCAACCGACCTCAGAAGGTGTTTCGTAAGGCATTCACCATTGCCCTACCCAAGGAGAACGGAGGGCAAGGAAGCTCAGCAAGACCCAGGAGCAATCAGCCATGCTTCAACTATAATCAGTTGGGTCATTGGGCTAAGGAATGGCCCCATCCCAAGAAGAATAGCAATCAAAGCCAGAGAAATCAGAGGTAGGCAAATCCTAGAGCATGTTCGGGATATGTGCATTATACCGCTGTTGAAGAAGTTCCTGCAGGAGAGGTTGTCACAGTTGATATGTTTCTTGTTAACAAACATCCCACCATTGTTTTATTTGATTCTAAAGCTTCTCATTCATTTATGAGCCAAGCATTTGCATCTAAGTATGATTAGAAAGTAATTGAGGTAAACAAGGATGGTTATAGTATATATTCGGCTAGGGCTACTATCTCTACAAATCAGATAGTTAGTGATTTGCTCATCTCGATACAAGAGAGGGAGTATACGATGGATCTAATAGTATTGCCTGGATTAGCCATAGATGTGATCTTAGGTATGAAATGGATGAGCGATCATGGGGTTCTCATTGATACTAACACTAGGATAATTATGTTGAGAGAACCAAAGGGAGGTAATGCTTTTCTAGTACCACTTCCTCGATGTTTTGATCTCCAAAACTTGTCTTGTGCTATCCAAGCCACTACCCTTTGTGATATTCTAGTGGTTGGTGAGTTTCCTAATGTATTTCTAGATGAGTTGCCAGGTTTACCACCTGTTAGGGATGTGGAATTTAAGATTGAGTTAGTGCCAGGTATGGCACCTATCTCAAGAAGACCATATAGGATGCCACCAAATAAGTTAACTGAACTTAAAATCCAGTTATAAGAACTATTGGACAAATGTCTCATTCAACCTAGTTCATCCCCATGGGGATGTCCAACTTTATTTGTAAAGAAGAAGGACAAGTCCTTGAGAATATATGTGGATTATAGACTGCTTAATGCTGTGACCATTAAGAACAAATATCCTTTGCCTCATATCGATATCTTGTTCGATCAGTTAGCAAAAGCAAAGGTATTCTTTAAGATTGACTTGACATCAGGCTATCATTGGATAAAGATCAGGTCAGAGGATATACCTAAAATAGCTTTCTCCACTAGGTATGATTTGTACGAGTATTTGGTCATGTCTTTTGGACTGATAAATGCTCCTGCCTACTTCATGTACTTGATGAATTCGATATTCATGTCCGAGCTCGACAAATTTGTGGTGGTGTTTATCGATGATATCTTGATTTATTTAGAGAATGAAGCAGACCATGCAGAGCATCTGAGAATTGTTTTGTCCAGATTAAGGGAACATAAGTTATATGCCAAATTCAGCAAGTGTGAATTCTGTTTGAGCAAAGTACCTTTCTTGGGTCACATCTTATCTAGAGATAGAATATCTATAGACCCATCTAAAGTACAAGTGGTCATAGATTGGAAGGTCCCAACTTCGGTTCATGAAGTTTGGAGTTTTCTAGGGTTAGTATGTTACTATCGTCGTTTCATTCCTAATTTCTCCAAGATAGCTAAGCCCATGACCAGACTACTTTAGAAAGATGAAAAGTTCAGTTGGACACCAGAGTGTGAAGTAGCTTTTCACACCCTAAGGACCTTGTTAACTACAGCTCCTGTTCTAGCACAACCCGACATTGAAAAAGTCTTTCAATGTGTTCTGTGATGCATCAGGTATAGGTTTGGGGTGGGTGCTCGTGCAAGAAGGAAGAGTTATTGCCTATGCTTCTCGGCAGTTGAGAAAGCATGAAGTCAATTATCCTACGCATGATTTAGTGCTTGCAGCAGTTGTTCATGCGTTGAAGATATGGAGACATTACTTGTTGGGAAACGTATGTCACATATATACTGACCACAAAAGTTTCAAATATATCTTCACTCAACCTAAATTGAACATGAGACATTGAAGATGGTTAGAGCTAATCAAGGACTACAATTTGGAAGTGCACTACCATCCAGGAAAAGCCAATGTTGTAGCAGATGCACTTAGTTGGAAATCTCATTGCAACACTTCAAAAGCCTTGTTGGAAGATGGATTTAATTTGTTACATCCTATTGTGCTGCACAATATCACTATCAGTTGCTCACTTGAGAGCAAAATCATAGAACTGCAGAAGACATATATATGTGTATTTCACTCAAGAGAAAGATGAAAGAATAAGAAACCAATCATTTTAGGTTAGATAAAAGAGGTGTGCTATGGTTTGAGGACCGACTTGTTGTATGAAAGACCGTGAGCTTAGAAATCAAATTTTAGATGAAGCTCATTCATCTAAGTTGTCTATCCATCCGGGTAGTAGCAAAATGTATCAAGATTTGAAAACCTATTTTTGGTGGACCAAGATAAAGAAAGAGATCGCCGCCTATGTCGCTAGGTGTGATAATTACAATAGAGTAAAGGCTGTTCATTTGAAATCTGCTGGATTACTTCAACCTTTGCCTATTCTAGGCTGGAAATGGGAGGAAATAAGTATGGACTTTATTACAGGCCTTCTGATGACACAGTAAGGTCACGATTCGATATGGGTCATTGTAGATCGCCTCACCAAGTCAGCACATTTTATACCGGTTAACACAGCAGATTGCGTAGGGAAATACGCTGAGCTGTATGTTTCTTAGATTGTGAGACTACATGGGGTACTAAGGACCATAATCTTAGATCGGAGACCATCGTTTGTAGCTCATTATTTGGAACACTTGAACCAAGCTTTGGGAACTAAACTAATAAGAAGTTCAGCATACCATCCACAAACTTCTAGACAGACCGAGCGAGTGAATCAAATCCTAAAAAATATGTTGAGAGCTTGTGTTATATCTTCCAAGGGTTCATGAGAGAAATGGCTACCTTTAGCCGAGTTCTCCTACAACAACAGTTATCAAGCAAGCATCAAGATGGCTCCTTTTGAAGCCTTGTACTATCGGAAATGTAGAACTCCTTTGAATTGGATTGAACCCAGCGAAAGAAGATACTTTGGCATTGACTTTGTCACCAAAGCTGAAGAGCAGGTACGCGTTATCCAACAACATATGAAAGCAGCCCAATCAAGACAAAAGAGTTATGCTAATAGAAGAAGAAGACCACTAACTTTTAAAGTGGGAGATTATGTATACTTAAAAGTGTCACCTATGAAAGGAGTGTAGAGATTTGGAGTAAAAAGAAAGCTTGGGCCTAGATATGTAGGGCCATACAAGGTTATTGAACGGAAATGAAATGTTGCCTATAAGTTACAACTTCCTCCTAAGATGAGTGCGATATTCAATGTCTTCCATGTTTCTCAGTTGAAAAGATGTCTTCGCATACCTGAGGAAGCCATTGCACCCACCAACATTAAGCTCAAATCGATTTGACTTATGAAGAGAAACCAATCCGAGTGCTAGAAGAGATGGAAAGAGTAACACGGAGCAAGATCATTAAGTTCTACAAGGTGGTGTGGAATAACCATAGTGAACAAGATGCCATGTGGAAACGGGAGGATTACTTACGTGAAGGTTATCACGCCTTTTACGAAGAATGGTTGGTCTTATAAATCTCAGGACGAGATTTCTATAAGGAGGAGGGGCTATAACACCTCTGTGTTAAGCATTGCAATTTGCACTTGCATTTTATGAGCACAAGCATCATACAAGCATTCATGAGCATGAGCATCTCAAATTTTATCTCTAGGATTGCTTATATCACATGTGTTTGTTACTAAATGCTTTACATATGCTAGGATTTACATGTGACCAATGTATAAAATGTTTGTGGGACCTTAGGAGTTCCTTAAACATGTTTATAATGTTACATGGAATAACTTTGGTGTCCATGACTTGGACCCATTTGCCCTCTAAGTCATGGTTATAGTGTAGGCTTTCATTTTCAAGTGTATGTTTGACCTAAGTTGAACTATAGCATAGAGTGTTTGCATGGCAGTGCACCCTTAAGCAAAGTTGTAGTACTTGACTAGAGTAACAACTTTTATTTTTAGGTCAAGACCTAATTTGGTGCATAGCATGCTAAAAAACATCTCACAAGTATCAACAAAATACTATTTTGAGACTTGCAAAATTTTCTAAGTGATGGAACGATTTTCAGTTTCAAAGTACCTCACTTTGGAGCAATGTAGTTTGTTAACCAATGAGAATTAGATGATGGTTCTTAAAGCAAAGTTGGAGATCTCATGTAGCTCTACAACTTTCATTAAGAAAGTTTTTGCTAATTTGTAATGGATTAGGAGTAATTGAATCGCTAAGTGACGCTGTTAGTCGACGAAGGCAGCGCCTAAACCCACGCCCGCGCGCCCGACAGTGGCCGATCGGCCACAGGCCACGGCCACAGCATGGCGGTCGTACAACGGCATTGGCCCGGTCGGTCTGGCACGAGCGCGCCCTTTAGCGCCGCGCACCCACCGTGCTCACTCACTCTCGCTCTGTCGCCCATGCGAAACCGCAGCGTCACCGTCGCCGTCGCACCTCAACCGAGCTCGCACGTAACCGCCACCGCACCATCGTCGAATCCATCTCGCTCACAGCTCCGCCACCACCTCCTCTACCTTGTCAACCCACTAGCACCACCATTCGAGCAAGGATAAGGGCGCATTTCGCCTCGCTGCGGCAGTCACCATCACTGCAGCGCCGTAGCGCTCGCGGCTCACCGTGACCCCACCATCCCACTGCATCGCATGTCTTAATTTTATTTGGTCTAGCACCACGCTAGAGTCTAGCAACTTAGGCCAGAGTTTGGGATGACGCCACCACTTAACGGCGCTGGAACAAGTCGATGCCCCGCGCGCCCCCGCCATGGCCGCCGTGGCACTCGAGCTCATCGCTGTCGAGTTGGTTCACCATCTCCCTCCTTTCTCATGCGCCTTAGGTCGAGTAACCCTAGACCTCGCTAGCGGCATGACAGAGACCCACCTTTCACCGCCATTTAGTTGAAATAGTGTGAGCACCGTCGTGCTCCGTGCGCCGCCACATGGCCATGCACGCGGCCGAGCTCACCGACGCCACCCCGAGCCCTCACCTATGCCATGTAGCTCCACTAGGTCACCAGGATGGAGTATCTATCCTCGCTTGAGTGTGCCATAGCTGAAGATGGCTAGCGTTTCGCTGCTGACCTCCGTCGTCTGCCATGGCCGCCGCCGAGCTTGCTCCGGCGAGCCACCGGGCCAACTAGGCCTACCATTCGATGCGCGTGGATGAGATGATTCCAGTGGTGAAGATGTTACTATCAAAGACCTCACCATCGGTGAGTTCTCGCTGGTCAGCGCTGTCCTCTGCTTTAGTGTCGCTGACGCATGGGTCCCCGTTGACCGCGGGCCCCGGCTTTCAGTGTGTATGAGATTTGATTTTCTGATTTATTTCATACATTTGAATGCATGTTTCAAAAATTCATATCTCAAGCTAGGAGTGTTGAATTTTGGTGAACCAAATTTTGTCAGTTTCATCTTGAAGTGTAGTATTTGATAAAAATATAAGATGCACTATTTCAGGTATTGTTCTATGAGAATAAAATGTAGCTAGATAAATGCTTTTTAAATGGTTTCTATCTTGTTAAATGCATAACTTGAGATAGAAAGGTGATAAAATTGTGATTCCAATTTTGCTGGTCTTGTGTTGACATGGTCTAGCTAGAAAAATACTAAAATTGCAGTGGTCATACTTTGAATATGGTCTTCATATTTAATCCTATTTAATTGCTAGTTTCTAGTGAAATTAATTAGGGTAAAAATACATAACATATGATTATGCAAATTTTTACACAGTATTCTTATGCTTGGAGGAATGTAAGAAAAATATTAAATCTATTGCTTGACACTTTTCACTATGGTAAACTATTTTTGCTAAAATAAGCCTATATAACTTGTCATTTTTGTAGAGATAGTTGTACTTATCCAAATGTCATGAAATTTATACAGTAGACTATTAAGGTCATATGTGAGCTACAATAATTTTATTAGGATTTATTAAGCAATAGAATTATTTATCCTATAAATCACCCTATTATTTAAGGAAAATAATAAATGGATACAAATAAGTTGGCTATGTTTAACCATGATGTTTTCTATGGTGCTTGTGATACATATGATCTATTGATGTTATTAGTAAGGATGAAAAGCAATTGGTTGTATGCAACTAATTAATTATTGCTTTATAATTCAACTAGATGGCTGCATGTATAGTTTCGGTTGAGTTGATAATTTCATGATGATAATTGTCTTTTTGTAAAACTAGTTAATAACAAAGTTGTAGATAACTTACTGATCTACCTTGTGTTAGATTTTTATAGTCATAGGCCTTATGGTTTAAGAATTATGGTTGTTAGAAGTCTGCTGTTAGAAATGCTTGCTCTCTAGATAGATCATAAGGATTGATTTGTTTCACCTAGATAACTGCTGAATTACATTAAGATAATTAAAACAAAGTTGTAGGAAATTTTATAACCTTTCTATAATGTCCACAACCATATTATTTTGATATGTATAACTCTAGTTATGGTCAAAACAAGTGGCTGTTGTCTTGTAGCCTCGAAAATGATTTATATAAGTGTTGCCTAAGTTACTAGAGAAGAGATAAGCACCTACTCAGTAAAATACGATGCAACTTATTATTATTTTAATACAAAGTTGTTGAAAACACTTGGGATGATGCGTTCATCACATTATATCATATTATACATGTCATCATATATGCATTCGTGATATCTTATTTTATGCTCATGCATATAGGATCGTTCAAAGAGATAACTCTCCTAGAGTTCAACGAAGAAGAGGAGAATCAGCAGGAGATGCCTTAGGCTGCAGCTCTAGGAGAAGAGGAGCAAACTCTCAAAGATCTCTCTGAGTGCCTGGATCACCAGCTAACCTCTTTCCTCAAAGGCAAGCCCCGGAGCATTCTAAGTCTCCCATGTTTTACAAAATATTACTTGAGTCATTTATGTTTAATGCATTAGGTTATAAGAGTTGATTGGAAACACTTGATGCATGGAACTACCTTGTCTAGATACATATACCTTTAACCTTGTGTAGGTCTAGGATCGAATACATGCTTAGCCATGCTTAGACCTGTAGAAGTTGGGTGATTTCCTGTCACCTGCGAGATATAGGTGGATACCGAAGCACGATTGGCTATATTTGCTATAGTGGAAAAGAATCATGAGGTAATGTAAATAGAGGCCGGGCAAAGTCTATTTGTAAGTTGACTCACGTGATTCCGTCTATGCCGATTAAGGACCGTACCATTGTTGGCCCTTCTAACAAGATTGAACGCATGCCTATCACTTAGCTGGCCGGATGACTCATTCCGACCACGAAGCCGAGTAGCTCAGCTCAGGTTAGGCCCCATTCTGTAAAAGTGCGCACTCTAGATGGTAGTAAGGATGTACGGGGAGCCAGACATGAGCCCAAGGGTAGGGTAGTCTAGATCGTCCTGACAGCTAGTTGTCCCTAATTGTGCGGCGCTGGTCGAACTTGCGAAATGTGTACCTGAGTTGTACCAAAAGTGACCTAAGGTCTAGTCTACCTGGGTTTGTGTTAGGAATAAATTCCTAGCTAATTGAAATCGATTCGAATCATCGTCTCTCTCGGATATATTGAAACTTGGCTATCAACATGTTATTACATATGGAACATGATGGTTAAATGAACATGGAAGCAAATTAAAGTTTGAAACTAACATCTAATGATGTACCACATGTTTGGCATTGTTCAAATAATCTAGTGAATAGCTATAATGAACATAATCCCACAAAATAATTGTATAATTGAGAAGGATTAATAATGCAAATGTTATCAAGCTAGGGCTCACTCTTGCATAATCCTGAGTCATTTATTTTTTTTATTTATGATAGCCAAGTCTATAAAGTACCTTCTCATACTCAAGTTTTATCTCCCAATAATGGAATAAAACCCCAGTTTATCATGGCTATTACGAGAAGGTACTCAACTAGACTTACCCATCATAAACCAAAATAAATGACTCCAAAGATTATGCAAGGCTTTATAAGTAGAGTAAGCTTGATAACATTTTGTATAAAAAGTGACTAACTCAGTTGTACAATTATAATTTGGTCATCAAGTTAATTATAGCTATTCATCTCTAGATTAGCAACTAAACTGTGCCAAACATATGGTATATCATTTAGTAGCATACAATAGTAACCATAGCTGGTATAGTAATTCCATGTTCATCCGAACCATCATATTCTATATCATAGTTACTACTATGTTGGAGCTAGCCAAGTTTCTCACTGTCCGGGAGAGACGGCGATTCGAATCGATTTCAACCAGATGGGAATTTATTCCTAACACAAACCCAGGTAGACCAGATCAACGGTCACCTTAGGTCACCTTTGGTACAACTCAGGTACACATTTTGCAGGTTCGACCAGCGTCGCACAATCAGGGACAACCAGCTGCCAGGACGATCAGGACTACCCTGCCCTTGTGTAAGGTCCTAATATTGCTAGAGGGGGGGGGGTGAATAGCCTATTTAAAAATCTACAAATCAACTAAAGCAATTTCATTAGTATGAATCAACGATAGAGATGAGTGGGAGGACTTTGGCTAAGCTCACAAGGTTGTTATGTCAATGCAAATGGCCAAGAGAGTGAGCTAGAGCCAGCAATGGGGCTTAAATAGAGAGCCCCCACGAATAGAGCCGTTGGCTCTCTGTTCACTGAAAAATTAGGGCGACCGGACGTGCGGGTCGGATTGACTGGATGTAGGACCCCAACATCTGGTCCTCAGATATTCTCCACGTGTCCCCTACTTCAAATGTTGATCGCCTGATCTCAATGGTCATCAGTGCACTTAAGTTGTGACCGGACACACCACAATGTTGGGCCGGACGCACAGTCGCCTAGAGTCCGGTCACTTCCAGTAAGGTTCCAGACACGACCGGACGCATCCAGTGGCTCATGACCGGACCCAAGCCAACGTCCGGTCAACACAGTCTCTCTCTATTGCTTGTGTTAGCGTATGTCACTTGGTGATCGGACGCACTCCCTACGCATCCAGTCCCTTTTTCACTTCAGCATCTGGTCAAGGAACCGAGAGCGGCCTTCACTGACGCGCCTCTGACCGGACACAGGGTTAGAGTCCGGTCACTGTGTGACCAGCGTCCGATCATTGTTTCTCAGTGACTATCACCTCCTTCATTTCACCAACTTCTCCACCCTTGCTCAAATGTGCCAACCACCAAGTGTATCACCTTGTGCATGTGTGTTAGCATATTTTCACAAACATTTTCAAGGGTGTTAGCTTTCCACTAGATCCTAAATGCATATGCAATGAGTTAGAGCGTCTAGTGGTACTTTGATAACCGCATTTCGATATGAGTTTCACCCCTCTTAATAGTACGACTATCGATTCTAAGTCTGATCACACTCTCTAAGTATCTTGATCACTAAACCAAAAAGCTCTTATCAATTTCACCTTTGCCTTGAGCTTTTTGTTTTTCTTTCTTCTTTTCTAAGTCCAAGCATTTGATCATCACCAAGCCATCACCATCATCATGTCATGATCTTTATTTGCTTAAACACTTGGAGTAGTGCTACCTATCTCATAATCACTTTGATAAACTAGGTTAGCACTTAGGGTTTCATTAATTCACCAAAACCAAACTAGAACTTTCAATCTCCCCTTTTTGTAATCGATGACAACCCTTTCACAAATATATGAATTGAAATTTAACTGAATCAATGTTGCTTGCCCAAGCATATTTACCATGGGTAAAAGGATACTGAACAAGTTTCATGAACCCTAAATGGTAGTAATTGCTCCCCCTATATATGTGCTAAGAGTTTAGATTGTAGTTTGCACATATGCTTAGATAGAAAATATAAGAGACAATGTCTACCAAATGATGCTAAGATGGACCTTTGAAGCATGATACCAATCTAAGTGCACCAATATACCATCCTTAGCACCATTAGTAATTAGACATACACAAAAACTAGAATACCCCATGAGATCAATATTAGAAGCAAGGGTCTAGTTTCCATAAAATGAATATAAGTCTAGTTACTTAACCTATGCATGCTAATTTTTCATTTCATCATTCAAACCTATAACTACCATACACCACACAAGCATAGATATTGAAATTTAAAACTTGTGCTATGCAAGCAAATATATGAAATGCACATTCAAATACAACATACAAGTTTATGAGCTTGCTCTCCCTATCTTACTATCTTTGTGAATTTCTCTCCTCCTTTGTCAACAATTAGCACAAAAAGCGAGCACAAATTTTAGATAGGTTGGGGTGAAACTATGTGAAATGAGGATCATTTTCCTAATTTGGTTCAATCTAGATCATTTGCAAAAGATATTTAACTCGGTTTGATCCAAGGGCAAGCTTCTTCACACCTCCAAAAGAGGGTTATCATGTACCATGTTGAGTTAAACACTTATAGCTCATTTTCTAGATTAAGCACTAGGTTTACAAACCCACAAACATATTATATGCTACCACTAGATCATTTCAAGCATACAAGCAATAGTGGTACCATACAAGCATTAAATTCATTTAATTTTCATGAATGAGCCTAGGACATGATAGGAATGACTAGATGCACTAAACAAGCCATTAGCAATGGATGAATGACATGTCAATCAACTTTACCTTGCTTTGCTCGAAGGAGAGGCATGTCATATAATCGGAGGGTGGGGTGCATCAACACATATTTGAGAAATCCAATATGTTAAACTCATTCCTTAGCTTGCAAAACCTTTTCTCATCTAATGGCTTGGTGAATATATTGGCAAGTTGATCTTCGGTGCCCACACTCTCAATGCAAATGTCCCCTTTTTGTTGGTGATCTCTTATGAAATAGTGGTGGACATCAATGTGCTTTGTTCTTGCATGTTGAACCAGATTGTTGGTTAACTTAATTGCACTCTCATTGTCATATAGCAATGGCACTTGGTTGAATTTGATTCCAAAGTCACTCAAAGTAGCCTTCATCCAAAGTAATTGAGCACAACAACTAACGGCCAAAATATACTTTGCTTTGGTGGTTGAAAGTGCTACACTATTTTGCTTCTTTGATGACCAAGACACAAGTGATCTTCCTAATAGTTGACATGTGCCTAATGTGCTCTTTCTCTCAACTTTGCATCTCGTATAATCGAAGTTCGAATATCCAATCAACTCAAATCTTGCTCCATTGGGATACCATAATCCAACATTTTGTGTATGCTTCAAGTACCTCAATATTCTCTTTGTAGCCTTCAAATGACTTTCTCTTGATAAGGCTTGAAATCTTGCACACATGCATACACTAAACATGACATCCGGCCTTAATACAGTCACATAGAGTAGGCTTCCAATCATAGACCGATACAATTTTTGATCCACTATATTGCCTCTTGCATCTCTATCCAACATACCATTTGTCCCCATTGGTGTATTAATAGCTTTGCTATCACTCATGTCAAACTTCTTGATCATGTCCTTAATATACTTGCCTTGACTCACAAATGTACCATTCTTCAATTGCTTGATTTGAAGACCAAGGAAGTAACTTAACTCTCCAATCATGGATATCTCAAACTCACTTGCCAAACTCCTCATAAAAATTTTGGTTTGTTGACCAAAATATGATATCATCAATATAGATTTGCAATACAAATAAGTCATTTCCAAGCTTCTTGGTGAAGAGAGTGGTGTCAACCTTTCTCATCTTGAATCCCTTAGAGAGTAGGAAATCCCTCAATCTCTCATACCATGCTCTTGGTTCTTGTTTCAATCCATACAAAGCCTTTCTCAACTTGTACACATGGTTGGGCTTCTCATCATCTTCAAAACCAGGAGGTTACTCAACATATACTTTTTCATTTATGTAACCATTGAGAAATGCACTCTTGACATCCATTTGATAGAGTTTGATGTTGTGGGCAGAAGCATAGGCTAGCAAGATTCTAATTGCTTCCAATCTAGCAACTGGGGCATATGTTTCTCTAAAGTCAAGACCTTCAATTTATATATAGCCTTGTGCTACCAATCTTGCTTTGTTCCTTACTACTATCCCATCTTGATCTTGCTTGTTTCTAAAGACCCATTTGGTTCCAATCATATTGTGTCCTTTTGGTCTCTCTACTAATTCCCATACTTGATTTTTTGTGAAGTTATTCAATTCTTCATGCATAGCATTCACCCAATCAACATTCTTCAATGCTTCATCTATCTTCTTTGGTTCAATGGATTTCACAAATGAGAAATATTCACAAAATGATGCCAATTTAGATCTTGTTTGTACACCTCTAGAAATATCACCAATTATAGAGTTCAAAGGATGATCTCTTGCGATATTGGTTGGTTGGAGCACTTGCACTTGATTGCTTGCATTTGATTGATCATTTGGTTGAGATAATGAACTAGCCACTTGTTGTTGATCTTGCACTTTGTCAACACTAGCACTTGCTTGACTTTAATCTTGAGAACCACTATCTTGTATATTTGATTTAGAGAGCATTTGATTCTTGTCATCTTCAACATCAATCACCTCTCTAGGTCTTATATCACTAATGTCCATGTTCTTCATTGCATTGATTAATTGAGTGCCTCTCACATCATCTAGATTCTCATCTTTCTCTTGATAACTATTTGTTTCATCAAATTCTACATTATGAACCTCCTCAAGAGTACCACTAGCCAAATTCCAAACTCTATATGCCTTGCTAGTAGTGGAGTAACCAAGCAAGAAACCTTCATCACATTTTCTTTTTAAACTTGCTCAATCTAGTGCCTTTCTTCATTATGTAGCATTTACAACTAAAAACCCGAAAGTATGCTATGTTGGGCTTTCTTCCATTCAATAGCTCATAAGGTGTCTTCTCCATCATGGGGTGACAATAGAGTCGGTTGCTATAATAGCAAGCCATGTTGATTGCTTTGTCCCAAAATGAATGACTCACATTGTACTCACTCAACATTAATCTTTTCATGTCAATGAGTATTCTATTCTTCCTCTCAATAAGGCCATTTGATTGTGGAGTATACTTGGCCAAGAATTGATGTTTAATTCCAAATTCATCACACAACACATCAATTTTAGTATTCTTGAACTCACTACCATTGTCACTTCTAACTCTCTTGATGGTTGTTTCAAATTCATTGTGAATGCCCTTGACAAATGATTTGAATGTTGCAAACACATCACTTTTGTCCACTAGAAAAAAAATCCCATGTGTATCTAGTGAAATCATCCACAATCATAAATCTGTATTTGTTTCCACCAATGCTAGTGTAGGTGGTTGGTCCAAACAAGTCTATGTGCACCAACTCAAATGCCTTAGATGTGCTCATCATGCTCTTCTTAGAATGTGTGTTACCAACTTGCTTTCTGACTTGACATGCACTACATAGCTTATCCTTCTCAAATGTGACATCTTTCAAGCCTCTAACTAAGTCATGCTTGATCAACTTGTTCAATTGTTTTATTCCAACATGACCAAACCTTCTATGCCATAACCAATCCATACTAGACTTAGTGAACAAACATGTTAACAATTGAGCTTCTCTAGCATTGAAATCAACAAAGTATAGATTCTTATATCTAAATCCTTTGAATATCAAGTTAGAAGCATCTACACTTGTGATCTTTACATCATCCACACCAAATATGCACTTGAAACTAAGATCACACAATTGAGCTACCAATAATAGATTGAAGTTTAAGCTCTCTACTAGTAGCATATTGGAAATGCTCAAGTCATTGGATATTGCAATCTTACCAAGATCTTTGACCTTACCTTTGCCATTGTCACCAAATGTGATACTATCAATCTTATTGCTCTTATTCTCATTGATTGAATTGAACATTTTTGGATCACCGGCCATGTGTTGTGTGCACCCACTATCAAGCACCCAATGCCTTTCTCCGGCTTTATAATTAACCTATAAAAGAAGATCAATTCTTTTTAGGTACCCAAACTTACTTGGTTCCTTGAAGGTTAGTTACCAAGGCCTTTGGTATCCAAATGGCCTTCTTCTTTGGGCCCACAATTGGTGTACCAATTAACTTAGCCTTCATACCATTGGCACCCTTAACAAGCATGCAACAAGAATTAAATCTAATTGAGGATACATTAGGTTGCTTGTTCTTGTTAGTCTTGCAATATTGCTCTATATGCCCAACTTGCTTGCATCTATTGCAAAACCGACCATTGCCCTTCACAAAGCTAACTTTGGGAGTGACAAATGTAGCCTTGCCTTTCTTGGGGGTATAACCTAATCCCTCATTGTTGAGAGAAAACCTTTGGCTATCCAAGCATTTTAGCAAGTGGACATCTCCACCATAGGCATTGCCTAAGGCATGAGTGAGCTCATTCACCTCCTTCTTAATGGTCTCATTTTCCACCATTAGTGAGGCATCACAAGTGAAACCATCACGCAAAGGTGAAGTTAAAGTAGAAGTGCTACAAGAAGGGTTAGTGGGAGCAACTACAATGGGCTTATAAAAAGATTCATCAATAATATCATATGTTAGTCCCACATCACAAGACACAATCACTTGCTCCTTCTTGGCTTCCTCCATTTTGACTTGCTCAATGAGAAAGGAGTGAGCCTTTTCAAGCTTAGAGTGAGCTTTGCCAAGCTTCCCATGGGTTTCTATTAGCCTCTCACGAGTGGCATTTAGCTCATCAAAGGATTGCTCAAGAAATTTGACTTTCTTACGTAACTCTTTGCACTCATTTCTCTTCATCTCAAAGCAAGTGTGCACTTGCTCACACATATCCATGAGCTCCTCCTTGGCGTACTCCTCATCTTCATCACTTCTACAAGCATCACTTTCATATTCATCATCATCACTCACATTATATTTTACCTTGGTAGGCTTTGCCATGAGGCATATAGATGGAGTGTCGAAGATGGAGGGCTTGTTGTTGATGGCGATGCTTGCTAGTGCTTTCTTGATAGATTTCTTGCCATCATCACTAGAGCCATTACTATCCGAAGAGCCATCACTATCTCAAGTAACCACATAGCCTCCACCCTTCTTCTTCTTTTAGAAGGTCATCTTCTTCTCCTTCTTCTCCTTCTCATGCTTCTTCTTATCCTCATCATTGTCACTATTGTAGGGACAATCCGCTACAACGTGATCGGGGCTCTTGTAATTATAGCATCTTCTCATATATTCTTTGTTTTTGGTGTGATCTCTTCTCTTTCTTGCACCATAGCCCTTCTTCTTCATGAATTTGCCCATCTTGCACACAAATAGAGCCATGGACTCATCATCAATGTCACTAAGATCCTCATCATCACTTGATTCTTTCTTGGACTTGCCCTTATTCTTGGATGATGAGCTATCCTTGAAGGCTACACTCTTCTTCTTCTTGTCTTCTTCTTTCTTCTTGTCATCCTTGTCAACCCCTTTCCTTTCCACATGGTATGTCTCTTGTATCATGACATCACCTAGTACTTGGTTAGGGGTAATCTCCTTCAATCCTTCTCTTATGATAAGCAATCTCAACATCTCAAATCTTGGAGGTAGGCACATCAAGAATCGATAAGAGACATCATCATCATTGATCTTCTCTCCCAATGCTTTCAAATCATTCAAAATCACTTGCAATCGATGGAACATCTCTGGAATGCTCTCATCTTCCTTCATCTTGAAGCTTGTCAACTTGTCCTTGAGAATATACAACTTGGCACTCTTCACCGCCGGTGTGCCCTCATATGTTTCTTTCAATCTCTTCCACACCTCATTAGCTCTATCACAATCCTTGATTTGCTCAAACATCTTGGAATCAATGGCATTATATATGGTGTTGAGAGCCATTGTATTGCATTGCTTGTTGGTCTTGTCTTAGTTGGTGAGATTGTCAGGATCAATGATAGCATAGTCACTCTCTGTCACATCACATACTTGATCATTGATTGAACCAAGATACATCTTTATCCTTCTCTTCCAATAATCATAGCATGTGCCATCAAAGAATGGTGGTTGGCCCCCCACATGGTTGAACACAACTTGAGCCATAATTTGACACCGAGGTTGTTAAGCCTTCAATTAAACGGTAACCATGGCTCTGATACCACTTGTAAGGTTCTAATATGGCTAGAGGGGGGATAAATAGCCTATTTAAAAATCTACAAACTGACTAAAATAATTTGATTAGTATGACAAATAGCGAAAAGAAAACTTGCTCTAGCTCTACATGGGTTGCAAGCCTCCTATCCAACAATTCTAGTTACTATGATCACTAAACACATAATTTACTAAGTTACTACTCACTAAGAGCTCTCACACTTGCAACATTAAAGAGCTCCACTAGATGGACTTAAGCTATAAAGCAAGCTCTCAATTCTAGCTACACTAAAGAGCTTGCTACAACTAGTTTGTGGAAATATAAATGAGTAAGGTGATTATACTGCCGCATAGAGGAGTAAACCAATCACAAAATGAATACTAACTCAATCACCGGGAGAATACCAAAGGGCAAGAGACAACCAATTTTTCTCCCGAGGTTCACGTGCTTACCGGCACGCTAGTCCCCGTTGTGTCGACCAACACTTGGTGGTTCAGCGGCTAAGAGGTGTTGCATGAACCTCATCCACATAATTGGACACCGCAAGAACCTATCCACAAGTGAGGTAACTTAATGACATGAGCAATCCACTAGAGTTACGTTTCGACGCTCCGTCGGGGAAGGCACAAGACCCCTCACAATCACCGGGAGATGGCCATGAACAATCACCAACTCGTGCCAATCCTCCTCCGCTGCTCCAAGCCATCTAGGTGGCAGCAACCACCAAGAGTAACATATGAATCCTACAACGAAACATGAACACCAAGTGCCTCTAGATGCAATCACTCAAGCAATGCACTTGGATTCTCTCCCAATCTTACAAAGATGATGAATCAATGATGGAGATGAGTGGGAGAACTTTGGCTAAGCTCATAAGGTTGCTATGTCAATGCAAATGGCCAAGAGAGTGAGCTAGAGCCAGCAATGGGGCTTAAATAGAGAGCCCCCACGAATAGAGCCGTTGGATCTCTGTTCACTGAAAAATCAGGGCGACCGGACGTGCCGGTCGGATTGACCGGACACAGGACCCCAACATTCGGTCCTCAGATATTTTCCACATGTCCCCTGCTTCAAATGCTGATCGCCCGATCTCAACGGTCATTAGTGCACTTAAGTTATGAGCGGACGCACTGTAGTGTAGGACCAAACGCATAGTCGCCTAGCATCTGGTCACTTCTAGTAAGGTTCCAGACACGACCGAACGTGTCCGGTGGCTCATGACCGGACCCATGCCAGCGTCCGGTCGACATAGTCTCTCTCTGTTGCTTGTGTCAGCGTATGTCACTAGGTGACCGGATGCACTCCCTGCGTGTCCGGTCCCTTTTTCACTTTAGCGTCCGGTCAAGGAACCAAGAACGGCCTTCACTGCGCGTCTCTGACCGGACGCAGGGTCGGAGTCTGGTCACTACGTGACCAGCGTCCGGTCACTATTTTTCAGAGATTATCACTTCCTTTATTTTACCAACTTCTCCACCATTGCTCAAATGTGCCAACCCCCAAGTGTATCACCTTGTACATGTGTGTTAGCATATTTTCACAAATATTTTCTAGGGTGTTAGCTTTCCACTAGATCATAAGTGCATATGCAATGAGTTAGAGCATCTAGTGGCACTTTGATAACCGCATTTTGATATGAGTTTCACGCCTCTTAATAGTATGGCTATCGATTATAAGTGTGATCACACTCTCTAAGTGTCTTGATCGCTAAACCGAAAAGCTCCTATCAATTTCATCTTTGCCTTGAGCTTTTTGTTTTTCTTTCTTCTTTTCCAAGTCCAACCATTTGATCATCACCATGCCATCACCATCATCATGTCATGATCTTCATTTGCTTAAACACTTGGAGTAGTGCTACCTATCTCATAATGAGTTTGATAAACTAGGTTAGCACTTAGGGTTTTATCAATTCACCAAAACCAAACTAGAGCTTTCACCTTGGGCTGATGTCTGGCTCTCCGCACATCCTTACTACCATCCAGAGTGCACACTTTTACTGAACAGGGCCCGGCCTGAGTTGAGTTACTCGGCTTCGCGGTCGGAACAAGTCATCCGACCAGCTAAGTGATATGCATGCGTTTAATCTTGTCAGAAGGGCCAACAATGGTATGATCCTTAATCGGCACAGACGGAATCACATGAGTCAACTTACACATAGACTCTGCCCGGCCTCCATTTACATTACCTCATGATTCTTTTTCACGATAGCAAATATAGGCAACCGTGCTTCGGTATCCACCTATATCTCGCAGGTGATAGGAAATCACCTGACTTCTACCGGTCTAAGCATGGCTAAGCATGTATTCGATCCTAGACCTACACAGGGTTAAAGGTATATGTATCTAGACAAGGTAGTTCCATGCATCAAGTATTTTTAATCAACTCTTATAACCTAATGCATCAAACATAAAGGACTCAAATAATATTTTATAAAACATGGGAGACTTAGATTGCTCCGGGGCTTACCTTTGAGGAAAGAGGTTGGCCGGTGATTCGGGCACTCAGGGAGATCTTCAAGAGTTTGCTGCTCTTCTCCTGGAGCTATGGCCTAAGGCGTCTCCTGTTGATTCTCCTCTTCTTCTTCGTTGAACTCTAGGAGAGTTATCCCTTCGAACGATCCTATATGCATGAGCATGAAATAAGATATCATGAATGCATATATGATGACATGTATAATATGATATAATGTGATGAATGCATCCTCCCAAGTATTTTCAATAGCTTTGCATTAAATTAATAATAAGTTGCATCGTATTTTATTGAGTAGGTGCTTATCTCTTCTCTAGTAACTTAGGCAACACTTATGTAAATCATTTTCGGGGCTACAAGATAGCAGCCACTTGTTTTGACCATAACTGGAGATATACATATCAAAATAATATGGTTGTGGATATTTTGGAAATCTTATGAAATTTCCTACAACTTTGTTTTAATCATCTTAATATGATTCAGCAATTATCTAGGTGAAACAAATCAATCTTTAAGATCTGTCCAGAGAGCAAGCATTCCTGATAGTAGACTTCTAACAGCCATAATTTTTAAACCATAAGGCCTATGACTATGAAAATTTAACACAAGGTAGACCAGTAAGTTATCGACAACTTTGTTATTAACCAGTTTTATAGAAAAGACCATTATCATCATGAAATTATCAACTCAACTGAAACTATATATGCAACCATCTAGTTGAATTATAAAGCAATAATTAATTAGTTGCATACAACCAATTAATTTTAAGCCATACTAATAACATCAACAGATCATATGTATCACAAGCGCCATATAAAATATCATGGTTAAACATAGCTAACTTATTTGTATCCATTTATTATTTTCCTTAAATAATAGGATAATTTAAAGGATAAATAATTACATTGCTTAATAAATTCTGATAAAATTATAGTAGCTCACATATGACCTTAGTAGTCTACTGTACAAATTTCATGTCAATTGGATAAGTACAACTACCTCTATAAAAATGGAAAGTTACATAGGCTTATTTTAGCAAAAATAGTTTAACATAGTGAAAAGTGTCAAGCAACTGATTTAATATTTTTTTTATATTCCCCTAGGCATAAGAATACTGTGTAAAATTTTACATGATCATATGTTATGTATTTTTACCCCAATTAATTTCACTAGAAACTAGCAATTAATTAGGATTAAATATGAAGACCATATTCAAAGTATGACCACTACAAGTTTAGTATTTTTCCTAGCTAGATCATGTCAACACAAGACCAACGAAATTGGAATCACAATTTTATCACCTTTCTAGCTTAAGTTATGCATTTAACAAGATAGAAACCATTTAAAAAGCATTTATCTAGCTATATTTTATTCTCCCTGAAAAATACCAGAAATAGTACATCTCATATTTTTGTCAAATACTACACTTAAAGACAAAACTAATAAAATTTGGTTCACCAAAATTAGATACTCCTAGCTTGAGATATGAGTTTTTGAAACATGCATTCAAATCTGTGAAATAAATCAAAAAATCAAATCTCATACACATTGATAGCCGGGGCCCGCGGTCAACGGGGACCAACGCGTTAGCGATACTAAAGTAGAGGACGGCGCTGACCGGTGAGAACTTGTCAACAGCGAGGTCTCTGACGCTAACGTCTTCACCACTAGACTCATCTCATCCACGCGCATCGAATGGTAGGCCTTGTTGGCCCGATGGCTCGCTAGAGCAAGCTCAACGACGGCCATGGTGGACGGCGGAGGTCGGCGGTGGTACACCGACCATCTCTAGCTATGGCACACTCAGGCGAGGACGACTACTCCATCCTGGTGACCTAGCGGATCTACATGACACAGGTGAGGGCTCGGGGTGGCGTCGGTGAGCTCGGCCGCGTGCATGGCCATGCGGCGGCGAAAGGCGGGTCTCCGTCATGCCGGGAGGTCTAGGGTTACTCGACCTAAGGCGCATGAGAAAGGAGGGAGATAGTGAACCAACTTGACGGTGGCGAGCTCAAGTGCCACGGCGGCCATGGCGGGCGCGCGCGGGGTGACGACTCGTTCCGACGCCGTTAAGTGGTGGCGTCATCCTAAACTCTGGCCTAAGCTGCTAGACTCTAGCATGGTGCTGGACCAAAGAAAACTAAGACATATGATGCAGTGGGATGGTGGGGTCACGGTGAGCCACGAGCGCGGTGGCGCTCCGGTGATGGCAGCGGCCGCGGTGAGGCGAAATGCACCCTTACCCTTGCTTGAATGGTGGTGCTAGTGGGTCGGCAAGGTAGAGGAGGTGGTGACGGAGCTATGAGGGAGATGGATTGGACAGTGGTGCAGTGGTGATTGCGTGCGAGCTCGGCAGAGGTGCGACGGTGACTGCGGCGCTATGGTTCCGCACAGGAACGGCGAAGGCGAGGCACAGAGAGGGTGAGAGGGCGAGAGTGAGTGAGCGCGGTGGGTGCACGACGCTTAAGGGCGCGCTCGTGCCAGACCAGCTAGGCCAACGCCAGTGTACAGTCACCACACGATGACCGCGGCCTATGGCCAGTCGGCCACTGCCGGGCGCGCGGGCGCGGGTTCGGGCGTTGCCTTCGTCGACTGACAGCGTCACTTAGCGATTCAATTACTCCTAATCCGTTGCAAATTAGCAAAAACTTCCTTAATGAAATTTGTAGAGCTACATGAGATATCCAACTTTGCTTTAAGAACCATCATCTAATTCTCACTGGTTAACAAACTACATTGCTCCAAAGTGAGGTACTTTGAAACTGAAAATCGTTCCATCACTTAGAAAATTTTGCAAGTCACAAAATAGTATTTTGTTGATACTTGTGAGATGTTTTTGAGCATGCTATGCATCGAATTAGGTCTTGACCCAAAAATAAAAGTTGTTACCCTAGTCAAGTACTACAACTTTGCTTAAGGGTGCACTGCCATGCAAACACTCTATGCTATAGTTCAACTTAGGTCAAACATACAACTTGAAAATGAAAGCCTACACTATAACCATGACTTAGAGGCCAAATGGTCCAAGTTAAAATACCAAAGTTGTTCCATATGATATTCTAAACATGTTTAAGGTACTCCTAAGGTCCCACAAATATTTTATACATTGGTCACATGTAAATCCTAGCATATGTAAAGCATTTAGTAACAAACACATGTGATATAAGCAATCCTAGAGATAAAATTTGAGATGCTCATGCTCATGAATGCTTGGATGATGCTTGTGCTCATGAAATGCAAGTGCAAATTGCAATGCTTAACACACAGGTGTTACAACCCCTCCCCCTTATAGAAATCTCATCCCGAGATTTACAAGACCTACCATTCTTCGTAAAAGGTGGAATAAACTTCACGTAAGTAATCCTCCCGTTCGCACGTGGTATCTTGTTCACTGTGGTTATTCCACACCACATTGTAGAACTTAATGACCTTGCTCCATGTTACTCATTCCATCTCTTCTAGCACTCGGATTTGTTTCTCTTCATAAGTCAAATCCGATTGGAGCTTAATGTTGGTGGGTGCAATGGCTTCCTCAGGTATGCGAAGACATCTTTTCGACTAAGAAACATGGAAGACATCAAATATTGCACTCATCTCAGGAGGAAGTTGTGACTTGTAGGCAACATTTCCTTTCCGTTCAATAACCTTGTATGGCCCTATATATCTAGTCGCAAGCTTTCATTTTACTCCAAATCTCTGCACTCCTTTCATAGGTGACACTTTTAAGTATACATAATCTCCTACTTTAAAAGTTAGTGGTCTTCTTCTTTTATCAGCATAACTCTTTTGTCTTGATTGGTCTGCTTTCATATGCTGTTGGATAACATGTACCTGCTCTTCAGCTTCGGTGACAAAGTCAATGCCAAAGTATCTTCTTTCGTTGGGTTCAATCCAATTCAAAGGAGTTCTACATTTCCGACCGTACAAGGCTTCAAAAGGAGTCATCTTGATGCTCGCTTGATAACTATTGTTGTAGGAAAACTCGGCTAAAGGTAGCCATTTCTTCCATGAACCCTTGGAAGATATAACACAGGCTCTCAATATATCTTCTAGGATTTGAATCACTAGCTCAGTCTGTCCAGAAGTTTGTGGATGGTATGCTGAATTTCTGATTAGTTTAGTTCCCAAAGCTTGGTGCAAGTGTTCCAAAAAATGAGCTACAAACTATGGTCCCTGATCTGAGATTATGGTCCTTGGTACCCCATGTAGTCTCACAATATGAGAAACATATAGCTTAGCGTATTTCCCTGCGCGATCTGATGTGTTAACCGGTATAAAATGTGCTGACTTGGTGAGGTGATCTACAATCACCCATATCGAATCATGACCTTGTTGTGTCATCAAAAGGCCTGTAATAAAGTCTATACTTATTTCCTCCTATTTCTAGCCTAGAATAGGCAAAGGCTGAAGTAATCCAGTAGATTTCAAATGAATGACCTTTACTCTACTGCAATTATCACACCTAGCTATATAGACAGCTATCTCTTTCTTCATCTTGGTCCACCAAAAATGGGTTTTCAAATCTTGATATATTTTGCTACTACCCGGATGGATAGTCAACTTGGATGAATGAGCTTCATCTAAAATTTGATTTCTAAGCTCACGATCTTTCGGTACAACAAGTCAGTCCTCAAACCATAGCACACCTCTTTTATCTAACCTAAAATGCTTAGTTTCTTGTTCTTTCATCTTTCTCTTGATGTGAAATACACCTACATCTATTTTCTGCAGTTCTATGATTTTGCTCTCAAGTGAGCAACTGGCAGTGATATTGCGCAGCACAACAGGATGTAACAAATTCTTTACACCAGAATTTGAAAGAAGGATTTTAGAGGCTCGAAAGCTCCCAAAAACATGTCAGCAAGGGATCAATTGTGTATAGATCGAAAACAGTTGATTCAGATGCAGCACTAGAATCGGCTTTCTTTAGATAGCGCCAGTGGATAACGACAGAAGCTATGATCGGCGCCGGATGAGACATGCTGGACTCTACAAAAAGGGAAAGATTAGAGTCCAAGTTATCTTAAATTAGGGATGCTTTTATTTTTATGCCAAAGATTGTAACAAATCATGCTCGAGTAGGATTCATGTCTAGACTCTGGGTATAAATATCAAACCTCGGCTATTGTAAGAAGACATCAACCAATCAAATACAAGTCAATTTACTTTTTTCAGCTTCGGCCACCCCTTAGGAGTAGGAGTAGAGTAGATCTCGGTGAGTTCTTCAGCGAGTATGGCTGCATCGATCCGGTCGACCTCCACTGCTTGTCTGTAAGTACCATCATGGTTTATACCTCTGTTCATATGGCTGCATCGATCTGGTCGACCCCCACTGCGACTCTGGTATAGGCTAGTTATCAACTCTTGCCAAGTTCAAGTATGGCCTGTGTGATTCTCCCTCACACCCCACTGCTTGAACTAGATCAAGGTCAAGTTATCGGCTCTACCTTAGTATGGCAGTCTTTGGTAGATTCATTAAGTTACCAATATTGCTTATTGCTTTCATTGTTTATCTAATTACTGCAATATCACTCTGTCCGATTGAGATTGATCTGGATCGGCCTTATATCTTATTTAACTCATCGTTTGCTAATCTAAAACTGATCTAATCTATATCTTAAGCGACGAGTTATGTTTTTATCGGTTATTTTATATCAATCTTAATCATGCATAGTGTGCGGTTAAGGCATGTTTGATCTTGAGTAGATCTATTGGTTAGCGAGAACCGTTCCATGGCCCATTATCATGGCCTGTGGGATTCTGCCTCTCACCCCACTGTTAGCACCGTGGAGTGGGGATCGTTAGTTGATAGATCCATTTCTGAGAAGGCATGACCTTAACTGTGCGCTATGCCTAAATCGGCTGTTTAGCCAATATCGAGTGCTTCCACAAACAGTTCATATTACGAGACCGTTGAAGTAGAGATAAGTTGAAAGATATGTTAGCCCCATGATCTTGTTATTGTATTACGGCCTGCATGATTCTACCTCATGCCCCACTGATATTAGTAATGAGTTAGGGTCGTCGAGTCTATTGTTGTTTCTACGACCTGCATGATTCTGCCTCATGGCCCACTAGTCATGATGATAGATAAGATCTAACATGTTTATTAGATTTATCTTTATTAAACAGTTAAGTGGTGCTGAACTGTTTCTTTATATAAAGAGGGGTTCGGTTGCTTGTAATCATTGGCTCAATTTAAACCGATCATCATCGATATCTTATTGCCATTGATTAATTTTTGCTTGAATTATATTTATCCTGGATGATAACCGATTCTTCTTACACAACCCCATGAGCTTTAACCGATTTATTCTTATGAATATACTGGAATCGACTATTTAGTCGATCTCCTCTCATATCGGCTCTTAGAGCCGCACATTCGGGACTGTCTGGCAACACCGGCATATTCCGCCCTTAATTACTGATAAGCTTTCTCTCCTTGTCAATTGCAGGGTCAAATTGATTGGCACGTCTCAAGAGGATTGCGTAGGATCGACCACCCTTGCGCTGAAGCTAGGCGGATCTACTCCATCGAGCGGACCCTTCCGGCTTGCTACGTGTGTCCTCGGCACGGAGACGAAAATTCTGTGTCGACACACGTTTCTAGCACGCCCGGTGGGACCCCATAATCGTCATGGCGGTTCACAACAATGACAACATCCTTATGGTACATTATGAAGACCTACCTGATGAAGATAAGGATACCATCAACACAGCTACAGAAGAATTTCAGAAGAAGTGTTTGTTGTCCTACACCAGAACACGTGACAACACAATTATTCAGAAATTTCCACTACCAAGAGTTCTACTACACGGACAGACAGATGCAGTTGAAGCTGAAGACAAGCATTTCTTTGCGGAAGCCATAGATAAATATATTCGTGATGCCCTATCAAGCCTCAATGAAGCTTTCATTGATGCATTTCACAATGCTATAAAAGAGGCAATTCATGGAATTCCAGTTAGTCAGGTTGGATCGAATTATTACAACATTTCAGATCCGTTGACCTAAGGGACTAATCAAGTTGGCACCAGCCATCAAGAAGCAGCACCAGCTGACGTCCAGACACTTCAAGGTTCATCTGAACAAACTCTAGGTACTACTACGAATCAGATACAGTACAATCCTGGACCGTCAATATAGCATGTGCAACAGCCGGCGGGGTAGAGTCAGAACCAGATGATCAATTTTGGCACATCAGGACCACATACCATCGTTGGCTCAAAAAATAGCACCATCGATTCAGAGGATCCATAGAGATATAGATCCTTATGTCTACAATTAGAGACTTCAAGCAGCAAGCCAGCAGAAGACCCAACAAATTGAGATTCCATAAGGGTATCACTATGGCACAGATTATAACACTCTCCACATGATGCCAAATCCAGGATATCAGGGCATGCGAGATTTCAATCCACAGATGGGTTAGCAAGTACCGAGAAATCCAAATCCACAAGCTGACGAGTTGGTGCTAAAGGTGACCGAGATGATGAAGAATCAGTTCGACCTGAAGCCAAAAGGGCTGACCTTTTCGTACAAATGCCCATTCCAGAGTGGTATGATTTGGTCGCTCTTCCTACAAATTATAGGCTCTCAGAGTTTGCCAAGTTCACTGGTCAAGACAGTACAAGCACGATAGAGCATGTCAGTTGGTATCTTACACAATTAGGCGAAGCATCAGTTGAGGATGCCCATCGAGTTCGTTCCTTCTCCTTATCCCTGTCAGGGCCGGCCTTCACTTGGTTTTCGTCACTACCAGTCAACTCCATTGCCAATTGGGCTAACTTAGAGAAGAAGTTTCATACATATTTCTACACTAGGACTAGGGAAAAGAAGATAACCGATTTGACAACCATGAGACAGAGGACTAACGAATCGGGCACTGAGTTTCTTCAGAGATTCCAAGAGACTAGGAACTTGTGCTTCTCATTGAGCTTGATAGATGATTAGTTAGTTGCTTTAGCCGTCCTAGGAATGCTGCCAATGTGGAAAGAAAAGTTGCTAGGGCAAGAGTTTGATAACTTGGGTCCGTTGGCTTAATGAGTAGCAGCGCTTAATAACTAATTCCAGAGTATGCGTAGAGATACTCGATTGCAGAAGAGTACCATCATAGCCAAAGCTTATGATCCATACTTAGCCGATGACGGCTATGGGGATAAAGAAGAAGAGGTTGCTACAGCTGAATGGAATTGGGACAAGAAGACAGTGATGGTGCCAAATCCTTGGGGAAGAGGAATCGAGGAGAGCTATGACTTTGATGTCACAAAATCAGACAAGCTCTTTGACTTCTTACTTGAGAAGGGCCAGATCAAATTGCCGAACAATCATGTTATGTTGTCCCCTAAACAGTTGAAGAATAAGAAGTTCTGCAAGTTCCATAATGCTACTTCTCATTCCACTAATGAGTGAAGAATTTTCCGACAGCATATACAGAGGGCTATTCAGCAAGGGAGGCTCAAGTTCGATATGCCTCGAAAGATGAAAGTTGATGATAATCCTTTCCCAAGAGATCAAAATATGGTTGACGTCAGGCTATTCAAAGAAAAAACTAAGGTTCTAACATTGGCTAAATCAAGAGAAGCTGGAACAGTTGATCCCAAGATGCAAATATCGGCCGATGAATACAGAGAGATTAGAAAACATCGTGATCAGCAAAAGAGCCGATATGAACAGGGGGAAACGTCAAAAGATGGAGCAACAAAGCCGCGAGTTACATCTCGGATCCTGTTGAATAAGTGGCAGCGGTAGAAGAAAAAGGATTATCAGCGATGGTTAGAGGATCAAGAGTACCAGCATCAACTAGAAGAAGAAAGGTATGAAAGGAGGCAAACTGAATCACACTGGAATTGTCCTTTCTTCAAATACTGCTGGAACAAAGGTTTGAAATTGCCTACCAGACATGACTGTCCAGAATGCAGCAATCAATATTGGGTGTTTAGGCAATCTCAGATCAATCGCCGGTCTATCCATGCCCAAGATGCATATCATCATAATAACATGGATCAGCGCTTAAAAAATAAAAGTATTCGTGATCGGCTGGGAAAAAGAGTTGTTGACCAAGACTAGGTTGATCATGAAGAAGGAAGCAATAAGAAAGAATACATTTGGCAGGAAGGCCAATGGTGCCCCAAAGGACTAACGAGGAGCCACAAGAGAAGGGTGCAGCGCCTAAGGAATAGAGTGTTGGAACAGGCTCAAGTATCCGGTAAACCTCAAGTATGGCGTGCCAAGCAAATAGTCGATAGAAAGCAACCGTCGGCTAATATCCAAATGGCTTTTCTATTGCCATCAGAGTTCAGATCTCCAGCAAATCAAGAAGTTTATTTGGATTTCGATGAATCGGAGTATGAAGAGATAGTTGCCAAGTTGACGGTCATGCAGCAAGCAATATTTGACAGACCAGTCAAGCATCAGCACTTGAAAGCGTTATATATGAAAGGTCTTGTTGATGGAAAGCCGATGAGCAAGATGTTGGTAGATGGGGGGTGCTTCCGTCAATCTTATACCTTACACTACTTTTCGTAAGCTTGGCAAGGGACCAGGGGATTTGCTTGCAACCGACGTGATGCTTAGAGACTTCGGAGGAAATACATCCAAGACCCGGGGGCAATAAACGTTGAGCTAACAATCAGGAGTAAGACTCTGCTCGCCACATTCTTCGTCATTGATGGAAAAGGGTCGTATAGTTTGCTCCTTGGTCGTGATTGGATCCACGCAAACTGCTGCATACCATCGACCATGCATCAGTGTTTGATTCAATGGCATAGAGATGATGTCGAATTGGTTCGCGCTGATGAATCCATGAGCATTGCAACAGCCGATCCAGTCTTTTGGGAACTAGGAGATTTCAAATGTTTCCCTAGCAAGACATGAGAAGGAGGCTTCATTAAAATTAGTAATGAAAACCAATAGCCGATGCAAGCGATCGGCTCTGAGAGTTTGTTTTAGTAGAAAAGTCATAGCTTCACGTCGGCTGTTGGATCAAAGGAAAATGAGTATTAAGTCTTGGAGATGGGTTTAGGCCGATGTATGTGAAGGCTGAGTTAAAGTGTAAGTGCGATTCAGAGTTAATGGATTTCTTAAGAGAAGTTCTGTTTCGCTTAATAGGACGCTTGACCTGGGTTGATTACTTATCCGACCTTTTATATTGAAAGTTCTACGGGACGTTATCCTAGCATTTGATCAACACTTGGTAGCTGATTCATTCTCGGCTCTAATAGCCGGTACCAGGAGGGTATCGCCTCTAGTTCAAAAAGTAAACATCTTCAAAGATAGTAATAGCCGATATGATATGTATCGCCTATAGAGCGAAAAACAAAAGAGCAAGAAACATTCAAAGTCATAAACAAGAGCATTGCACTAAGGCACATTCATGAAAGAATAGGAGTCTTTGTTCATCAGATTACCCTAAGTACAGACTAATCAAAGATCTTGTTCACCACATCCTAAGCGGATATGATGTCTACTATGGCCTGCGCTACAATAGTGAATTCTTCAAGTAGGTCCTCGTGCTCCTTAGGGCCGTCGCCCATTGGGAAACCTATTTCCATGGCGTGAAGCTCGTACCCCATTTGGACTTGTGCCACGTTAGCGCCACCGCCGCACCATGACGAACGCCATGGAGGGCGATCTCCTAAACGCGGGCCGAGACGTCTTGAAGATGAGCGTCAATGGAGGAACCCCGGGCATTGACATCGTCTACGGCCATGTTCGCCGCTAGTTGGAGAGATTCCAACTGTGTCATCAAGGCTGACAATCATGAGAACAAGATGGTCAAGATGAAGATAATGGAAGTCAGAACAAAAGCCTTCATGGGATTCATCTTACCCACCACCATGGCGTCGGATTTGGCCAGCCATGCTCGGACAGCGTTGGCCTCCTCCTCAGCCGCGTGAAGGGTGGCCTGGGAAACCCCGAGGCAAATCTCCAGTTGGTCGTTCTCCCAAGTCGCCTCGGAGTAACGGTTTTGAGCCATCCTCCACTCATGAAGATAGCACCGGGCGTCGTTGCCGTTGTAGGAATCAGAAGAATCCGACGACGAGGCCGACACAGAAGATGTGGCGTTAGAAGGCCCACCGGCCCTAGGAAGGGGACGGAGACTGTCATTCACAACAAACCTGTAGGTGAATCAGAACTATTCATCATCATAAACAAGAAATGTTGATCTCACCTCATGCGCCGGAGACACTGATTCATCGACATATTCTCTTCTAGGATTTCCTCCACCGCACGCTTGCCTCGGTTATCTTCGCCGGCCATGAAGAACGATTGGATCTATGAAAGGGAGAAAGAGAACCGCTATAGGGTTTTGATAGGTAGAGAAGAGCAGAGAAACAATTGCGAGTAGGGGTGTATTCGAGGCCGAAACCACCAGCCGGTATTTGAAGACCTGAAGCGAAGGGACGGACATCTTGGGACGTGTAAAAGGCAACAACAATTAATGGAAGGCGAAGCGCCGCTTCACTAATGCCGATGGGAATACGGTGCTGAGCAACTGAAAGGCAGGAAATCGAAGGGTTCTCTTAATAAAAGCCTTGTTTTTAGACTTGAATAAACTAAGGACCTAGATCGGCCGTATCAAATCGACTCTTTAGCCGAAGAAGGAAGCATGAGTAAACAACGGAGAATATGATCGGTTCTACACAAGATCCGCGATGATGTGTAGATTTCAAGTTTGGGACATCACGGGTCGCTCTTGGTATTTCTAGTCAAATAGCATCAGCTCCCGCAGGCTGTTGACTTCTCCAGCTAATCTAGAAATGCTCTCGAAGACACACTTATGACGACCAAAAGGCGAGACAACCGGTATGGTTGCCTAATCAGGGGAAACCTTATCGGCTCAGGCATTGCGCGCTTGGTACATTTTGGAGATGCTGGGAGGAGAAGAAGGTGTCGATGTTTGACCACCGATAGCCTGCCACGGGGTTACCTGGGACAGTATGTTCGGGCTTCAGTGTATGCGGAACTCGACGGTGAACACAAGAGACAGTCGATTTATCCTGGTTTAGGCCCTCGACTGTGGTCAAGTAATAGCCCTACGTCCAGTCGGCGTTAGCCTTTGCGTTGTATTGATTGTGTGTTGTTGTGTTGTATCGTCCTCTCTAGGAACTTCGCCCTCCTTTATATAGTCAGGAGATCAGAGTCCTAGTCAGTTTACAATGAGAGTTCCTAGTAGGATTACAAAATAATACTACTAATATGATTACATGGGAGGAATCCTAGTTAGACTAGATCTTCTCTCTTCCTTGCGGGGTATCCTGTGGGTCCTGCATCGACAAGCCCCCGAGCACTTCATGGTTGAGCTCTAGAAGCCTTGTCTTGTTCCTTCAGGTTTTGCCAAGTAGAAACAAGCGTCATCCAAATGCTTTCTTAAGTAAAACCATGTAGCGCTACCTTCGTGGTTTGCTTTTTAGTAAAACCATCCACTGTAGCGCTTCTTGCTATTTAGAACAAGTAGCTAGAGGGTGTCTTGAGTGCTCTTTCCTTCGCCGAAGAATAGTCGAGTATACTCGGGTTCTTTATTAAAAAGAACTTAGATATATCGTGAGGTCTTGGAGTAGTGTGTCTTGAATAAGTCTTCTTTGTGATGTGCGCTTTTTTGGAGAAAAAAGTGCACTTACTGAGTGTAGCCCCTGAGCCTCTTGCTATTTGGAACAAAAAGTTAGAGGGTCTTGAATCCTACGTTGTTTTACAACTCTTGTCTTAAAGAATTCTTTTGAGTGATGTGCACTTTTTTGAAAAAAGTGCACTCACTGAGTGTAGCCCCCGAGCCTCTTGCTATTTGGAACAAAGAGTTGGAGGGTCTTCATTTTGAGTTGTTCAAAGAACTAAAAACTTCCGTTGTTGCAGCCCCCGAGCATTCTTCAAAAAGAACTCAGATACGGAATCTTGGTATATTCTCTGGTAGTCTGCTGTTGTCAGATGTAGAGTCTGCTGCTTTCGGATGTAGAGTCTGCTGTCGTCAGGTGTAGTTGTATGGTGGTGGTTGAGTGTAAATGCCTTTTGTTCATGAGTTGTACAGTGTTGATATATTCTCCCGAATATGGTTGTTGTTGAGTACTGCTCCTTGACGCCTGAGTCTTCTTTCATTGAATTCTATCTTTTCACTGTGTTCTTTGTTAGGTTTGTTCCGCTGGTGCTCCCGGTCCATGTGCACCACTTTTTTGGTCTATAAATATCCTTCTTGTGTGCTGTTTTGATTCATTGAGCATTCTGTTGCGTGGTCTGAAGTCTCCGTAGTCATGAATATGATAGTTTGTGAAGTAGAGCAGCCCCCGGGCATATTTTGTAGTTCTTGTACATCTTGTCGTAGCTGGAGGAAGTCTTGTAATAGGGATTAGAGGTAGACTAATCCTATAGTGGCATTGCTCTGGGAAGTACGTGGCGGTAGCTGGAGGAAGTCTTGTGATGCGGGATGCGTTCCTTCATCCAGCAGTTCTGGGTTGATCTTCACCGCCTGTCTTGAGACTATCCGGTGTAGATCAACACCATATCCGATATCACATCGAACTTGGGTAGATAGATGCCTGCCGACTTCCCCTGGTCTATGTTGTCCCACCGTGCTGCTGATTTCCGCCTTGGATGCACTGCGTTCGTCCTTTGAAGAAAACAGTGTAGCAGAGTGCGGCTTGTTCTACCGAGTAGCAATTTGGAGCACGTAGTCGTTCCAGAACCTAGTCGTCTCCGGCTTCCTTTTTGCTACCTTGCCTGTCGTAGTACCGAGTTCATTGGGTCTTGTAAGATGTGTAATCTTGTATCTTTTGAAGTCATTTGTAATGGAAATAATCTTATCTTCTGAGTTGTCACTCTTTACCCAGCTGATGTCCTTGTTGTTTTTGAGATTCCCGAGTTCTCTCTATAAGGACTAGGTTGTTATGCTCCTTGTGAGGTAACCTTTCGTTGCTTCATGGCTGATGAGTTCTTTTTGTAGCAATATGATAGCTCTACCGTTCTGCTGAATGGATAAGTCCAAAATCTACCCATTGAACTATACCATTATATGGATTTGTGCCTTCCGTCATTTTAGCTGTGTTAGTAAATGGACCGTTGCATTCTCACATCGTGCTTTTATGGGCCCGGTGGGCCGCGTTTTACTACTGTAAAATCTATTTAAAGGCCTTTCATCTTTTTCTTCTTCTTTACTGCTCCGCTTTTGCCTTGAAACCCTAGTTTTCAGAAATCCACCGCCGGCATTGTTGCCATCATCTGAGCGCCACCGTCTTAGCCTCGTCTTTCCCTAGTGCCTTTTTGCTTCCGCTAGTACATGGGTAGGAAGAAAACCACGAGCAAGTCCCAGGCTACCTTCGTGGACGAGGAGTCATCACTTTCTGTGATCGAAAACCAAGAGTTCGTGGCCATGAGGGCTGCCCAGAAGGCTTGGCCGGCTCCGACAACGACTGAAGACTAGCTTCGCGAGCTTGTTAGCGATGGTCTGATCCAAAGCAAGGACATTGCTGAATGGAGAGCTCCAGTCGAGCATTGGGTCCCTGCTCCAGGTCCTAGTGAGATTATTCTTTTCGTCTCCTTTATCCGTGCTGGACTTTGCCTTTCTACTTCCGCATTCCTTCATCAATTTCTCGGTTATTTTGGGGTTATTTTGAACCATCTTACTCCCAATGTCGTCCTCCATCTTTCTGTTTTTGAACATCTCTATGAAGCTTTCCTTGAATTCCTCCTTCTCTTTCTCTCTTCCGTCACTTCTTTCGTCTTAAGCCTCAACCCCACCGCGAAGACACCAATGTTCTTGGCGGCTGTGGGATTCAGTTTCGCCAGGGTTTCAAAAGCAAATTCTTTGACTATGACCTAGTTGATTCTGTGAGGGATTGGCGTGCTGACTGGTTCTATGCTGCCATTTTGATTCCTTCTCTCGCCATTCATTCTGGATCTGGCCCCTTGGTTAACGACCGGTGGGAAAAGAACTCCCTGACGTCGGACGAGCTCCAGGCGATCCAGCTGTTCCTTGAGCAGATAAGCACTCTGAAGCAGCAGGGCTTGACCGGCTTCGGAATCGTCTCGAGTTTTCTTCGCCGTCGTGTTCTTCCTCTGAAGGAGCGAGAGAACTTTGGCTTTGAGTACTCTAGGGCTGAGGATCATTCACGCATGGTCCCTGCCCTTGAGTTGACCGACGAGGAGGTACTCGAGCATCTTCAGAAGATGCTGAAAGGAGCCAGCGTTGTCCCGCTTACCGTCTCCGAGTGCTGTGCCAAGAACCCGCCTCCAGCTGTAAGTTGTTTTCTCTTTGTGCGGGTACTTTTTGTATTTCTTTTGCTGTATCTATTTTCGCTTAATCTTCCTGGTCTTGTTGTCTTATTTTTTCATAGGAATTGGGGCGTAACTTCATTGACCCGATTCCTCTTGACGCCCTCCCTGCCGTTGTGGGGGCTAGGGGTAGTCTTGCTGGGGCTTCTTTAACCAGTAAGTCCCAAATTGCCGTAATGCTTCCTGGCGTTTCTTCCGCAAACCCTGATGTATATGTAGAGTATGTTCCTCGTTCAGTTCCTCGAGCTGCTCATAGCATCGGCAAGAGGGGGCGAGTGGCTGGTTGTTCTTCTGGTGTGCCTACTGCCAAAAAAGCTCGCCAGCCGAGTACTTGTCTAGGTACTCAAGTTATAGCTAGCATGCTCTTAGGTGAGCACATTAATACGCTCTGTCCTTCTGTTGCTTGTTTTTATCTTTAACCGAGTACTTTTGTCCTTTTTCAGCTGGTGCTATGGTGGCCTTGGTCGAGACTGAGGAAGAAGAGGATGATGATGCACCCCTTGTCATGCGACGGTGAGTTATTTTCTCATTTTCCTGTTGTTGAATCCCTCCTTTTGTTTTGACTTTTGGTCTTGATCCTTTTGTAGTAAGCGGTCATCGGGTACGAGTTCTTCTGGGGCTCTGGCCCCGAGTTCTTCTGGGGCTCTAGTACCAGCTGTGCCACTCCTATCGTAGGGTGGCGGTGATGTTTTTGCCGCCATAGTTCCTCCTGCAAGGTCTTCTTTTGGTTTTTTGAAGAAGAAGATAGCTGAGTAAGTGACTCTTTGTTGTGCTTCTTTGCTTTTTGCCTTTCCTTTTCCTGACTTGTGTCCTTATCGACGAGTTTCTCTATCATCTTGATGTCCCTTGCCTTCTCTTACTCCCCTACCGTCCTCTAGTCAGCCTTCTTGTGCGCCTCCACGTGTTGAGTCGAAGGACTCAGAGAATACAGTCGGTGAGGTGGCTGTGAGGGAAGCTGGCCCCCCTACTGCTGCTGACCCTGTTGCTCCAGAGGTGACTGTGGTCACGACGGTGGGTACTTTTGAGGAGGTAGCCGGGGCTTCCCAGGATACAGCCCTGGCTTCCCAGGATACAGCCCTGGCCTTACCGTCTTTGCCTGTGCTGGCTTCTCCCTCAGCTCCCCTTGGTACCGGTGCTTCGCGCTTGGATGATGATGTGTTGCATCAATTCGATGCTACTCATCGGTTGTCTGAGCTGACCGCAGCCTGGGGGAACTTGGCGTCCTCTGCGACTTCTTTTGGGGAAAAGCTCCAGGTTAGTTTTTCTGAGATTCTTTCTTTGGCTATTCGTCTTTCTCTTGTTCTTACGCCTTGGTTTTTTCTCTCTCTCTATTTGCTCAGTCTTTTTCTCATGATCATACCGGCTTCTTTTTCTTGTCTAAAACTAAGAAAAAGTTGTCCTCCGAGGTGAGTGCCTTGAAGGCTGAGCTTGATGTCTGTCTGGCCGAGTTGGAGACCGAGCGCCAGACGCATCAGAAGGAGGAGAAGGCTCTCCATGCTCGGGTTGTTGAGGCGGAAAAGTAGAGGGATGTTGTGGTGGAGTCCCTGAAGAATGAGTGCAAAGGTATTGCGGGTTCTTTTTGTTTCCTTTTGTATTCTGATTTTCTTTTTCGCTGACTTGTTTTTGTTGCCTAGTCTAGCTTTCCGAGTTGAAAAGTAGAAGCTCTCGGAGGGTCTTGAGGAAATGAAGACCACTGCCCGCAACAGTCACAACAGGGCTGAGGAGGTAATTACTCGCGCTGAAGAAGAACTCGCGCTTGCCAAACTGATTAGGCGTGGAACTGATAGAGATCTTGTGTAGGCTCAAAAGACTATTCAGGACTTGTCTGGTAAGTTGGCGACGGCCACTGAGAACTGGAATACTTTGTGGAAATCCTTCCGGTCAGTAGCCGACCTTCTCCGGACTCCAGCAGACGATGGTCAACCTTGGGCTCAGTTCATTCCCCGAGTTCCAACCCGTTTCCAAAAGTTTGTGAAGAGGTGCGCCTGCTTATGTACCAGGAATGTTCTTGCCCAGGTTCGGGTTCTTTCTTCGGAGTTTCCCCTGTCCAAGATCGCTGACGAAGCCGAAAGTCGAGAATATGTTGATGCTGTTGAAAGGGCGGAGCCTGAGGTCGAAGACTTAGCCAGTAGGATTGTTGATAACCTTAATATCGATATTTCTACTCCTGATGACAATGCTTGAATGTAATCGACCTTTGTACTCCGGCTTTTGTAACAAAATACTTATACTTCTTCTTGAATAGAGTTTGAATGAAGATCCTTTATTTTAGTTGACGTCTTCTTTGCCTAAATGTCCTTGTCTTGTAAACAACTTGGTATATGTGGGTCGTTGTCTTGACAGACTTTCTTGATCTGTTGAGCGCTTTGTCTGGCTTTTTATTTGTGACCTATAAACAACTCGGTATAGATCGTTGTTTCGGCAGACTTCGTGTTCTTGTTAGTACTAAAAAGACTTAGGACCGGCGATCTTGAGATTGATAAGTCTCTGAGCACTTCATGGTGGAGTTCTAGAAACTTCTTCTTGTTCCTTCAGGTCTTGCCGAGCAGGAACAAAGCGTTGCCCGAGTACTTTCCTGTGCGAAACCGTATAGCGCTTCTTGGATCTATCCAAGTGTAGCCCCCGAGCCTCTTGCTATTTGGAACAAGTAGCTGGAGACTCTTGTCTTAAATTCACTCTGATTTATGCTCGGACTTAGTTTTAGTCATTTTTGCTTTTTGGTTCGGATGTTAGCTTGTTAGCTACCCTCATCGGTGGGCTCAAGCATCTTTTCAGCTATTTTGCTCTTGGTCGGGATGCTCAGGCGTATTTTCAGCCATTTTGCTTTTGGTTCGGGTGTTAGCTTATTAGCTACCCTCATCGGCGGGCTCAAGCATCTTTTCAGCTATTTTGCTCTCGGCCGGGATGCTCAGGCGTATTTTTAGCCATTTTGGTTTTTGTTTCAGGTGTTAGCTTGTTAGCTACCCTCATCGGTGGGCTCAAGCATCTTTTCAGCTATTTTGCTCTTGGCCGAGATGTTCAGGCGTATTTTTAGCCATTTTGCTTTTTGTTTCGGGTGTTAGCTTGTTAGCTACCCTCATCGGCGGGCTCAAGCATCTTTTCAGCTATTTTGCTCTCGGCTGGGATGCTAAGGCGTATTTTTAGCTATTTTGCTTTTTGTTTTGGGTGTTAGCTTGTTAGCTACCCTCATCGGCGGGCTCAAGCATCTTTTCAGCTATTTTGCTCTCGGTCGGGATGCTCAGGCGTATTTTTAGCCATTTTGCTTAGTGAAGACAACTTCGGAGAAAGTCATAACAAGACATATGTTGTGTAGAAAGATCATCTTTATTGATCATGAATCGTTGACGAGCCCTAATAATACATATGCTGTCGATGAACATTATCTGTATTGATCATGGACGTTGATCCCTTGCATCTTGAATATATATTCTTTCTTGAGTTGTTTTCACGCGTAGAATCTTCTTAGTTGGCTGATGTGCCATGTGTTGCTGACTTCTTTTCCATCCTTGGTTGTCAACTTATATGTGCCTGGTCCGGTGACTATTGTGATAATAAAAGGACCTTCCCATGGACTGAGTAGTTTATGGCGTCCTTCAGTTTTTTGTAATCTTCTTAGTACTAGATCTCCGATTTGGAGCGATCGAGGTTGGGTACTCTTGTTGTAGTGGCATCTTAAACCTTGTAGGTATCTGGCTGATTAGAGGGTAGCGCTTACTCTGACTTCTTCTGAGCTGTCGAGTTCTAATCTTCTGGTGTGTTCTGCTTCTCCTTTGTCATACTGTTCTATCCTTGGTGATGTCCAGATCAAGTCGGCAGGTAGTATGACTTCTGACCCATAAACTAGGAAGAAGGGTGAGTAACCGGTGGCTCTGCTTATTTGAGTTCGTAGCCCCCATACTACCTTGGGTAGTTCTTCAATCCATTTGGATCCGTAGTCTACCAATTCTTCATACAGTCTTGGCTTTAATCTAGCTAGTATGAGTCCGTTAGCCCTTTCTACCTATCCGTTGGCTTCTGGATGTGCGACTAACGCGTAATCTATGCTAAAGCCGCAGTCCTGTGCCCAACTTTTGAATTCTGTAGCTGTGAAGGGAGAGCCCAAATCCATGATTATTCGATTGGGCATGCCAAATCTGTGCATAATATCTTGGATGAACTCTACTGCTTTGGCTGCGCTGTATTTTGCGAGTGGTTTGTATTCAATCCACTTGGTGAACTTGTCAATTGCTACGAAGATGTACTCAAAACCACCCTTTGCTTTCTTGAGAGGTCCTACTTGATCCAGCCCCCAGCAGGAGAAAGTCCAAGCGGGTGGGATGCAGATAAGATTGTGAGCTGGTACATGAGCTTGTCTTGCGAACATTTGACAGCCTTTGCATTTTCTGACTAGTTCTTCTGCGTCTTTCAGAGTTGTTGGCCAGTAGAATCCGGTGCGAAAAGCTTTGCCGACTAGTGTTCTTAAAGCGGCATGATTTCCGTAGCAACCTGAGTGTATTTCGTCTAAGATCTCTTTGCCTTCTTCAAACGAGACACATTTTAGGAGTACTCCTGATGACGCGACTCTTCTATACAGCGTTTTCCCCACTAGGACGTAGTTCCTGCTTCTACGAACGACTCTGGTCGCCTCCTCTTTATCTGTTGGCAGCTTGTTCTCTTTGATATAGTCAATAAAGACCTAGGTCCATGAGGTGTTGATTACCAAAATCTGGTTGTCCTTCGCTGGGAGTTCGGGGGTTATCTCATCGGGTTGTTCGATAGAGGGAGCTAATAACTCCTCTATAAATACACCGGGTGGGACCTTCGCCCTGTCTGATCCGAGCTTGGCGAGGACATCTGCCGCAATATTAGAATCGCGCAGGACGTGTAGAATTTCTAATCCTTGAAAATGTTTTTCAAGCTTTCGTATTTTAGGACAGTAGGCACCCATGTTTTCTTTGGTGTAGTCCCAATTTTTGTTGACTTGGTTGATGACTGTTGCTGAATCCCCGTACACGAGCAATCACTTGATTCCGAGGGTAATTGCCACTCGGAGCCCGTGGATGAGGGCTTCGTATTCTGCTTCATTGTTTGTAGCTTGCCATAATATCTGAAGGACATACTTGAGTTGTTTTCTGTCTGGAGAAATTAAGAGAACTCCTACTCCGGCTCCGCCTAGCTTGAGCGATCCATCAAAGTACATCTTCCAATGGTCAAGGATGGTGTTTGACATAGGTTGTTGAATTTCTGTCCACTCGGCCACAAAATCAGCAAGGGCTTGGGATTTAATTGCCTTCCATGGGGTGAAATCGATATTGAGAGCTCCAAGTTCAACTGCCCACTTAGATATGCGCCCTGTTGCGTCTCTGTTGTGTAGGATGTATCCGAGTGGGAAATCTGTCACCACGGTAATCTTGTGGCTTTCAAAATAGTGGCGTAGCTTTCGTGAAGTGATCAGGAGAGCGTAGAGTAGCTTTTGTACATGTGGGTACCGGATTTTTGATTCTGACAGAACCTCGCTGATGTAGTATACGGGGCATTGTACTTTATATATGCGTCCTTCTTCTTCTCTTTCTATGACTATTGCGGTGCTGAAAACAGTAGAAGTTGCCGCAATGTATAGCATCATGTCTTCATATTTCTTTGGCGGTGTGAGAACTGGCGAAGATGTGAGATATGCCTTAAGTCTTTTGAAAGCTTCGTCGGCTTCTTCTGTCCACTCGAACTTGTCCGTTTTCTTTAGTAGTTTAAAGAAAGGTAACCCTTTTTTGCCGAGTCTTGATATGAAATGATTGAGGGCTGCCATGCAGCCTGTTAGTTTCTGCACATCTTTGACGCTTTGAGGGGGTCCCATCTCTGTTATGGATCAAATTTGTTTGGCGCTGGCTTCAATTCCACGATGACTGACCAAGAATCCGAGTAGTTGTCCAGAAGGAACTCCGAATACACACTTGCTTGGGTTCAATTTCCACCTCCACCTTTTCAAGTTTTCGAAGGTTTGCTTTAAGTCTTCGATAAGTGTGTCCGGGTTCTTTGTTTTCACAACTACGTCATCCACGTATGCCTCCACATTTTTGCCGATTTGTTCACCAAGGCACGTCTGGATACCTCTTTGGTAAGTGGCACCAACATTCTTGAGTCCAAACAACATGGTCTTGTAGCAGTAGGCACCGAACAGAGTGATGAAAGATGTCTTGCTCTGGTCTCGTTCTTTTAATGCGATCTGGTGATATCCTGAATAGCAATCAAGGAAGGATAATAGGGCAGATCCTGCTGTTGAATCAACTATCTGATCAATGCGTGGTAGCCCGAACGGATCTTTTGGCCAGTGTTTGTTGAGATCTGTGTAGTCGACACACATGTGCCATTCGTCCGTGTTCTTTTTCTGTACTAGAACTGGGTTTGCTAGCCAATCCGGGTGTAGAATCTCTCTAATGAACCCTACTGCCAATAGCTTTGTGATTTCTTTTTTAATTGCTGCCTTCTTGTCGGGTGAGAATCGTCGTAGCTGTTGCTTCATAGGCTTGGAGCCTTCATTGATTTCAATTCTGTGCTCAGCCAACTCTCTTGGGACACCTGGCATGTCGGCCGGCTTCCAAGCGAAGATATCTTTGTTGTCCCAAAGAAAGTTGGTGAGCGCGAGTTCCTATTTTGCCGATAGGTGAGCACTGATGGTTGCCATTTTGGCGGGATCACCGGTTCCTAGGTCGATTTGCTTGATGTCGGCTTCTTTTGGTGGTGCTAGGATGCTGGGCTTTTTAGCTGGTATCTCTAGCTCTTCTGGGCTCATTTCTGCTGCGATAGTGGCTATTTCTTTTCTACCATCGGTGGCTTGTGCTTTTGCTACAATTTGGATTGCCTGAACATCGCAGTCAAAAGCGCGCTTAAAATCACTTCGAAGAGAAAGGACACCATTAGGCCCTGGCATCTTAAGCAACAGGTACGGATAATGCGGTAACGCCATGAATTTTGCTAGTGCTGGGCGCCCGAGGATGTGATGAATCAAAGTCTGCAACTTCAAACTTGATGAACTCTATACGGTAGTTGGAGGGAGTTCCAAAAGTGACCGGTAGAGTGATTTGTCCAAGTGGCATCGCTGCCTTGCCGGGTACTATGCCATAAAAAGGTGTGCTCGTTGGTGTAATCATCCCGGCGAGTTGTAGTCCCATCTTCCTTAGAGTTTCTAAAAAAATGATGTTGAGTCCGGCTCCCCCATCGATTAGTACTTTTGTGATAGTCATACTGGCAATAGTTGGATCTAGAACCAGTGGGTAATGGCCTGTGTTTCCTATGTTAGTCCATTGGTCTTCTCTTGAAAATTGGATTGGATACTGTGACCAATTGAGATATCTTGGAGTGGTCGGTTCTACTGCCATGATGGTTCGTAGAGCTAACTTTTCTTGATGTTTGCTTCTAGAGTCTGGGGCTCCGGCGAAGATCACTGCTACCGTCCCCCTGGATTTTTGGAATCCCTTGTCTTCATGGTTGTCCTCATCTTTTTTCTGATTGTCTTCTTTGGTATTCTCCTTACTATCTTTTCTTGTGTATCGATCTTTGAAGGTGTAGCAATCTCTGATGGTGTGATTTCCTTTGGGGTGCAAGATGCAACGCATGTTTTCAATGTCGTCATACCTTCTGGACTTGGAAAACTTCCTTGATTTGTTAGTTACCGCTACGGTGTTGTCTGGTCCACGTTTTCTCTCTTGATGTCTGTTGTTTCGATGATTTTGCTTGTCTGGGTTGTCTTGGTCGTTTCTATCCGGGAACCTTTCTCGTGTCTTCTCCTCTGCAGTAATCATCTTTTCTACTGTTCTTCTAAATTCTTCAATGTTTCTCGGGTTTTCTTTGCAGAAGTCTTGAAATTGCCACCTAGCCATGATTCCGTGAGAGAAAGCTTCAATTACTTCTCGTTCGGTGATGTCATGTACTTGGGCACGTAGTTCGCCAAATCGTCGATAGTAATCTCTGAGACTTTCACCCCCTTTTTGCTTGAGTCCCTTTAGTTCTACGTGGGTGATTGGATGCGTAATGATACCCGCGAAATTTTCATAGAAAGCTCTTTGTAACTCCTCCCAATTTCTGATTGATCCTAGATTCAATTTGTCGAACCATTGGAGGGGCATGGTTTCTAGGGCCATGGGAAAGAATAGGGTCTTGATATCGTCGTCTCCTCCAACTAGTTCAATCGATTGCGAGTATATCCTGAGCCACTGCCTTGGTTCAGTTTTGCCATCATACTTAGAGTGGTTGGACGGCTTGAACTTGTGAGGTAGTCGTATTGAAGCAAGTCTGTTTGCAAAACAGGGGAATCTATCGTGTGTTCTGGCTTCTTTGTATTCTGATTCGGCACCTCCCTCTGGCCAACTGTTGTTTTGGTGAGAGTAGTTCTGCGAGGCTATCTGAGCAGGTGCTTTGCTTCTGGTCTTTCTTGGTTGTTCGACTCGGTAGCTTTGACTATGATCCCTTCTACTTTCTTTGTTGTGACTTCCGCTTGGTCCAAGTCTCTTGAAAGTGGATTTCCTTTGATTTTGATCTTCTTGCCAATGAGACGTTGACCTGGCGGGTAGTCTTGAGCGGGTCCTTCCTTCGTGCGTCCTCAGGGCTGTTGACCGGAGAAAATCACAGAGTTGTTCTTGTTTTTCACTAGGATGTGAGGTCACTCTGAGTTCTTCTAGTGCTTCTCGGATCTTATCGTAGGGTGTATTTGCCGTGCGTCTTTCTTCGACTTCTCGTTCTAATTTTCTTCTATTGTACTCGGCCAGTTCTGATTCATATTTGATCCAAGCTTCCTTGCGCTGCCTAGCACAGTTTTGGCGTCCTTGTTTCAACTTGTTTTTTCTTTCTCTGGCTTGCTTCTGATTCTCGGTCTCACCATCGTGCCCTTGGGTAAAGGGTGATATGTTGGACTCAGATTCGTCCGATGACCTAATGTCGGGTACTTCTAGGGGGACCAATGGTGATCGAGGACGACGAACCATGAATACTTCTTGTGCATGAATTGTTCTGCTATCAGCATCAGTTTCCACACTGTCGGAGTTGCTGATAACTTTAGTAGAGGCTTCGAGGTCACAGATCGAGTCTCCTTCTTGGTAGGGTAGAATTGTTGTCGTCATCGTGTCGACTAGTCGGGTTCCGCTATCCTCAGGAACAGAACCTGGCCAGTGGATGATGCAGTCTTGAGATGTTATAGTCAGTATTAGACCTTCCTGAGCTCCCTCCAGTGGCATTCTAAGCACCGGATTAGGGGATCCTTCAGGCCGTGCCTGATAAGATGTTGCCGTGTTGTGGAGTCCAAACGGAAAAAGACCCGACTTCTTGAAAAGACTCTGATTGTACTCCGAGTTGTATTCTTGATAGGCTAAGGCCACGTTCTTAAGCCCCATTGGAAAAGAACTCGATTTCTTGGAAGAACTCGGGTAAGACTCCATTTCGAATGCGGAACCTGAGTTTGAGTCGGATGCGCAAAGTCACGAAATCTGGATCTAATCGGACATCGTGAGTTGTGCGAATCTTCCAGTGAGTTGACCTGTCATAGTCGCCAAAATAGAATGGTCTTCATGGTGATTCGAATCTTTGAGGAGACGGCTTTGGAGCTTGCCATTGTCGTCCACCTCATAGATCCATGAGCCAAAGATGAAGGTTGATCCCATCGAGAAGATCATGTTGTCGAGGTCCGTCGAGCTCTTGGATGCAAATTCGCCGAAAGCCCCTACCTGGCGCACCAGCTGTCGATGTTTGACCACCGATAGCCTGCCACGGGGGTCTCCGGGGCAGTATGTTCGAGCTTCAGTGTATGCGGAGCTCGATGGTGAACGCAAGAGACAGTCGATTTATCTTGGTTCGGACCCTCGATCATGATCGAGTAATAGTCCTACGTCCAGTCGGCGTTAGCCTTTGTGTTGGATTGATTGTGAAGTATTGTGTCATTTAGTCCCATCTCTAGGAACCCTGCCTCCTTTATATAGTCAGGAGCCTAGAGTCCTAGTCGGTTTACAATGAGAGTTCATAGTAGGATTACAGAATAATACTACTACTAGGATTACATGGGAAGAATCCTAGTTAGACTAGATCTTCTCCCTTCCTTGCAGGGTATCCCGTGGGTCCTACACCGACAGACCTCTTGCTGTTCTCCATGATCTCTAACCTACGAAAAAGCAGGAACTATGCTAAGGGTGTAGAAGGTTTGAGGCAAAGTGAGTTATACTTGGATCCACTGCCAAGGCCCGTTTATATAGCCCAGGAAGGCGCGAAGATAGATTTCACCAGGAGATATGAAATTGAAATCAGAAACGGAAACGGACCGGCACTCCAGGAATTCAGGAGATGGATAACGGAAGGATAACAAATTCGAACTTATCGTTTCCCAAAATTACGAAGCATCGTGAGATGGATACAAAGAATCTATATTAACTAGAGATCTACCCACCAAGGCATCTTTGGATTGAAGGGAGTTAGGATCCCCATAAGGCTGAGGGTCATCGTAAACCAAGTCACATCGGCCCATTGATAAGATTGTGCAAGAGAAAGAGAAAAGCCGCCTGCCTAACAGATACACAGCTAATTCCTCGGTGACTGGGAGACCGCTGGAAAGAAGCTTGTGGCTTTCCCGATAGGCATTTGATGGAACAAACAAGGGAAAGGTATCCACATATTCTAGCCTTCACAAAACACTAAAACAGCTTTGTGAGCATGGAGAGAAGACTTAGGTGATATCACAAGAATTCTTCTAACCACGATGGCTGGTCTTCTTGCTCAACGAAGCGCTAGAATAAGTGACACAATTACCCCATACACAAGAATTCTTCTAACCGCTCGAGATCATCATAACAAAAGGATAAACCATGGAGGGTCCAACGGAGTTGGGAGCACTCGGAAAGACGGATGGAAGAGAAACATGGCTGAAGTAGTGAGTTGCTCTCGCCAGGGTCGGATAAGCGTTTTATAGCCAGCCCGAGAAGATAAATCCAAATGCCCGTGAAATAGTGGTGCTCTTGCAAAAGTTTTGGGGATAGGCTCGTGAATGGACGCAAGCGGCGACGAACGGTGGACCCTAGATCAAGGTTCTCTACCCGTGACTGTGGACCAATCAGGGATGCAGATAGGATAATTTTGGAATAAAATTACTTTTATCCCAAAATTGGGGGGCATGTGTTTACACCAGAATTTGGAAGAAGGATTTTAGAGGCTCGAAAGCTCCCAAAAACATGTCAGCAAGGGATCAATTGTGTGTAGATCGAAAACAGCTGATTCAAATGCAGCACTAGAATCGGCTTTCTTCAGATAGCGCCAGCGGATAACGACAGAAGCTATGATCGGCGCTGGACGAGACATGCTGGACTCTACAAAAAGAGGAAGATTAGAGTCCAAGTTATCTTAAATTAGGGATGTTTTCATTTTTATGCCAAAGATTGTAACAAATTGTGCTCAAGTACGATTCATGTCTAGACTCCGGGTATAAATATCAAACTCGGCTATTGTAAGAAGACATCAACCAATCAAATACAAGTCAATTTACTTTTTTTGGCTCTGGCCACCCCTTAGGAGTAGGAGTAGAGTAGATCTCGGTGAGTTCTTCAGCGAGTACGGCTGTATCTATCCGGTCGACCTCCACTGCTTGTCTGTAAGTATTATCATGGTTTATACCTTTGTTCGTATGGCTACAACGATCCGGTTGACCCCCACTACGACTCTGGTATAGGCTAGTTATCGACTCTTGCCTAGTTCAAGTATGGCCTGTGTGATTCTTCCTCACACCCCACTGCTTGAACTAGATCAAGGTCAAGTTATCGGCTCTACCTTAGTATGGCAGTCTTTGGTAGATTTATTAAGTTACCGATATTGCTTATTGCTTTCATTGTTTATCTAATTACAGCAATATCACTCTGCCCGATTGAGATTGATCTGGATCGCCCTTATATCTTGTTTAACTCATCGTTTGCTAATCTAAAACTGATCTAATCTACATCTTAAGCGATAAGTTATGTTTTTATCGGCTATTTTATATCAATCTTAATCGTGCATAGTGTGTGGTTAAGGCATGTTCGATCTTGAGTAGATCTATTGGTTAGCGAGAACCGTTCCATGGCCCGTTATCACGGCCTATGGGATTCTGCCTCTCACCCCACTGTTAGCACCGTGGAGTGGGGATCGTTAGTTGATAGATCCGTTCCTAAGAAGGCATGACCTTAACTGTGCGCTATGCCTGAAATGGCTGTTTAGCCGATATCGAGTGCTTCCACGAACAGTTCACATTACGAGACCGTTGAAGTAGAGATAAGTTGAAAGATATGTTAGCCCCATGATCTTGTTATTGTATTACGGCCTACATGATTCTACCTCATGCCACACTGATATTAGTAATGAGTTAGGGTCGTCGAGTCTATTGTTGTTTCTATGGCCTGCATGATTCTGCCTCATGCTCCACTGGTCATGGCGATAGATAAGATCTAACATGTTCATTAGATTTATCTTTATTAAATGGTTAAGTGGTGCTGAACTGTTTCTTTATATAAAGAGGGGTTCGGTTGCTTGTAATCATTGGCTCAGTTTAAACTAATCATCATCGATATCTTATTGCCATTGATTAATTTTTGCTTGAATTATATTTATCCTGGATAATAACCGATTCTTCTTACACAACCCTATGAGCTTTAACCGATTTATTCTTATGAATATGCTAGAATCGACTATTTAGTCGATCTCCTCTCATATCGGCTCTCAGAGCCGCACATTCGGGACTGTCTAGCAACACCGGCATGTTTCGCCCTTAATTATTGATAAGCTTTCTCTCCTTGTCATTTGCAGGGTCAAATTGACTGGCACGTCTCGAGAAGATTGCGCAGGATCGACCACCCTTGCGCTAAAGCTAGGCGGACCTACTCCATCGAGCGGACCCTTCCGGCTTGCTGCGTGTGTCCTCGGCACGGAGACAAAAATTCTATGTCAACACAAATTAAATCCATCTTCTAACAAGGCTTCCAAAGTGTTTTAATGAGATTTTCGACTAAGTGCATCTGCTACAACATTGACTTTTCCTGGATGGTAGTGCACTTCCAAATTATAGTCCTTGATTAGCTCTAACCATCTTTGTTGTCTCATGTTTAGTTCAGGTTGAGTGAAGATATATTTGAAACTTTTGTGGTCAGTATATATGTGACATACGTTTCCCAACAAGTAATGTCTCCATATCTTCAACGCATGAACAACTGCTGCAAGCTCTAAATCATGCGTAGGATAATTGACTTCATGCTTTCTCAACTGTCGAGAAGCATAGACAATAACTCTTCCTTCTTGCATGAGCACACACCCCAAACATATACCCGATGCATCACAGAACGCATCGAAAGGCTTTTTCAATGTCGGATTGTGCTAGAACAGGAGCTGTAGTTAACAAGGTCCTTAGGGTGTGAAAAGCTACTTCACACTCTGGTGTCCAACTGAACTTTTCATCTTTCTGAAGTAGTCTGGTCATGGGCTTACCTATCTTGTAGAAATCAAGAATGAAACGACGATAGTAACCTGCTAACCCTAGAAAACTCCAAACTTCATGAACCGAAGTTGGGACCTTCCAATCTATGATCAGTTGTACTTTAGATGGATCTATAGATATTCCATCTCTAGATAAGATGTGACCCAATAAAGGTACTTTGCTCAACCAGAATTCACACTTACTGAATTTGGCATATAACTTATGTTCCCTTAATCTGGACAAAACAATTCTCAGATGCTCTGCATGGTCTGCTTCATTTTTTGAATAAATCAAGATATCATCGATAAATACCACCATGAACTTGTCGAGCTCGGACATGAATATCGAATTCATCAAGTACATGAAGTAGGCAGGAGCATTTGTCAGTCCAAAAGACATGACCAAATACTCGTACAAACCGTACCTAGTGGAGAAAGCTGTTTTAGGTATATCCTCTGGCCTGATCTTAATCTGGTGATAGCCTGACCTCAAGTCAATCTTGGAGAATACCTTTGCTTTTGCCAATTGATCGAATAAGATATCGATATGAGGCAAAGTATATTTGTTCTTAATGGTCACAACATTAAGCGACCTATAATCCACACACATTCTCAAGGATTTGTCCTTCTTTACAAATAAAGCTAGACATCCCCATGAGGACGAACTAGGTTGAATGAGACCTTTGTCAAATAGTTCTTGTAACTAAATTTTAAGTTCAGCTAACTCATTTGGTGGCATCCTATAGGGTCTTCTTGAGATAGGTGTCGTACCTACCACTAACTCAATCTTAAATTCCACATCCCTATCAGGTGGTAAACCTGGCTACTCATCTGAAAATACATCAAGAAACTCACCAACCACTGAAATATCACAAAGGGTAGTGGCTTGGATAGCACAAGACAAGTTTTGGAGATCAAAACTTCGGAGAAGTGGTACTAGAAAAGCATTACCTCAATTTGGTTCTCTCAACATAATTGTCCTAGTGCTAGTATCAATGAGAACCCCATGATCGCTCATCCATTTCATGCCTAAGATCACATCTATGGCTAATCCGGACAATACTATCAGATCCATCATATACTCCCTCTCTTGTATCGAGATGAGCACATCCCTAACTATCTGATTTGTAGAGATAGTAGCCCTAGCCGAACTTATACTATAACCACCCTTGTTTACCTCAATTACTTTCTGATCATACTTAGATGCAAATGCTTGGCTCATAAATGAATGAGAAGCTCCAGAATCAAATAAAACAATGGTGGGATGTTTGTTAACAAGAAACATACCAGCTATGACAACCTCTCCCGCAGGAAGTTCTTCAACAGCGGTATAATGCACGTATCCTAGACATGCTTTAGGATTTTCCTGACTCTGATTTCCCTAGTTTTGATTGCTGTTCTTCTTGGGATGGGGCATTCCTTGGCCCAATGACCCAACTAATTACAGTTGAAGCATGGCTGATTGCTCCTGGGTCCTGCTGAGCTTCCTTGCCCTCCGTTCCTCTTGGGTAGGGCAATGGTGAATGCCTTACGAAACACCTTCTGAGGTCGGTTGGCCTGGGCTTTTGGCGGAGGAGGCCTAAACTTGGGCGCTGGCGGTCGAAACTATGGCCAAGCCGCCACTGGAGCCCTGGACTAGGAAGACCCTGAGGCACTTGCCTCAGCTACTATCTTGCGGCCTTTTGCTACCGCATGCAGATTGTTCTGATTCTCTTGAGTCAAGGCATCACTGATGAACTCATTGTATGTGGTGCACCTCGAGTTGGCCATAGTTTTCATCAGCTTAGTGTTAAGGCCTCTCTTGAAACTTTCAATCTTCTTTTCCTCTATATCGACGAACTCTGGGGCATAACGGGACAAGTTGTTGAATGCATGCAGGAACTCGGCGGCTTTCATGCGCATTAGCCCTGGGGGAATGTGATGCCCCCGAAAGGCTAACTTAAATTGCTCTCATGTGACCTGTGAGTTGGCAGGTTGGGAGGACAGGAAATGGGTCCACCATAATTCGGCCGGTCCCTGCAACTGATGGGACGCATATTCTGCCTTCTAATGCTCTGTAACCCTCAATAGACGAAACTTTTGCTCAATTGTGTTAAGCCATTCATCCGCCTGAAGCGGTTCTTCGGCCACTTTGAAGATAGGAGGTTTGGTGTCTAGGAAATCCTTGAAAGAGCTGTATTGATTCGGCTCAGGTCTCTGTTGTTGCTGACGGGCGTGAGCAGTATTCTGCGTGATGAGGCGTAGTGTTTCCTCTATTGTTCTCTGACTACCCAAGAACTGTGCGAAGAATTTATTCGCAGGCGGTGGTGGCGGTGGTGGTAAGTCACCGTCGTTGCCCTCTTAGCTGTTGCCTGCTCCAGCGCGAGTGCGAGTAATTTGCAAAGTTACAACAATATGTGATTATTGGATGATGTTAGGACATTGCAGATGAATTGTATAATTATGCCAAACTAAAATTACTAGAGAGAATCTTAAATTCATACAATAAAATAGAAGCATAATAATTCGTTCTCGCAATATGGCATCACCAATTTGATCACTTATCGTGCTCGCAACGCGTTAACATGCATGTCATAACCCACCAGTAAAACGAAACTGGAATTTCATTAAAGTTCAACCCATAATGTAACGACATGCAAGGTGCCAATATTACACGGACATCAAATCACGAATACCGAACTTCAACTACAAGTCCATTACATAAATAACAGGGATACATCTAGCGCTCTAACTAATCACTAGACGATGCTAATCTTCCGCGTGCTCGCTGTCGAGGTCGGAGATAGGATCGTCCTCATCCTCTAGCTCTACTTCTTCTTCCTTCCAACCATCATCCTCGATCAACATCTCTGGATCTTCTTCTTCCTTATTAAGAATCGGGTGCAGTTGGTTGTTCAAGAAATGCACCTCATGCTGAAGATCAACCACCATGTTCTGGGTCTGTGTAAGCTGCTGACGCAAGTCCCTCTCGTCTACTATGCACTTCTGTGCCGTAAATTCCCGCTTTTGGTAGCGGCATTATCCTGTGTTTTTATGGACTTCATCTTTCTTCTCCTCGTCACTCATTAGTATACCCAAATAGCAGGTTTCTCTTTAGTGTTTAGATGACTGCAGCCACAAGTGGAGAACAATGACGTTTATTTGTTTTAACTCGCACTAAACCAAAGTAAAGTAAAGAAGGCTGCAAAGAAGGTGTCTCATCCAGATTAACATACTTACAGTTGCATAAAAAATGTCGCCACTTGTACCTCTTTATTCATCTTTCAGTCTCTCAAGCATCTGCATAATGCTATAGTACCCTTGTGAAAGTGAAACCTTCCAATGATTTGTAGTGGCACAAGCGGTACTACTCGAATAACTTTGGCACGTTAGGTGTTTGGCAATATATCAACTGTACTAGAAAGAAAAAACTTTGTATGAAACATCCTTATCTATTCACATTAGCTGAGATGCCTTTTGGATCCCATTGGTGCACCAGTAATGTATATGTGATACTGTGTGTCGAGTGTCGATGTATATTTGAGAAAGAAGGTTTCTCTTTTGGAGAATTTTGAGAAAGCACTTTTCACTTTGTCAAAAAGGAAAAAAAATGCGTAAGGTGAAAATTTTCAAAAAAATAACTAAAAACCAACAGCCAGAAGTTAAAAGCCAACTTTTTTGAGCCAAAAGCCTAATTGCCTAAACATTGCAGGTTATGCCTTAGATAGATTTGAATAACGTGCTAAGGCACGGTCACGGAAAACTCTATTTAGATAGATTTGTTGCATCAAGAGAAAGAACATAATAATAATGATTTCTTGCAACAGCCATCAAGGAATATCGCTTGGTCACCAACGTTGTCTGTTCCAAAGGTTTAGGGCCTCGATCAACAGTGCATATTTCCTCCTGGTGGTGATTCTGTCTGCCCTTGCAACCTGCGAATGAGTGACCAGACAGACCACACATGAAAAAAAAGGAAAGCCGGGACAGGGTAGTAGGAGGGGCATCGAGATCCAAATCGGATGGGGAATGAAGCCGGAGATGTTGTTCCTGGTGGATTGATCGCAAAGGAACCAAACCAGTACAGTTCAGATAGATATCCATCAACAGAATACTGCAGGCTGCATCGTCGTCTTTTGTGACTTATCCTGAAGCTGAAGCATGCATGCGTTCTGGTTCTCGCAGTTCTGAAGAATCTCTTGCTCCCTCCTATCCTATCCATTCTTTATGGGTAAAGAGAGAGAAAGAAGAATCATATCCACTGCACTTTGAGCAGGATGAACATCTCGGTTTGGATAGCAGCAAGCACGTCTGCACGTGACACATCCCCTTCTGCTGCCCCTTTTGCTCCTTTCCGTTGTTCATATCCCCATTTCTCCTTCAGGTCCTTCCTGTTTGGAATGCAGGAAAAAAAAATTTCCATGTTCCTGATGAGTGCCATGTGAAATCGATCCGATTTCTATAAAATTTCTGCGTCTGAATCCGGGAAACTCAGAAGCACTGAAACGAAACGCAGAGAAGATCGGTCACTTGATCCGGTCGCGTCATCCGGATTAATGCTATGTCACCAATGATCCTTAGGATCTGTATATTCTAAGCAAATCCTCTGTTTAGGTCGGAATGCGATGTTTGAGCGACCGCTACCGAGCAGCCGAGGTCGTCGTCACCCCATACGCATTTCCCGCCATCCAATCCGTATCCGAGCACACTGTTCGTTCGTTGGCTCGTCCATGCCAATGCCCAGCGCGCGCATGCATGCTTGGAAATATGCGGTTCAGTCTCAAGGGCCAAGGGGACATGCAATGCATGTCGCCATCCCTGACTGGGAAAATCCTGCATCCGCCCGGTCCTCAAAGTCTCGCGTTTCATTTGCAAGACGAGCAAGGCATCGCAGGACTGGACGGGCGATTGATTACATCAGGCCGTCTCGTCATCCGTCCCGTCCGTGACATAAACCGGGCACGGGCAGGAAGGCACTGCCTTCAGACGGCTTCGTCGCACTGTACATTGCATAGATGCCCAGCCTGTCCGAGCTGTGACGGCGAGCAAAGCAACCGTGTGGCCGGCTCCGGCTGCGCCGTCGCTCGTCGCCGTTGTTACCACGAGTTCCTTCTGCATGCCGGGCCGAGCTGTGTTTTTCTGTGGCGGCGGACCGTGGAAAAACTGTCGTGCTGGCTGGCCGGCGTGGTGGGGCGGCACGCAGAAAACGAGATGAGGAGGGGGACCGGCCGGCCAGATGGCCCAGATGAGGCGGGAGGCACAGGCACGTACACCATGCGCTTAAGTGAAACGAAAACGATGGGGGTACGGACATAATAAGAGAGGCTCAAAATATCACCGGAACTCTGGCCGAATTTCGCTGTTATTGGCCAACAGAAGAATTCAGTCCGGACGACTGCTGTGCCATGGAGACCAGACTCCAGAGCGCGACAGGGGCGTGCGCGCGGGCGCGCGGCAGCATGCACGTACGCACACATGTATGGCATGCGATGCAGTGGCGACCGTGAAGTCTACATCCACCGAACCGAACCCGCGGCATGTAATGTAAACTGTGTATGGTGACCACTGCACAGGGGACAATACCAACGCCCTGTTCGCTTGACGTCGAGCTGCTTATCCTTGGAAAATCCTGTGGCTTGGATTAGAATACCGAATACCAGTCAGTCAGACTGAATCCAAGACGAGATTTGGTCTGTGTTGTGCTCCCCGATGGATGGCAGAACTGACAGAGAACGTTCTCTTTCAGATTCTCTTTCAGGTCGGAACTGCCGCCTGCCGGCCATGACGGACCGGAGCAGCGCACCTGACTGACCTAACATTCCACGACTGCCACTGCAATCAGGCTTGGGCCCTGTCTGTCTCAGCCTCTCAGGGAGATCGGAAATCGAAGGAAATGGTCTGAAAGAGGCAAGTCTGAACACGGGTGACCGATGAAAGAAAGACTGCTCGTCCAGCTGAGGTGAAAATATCTACTCTCGTCTACTCTGAACGAATCGAAGAATCATCAGCAAACACCGAGCATGCATGCATGTTCAGTGGCCGCTCTGCTGACTGCTGCTGATAAGGTGCCGGTGTGCCGGACCACCCCGGTTGGTTGTGCTGCGCTGGTACGGTGGCCCGGAGCGTGGTGGTACCAGCTCAGCTCGTGGCCACCGGCGGCCGGCACGGAGGCACAAGGAACGCGTGCTGTCGCGCTCTTGGATGGGGGTACTGTGAGTACCGGGACCAGTGGCCGTATATGGGAAGCGCAAGTTTGAAACGAAACGAAACCGAGGGAGGGAAGGAGTGGCGTGTAACATATGGTCAGATATGGTGTCCTCGATCGGCTGCCTGTTGCGGCCATACAAGCCACAGTGGACTGCTTCCGGGAAATGTGGTCAGCAGCACGCAGGCGGGTGACGCAGCGTGCTGATGCCTGGCCGGTGGCCGGAGCATCGACCAGGCCACGGGTCGTCGTCGTCCTGCCCCTGCCTGGCCGGCGTCCAACAAGACGGTGGTGCTCCCTGTATCTAAAGGCCCACGACGAGTTTTACTGGTTTGGCGGGCTGGCGGCCCAGCCCCTGCGGGAACAAGCAGCCCGACACTGAGCATGCCACGAAAGGTGAGGCCCATTATGAAACAAGATAGTGGTATTTTCTACCGGCCCACGAACAACTCAGGTGCCCCGCGTCCCTCAAGAGGACAAGAGCCCACAGCCCATCATTCCGCTCCGCCGTCTATATGAGGCACAGGCACCCAACGCCATCGGCCAGCCCTCGCCGCCGCCGCCGCCTCTTCAACCCTAGCTAGCTCCTCCCCGCCCCAGTCATCGTCCAGATTTTGATGTTTTTCGCTTTTTTTTTAAGTTTCTTCTGTTTCTCTCGCCCGGATCGTTGTTTATCGTGTGCGTTTGCCATTTGTATAAGAAGAAGCCGTCGCCTTTGAGAGAACTGAATGGCTGCATCTTGCACGTGCCATCTCGGTTCCGTTGCGGGCGTAGAGAAAACCGGTATCGGTTCTGGATCTCCGTCTGCTCCGTCCCATCCTTCGCATCATAACCCGTTGCGAGGTGGGAGATGGGTTCCTGAACATATCCTTTTAGTTTCAGATTCATATTCAGATTCGTCTCTTTCGAGTGAGCACTGAGCAGAGCCGCACTTTTCTTTTCTTTCCCGTTCCAAGTTAGTGAGATTGGGCGTGGCTAGCGATCCGTGCTCGTCTGATACACGCGAGGCCTAGAGTTTCTTTGGAGCCGCCCGTCGATCCGCCGCCTCTCCTGGATCGGCTTTGAGGCGGAGCTGTGCGGCTCTCCGCATATTGTTATTGTTTGGTCTGCACTGCGTGCTGATTTTCAAGTTTGCTGCTGAATTGCAAGCATGGCCTTCATAATCCCGGATTAACTCGCTTAGCTGTTCTTCCGATTCATGGGAGGCCGAGATCGATGTTCCCTGGGAGTTTCGCTGATAGCGCCTTCTCCCCCCGTGGAGGTGCTTCATTAGTAACTCACCACACAAGCACTGCTTCTTTGTTATCCTCTGCATCTGCAATATTTTTCAGCTATATTTTCAGCCGTTCAAACAAGTCTCTTGTTTTTTTTTTTACCTGCTCACCGTATTCGCCTTAACTCACTGGCCGCAGACTCTAGAAACTGATGAGTAGCACCATACCTCGTTGCTTAACTGAATTAAACTATGAACTAATAAACCAGTAATTTAATTGAATGAAACAACTTTTTTTTTTTTTTCAAAAACCGTTGTGCCAGAGGCGTATGTGTATATACTAGGTCAGTCTGCGCCCGGATTCTTTAACGCATATGAGAGCAATTCTGGTTGCTTTGAACATTGAACCTTTTCACTTTAGGCACATAATTTAGACCAGTTGCTTTAGGTGAAACTGACTATACTGTTACGGTTGAATTGTTGAAAAGAAAAAATCTTTTATTAGTAAAAAAGAAGTCGAACAAGTCATTTTTAGATGGTGATAATTTAGACCAGTTGCTAGGTGACTATATTGCGAAAAGAATGAGTAATGACTTAGATGGTGAATGAGGTACACGCTCTGTTCGCATCGCTGAAAAAGTCGAGGCACTGTTTCCAGCTGAAAAAGACGGATTATGACCCTGTTCGCTGGGTGGAATCTGGATGAATCTAAAAGAATTTGTGAGAGAGTGAACAGTGAAAATCATCCGTGCACAGTAAAATTTGGCTGGTTTTCTTATCAGCCGAACCGCCCCTATAAGAGAAGCGAACAGCGCCACATAGACACATGCCCTAATTTCTCGTATTTAGTCAAGTTAACTCCTGCAAAACTATTATCGTAACTAGCTAATCTAGTTGAGTTGGTGTAATCTCTAGGTTGGGAAGCCTATTCTTTGTATCGAGACTAGCAAGAGCAAAGAAAGCGATAAATACACCGTGTCGGCAAAAAATGCAATTATGCGATTGTCAGTCAAATTTGACTAAATTTATAGTAAATATTATTAGCATTTATCTCCTTAAGTAAATATGTTATGAAAATATATTCTATAACTAATCTAATGGTACTTATTTTTTATAAAAAATGTTAGTATTTTTTATATAAATTCAGTTAAAGTTCAAATTGCTTACTTTTCAAAAACGAAAATTGCATTCTTTCGTAGATGGAGGAAGTAGAATAAAAGTTCCTTACAAGTATAGTATAGCCTAAGAAGGCGGTTATGACTACACCTCAAAAGGATCCTATCCTTAAAAGTATAGCGTGGGGAGCAATCTATCACCAGATGTGGTGGTGACATGTTGGTTGCACTTCAGCTGAATGAACTTTCGGTGGCAAGGGAGATATTAGCAACCCCTTGTAGTTAGATGCATTTTTACCTGATAAAGCCTTTCTTATTGAAGTATGATCTATTCTTCTATCTTTGAAAATCAACTTGGGATAAAGCCCGTCTAAGCAGAAGGATGAGAGGGGTTGAGAATGCAAAGGGTTTGAACCACAAATGAAGAAGTAAACAATTAGCAGCAGCTGAACTGCTATTTTGACAAAGAATCTGAAGTAAAATCACATATTTGTTGTTTACATGAACGTTCTCAACATGATAATTTTTTCAGTCGGAACAGTGTTTTTCTTTCACAACATTTCAGCCAGAACAGTGTTTTTCAGCCAAGTTTCAGCAAGCCGAACAGGGCCTATTTAAGAAAAATATACGGTCCTTGGCTTTTGGTAGAATGAGAGGACACGTTTGTAAGATTCATCCATGCAATGGATGCAAGTACAACCAAGCTGCGTGGCTCCACCCTGCAATACTAAGATCAAAGTTGATAGTGTAATTTTTCTTTTACAGATGACGTGTAGCTTTGACAACATAAAAGTGTGTGTCATGCTCATCAGTAAAACTACAACTATGTAAACCTATGTTCTAATGATTTAAACCTATGGAAAATCTATATCAATTTTTTAGACGTAGAGGCCTAGCTAATGAGTAGAGATACTGACCTCTCTGGTGTTATTAGTAGGTTTTGCACGGGAGGAACCTTCACCATGGACCTGTGGATCAGCTGAAGGCTGAATGCCAAAGATCTGTTTGTGAACATACTTACTATAGAAGATGCATATGTAAGCACAAAGATTTTTTTTGAAACAGTAAGCACAAAGAATTAAGAAGCCGAATAAAACACTGACCAACTTAAAAAGATGGACTCAATCTTTTGTAGTGCTTCAAGAGAAGCAGTGAGGTGTGGGCGTGTGGCTCACATTGCGTGTTGTATATCCTTGTTATATCTCAGAAGGCAGAAAACCACACATGCTTATAACTGAAGCGATCAATGTGTCAACCGGATTCCAATTATTTCTCCAGAATGGAACCATTTTTTGTTCCTGCAGCAAGTACCACTTGGAACATCAACCTCTCTCCAATATAGATTTGGTGAAGAAGAATAAGAGCATTTCCATCTGAAGTTAACCTCCCTCACAAGAACAATGAACAAAATGGCAATGCAACATTTAATTCGAAGCCTCATAATGCAACATTTTAATCCGATCTAACCAAAAATATTGAAAATTTTGTTCTACTATCTAACCAATAAATACTAAAAAGTAGGTAGGAAAATATATCACATAGAAGAACAAACTAAAAGGAAAAGGTTCTAGAAAAATCTGTACTGTGGCAACTAAATAAACATTAATATTATCAAATAGCATGAGTAAAAGGGTGGATAAACTTGCAGATGCTTAAAGAGCTAACTGAACTAATTATATGGAAAACCCTATGTATATCCCTTCACCATAATCAAGGTAATGTCTTCTATTTAAAAATTTATATAAACCTAATACTTTTATTGATGTTAGCGTTAAAAAAACACAAGATAGGGCAATGTATTGGGTGATTGATCAACCTTCTACATTATAGCATTTATTATAGTGACACTGGCACGTGCCCCGCCAATAACTATGCCATTTGAATATGGGTTCAATTGCAACTTGTTTCATATATTAGATTAGAATATTACTTTGATTTCAACACTCTACATGTGAGACAACCTTTTATATTAGAGATGTTTACACTTTTCCAAAGAAATCATTAAGACTCAAAGTTATTTTGTTTGAAGGAAAACCTCAAATTTTATTGCAAACATAGGTGCAGTGGACAAAGTGTTGTGTGTCCGCCAACTTTGATTTTGGCTACCGTTCGGCCCACGTTGAAGTGGTCAGATATTATTTTGTTCCCGCTGCGACGCACGGGCATGATCCTAGTTAATTAAATAATTATCCATCAAAGTACTATTACTACTCCCTCCATTTTATTTTATCTGGCGCAAGTTAGAATGACACGATCTCATAGATTATACTTTGACCATTTATTTGCTTTATATTATATTATATTATATATGCTTATAAACTTATAATCATTGAATAGTATAATTCCTTACACATCCATGGTATAATATTTTTCTCTCACAATAATATAATAGTTAAAATTTATTAGCCTAATTATTGGTCAAAGTTTTTAAAGTTTAAATCTTAATATGCATGTGCGCCAGATAAAATGGAATGAAGGTAGTATTTTTTTAATGTTGTAAGGAACATGTTAATGCTAGTGCTAAAAGCGTTGCTGATTGCTAAAACGATTTTTCTTATCGACAAGACATTAAATTGCTTTTTTCGTTCATCGATATCACTATTGTAGGGTTAAAATGTCGGGCTAGAGAGGGGTGAATAGTCCTTTCTAAAATTAAACACGCCAACTAACCGAAACAAATACGGAATTAAAACTATCGGTCTAGCCAAGACTACACCCCTGTATCTAAGTTCACAAACACCATATAAAGATCCTAATTAGGTAACATAGGTGTCGGGATAGCTAGATCTCACCTAAACAATTCTATTATCAAGGTCACACAAACCTATGCAACTAGTACTTAGACAACCAGGAGAGCTCCTACACAATCTAGTAAGCAAAAGCATAAAACCACCTAAGCTCACTAGCAATGCTCAATAACAAGGCTACACAAGCTAAATTAGAAGCTCAAATTACTTAGCTACACAAACTAAGCAATATAACTAACAAGGCTACTCAAGCCAAATTAGTTACACAAGAGAGCTACTTCCATGCTACACAAGCAAGAAGATAACTAGCAAGCTATACAAGCTAACTAATTACAAGAGCAATTACATAAGCACAAAGTATGAATAAGTGAATGCAAGCTTGTGTAAGGGAATTGCAAACCAACGGGATAAACAAGGTTAACACGATGATTTTTATCTCGAGGTTCACGTGTTTGTCAACACGCTAGTCCCTGTTGAGATAAGCTCTAAGGTTGTCGCCGGTCCTCTTGCTAGTGGTGACCCGCAAGTCACACTCTCCCACGTGGAGTGCTTACCACAAGCTGTAGCACTTTGACACAACCAGACCACTTGTCACTCTTCGTGTCTCGCTCTACTAGAGTTGCTCTTCGCGGCTCTCATGGGGCGAGCACAATACCCCTCACAATCACATCTCCAGAGCACCGCATAATCTTCTTTACGTGCTTCGACGGAGACCACCACCAAGCCATTTAGGAGGTGGCAACCTCCAAGAGTAACAATAAATCTCCAATCACAAAAATTTCGTAGTGCCACCAAATGCAAATCCCGAATGCACATACTAGGCTCTCAATCCCTCACTCAAATTAGCGCCAAGCTTGAGAGGGAGAAAAAGGGGAGGAGGTGGATCTTCAATCTCTCATCCACACCCACAATGGGCACTCAATCTCTCCTAGAAATCTTAGCTCAAATCATGGGAGAGAGAGAGGAGACGGAAGAACCCTAGCTCACCAAGAGCAACAATGGGGAATGGGAGTGGTGAGGAAGAAGGAGGGGAGAAGCCAGCCTTATCCCCTCACGCATAGCCTCTCCAACATTCAGACCCACACTGGAATTTCTTGTCTGTGCTACCTGGAAATTCCAGTACGGGAGCGGACCAAATGCCCCCAACGGCTCTTTCTCCAATGGTTAGAACAGGAGGACTTCCGCACTAGAAATTTTAGTGACGGCCTGGAATTTCTCCGGGGGCGCTCCTCACACCAGGTGCACCCCCGCACTGGAAATTTCAGCTCGGGCCAACTAAAATTCTAGTTAATTACGGCCAACCAACAGAGGACCCCTGCCTAGAATAATTGGCACTGTGAACAAGAATTTCTTGTTAGACTGCCAACATGCCCAAAACAAGTGCTATCTCATCCCTAAAGCACCAAACCAATTTTAGCACTTGAGATAGCTTTTCACAAAGGATTTTCCTAGGCTTTCTCATGCATCTCAGCATGTCACTAAGCGCAAGGTATATGCAAATGAGACTCACACTTAGTGGCACTAGATAATCGTTGCAACTAAAAGATTTCTCCTCTTTATAGTACAACTATCTATCCTAAATCTAGTCAAGCACTTCTCTGCTCAACTTAGACCGGTGAAATGAAATGCCCTACAAATATACCTTTGCCTTGTGCATTACATTTGATCCATCTCCTCCATCGTTGATGCAACACATGCACCAACCATATCACAAATGATATGACCCACTTCATATCATCACATGACCTTGTTGGTTCATCGATCTTGACTACACTTGCTCTTCACCGTTGCCTTGGTCTATCGGTGTCAAGTCTTGCTCAAGCTTCCCCGCCACGCGGTTTATCGCTTCACAGCCTCCAACTTGCCCTTCACTCTTGCAACCGGTCCATCAAGCCAAGCATTGTCTTGATCTTCTCCACCTTAGTCACATGACTCCATGTCATGTCTAATATGCAATGAGCTCCTTCATCACATGTGTGAGCCTTACAACAAATCCAAGCCATCTTCACTTTCATGGCATAGGTTGCTCAAACATGATGTACCTGTGACTAATTACCTATGTATCTCACATAAACACTTATTAGTCCACCTAGATTTTAACTCAATTACCAAAACCAAATAAGGACCTTTTAATCTCCTCCTTTTTGGTAATTGATGACAACTCTACAAAGATATGGAAATTAAGCTCTTTTGGATTCATGTTGCTTGCCCAAGCAATTTTACCATGTGTAAATGATTTTGGACAAGTACCACAAACCCGAATTGGTAGTATTAGCTCCCCCTACATATGTGCTAGAGTGTTTGGTTTGAAGCTCGCATATATGCATAGATTGGAATTGTGGGAGAGTAATTACTACCAAATGATGCTAAGGTGTAAAGAATTAACCTTTGTAGCGTGATACCAATTGAAGTGCAAATATTACCACCATCCTTAGCACCATGAGTAGCTAGACCACAAAAACACTAGAAACTCCGTGAGATCAACATTATAAGCAATGTTCTAGTTTTTGCTTGATAAACATAAGTCTAGCTACCATCCTATGCAAGCTAGTTATCATATCATTCAAGTTCTCTAACTAGCATACACCACACAAGCATTTATATTAAATTTAAAACTTATGCAAATGCAAGCAAGCACATGAATATGCACATATCAAATGCAACCAATCAAAGTTCATGAGCTTGCTCCCCATCAAAGTTCATGAGCTTGCTCCTCCTACTTGTGTGCTTCTCTTGTCTAAGAATTTTGATCCTTCTTTCTTCAATGTTATTCCCTCCTTGTCCATGTCCAACTTCTAATTCTCCCCCATGATGCATTTACATATCTTTGTTCCAACTCCTCCTCCTTTGTCATCAATTTCCATAAAAGGTGTGCTTCTTATTGATACAAAGGATTGCATTGGAGTAGATGGTTTACACTTGAATCTTGCATTTTTTATGGACACCACCACATATGTTGGAGTGACACCACTTGTGTAGCCCTTGATATACCTCATGTAGGATCTTTCACTTTGATACCAATCGGTGGGACACCTCCCCCTATGTCATAGCATGGGTCATCCATTTGATAAACTTGAACTCTTGGATGTTGATGGGTATGGGGATCTCGATCTTCCGACTGGTGATGATAACTATGGTTTTGGTGGAGCACGACACACCGATCCGGCTTTAGATCCAAAGACTCGAACCCTACAATCTTAGGACCACAACTCCTTAGGTTATCAACCGTGTCACCAAACCGGTTGACCTTACCAAGAAGGCTAATCCTTGCCTACGAAATGAAGAACACAAGCAAGAACTCAAAAGAACGCAGCTCAAGATTTGGGACAAACTGCAAATGAATGATTAAGCACACGAGTTGGGGTTCCACAAACCGATAGATAGCGACTGTCGATGATAGAATGATCTAAGCGAAACCCAAAACCTAACGACGGTGGTGGTGTATGATTATAAAGGTCTTAGGGTCATCTCCTACCCTGGAAGCGCCCCCCTAACGGGCTGAAAGATGATACACGACCCATTGGACCAAATACGGTGACGCAGCACCCTGACAGATTCTGTATGCTGACTTGTTTCAATGATTTCCGTTGATTCTGAAGGGATTTTGATGTGGTACCACTTCCATTGGTTTACTTATGAAATTATGTTTCCATCCATATATGGATCATAAAAAAACGGAGTCCAGACACATCTTGGGTGACTAGTTTATGGCAGACTGGTCCTGGAGGCTGAGACAGACTCGAATTCATGTTGGACCGGGCCTCCGGCTTGTGATGGACGTCCGTGCTGGTCATCTTTGCCTCCATCTCTTCCTCCAAGTTCATCATGACCCTCTCCAATGTTCCTAAGAAATATAACATCATTAGGTAGTAGTCTATTCTCAAAAGTATGAAAAGAATCGCTTAAGAACGAGCTCACCTCTAAATTTAGCTGGCGCATTCGAGCTTGGTTCATTGAACCTTGCATATTGTTTGGAGGATCAGTGGGTGCATCCGAAGGAGTGATGTCCTCATCATCCTCCCCCACTTTAAATGGAGTCATCCTCGACTCAAGCTCATCTTCTCCCAAGTAAGGCTTCAAATCTGAAATGTTAAAAATGGGACTAACCCCGAACTCGGGTGGCAACTCAAGTTTGTATGCATTATCATTTATTTTCTCAATTATCTTATAAGGACCAGCAACTCTTGGCATTAATTTAGACTTACGCAGTTCTGGAAATCTATCTTTTCTCAAATATAACCAAACTAAATCACCCAGTTCAAGTTTTACTTCTTTTCTACCTTCACTACCAGCAATTCTTAGGAATATTTGCTTTTGTTGTTTCATGTAACTTTCGAATAAACTTAGCACGCACTCTAGCATCATTATGTGTTGTCTCAGTGGTAGGTAAAGGCAAAAGATCAATAGGAGCACGGGGGTTAAAGCCATACACTACCTGGAAGGGACTTACCTTGGTTGTAGAGTGTTTCGCCCTGTTATATGCAAACTCCACGTGCGTCAAACACTCTTCCCACATCTTCAAATTGCGCTTCAAAATTGCTCTCAACATGGTGGATAATGTGCGATTCACTACCTCAGTTTGCACATCAGTTTGGGGATGACAAGTTGTAGAAAACAACAACTTTGTCCCCAATTTATTCCACAAAGTATGCCAGAAGTGGCTCAAAAATTTTGCATCGCGATCTGAAACAATAGTAGAAGGCATACCATGCAAGAGAATGATTTCTTGGAAGAACAAGTCAGCAATATGAACAACATCATCGCTTTTATGACAAGGAATAAAATATGCCATCTTAGAAAAACGATCAACTACCACAAAAATACTACCCTACCTCTCTTAGTCCTTGGCAATTGTAACACCCTAAATTTTGCATATTTTTGAAAAAGAAGAAAAGTGATTAATTTTGCATTTTGTGGGAATTTGAACTTAGGAAATAATATTTTTTTATGAAATTAAAAAAAAATACAAGGATAGAAACATGTTGATGCATTCATGCTTGTTGCATATTTATTTACATGATGGGTGGTTTTGTTTCAAATGCTAAAAGATTTTAAAAACCTTTTGAAAATGAGATTGGAAAATTTTATTTATAAAAAAGAAAAAGGAAATTTCCTTCCATTCCTCCCTTCCTCTGTTTTCGCCCGAGGAGTTCCTTATTGCTGTGACTCCCTCTCCTCCCTTATTTTGCAACCGCCACTTTCAAGGCTGCCAAAGAAGGAGTCGGCCCAGCCACCGTCGTTCCTTGGCCCTTTGGCCCATACAAGAATCATGCCATGCCTCCTTCACTGCGCCTGCACGCTAACCCGGCCCCTTGCCAGTCAGAGCTGTCCTCAACCTCCTCCCATACGCCCTTTTGTCACGCATGCCGCCGCCACGCCTCAGCGTCCCAAAAGCCGAGCCCCAGCAGCGCCCTGCTGCTCCCCCCGCCGCCGTTTTCTCTCGCGTCACACCTCGGAAGCCCCCACCACCACCAAGGAAGAGCTCCGCCGATCCACCGTCCTCACCTCCGCACGGACCGCCGTCCCCGAGCCTTCCCGTCCTCGCTTTTCCCATGGTGAGAACCCCTCGCTCTCCTATCTCTCCCGACCTTTTCCCTTGGCATTTTGTGGCTTGTATGGCATCAAGTGCGCCCGTGAGCTCCTCCTCATTCCGGTCATGGGCGGGCGCCACATGAAGCCATCCCCTCAGGCCAGTGTTTTGTCCCGGGTGGACTTCATCATCTTCCCAAGATCATCCCGTGGCCTCGGTTGGGCACACCGTGGCCCGTGGGCTGAGTTTCCCTGACGCCGGCGAGCTCCTCGTCGTCGGCAATGGCGCCCGCCATGAAGCTTCTGCTTCGGTGGCCACCCCTTCCTTCTCCCTCCCCAGATCTAATCCGTGCCGCCCGATCTTGATCCAACGGCTCTCGGTGGCGATACCCTTCAAGGGTAGATTTGCTAAAGAGCCCTCCTGGATTCACCTATTTGAACCCTATCGTTTTCCCGAATCGCAATCTCGTTTGGAAAACGTAAACTCCACGGCTTAAGTCAAAATACGTTTTCGATGTTTACAGAAATGCCATTTGAACCGTTTAAACTTATAAAATTGTCGTTTTAGCTCTTCATCCATTCAAATCGCGTTAGCTTCGTAATTTCATAAGCTACATGTTGGAACTACTGTTAGTCAAGTTTGAAACTTTTTAATTTCATGATTAGATTTAATTAAATATATGGCTATAGGAAAACCCGTTTAAATCATAACTTTCGCATTTTAGCTCCGTTTTTCGTGAACTTCGCGTTGACGTGATTGTAGCAAGACGTAGATTCTTTTCATAAACATTTTATTTTGTTTTATATACTGTTGGTGTACTGTTCTAATGATAGGAATGTTTGTTTTGCATGAATGCTTTTGGAATGTGTATGTTGCCATGTTGATCGCGTTCAGACGGTGAGGAAAACGTGGGAGACCAAGAACTCTTCGACGACCAGCAGGACCAGCACGAGTTTGTGAACCAAGGCAAGTATAGCATGGGCCTTCCTTGATGTCCTACTTCACTTTAATCAATTACTCATTTGCATGTGTCTAATTTTGATACCCGTAAGGACATCCTAGTGATTGTTTATCCTGTTCCTTGTCTCCTATGGGTTAAATGCATGTGGGTAGATTGCTAGTGCTCTAACTGAACTTGACATACATGTTGATGAATGATACTATGGAACAAAGTGAGTAACATGATTTATAATAACTGTTCCATAGGGCGAAAGTGCAAATGACCTTTGTTCATGTTGCTCCCGGCCCTCCATAAGGACTTATCTGTCGGCAAAAGCTGGGACTGACAGTGCAACCGGGAGAGTCATATGGCTCTGACTTTAGCTCAGTAATAGGACCTTTTCTAGCTAGTTAGAGGTTACCTTTTTGGCGCAAATGGGGCTTGCCACGTTGGGTATAGGACTGCCTCTGTTCCTATGTGTATAGCCACGATGGATATGTGCCATAGGAAAGGAGGGTTCCTACATCTGCACATAAGGAAAACCTAAGCAAACTTGTTAGAGAAACCTATGAAATGGCTTCATAGTGTACCACCCACTCACCTTGGTAGTGACATGGGAGTAATTAACCCGGGCATATGGGAATCACGACTCATGGTGAATGTGCACCACCTCTCGCAGAGGGTAACAAACTGTTATATATAACCTGCTCACTATTCTGAAAGCGACCCGGAAAACTCACAGAATAAATGGCTACTTATAATGTTGTTCATACATGATGATATTATGATGATGATTCATGATTCAACCGGTTCTGATATATGAATATGGGGGTTTAAAAGGGAGCTTAAGCATAACTTGATAATACTTGAGAATAAAAGCTTGACCTATTAAAAATGCTAACTGCAGTAAACCAGAGTCTATCCTTTTTGAGCTTCATAACCCCATGTTATCTTGCTAAGTATGGAATGTACTTACACTTGTTTATTTTCTTTACTTGGATAAAAATCCCGGATGGGTAACAGATGACAACGGGTATGAGGATTTCCCGGAGGATTATTAGGCTTGTGGTCAACCAGTTGACCTTCCCTGTGATGGAGTTCCACGAGAGTGCCATCTTTTTAATCTTCCGCTGTGTTGTGTAAGTCTATGTGATGTTATAACTCTGATGTATGAGACACCATGATGATACTTTATGTAATTTGTCAGCTTGTGTGTGTGATTGATTCCTGGGCACACACGAGTTTTGTGCATTCAATTTTATCCTTAAAATTGGGTGTGACAGCAATCCTAAAACAAAATCCATAGAAATATTAGCCCAAGGAATAGAAGGAATGGGAAGAGGCATGTACAAACCATGTGGGTTCAACCATGACTTAGCTTTTTGACATGTGGCACACCGAGCCACAAACCGCTCTACATCTTGCCTCATCCGTGGCCAAAAGAAGTGTGTGGCCAGCACTTCCTCTGTCTTCTTGGCACCAAAATGACCCATCAATCCGCCTCCATGTGCCTTCTGCAACAACAAAAGACGAACGGACTCAACTGGAATGCATAGGCGGTTAGCTCTAAACAAAAACCCATCATGTATCATATATTTATTCCATGTTTGGCCCTCTTTACAATTTTCCAAGACATCTTTAAATTCATCATCATTTACATATTGTTCTTTAATTGTTTTAAGTCCAAAAATACAACAATCAAGTTAGGACAACATAGTATATCGTCTAGACAAAGCATCAGCAATAACATTATCCTTCCCTTTCTTGTGTTTGATAATATAAGGAAAAGATTCAATAAATTCAGCCCACTTAGCATGTCTACGGTTCAATTTATTTTGCGTTATAATATGTTTTAATGATTCATGATTAGAGTGAATAACAAACTCTTTAGGCCAAAGATAATGTTGCCACATTTCTAATGTTCGAACTAGAGCATATAATTCTTTATCATACGTCCACTCAATTTCTCACTAAAGTAAGCAATGGGTTTATCATCTTGCATCAAAATGCCACTAATGCCAACTCCACTAGCATCACATTCAAGTTTAGAAGTTTTACCAAAATCAGGGAGTTGCAGCAATGGCGCATGGTTAAGCTTGTCCTTTAAAAGAGCAAAGGACGCCTCTTGTTCCTCTCCCCAATGGAATGTTGCACCCTTCTTTGTCAACTCATTCAGTGGGGCTACAATGGTGCTGAAATCATTCACAAAACGGTGGTAAAATCCTGCAAGTCCATGAAAGCTCCACACTTGTGTCACCGTTGTGAGCATTGGCCAGCTCCGTATAGCCTACACCTTGGCGTCATCTACCTCAATTCCCTGCGAGGTAACAACATAGCCAAGAAACGATACTCGTTCGATGCAAAAAGTGCACTTCTTGAGGTTACCAAATAAACGTGCAGCCCGCAAAGCATCAAAATAGCACGTAGGTGATCGAGATGTTCAATTAAAGACTTGCTGTAGATCAAGATATCATCAAAATAAACCACCACAAATTTACCAATGAAATGACATAAAACCTCATTCATTAATCCCATGAAAGTGCTTGGTGCATTAGTTAAACCAAATGGCATTACTAGCCACTCATACAAACCGAACTTGGTTTTAAAAGTAGTTTTCCATTCATCGCCTAATTTCATTCTTATTTGGTGGTATCCACTCCTCAAGTCTACCTTTGAAAAAATTATAGAACCACTTAACTCATCAAGCAAGTCATCTAACCTAGGAATAGGATGATGGTACCTTCTCATGATATTGTTAATGGCTCTACAATCTACGCACATGCGCCAACCACCATCTTTTTTTGGAACCAAAATAACTGGAACAACACAAGGACTAAGGCTCTCATGTACATACCCACGGTCCAGAAGGTCTTAGACTTGGTGCTGAATCTCCTTAGTCTCCTTGGGGTTGGCTCTATAGGTAGCTCGGTTTGGCAAGCTCGCTCCAGGAATCAAGTCAATCTGATGCTCGATCCCTCGAATGGGTGGAAGTCCTAGAGGTATCTTAGTGGGAAACACGTCACTATATTCCTGCAAAAGGTTAGTGACAGAGGACAGTAAAGTGCTAGAAATATCATCCATGGAAAATAAAGCATCTTTGCATATCAAAGCATAGCACACATCTTTAATCTCCGCTAGATCAGATTTATTAGCAAGCATCACATGATTTTTCAATTTAATTACTGACTGTTTTGCAGAGTTAGCATCAACTTGTGTATTTTCACTAGCAAGTCTCTCTTTATCAGCTTGTACAATTTGAGCAGGGGTCATGAGTTGCAAAATAATGTTTTGGCCCTTATGCATAAGTGTATATGTATTTTTTCTACCATGGTGGACAACATCATTATCAAATTCTCATGGGCATCCCAACAAAAGTGAACAAGCTTGCATAGGTACCACATCACAATCCGCAAAATCAGAATAGGGACCAAGGGAAAAATGCACCCGGGCTGTTTGTGTTACCTTGGCCTTACCGGAGTCGTTAAGCCATTGAATATGATATGGATGCTTATGAGGATGCGTGGTCAATTCAAGCTTCTTGACCAAATCAGAACTCACCAAGTTGTTGTAGCTGCCTCCATCGATGATAACCCATGCACGATGATCTTTAATCACAAATAAAATTTGGAACAAGTTATGGCGTTGCAGCCTCTCTACTTCCTCCATATGTGTACTAAGGATTCGCTGCACAATAAAAATATGTTGGTTGTCTGCATCTTCAGAGCTCACAGAAACTCCCATTTGATCTTCATTTGAAGCAGGTTCATCTTCAATGTCTGTCTCTACATCAGAAGTGCTAACATAACCTCCATCTTCTGTAGCAATGTATGTCTGCTTGCTAGGACATTCCCTTGCCACATGTCCAAGTTCCTGGCAGCGATGGCACTGAATGCCTGAAGAGCATCCGATGGAAGCCACAGATGAGACACTCTTAGCCAGTTCCTGCAAATGAGTCTTACCAGCGGCCGAAGGTGAAGTCACGGGTGGTGCTGAACGGGTGCTCGCTAGTGGAGTAGACCGTGTGCTTGCTGATGGTGCTGAAGGAGATGCACCCAACTACTTGGTGGACGGCGGCATGATTGCCTTGGACGTGAAGGAGCTGTCGTAGTTGCTCCTGCTCCTTTGCAGCGGCTGCGGTCGTCCCAACAATTCTTTTTCTGCAAGCATGGCAAGCTAAAACAACTGGTTGGTAGTGTTAAAATCTTTATAATCAACGATATCCTAAATTTCACGTCTCAAACCACCATCAAAACAATATCCTCCGGATTCTCCTCTATCCCACAATGAATCATGCCCTTTTGAAGCTATGCAAAATATTCTTGAATGGACATATCTCCCTGTTCTAAGCGCTGTAATTTTTTACGCAAATCTCGTTTATAAGAAACAGGAACAAATCTATCATGCATCCCATGTTTTAAGTCTTCCCATGAATCAGGTTTTTGTTGCAAAGAAGCCCGCCAGATTATAGCAAAATCTTTAAATTCACTAGTGGCTTGTCTAACCTTACGGTGATTAGGTACAAGATGGGAAGCAAATTTTTGTTCTATTGTCATCTCCCAATCTAGGTATTCCTCAGCATCATATTTCCCATGGAAAGGTGGAATGGTAAATTTAATTTTAGCATAAGGATCATCGTTACCTTGATTGTGCCGGTTCTTATTACCTCCCATACCTATTTTATTCTTGAGGAGTCATCTTCTACGTAGACGGTTCGCGTTGGTCTTAATATGGTCAGGCAAACCATCAGAACCGTAAACAACATCCTTCTCCAATTCTTGAAAACCATCATCGTCATCCTCCTCGTCTTTATTATCGTCGGGCTTGGGAGGATTGGTCTCGAGCTGTTGAATCCTCCCTATTAGGGCAGAAACTTGCTTGTCCACACTCTCAACAGAATGATGTAGACATCTAACTTCTTCCGTTAATGTGCCCATATGTTGTAGCATGAGATCTTTCAGTTCCTGAAACTGACTAGACAAAACAGGTACATCGTCTGGTATGGTTAGTTATCAACAAAACCCTATGAACTATTTTGGTTCAGTTGGTGGAATCACATCCTCACACACGTCTTACCAAGTTCTTACCAACGCGAGCAAAGGATGGCAACCGGCGGCTGGTTGTGATACTTGTGAGGAAGTGGCACCGCGATTGCAAGGTTTTTTCTGTACTAATCTGAAGGATATGTGGAGCTTGGAAGGCACACAAAGAAGAAAAATATGTATATGCGGCACATAGGTCAGTAACAGATAGTAATGCTGAATTATAGTCCCAAATACTTATTCTCGTTGCTAGCCTAACGTCTCTATGTGCTCCTAAAGATATTGTTCCTCTTTTGCTACTCTCTTTTTTCTCTCTTTTTAGGTTGTCATTGTTTTTTTGGGAAACTTTGACTTTTTCTTTTTTTTTCTTGGCTTAGGAGCACACAAGTAACCACAGAAAATTTGAGCTTAAACAAGTAAAAGACGTGGCATGTGGAAAATTTAGAAGATGTGCTCAAAACTGACAAAAAGCTTTTGGGCTCGAAAAGACAATCTTTTGACCAGTTTTTGGGAAAAATAAATTCACCAAACCCACCAAAGCGAGGGACGGACGATTCCAAAATTATTTACTGATCGATTTTGATATAAAAAACGTCTCAATCGGAGTTCGTATGCGAAAGTTATGATCAGTTTAAGAACTGACTCCAAAATAGAGGACAAAATAGGAACAATGCACGCAAAATTGGTCACGGTAGCTAGAGTTTGACGGAAACGATGGGGGAAAACACACGAACTGGACTCTAACATGACCTAACTAGCAACAAGACCTCGACTAGGATACAAACTCAACACGACGGACTCTGAAACTAAAATATGCAAAGGCTATAGCGTGGAAGGTTCTAGGACAGGAAAAATAAGTATGGCACTGGACTATGGGACGAATGTGAAACACTCAAAACTAGGGGATAGATGTGAACCTGATGGTATATCTTAGCTCTGAATACCACTTGATCGATACGGGGATCCCGATCTTTCATCAGGTGATAATAACTATCGTTTTGGTGGAGTACGACACACCGATCCGGCTTCAAATCCAAAGACTCAAACCCTGCAATCTTGGCACCACGACTCCTCAGGTTATCAACCGTGTTTATGGTAGACTAGTCCTGGAGGCCGAGGCAGACTCGTATTCATGTTGGACCAGGCCTCCGGCTTGTGTTGGACGTCCTTGCTGGTCATCTTTGACTCCATCTCTTTCTCCAAGTTACTCATGACCCTCTCAATGTTCCTAAGAAATATAACATCATTAGGTAGTAGTCTATTCTCAAAAGTATGAAAAGATCGCTTAAGAACGAGCTCACCTCTAAATTTAGCTGGCGCATTCGAGCTTGGGTCATTGGACCTTGCATATTGTTTGTAGGATCAGCGGGTGCATCCAAAGGAGTGATGTCATCATCAAATGTGAGGGAATCTTCTTCACTTTATGATCGCTTAAAGTTGAGGATCACTTTTGTGGAACCACCATTTGATGTGTTAGATATCACTTGTATGAATACCACTTGTAACAAAGTGATAATCTAGATATACCGCATGTAAGAACCATCATGGAACCACTTGTAAGATTTATCAATTATAACCGTTTCTTGAACACTTGTCATCTTCATGAGTTTCTATGTTGGACTTGAACTAGATTGATTAGCCTAAGCTTCCAAGTCCGGTTTGAACCCTCTCTAAGCTTCTTCACACACATTAAGCGGTTATCTTATCGAGGTTGTACTTGTCACTTGTTGGCAACCCAAAATAAATCAAGTACTTGGGTTCACTAGCTCATGAACAAACTCATATACATACCACTAGATCAATTAACCATTCAAGCGATAGTGGTAGGCTATGAATCTTAAAATTTCATTTGTTATGCATGATCCTAATAGGCATGTACTATATGCACTAACCGCATACTAGTAAGAGATGAAATGATCATGCACATTACAATGATACCTTTGCTATATTGGAGAAGAGGATAGTCACATAGATTTCAATTCATTTCTTCAATAGCAATGTGAAGTCCAATTTATAAGCTTGGTGAAGACCAATCATCAATAATAAAATCCCTTCTTCACCATATAATTTGAGAACCACTAATGATCAAGTGCACTAACTTGTTGTGGTTGGCTTGCTTCATCATTCACCATTGCTTTCTTGCAAGCATCAAATGTGAAAATGCCACTTGAATTCCAATGAATTGCTCTCTTTTGGGTGTCGCTTGCTTGCTAGATCAACCCTTTTGATTTCTTCAACTAAGCATCTCAAATATCTCTTAGATTACCACTTCCATTTTAGCCATCCAAGCACCACGTGGTTTACCTACAAAAGGCAGCACGTCCCTACTCATAGGGAGAAGTGGCCTCTCCAAAGAGCTATCCTTGATACTCACTTGATTTTACTTTGTTGGATTGATCATTTAATGAACTCAACTTGATGTATGAACCTGAACTATTCTTTGAGTCCAATTCTTCCTAGTTCAAGCTACTTGCAACTCAATAAGTTTTAGCTAGTTCTAGTTGCTTCCAATTGTTTTCAAATAATTTTAACTGACTATAACTCATTGTTACTACTTGTAACTGCTGAGATCAACTGGTTTCATCTAGTTTTAATTTGTTTCAGCTGTTGTTTCTAAAAAACGGCAACTGATTTCATCTAGTTCCAACTAGTCGCAACTCCTTACAACTCCTTGTAGCTGATCTCTAAGTTGGTTGCAACTAATTTCATATGCATGCAATTGCTTTCAGCTTGTTCCAATTGGTTTCAACTACTTGTTGCTGCTTGCTTGATTGCAGCTCCTTTCAACCCTTGTTTGAGTCTCTCCTTTCACTTATTGAATTTGATTTTGATCTTAAATCAACTCAAAACCAAACTTAGGTCCCTCAACCACTTATAAACATGTTTCCAACTTGAGGGCCTTTCAATCAAAGTGACTCTTGATCAATCCAATGGTTGTCACTTTTCTAGCAGATTTTGTACCTTTCAAAGAAAAATCCATAACTCCCAAAGTACAGATTTAATGACCACAAAACTTGGTGGAGATGTGATTCACTAAGTCTTCTAGTAGCTATAAAAAATTGAGCTTCATTGGATTTCCCATTTGCTGCCAGCTTTCACATCTTCCCACACTGCTATATGATGAAAACTACTGCACTATAGTTGACTAGATCCACTCCAAAACCGAAGCATCTCTAATCCAATGATCATGAAATTTGTACAACAACAAATACCATATATGTAGAGAATGCATACCAAATTTCAAGTCAATCCAAATAGATTTGATCACTCAAACTCAGACTTGATCTTAGCTAGCTTAGTTTTTCAAATATAGAACAGATTTCTTCACATGAGCTATTCTTTTTTAAATTGAATCAAACTTGAAACTAACTTGTTTGAATACTTTCACAAGACATATATCAATTCAATCTACTTACTAAAAGTCATCTTATGAATTTATTCAACTCAAATCAATCCAAACTTGATTACTAAGCCTTTAATCCATTCAAATATCTTATAGCAAGCAACATATGCATATATCCAATTCAATCAACTCATATGTACCCAAATGAATGAGGTCAACTAGAGATATACCTTGATTAGCTCATGATCATACATAGCAAGCTTCAACTCAATTATTTGCAAGCCACCAAATAATTCCAATAAATCATCCACAACTTGAATTATAGCACTTGTATGTTGTAGGACTTGGACTTCACTTGTTTTGACTTAACATTGGGATGTGATATGCACTAAGCTTCATAACTTGACTCAATTCATGATGAATAATATGAAACCAATTGAATCAAGCTTCCAATGCCAATGGTACCTACAAATAATCATCCACTTTTTGATGGTACCCAAACTAGTTTGGGTCCTCTCAAGTTAGGAGCAACATACTTAGGCATAGCCTTAGTATGAATAGTGTGATGCTTTGCAATAGCAACCATAGAGGTTCTATTACCATCTTTTCTAAGCACAATATTATCATCAATTGAAATGGGCTTAGAATTATTACCTAGGGACATGAATTTGCCATGTGTCCTCTTTCCTGGTATGAGTAGCACTTTCTCTTTGATTGAGCCTTCTCTTCCTTGCTCATGTGATGCTTCTCGTTGCCTTGCCTCACATGAGTTGCTTGAGCCTTCTTCTCAAGCTTGGTAGGACACCTCGAGGCAAAGTGTCCCATATCTTCACACTTGAAGCACTTGATGTGAGCATACACCTTCTTCTCATCTTGAGTCTTGCTCATCATCTTGGCATCTTGATCAAGCTTTTGATGCCTTGCTTTTCCACCCCTTCTTGTTTTCTTCTTCTTCATTATCAAATCATCACCATCTTCATGGTTGATCTTGATTTGAACTTGGGGCTTCTTTTCTTGCTCAACGTGTGGCTTTGGTTGAGGCTTTACTTGTTGCTTCACCAATTGCTTGGTTAGGCACATAGAGGTGAGATGACCCCATGTGCAGCACTTAAAGCATTTGACATGCTTTTCTTCATCGGGGCAACCATTGGCAAGATGACCCACTTCATGGCATTTGAAGCACATGAAATGAGATAGCATCATTTGTTCTTGCTTCTTCATCTCTCTTTCATATCTTCTCTTGTCCCATTTCTTGCCTTTGATCTTGCTCTTGTTGAAGCCAATGCCACTCATGTCACCATAGCTTCTTTTGTTGTTTACATATTGTGGCAGAACCACCTGAAATAACACACTTACGGAGGTGCTCGCCTTCCACCAGACACTAAGCACCTGAAAGCAAGCTATAGCGGGTGGTATCCGTCGGGCACACCCCAAGAGAGAACCCAAAAGATCCACATTTTTCCCAAGGATCCAATAATGAGAACGAGTTACAATACAGGTCCATTTCATACATCCGAGTTTCTTAAAAAACACATTATTACATTACCAAATGTCAGAGTGCAGAATGATAAACAACGGAATTTAAAATAAACATCTAGCAATAAGAACGAGGATCTGTCTGAGCCCACCAGAAGAATCCTCCACACAAAGGTATTTTTCATGCATCACCTGCAACAGGGGTAAATAAACCCTTAGTACACAATGTACTCGCAAGACTTATCCGACTAGTGGGAATAATTTCCCGACTCTAAGGAATATGATAAGCTTCATGGTTTGCTGGTTTTCTTTTAGCAAAAAGCAATACTAATAGTGAGTCCTTATTTATGTTATGATTATCAGCCGCATTAAGTTATTATCTATCCAGTCTATATAAGCACATGTTCTACTTTCAAGCAAGAGTTGAGCAATCAGTTTCATTTCTTCTTCTTTCAACTTTCAGTTCTTACTATGATGCTAGAGGTAAGACAAGTCGTACCGACTTGGTGGTGATTCACGAACCAATGTGCCCAGCTGGGTGCCCCGAAAACACACGCCCCGCTTGTACCCTAGGCACAAGCTGGACTAACACATCACCCTCCTGTCCTGGGTGTCTAGGTCCCCATCCAAACTTGGACTCCAAGCCCCCACTCCTGAGTCTCGGACTCAGTGCGGTGCAAGGACCTCCACCATCTCCGCCTCCAATCAGTCGGTCCGAAAAGAGCTAGATCCACAACAAGAGAGCAACAAGTCTTCCCTGCGCCCATATCCAAGTATGCGCTTAGGACAAAAGATATGTGACTTGCCTAGCGTCCATTGCAACGACCGGTCCTTAATCGACACAGACAGGGAAAAAGTGTAACCGAGCTATGTCCTGTTGGCCGCATGACACAACCCCTTACACCCACCAGTACCCAAATCATATCCCTGCCCGGTCACCAGTTTCCTTTCCACCATTTTATCATGAGTGATCATATTTTATCACATACTTGCAAGTAATGACATGTTACTCACGCTACCGATATCCTGAGCATAGCAGCTACTTGACCTATACTAGTAGGACTCATGGGTGGATATATTTATGCACGTAGTTTCCATAAAATGCCTGTAACTTAAATGCACATCATATATATATTTAGTGATAAAAATAGGGGTTATGCACCGAGGTTTGCCTTGGGCAGGTGGGTGTCAGCAAAGTCAGCAACTGATGGCTCCAGGACTCCCTCCTGCACGAGAACCTCCTCCTCATACTCCTCGATCACCTCCTCGTACTCCTGCTCGCCCACAGTCATGAACTCTACCAACTCGTTATCTACATGCATGAAATGATGATGCAACGCTTAGTAATACGGCAACAGCAACTCTTAAAATAAGAATACATCTACCAAGCTACTAAGCTAACTCTAATGACTAATACGCAAAGTTACCTATTATTCCCACTAAACAGGTATGAAACATTTCATGTATTGTCTTAGCAACTAAAGGCATCCTTATTGTTAATATCAATTTACTATATATATGATAAAACAAGGTGCACTAGCTACCAATGCATCACAAAAATTCATTCTCTAAATAACCATAATAATAATATGTATTTCAAAATGATAAAGTAACCCTAAAGGTATTACTGAACTATACAAACTAATTACACTAACAGATAGATCATGAATTTAGGAATCTAACAAAATTTATTTCACAATAAATAAATAAATAAATTCAAATGAACTCTAGAGATGAAGAAAATGAGAGTGATGAGTAGAGCGTGATTTTAGATGAATTTAGGAAAAAGAATCAATGGAATCGGAGTTCATATGAGGGAGATATTGATTGCGCAAGGTGGGCTGTTAATTGAATCCGAAAATTAAATTGACGTGATGAAGGGAGTGCTGGTGCTGATCACATAATGTGTTGGATGGGTAGTGGACTAGACTTTCCATGATTATGAGAGGGAAAGGTGTTGGTTCATTCATGCAGGTTAAGAAATTAATGGAGGAGACCACAGGTCAAGGAGATAATAGAGAATGAGGGAATTCTTGCAGTCTATCTACCTCAGTCGATTGCAGCTCAGGAAGGGAGATCGATGGAGCGCAGCCTTCCTAGGCAAGAACAGAGGAACTCAATTTGGGGAGTAAGATGGTGAGTGGTGGAGCGTAGCTCTGGAGCTCGACGTGATGGGAGGGTTGCGCGGCGTGTCCTTTATAGGCAGGAGACGTGGGACTGGAGGTGGAGCTGGCACTGGGAAAACGCATGGCGTGCGCGACACACTATGGCAGCGGCAGCGCGACGTGCGCTGATAATTTTGCAAGGCGATTAGCAAGCGAAGTAAAGGCGTGGGTGATTAGAACAACGAGAGGACAGTGGCGCGTCGCGAGATTGATGGAGATATAAATCTTGCCAAGTGGTATGCTAATAATTAGTGAATGACAATAATTTGTCATTTGACTTTGTGGCTATGGAGCTCTCACATGGAGGGAGATGACGTGCTGGAAGGGCAACTTGGACTTCACGACGCTTGTTGGACGTGATGACCGGGTGGATCCTAGTGAATGCTATTTGGGTACATTAGTGTGGGTCTAGAAATAATGGATGATACGCGAATTTCTACGAGTTGCTGCGGTCGGTCATCTTCGTTTGCTGAAGAGCGCATGCAACACGCTAGAGGTTGCTGCCTAACTCACCATTCATGACACGGCGAAGTAATGACATTGTGGCAAAACTTGCCAGTGAAGGGTACTACAAGCGTGCTACGCGGGCTTGCTCTACGAGTGTGCTGAGGGCGTGCTCCGGGGATCAAGAAGGAGATGAAATAGTGAGAGATGGAGTTGGATTAGGATGACAATAGTGAGTTGAGCTGTGCTGGAGAGTACTTGGACAAGGAATAAATTAGAGCTCAAATTGAGAATTAGTGCAATAAAATTTAATTTCTCATTTTACCACATGCAATAATACATAAACATGATGCTCATGACATGGTTTTAGCAAAAACTGTACAATGTAACATCGAGGGTGTTACACATATGCTCAAAGGTGACTTTTGAGTTGTAACACCTCTCTAACTTGTTGCTTAAATTCTTCATTTCGCTTTTGAGCTCATTGTTCTCCTTCAAAAGGTTAGTCTCACAAGACATAGAAGTAGAACAAGCATCTATATGTGAAGAACATAGCATAGCTAATAAATCATCACAAGAGGTGGATACACTTCTTGCCTACATCACAAGGGTTAGCAACATTATGTGATTGATCATTTGACTCATGTGATGAGCTCTCACTAGTTTTAATTTTCTCATTGGAAAGCTCTTTAGTGAGAAAAGCATGGTCTTGTACCAAGTTATCATGAGTGTTGACAGTCACTAACACCCGTTTTGACCATCAACATTCCACCCAAAAGCATGATGAAGTGAGGTAAATCATCATCACATGCCTAGAATTTTGCTTATAATTCACCTAGTTGCACTTGTGCTTATAGAATTATTTGTATATAAGAAATATGGCAAAAATAGGCTAAAATGGTGACAAACATGGACCAAGGAAGCAAGTGGATGTGGTAGGGCCACTTGGGCCCACAAGGCAGCGCCGCCCAGCCCCACTTGGGCGCTGCCTGGCCCCACCAAGTGCCACCTTGGCACTTTGCCACATCAGTGATCCGTGGGAGCTACTCCAGAAGCAATGTCAAGCGTTGATTCAAGTCGGTTTGCACCGATGGACGAGATGGAGTTGACACAGATCCACTGGCCACCGTCATACACTTGGAGGCTCCAACCGACCTTAGAACCGCCTTACCGGCCAAGTTTTGGCATGTGCTGGCTTCACAACCGTCATTGGGAGCCAGCCAACACCATTGGATGCAAAGGCGGTGCATCCAAGGGCCGGTCAATGCCCCTATGCCACCGCCCGGTGCCCTCTTGCCTCCACCGACCTCCCTGTTACCTACAAGTACCCCACATGCCTCTCTACACTATAAATAGTGGGTGTGGAGCTCGGTGAAGAAGGGCCCCATTCATTTCCAAGCTCTCCAAGCTTCTCTTAGCTTTCTAGCTTAGCTTAACTATATAGTAGTAGTCTAGTAGTGGAGTAGAGCAAGAGCGGAGTTGCTCTCGGAGTCCAGAAGAGTCTTCTGGGTCTGGTATAGCTTCTTTATAATTCTTTCATTTCAGCATTTACTTTATTTAGTATTTATTTAAGTACTTTATTCTAGTATTATTGCTTTGCTTTACTTTAAGTACTTAGTCATTAGTGTTCATCATTAGTGAGCATAGGTGCTTATTGTTTGGCATTAGTAGCATAGGTTATCTCTTAATTAGTAGTTATTCGTTAGTACCGGTTCCACCGTCTAGTTTGGGTGCTTTGATCTCATTTCATCGGAGCTCGGATTGAAATAGTAAGCCTGTAGATTAAGCATGGTGCTTAGGCTATAGATTACTTGTGGATATGGCTAGGTGTCCGAATAGATTGTGGTAGGTGGCAAGTGGTGACAGCCTTGTTTATCCTCTGTATTCCATCACGATAGGTCTAGTTATTAAATCGTAGGGCTTGTGACAGGCCTTGTCCATTTAACTCTCCTAGTTGGTAGGTGGGCTGTGCCCTGAAGTACTCGCATTTTTTCTAGTCGTTTGTTTACCTTAGTTACTAGAAAGATAAAATGCTCGCTCTCCCACCTAACTATCTCTAGGTTAGCTTGTTATTAGTAGTTAGTTTAGGTAGTTCACATTCACCCTTCACTATCGTTCACCTACCTAGGATTAACTTAGGCTTTACCTTAGCAATTCTTAGCCTAAATATAAATTCTAGCCTTCCGCCTTCCTATGGAAAAAATATAAATTCGACACTCGGTACTCACCGAGCGAAGTGCTATGCGATAGTTCTATGTGCTTGCAGAATCCTCTAGTAGTTATTAAGAAATATCAACAATGAGCAACACTAAGCTCCTCATGAGCCAATTTTAGCTCCTCATGTGAACAAGTAGTAACATAAAGTAGATGCTTTTGTTGTTCACATGTTTTCTTTAGAAAAGAGTTTTTAATTTTTAATTTATTGGTTTTAGCCATCTCTTTTTCTAAAGCTTTGATCATGCTACCAAATCTATCTAGAAGCTCCTCATATGAATCAAGATCAATCACATTTGCATTAGATACCTTGGTGTCACCTTGTGACATGAAGCAATGTAATGTAGTGGACGAGCTTGTAGTAGCATCACAATCATGGCCCGAGCATGAACCATCATCACCAAGTGTGCTTGAGATAGAATTATCATTTGCATCACTTGGGGCATCACCATCCATCATATCAAGTGAACTTGTGGTAGATCGATCGTCATCATCATCATCACTTTACCATGAGGTGGAGCAATCTTCAACAATCACCAAATTGTGGTTATGCTCGACACACTCATGTGCCTCATCCTTGTGATCATCCTCCTTAAATTTTTCATCATCCCATGTGGAGTTGTCACCATAGAGGGCTTGGAGTGCCATCCACATATCATCAGCACTCTCCAAATCCCACACAGGTCTAAAAACATCATCATGCAAAGCACACATTAGAAAATAATGAGCACGTGTATCAAGCTACAAGCAATCCGCTTATGCTTGGGTTAGGTTGTCCTTATCCAAAGCATCACGAGAAAACCAACAATAATGATCCACCATGCCTTGGGACCCAAATCATGGAAATGATCAAGCATATGATGTTTCCATCATGCATAGTGTGTGCCATCAAAAATGTGTGTCACACTCAACATCTAGCCTGAAGTTCGCCATCCTCTCGGGTTGGTGAAGACCACAAATGAGAGACCTAACTTTGATACCACGTGTAGGGTCAAGATGGCGGACTAGAGAGGGGTGAATAATCCTTTCTAAAATTAAACACGCCAGCTAACCGAAACAAATGTGAAATTAAAACTATCGGTCTTGCCAAGACTACACCCCTCTATCTAAGTTCACAATCACCTTATAAAGATCTTAATTAGGTAACAAAGGTGTCGGGCTAGCTAGAGCTCACCTAAACAATTCTAGTAGCAAGGTCACACAAACCTATGCAACTAGTACTTAGGCAACCGGGGGGAGCTCCTACAATCTAGTAAGCAAAAGCACAAAGCCACCTAAGCTCACTAGCAATGCTCAATAACAAGGCTACACAAGTGAAAGGTCCTAAATGGCTAGAGGGGGTGAATAGCCTATTAAAAAATTTCTACAAACACACTAGAGCAAGTGGTTAGTAACCTAAATGGCAAAATGCAATTTTGCTCTAGCTCTACAAGGGTTGCACGTCACCTATCCAACAATTCTAGTTGCTATGATCACTAGGTACAAACAATGGCTATGTCACTACTCACTAAGAACTTTCAACAAGTCTACACTATAGAGCTCCACTAGGTGATACTAAACTAGTAAGCAAGACAAGCTCTCAAAACTAATTACACTAAAGAGCTTGACAACTAGTTTGCAAGGAATGTAAAAGAGTGAGCATATTGATTATACCGCCATGTCGAGGAATGAACCAATCACAAGATGAAGACAATCCAATCACCACGAGAAATCCAATCACACAAGAGACACAAGATTTTCTCCCAACATTCACGTGCTTGCCGGCACGCTAGTCCCCGTTGTGTCGACCAACACTTGATGGTTTGGCGACTAATAGGTATCACACACCTAGCCCACCACAAGAGGCACCGCAAGAATCTACCCACAACTAAGGTAACTCAATGACATGAGTAATTTACTAGAGTTGCCTTTGGTGCTCTGCTGGGGAAGGCACAAGACCCCTCACAAGCAACCGATCGAGGCCAGAGACAATCACCAACTCTGCTCAATGATCCTCCAATCAATGGGTTGTCTAGGTGTCGGCAAATACCAAGAGTAACAAGCTCACAACCAGCCCAAATCATCCAACTAGTGCCACAAGATGATGCAACTCAATGCAATGCACTAGAGGCTCTCCAATCTCACTCAAGATGATGAAATCAAGTGAACAAGTGAGTGAAGTGTGTTGCTTAGCTTCCAAAGGGTGATCACAAGTGTATAAGGTGCCAAGAGAGTGGCCAAGGTTGGCCACACCCTCTATTTATAGCCACACAAGAAAATAGAGCCGTTATACCCCTTGGAGTTGTTTCTACGAGGTCACCGGACAGAGCGGTGCCTGGCACCAGACATGGCGGTGACCTGCCCAATGGTCGAATTTTAACGATCACAAACTAGCTATTGGGGCACCAGACAAGGTGGCGGTGGCACCGTCCTAGGGGTGGCGGTGGCCACCCAGCCGTGCCCCCGAGAGACCAAGTCTCTAGAATAAAATGGCGGTGCACCATCGTCCTAGTGGCGGTGCCCACGGCGGTAACCGAAGCCAGAACCCCTGCTCTCTGGAATAAAATGGCGATGGCACTGGACAACCCATGGTGGTGACCAGGCGGTGCACCACCATGCCCATGGCGGTGTACACCGGTGTGTCCAGTGACCACCCAAAACCAGCCACTCTTGGCCCTTCTCTGCCAGATCCAGGTAGGCACCGCCCTAGGGGTGGCGGTGCCACTCAGGCACCAAACCCCTTCCCTAAGTTGCAAATTCTTTCGCATTTCATTCCATGGCAACTTAGAGCAACTTTCCACAAGTGATGCTAACTCTTCAAAGTGTTTTCTCAAAATATGTTAGAGCCAAGTTAGCATTTCTAAAATTATTTTTGATAAATATGTTTTCTTGCTCTCCGATGTGCACTAGGCCTAAATGCAATGCATAAAGTCCAACACCTAGTGGCACTAGATGACTAAATTGTCTAGTTAACAACCCCTCTTAATAGTATGGCCATCTACCCTAAATGTGATCACACTCTCTATAGTGTCTTGATCACTGAAATAAAATCCCTAATTATACCTTTGCCTTGATATACATAGGGTTTTGTTTTTCTCTTTCTTTTTTTTAAGTTGAGCACTTGATTGTAACAGAATCGACCAAATCATAAGAACGTAAGTACAAAAACAATCACCGAAGCGATCAAATTCCTGTACTTAAGCTCCCATAATCCCGGTAGTCCAGAAATCACGAAGGATTTCAACCAACTCTCGACATACAAACCAAGATCGTAGTGATTCAACACAACACATCATTCGTTACAACATTTCACAAGTAGCATTCGAATTACATCCATCAGAGTTCAAATAACATATTACAAACCAAGTTTGAGTGTGCGGAAGCAACATAGTTTAGTACAAAACATCATAGTTTTCAAATACATTGCCAAGTCTGAGTCATGTCCCACAAAAGCATTATCAGGTACGAGAACTAGTAGAGACCGCGCCCAACGGTCTAGTCTTCATCCCCAGCTGTGAGAAGGCAGTACTTGCAGCAACCAAAGTAGAATTGGTCATCTGCAACAGGTGGGAGATAAACCCTAAGTACGAGAAGGTACTCAGCTAGACTTACCCGTCAAAACCAGAAATAAAAGACACCAAGGGTCATGCAAGGCTTATGAGGTGGGCTAGCTTGACACAGTTGCATAAAAGAGCTTATGATTATAGTAACAAATTTAAACTTAGCATCAAGCTTATCATCATTTACCTGTCCACTAGATTTGCACCTGTAGTAGAGCACTCACTTATTAGAAGCAATCAATATTAACCATAGCAGGTATAATAAGGTTGTCATCATCATATCATCATCTCCAAACCATTAGGTTATTTAGTGTATCTACTTTGGAGATAAGCCCGTCAAGTTCTCACTAACCGGGAGAGACGGCGACTCGAATCGAATTACAACTCAACTGAGGGGGTATTCCTAACTCTCACCCTGGCATACATAAATCAACATTTAAAGTTTTATATGCACACAAGTAGTCCCTTAATTCAATCACAACCAGAGTTCTACAATTCTAAATGACTTGCATGAGGATATTCTGGAAAGCTTATGAAATTCTCTACAAATTAATTGTAAACGTCACAGCATGATACTTACGTTAACCAAATCGAATTCCAGTAAACCTAGAATCTATCCAGAAATGTCAGGGTTACTAACTTAATTATTTAATGATGATGCAAAAGCCTAATTTGACCTAACCAAGTTTACCAACTTGTTGCACATACCAGAGGAACACTATAAAGCATAGTGCCAACTTCTAAACAATTTATTTAATGCCCTTTTCTAATTTCTTTAGTTAATTAGGTGATTAAAGAAATATATAGTAAAACTATTTAGAAAAATCTACAAAAATTATAGTAGCTATTTCATGCTTCACATAGACTACCATAAAAATTTCAAAGCCAATGGGTAAGCAGAACTTGCTGTATCCAAAATAACAGGTGGCATGTCTATTTTTAGCATAATTAAGAAACCCTATTGAAAAGTGTCAAGCAATAGATTTCTTATTTTTCCTAGTATCATTCTAGCATAAGAATAGCACTCACCAATTTTTACCCTAACTGGATCTATAGAAAAATTATGAAAATTCACTCAAGATCCACTCATGCAAACAAGATAATTTTCTCTCTCCTACATATAATGTCCAAAATACATAAAAATTTAACTACAATCTATTCATGATATGAGAAATACACCATAAAAATTTCATGCCATTTGGAGCTACCTAAAAGAAGATATAATTACCTCTATTTCTGGCATGATTAAAAGAGATAAATAGAAACTCCCATTTTCATAACAGAACATGGCATGGATTATATTTTTAATAGAAACTAGACATTATCATGAACTTAAAAAAATTAGAACCACCTCATTTGAATCTATCAACTAGGAGATACATATTTTTGAATATCTATACAAATCTGTGAAAAGAATAAAACAAAAACACATTTGAAAACCTATCAACTACTGGTGGGCCGGCCCGAAGAAACGGCGGCCCGCAAAGCAAGCGCTGGCGCGGCCTAGCCAGGCTCCCGCCTGCGTGCGTCAGCGACTGACGTGTGGGTCCCACGCGACAGAGAGACGGGTAGGGGAGGAGAACAGGGCTGCGGTGAAGCTCATCACCGGTGACTCTTTCGGCGAACCCAACGGTGCTACGGCATTCACCACATCAGTGCGCATCTAGCAGTGCCCTCAATCGAAGCAATTATCGCAGCTAGAGGGGGTGGCGACGGCCACGGCGGTGCACGGCCACGGCATGGCCGGCTCCGGCGAGACGACTGCGTCGCAGACCTAAAGGATGACCCTACGAGCATCAGTGGTAAGCACTGGACCTAGCGCAAGGCAGAGAAGAGGATGGGAGGGTCACGGCGGCGGTTGTCTGCGTGGAGCAACAACGCCGGCGAGGTCAGCCATGGTGGTGGTGGAAGGAAACGGTGATTTTGCCCTTACCAAGGCATAATTGGATCGACGGTGAGGTAGAGGAGGTAGAGTAGATCACTGCGAGGCTAGGAGCGAGATGGCCGGCGCATTTTTGCAGCGACGAGCGTGCACGATGACTGCGACGCTCGGTCGGGAGTGGCGGACGGCTGTGGCTCGGCGCTGCGCGTGGAGAAGGCGAGAGGGAAGCGAATGGGGCTGGCGAGTGCGTCGGGCAGGCACTGGCCCTCTTCTGGAGCACGGAAGCGCGACATGGTGGCGCCGGCAGAGCATGCACACCATGCGGCGATCCTCTCCTAAGCCGGTCGACCATGGCGACACTGACCGTTTTCTGAAAATGGCGATTCAGTGTTCGATGACTATGACTGACAGCGAGTATTCATCGTGTCAACACGGCTAAACCAATGATCCTTTGCAAAAACTGTGTACATGAAAAATGTAGGTCAACCATCCATCTACAACTTATTTTCAAGGACCATGATCTAATTCGCCATGGATCAGCAGTTACATCAAGCCAAAGTGGGCTTGATCCAACTGAAAATGTAGTTATGACTTAGAATATTTTCTAAGTGTGAAATCAGCATGGAATTTTTACTTGTGGGCCATGTTTGAGGTTGTTCCACACATTTTCATGAGTTGATCATAAAACAACTTTTGTTCCTTGATAAATTAGCTACAACTTTGGTAAAGAGTGCACAGCCATGCAAAGTCTCTAAGTTGGTCTTTTGAATCAGTCAAACAGTGCCACTCTAGGGTAATTTAAAGTCAAACCTCCACTTGAGGGCATTCTGGTCATTTTGATCTACATGAACAATGTCCCAACAATTACCCTAAGTGTAGTTAAGGTTTAATAGACCATGATAAACCACTTTACACAATTGTTATACCAATTTTCTAATGATCACATGTGATGAAGTAACAAAACAAGCAATTCACCCAAATGTTGCAATGCAATGTTTCACATGTTTCATGACTTTGTTGTCATTTTATACTTGTCACATTACTACCATATTGCCATGTTTCAAAGTATGAGAAATTCATGTTGCATTCACATGTTACACCATTACTATTCACAACAATTAAGTATGAAACACACACAGTTGAAAATGTTGCATATGCATGTTTCAATAACAATGGCATGATGAGATAGATGATGCACATGTTTATGAAATGAAATGCAATTAGTGGAAGCCAAACACCTAGGGTGTTACAGCCCTCCCCCCTTAGAAAAAATCTTGTTCCAAGATTTGGAAAGCGTACCAATCAGTATAGAAAGCTGGATAGTTTTCCTTTAAATAATCTTCCCTCTCCTAGGTTGCATCCCGTTCGCTATGATTACTCCAAACTACCTTGTATAACTTAACTACTCGTGTACGAGTCACTCTTTTTTGAGTATCCAGAACTTGCACGGGCTTCTCCTCATAAGAAAGATCAGATTTCAAGTTGACTTTCCTTGTTGCTATTCTTTCCTCGGGAATACGAAGACACTTCTTCAGCTGGGACACATGGAATACCGGGAATATAGCTCCCATTTCACGTGGTAGATCGAGTTTATAGGCTACTCTTCCACTTTTCTCGATAATGCGGTAAGGTCCAACATATCGAGGCTCAAGCTTCCTTTTAATTCCAAAACGCTTGACTCCTTTCATAGGGGATACCTTCAGATAAACATGATCACCTACTTCAAACTTAATAGGTTTTCTTCTCTTGTCAGCATAGCTCTTTTGTCTAGCCTGTGTGGCAGTCATATTCTTCTGTATAGTTCGAACTTGCCCTTCGGCTTCTTTTACAAAGTCAATACCATAGAATCTTCTTTCCCCGGGTTCCACCCAGTTCAACGGAGTTCTACACTTGCGGCCATAAAGAGCTTCAAAAGGAGCCATTTTGATACTCTCTTGATAACTGTTGTTATAAGAGAATTCAGCGAGAGGTAACCCGTCCTCCCAAGAGCCTTTGCAAGAGATAAGACAAGCTCTAAGCATGTCTTCAAGAATTTGATTAACACGCTCAGTCTGTCCTGATGTTTGCGGATGATAAGCAGAACTACGGATTAGATGAGTGCCAAGATTCTGATGTAAGCACTCCCAAAAGCGAGCCGTGAATTGCGGTCCTCTATCTGAAACAATGGATTTGGGTACACCATGGAGACGTACCACTTGTTGAAAATAAATCTCAGCATAATTGTGCGGGTGATAGGTAGACTTGACCGGAATAAAGTGAGCGGATTTAGTTAGACGATCTATGATAACCCAGATGGAATCACAACCCTTTTTGGTAGTGGGTAATCCAATAATGAAATCCATGCTAATTTCTTCCCACTTCCAGCCAGGAATAGAGAGTGGCTGCAATAATCCGGGCCTCATGTGAATAGCCTTGACTCTGCAACAGTTATCGCACCTTGTACGTAAGCTGCGATTTCTTTCTTCATCTTGGTCCACCAATAATACAGCTTGAGATCTTGATACATTTTACTGCTACCAGGATGGATGGACAATTTAGAAGAATGGGCTTCAGTCATAATTTGATTTCTAAGTTCTTTGTCTTTGGGCACCACAAGCCTATCATTAAACCAGAGAATTCCTTTGTCATTGACCCTAAAGTGCTTGGTCTCTTGATCTTTCATCTTCCGCTTGATATGAAACACACCCACATCAGTCTTCTGGAGTTCGATAATTTGACTTCTAAGAGAGCAATCCACAGTGATATTGTGGAGCACTACAGGATGAAGGAGGTGTGCCAGATGAAAGTCTTCACTAACTAAGGAATTGCAATGGGTCTTTCTGCTTAAGGCATCAGCAACCACATTTGCCTTACCAGGATGGTAGTGAACTTGAAGGTTGTAGTCTTTGATTAATTCTAACCATCATCGTTGACGCATGTTCAACTCGGGTTGAGTAAAGATGTATTTGAGGCTTTTATGGTCAGTATAGATGTTGCACACATTACCCAACAAGTAATGTCTCCAAATCTTCAGGGCATGAACAACCGCGGCTAGCTCTAAGTCATGGGTAGGATAATTGACTTCATGTTTTCGAAACTGGCGCGAAGCATAAGCAATTACTCGTCCCTCCTGCATAAGAACACACCCCAAACCGGTGCCACATGCATCACAGTAGACATCAAAAGGCTTTTCGATGTCAGGTTGTGCCAATACAGGAGCAGAGGTTAGTAAGGTCCGCAAAGTGTGGAAAGCCTCTTCACACTTCGGAGTCCACACAAACTTCTCATCCTTTTGAAGTAGTCGAGTCATGGGCTTGGCAATTTTAGAGAAATCCGGGATGAAGCGACGATAATAGCCAGCCAATTCTAGGAACCTTCGAACTTCTGTGACCGTAGTAGGTGCCTTCCACTCAAGGACTTCTTGCACCTTAGTAGGGTCAACCGAAATTCCATCACCAGATAATGCATGACCTAGAAAAGGTATCTTGTTCAACCAGAATTCGCACTTGCTGAACTTAGCATAAAGCTGGTTGTCAAGTAACCGAGTTAAAACAATTCTCAGATGTTCAGCATGCTCTTCTTCATTCTGAGAATATAGAAGGATATCATCAATGAACACGACGACAAACTTGTCCAATTCCGGCATGAATACAGAATTCATCAGGTATATAAAGTGTGCCAGAGCATTTGTCAACCCAAAGGATATGACGAGGTATTCGAACAAGCCATAACGAGTAGAGAAAGCTGTCTTTGGTATATCTTGAGGACGAATTTTGATCTGATGGTAGCCAGACCTCAAATCGATCTTGGAGAATACCTTAGCTTTGGAGAGCTGATTAAACATAATATCGATGCGAGGAAGAGGGTATTTGTTCTTGATAGTAACAGCATTTAGGGGGCGATAATCCACGCACATGCGCAAAGATTCGTCCTTCTTCTTCACAAAGATGGCCGGACAACCCCAAGGAGAAGAACTAGGCCAAATCAAACCTTTCTTTAAAAGCTCATTTAACTGACTCTTCAGCTCAGCCAACTCATTGGGCGGCATTCTATAGGGCCTTCGAGAAATAGGAGCCGTACCCGGAATGAGTTCTATCTTAAATTCTACATCACGGTCCGGAGGTAATCCAGGCAAGTCATCAGGGAAGACATCTGGAAACTCACAGACAATCGGTAGATCCTTAATGGCTTTGGCTAGGGTAGCATTGGCTGTATTGTGGATAGAGATATCACGAGGTAACTGCACTAGAAAACCCTTCTTATCCATAGGATCCCTCAACATTACCACACGGGTTGATGTATCGATCAACACTCCATCCCGCTCATCCACTTCATTCCTAGGATTACATCGATTCCTACCCCCGGTAGAACTACAAGATCCGTAAGGAACTCTCGATCCCCAATCTCAATCCTTACATCTTTAACTACTTGGTTAGTCAGGATATTATTTCCAGCAGCACTAATACAATAACCACCCTTGACAATTGTAATCACATTCATATTATGCTTAGATGCAAAAGTAGAACTCACAAAGGAATGCGAAGCACCCGAATCAAAGAGCACAACTGCAGGGTGATCATTAACAAGGAACTTACCAGCGGTGACCACTTCACCAGCAGGAATTTCCTCCACAGTAGTGTAGTGAACACGCCCCTGACGGACGTTTCCTTGAGCATTCTGCTTGGAAGGATAGGGACACTTATTAGCCCAATGACCAGGCTGGTTACAGTTCCAGCACGGCCTGTTTGCTGGCGAGACATTGAAGCTGCCCTGCCTAGAGGTATTCTTTGGTAACGAAATTGTGTACCCCTTGCGGAAACTGGTTTTAGCTTGGTTCTTCTTCTAAGGTGGGCGGTACCGGACATTAGCATTGGGTGGACGATACTGGGTCTTGGATACCACTGGTGCTTTAGACTGAGAAGCACCTGCCTCAAAGTTTCTTTTATGGGTCTTGGAAGCAGCATATATCTTATCATTGTTCTCCTAGGTCAGGGTGTCACTGATAAACTCATTGAAGGTGACACACTTGCAGTTACCCATAGACTTCATCAGTTTAGGGGAAAGTCCCCTCTTGAAACTAGCTATTCTTTTAGCGCCAGTATCCACGAACTCGGGAGCATACCTTGCCAGGTTGTTGAATGCCTGGAGGTATTCATTAAGACTCTTGTTGCCTTGGGTTAGCTTCATAAACTCGGTATGCTTAATGCCCATGAGACCAGGAGGGATAAAGTGTCCCCAGAAAGCTATCTGGAACTGGTCCCAAACTATCTCAACGTTTGCAGGGAAGGTGGTCCTGTGATGGGTCCACCAGATGCCTGCAGGGCCTTGGAGCTGGTGTCCTGCATACGAGGCCTTCATACCTTCTATCAAACGGAGCAATCCAAACCTTTGCTCTATCGTGCTCAACCATTCATCAGCTTGTAATGGTTCTTCTGCCTCACGAAAGATAGGAGGCTTTGTGTCCATAAAGTCCTTAAAGCTGTTGTACTGGTTCGGCTCGGGTCCCTGGCGGACATGCCGATCCTCACGGTTAGCCATATGGCGCATAGCCTCAGCTAGCATGCGCTGACTTTCCACGACTGTCTGCATTAGCTCAGCTGGTGTGGGCGGTGGAGGAGGTGGTTGTTCCTCATCTCCCATGCTACGACCGCGACAAAGGTTATAAGCCATCTGCAAAAGGTATAGCCAATGAGCACTGACGATGTGGAAACTTTTATAGATGAATTGTATAATTATGTCAAACTGAGTCCATTGGAGAGAATGCATTCATATAATCAACAGAGGCACAATCATTCATCACAATCACACAACTCATCATGCGCATCAATTGACACATAAATACGATGAACTTAACCAACAACGAGATCTATAGACCGCAAAGATGGAATACATCAAAGGCTCACATACGTGGAGCATAATACGTTCGATAGGTTACATCCAAGCCATAGTGGTTCCAAACTTTCATCCGAAATAACAAAGGGTCTGATATTACATCCCAACGATTAACTTATTACAAAACTACTCGTTCATGCATGAGGATCAACAAAAGACTAGCTCTAGCGCATTAGCTAAGTAGTAAGCTAAACTACGCATTGTCCTTGGAGTCAGTGTCGAAGATCTCTCCTCCATCTTCATCACTAGCAGGCTCTAACTCCTCATCTTCCTCCTCATCAGGTGGAACGTCCTCTGGTCCATTGACCTCAATGCCATCATCACCTTCAGCCATGATGACACCAGAGCCCATCTCATCCTCATCATCAGGTGATAGGAGAGGGTGAAGTTGATTGTGTAACAGGTGAACCTCCTCATGGAGATGGTCATTGTACTCTTCGGCAACTGCCAACTGCTGCTCTAGCTCCACCTGTCGCGCTCTCAACACATTCTCTTCGTGCTAGGCTTCATTCCGTTGGTTCATCATGTAAATCAACATACGTTCACAGTTGCGGTGAGCAACTGTCAACCTCTGAACCTCAAGAGTCTCTTGATCCCGTTCCTGTGTTACTTGCTCCAAATGGTGCTGAGCTGCATTCCTCTCAGTAGTCACCCGGGCCAGCTCTGTCCTCAGCCTTTCCGCCTCAGTAGGCTCCGGACGGGGATCACGAGGAGCTAACCGGTGACGAGGCGCCCTACCTCAGGCGAACTTGCGAGCAGTGAGTTTCGTGCGCACCATCTGTAACAAAAAGTTGCAACATAAGGGGAGAATCATTTAAGGGATACGAAATTTAATTAGTCGAGACCATCAATTTTAAAGGAGGGAGTAATGCAAGAAATGCCATGTATGCTTGAACATGATGCATGCACGATCCGTACGTCCTCACAAACCTAGAAAAAAATTTAAAGGCTAGCGAAATATATGGTGGCATACATATGTTCTCTCGTATACGGTAGCTAGTCGATCTACAACGATACGTTGTTAGTGTACCTGCAGAAAATTTCATTTCAGCCCAATAATTTTCCAAAAAGGCATGTAAACTAAATACTTTCATACATACATCCCCAGATGCATATACTCTAGTATCACAGCTACCCGTCAGAGATACCCACATTTAAGTACTCTCATAGATACATGATTGAACATGTAAGTATGCGAGCAACCACAACTACTCTCCCCTAGACCGACGGTTGGACGGTCATGCTCTCACAACTCCCACTTACTAGAGCGTAGAGGTATTTTGATCCATACATTACCACCCAAGTGGATGGCATCCATACAATAGCATGCCGTATGGACAACGAAATAGAAACAAGCAGGAACCCCCAAGTTAGTACTTTAATAAGCCACCTAAGAGTCCTTATTTGGGCATAAGGGATATGACCACCGGCAATACTTAGTATTTAATTTAGGATTTTCACAAATACTTTTGTTTTAAATACACAAATGACATGTTTAGTGTCGAATCTTGCTCTGATGCCAGCTGTAACAGAACCGACCAAATCATAAGAACGTAAGTACAAAAACAATCACCGAAGCGATCAAATTCCTGTACTTAAGCTCCCATAATCCCTGTAGTCCGGAAATCATAAAGGATTTCAACCAACTCTCGACATACAAACCAAGATCGTAGTGATTCAACACAACACATCATTCGTTACAATATTTCACAAGTAGCATTTGAATTACATCCATCAAGAGTTCAAATAACATATTAGAAACTAAGTTTGAGTGTGCGGAAGCAACATAGTTTAGTACAAAACATCATAGTTTTCAAATACATTGCCAAGTCTGAGTCATTTCCCACAAAAGCATTATCAGGTACGAGAACTAGTAGAGACCGTGCCCAACGGTCTAGTCTTCATCCCCAGCTGGGAGAAGGCAGTACTTGCAGCAACTAAAGTAGAACTGGTCATCTGCAACAGGTGGGAGATAAACCCTGAGTACGAGAAGGTACTCAGCTAGACTTACCCGTCAAAACCAGAAATAAAAGACACCAAGGGTCATGCAAGGCTTATGAGGTGGGCTAGCTTGACACAGTTGCATAAAAGAGCTTATGATTATAGTAACCAATTTAAACTTAGCATCAAGCTTATCATCATTTACCTGTCCACTAGATTTTCACCTGTACTAGAGCACTCACTTATTAGGAGCAATCAATATTAACCATAGCAGGTATAATAAGGCTGTCATCATCATATCATCATTTCCGAACCATTAGGTTATTTAGTGTATCTACTTTGGAGATAAGCTCGTCAAGTTCTCACTAACCGGGAGAGACGGCGACTCGAATCGAATTACAACTCAGCTGAGGGGTATTCCTAACTCTCACCCTGGCATACATAAATCAACATTTAAAGTTTTATATGCACACAAGTAGTCCCTTAATTCAATCAAACCAGAGTTATACAATTCCAAATGACTTGCATGAGGACATTCTGGAAAGCTTATGAAATTCTCTACAAATCAATTGTAAACGTCACAGCATGATACTTACGTTAACCAAATCGAATTCCAGTAAACCTAGAATCTGTCCAGAAATAACAGGGTTACTAACTTAATTATTTAATGATGATGCAAAAGCCTAATTTGACCTAACCAAGTTTACCAACTTGTTGCACATACCAGAGGAACACTAGAAAGCATAGTGCCAACTTCTAAACAATTTATTTAATGCCCTTTTCTAATTTCTTTACTTAATTAGGTGATTAAAGAAATATATAGTAAAACTATTTAGAAAAATCTACAAAAATTATAGTAGCTATTTCATGCTTCACATAGACTACCATAAAAATTTCAAAGCCATTGGGTAAGCAGAACTTGCTGTATCCAAAATAACAGGTGGCATGTCTATTTTTAGCATAATTAGGAAACCCTATTGAAAAGTGTCAAGCAATAGATTTCTTATTTTTCCTAGTATCATTATATCATAAGAATAGCACTCACCAATTTTTACCCTAACTGGATCTATAGAAAAATTATGAAAATTCACTCAAGATCCACTCATGCAAACAAGATAATTTTCTATCTCCTACATACAATGTCCAAAATACATAAACATTTAGCTACAAGCTATTCATGATATGAGCAATACACCATAAAAATTTCATGCCATTTGGAGCTACCTAGAAAAAGATATAATTACCTCTATTTCTGGCATGATTAAAAGAGATAAATAGAAACTCCCATTTTCATAACAGAACAAGGCATGGATTATATTTTTAATAGAAACTAGATATTATCATGAACTTAACAAAATTAGAACCACCTCATTTGAATCTATCAACTAGGAGATACATATTTTTGAATATCTATACAAATCTATGAAAAGAATAAAACAAAAACACATTTGAAAACCTATCAACTACTGGTAGGCCAGCCCGAAGAAATAGCAGCCCGCGAAGCAAGCGCTGGTGCGGCCCAGAAGTGGCGCGGCCTAGCTAGGCTCCCGCCTGCGTGCGTCAGCGACTGACGTGCGGGTCCCACGCGACAGAGAGATAGGCAGGGGAGGAGAATAGGGCGGCGGCGAAGCTCATCGCCGATGACTCTTCCAGCGAACCCAACGGTGCTACGGCGTTCGCCACATCAGTGCGCATCTAGCAGTGCCCTCAATCGAAGCTATTATCGCAGCTAGAGGGGGTGGCGACGGCCACGGCGGCGCGCGGCCACGGCATGGGCGGCTCCGGTGAGACAACGGCGTCGCAGACCTAAAGGATGACCCTACGAGCATCAGTGGTAAGCACTGGACCTAGCGCAAGGCAGAGAAGAGGATGGGAGGGTCATGGCGGTAGTTGTCCGCGTGGAGCAACAACACCGGCGAGGTCAGCCATGGCGGCGGTGGAAGGAAACGGTGATTTCGCCCTTACCAAGGCACAATTGGATCGACGGTGAGGTGGAGGTAGAGTAGATCACTGCGAGGCTAGGAGTGAGATGGCCAGCGCATTTTTGCAGCGACGAGCATGCACGATGACAGCGATGCTCGGTCGGGAGTGGCGGACGACTGTGGCTCGGCGCTGCACGGGGAGAAGGCGAGAGGGAAGCGAATGGGGCTGGTGAGTGCGTCGGGCAGGCACTGGCCCTCTTCTGGAGCACGGAAGCGCGACATGGTGGCATCGGCAGAGCATGCACACCATGCGGCGATCCTCTCCTGAGCTGGTCGACCATGGCGACACTGACCGTTTTCTGAAAATGGCGATTCAGTGTTCGATGACTATGACTGACAGCGAGTATTCATCGTGTCAACACGGCTAAACCAATGATCCTTTGCAAAAACTGTGTACATGAAAAATGTAGGTCAACCATCCATCTACAACTTCTTTTCAAGGACCATGATCTAATTCGCCATGGATCAGCAGTTACATCAAGCCAAAGTGGGCTTGATCCAACTGAAAATGTAGTTATGACTTAGAATATTTTCTAAGTGTGAAATCAGCATGGAATTTTGAATTGTGGGCCATGTTTGAGGCTGTTCCACACATTTTCATGAGTTGATCATAAAACAACTTTTGTTCCTTGATAAATTAGCTACAACTTTGGTAAAGAGTGCACAGCCATGCAAAGTCTCTAAGTTGGTCTTTTGAATCAGTCAAATAGTGCCACTCTAGGGTAATTTAAAGTCAAACCTCCACTTGAGGGCATTCTGGTCATTTTGATCTACATGAACAATGTCCCAACAATTACCCTAAGTGTAGTTAAGGTGTAATAGACCATGATCAACCACTTTACACAATTGTTATACCAATTTTCTAATGATCACATGTGATGAAGTAACAAAACAAGCAATTCACCCAAATGTTGCAATGCAATGTTTCACATGTTTCATGACTTTGTTGTCATTTTATACTTGTCACATTACTACCATATTGCCATGTTTCAAAGTATGAGAAATTCATGTTGCATTCACATGTTACACCATTACTATTCACAACAATTAAGTATGAAACACACACAGTTGAAAATGTTGCATATGCATGTTTCAATAACAATGGCATGATGAGATAGATGATGCACATGTTTATGAAATGAAATGCAATTAGTGGAAGCCAAACACCTAGGGTGTTACATTGATCATCATCGCATGTGGCCATCTCATCATTTCATGTGATCAACATCACTATTTGAGTGCCACCATACTTCACAACTTGGATTGCACCAACCTACCTCGTATCATATCTCATGACAAAGGTTAGTGCATAGGTTTCATCAATTATCCAAAACTAAACTAGGGCTTTCAACAAGCCAAAACTCAAATTACTTAGCTACACAAACTAAGCAATGTAACTAACAAGTCTACTCAAGCCAAATTAGTTATGCAAGAGAGCTACTTCTATGCTACACAAGCAAGAAGGTAACTAGCAAGCTACATAAGCTAACTAATTACAAGAGCAACTACACAAGCACAAAGTATGAATAAGTGAATATAGGCTTGTGTAAGGGGATTGCAAACCAACGGGATGAACAAGGTTGACATGATGTGTCGGTGTTTTTGGACCACCAATGAGTAAATTTGTATTTGCGCATCTGGCTCGGATGGTGTGCTCGGAGGACACAAGGATTTATACTATTCGAGCAGAACGTCCCTACATCCAATTTGATGTTGCTCATGTTACTGGCACTTGGTTTGCAGTAGGGGTTACAAATGGGTGAGAGAGAGAAAGGATCCCAAGTCTCTAGTGGAAGGAGTGAACGGATGTTGAGAGCTCGATCGCTGCTCAGACGTATGCTCGTGTTGTGCTCTTGTGTTTTTATCTCATAGTTCGAGTCTCGTGCAGATCTAGATCCCCTGGTAGGGGTGCCCTACTTTTCCTTTTATAGATGAAGGGAAAGCGCGGGTTATAGCGGAGGAAAAGGAGAAGAACGAGAGAGAGAGAGAAGACTTCTAGGTTCATCAGGTCCTTCTTCTCCTTTATGTAGGTCTCACCAATCCTATAGATGTCAATAGGGATGGCTCCACGTCACGGCCTTATTTGTCACTAGCACCATGCGCAGGCGTCATCCGCCAGTCATGGCGTTCCATTCCATCCCGATGGACGTCGTGGTGAACTGGCATGCCTGTCAGCATTCGTACAAGGGTTAGGCAGAACAGCACCTGCACGCCCGATGCTACTCGTGATGTGAATCCTCAGGTATGGCCCATCATGGCCATGGGTTACATTGAGGCATGCTAGTCTCTCCCCTGGTGTTAGAGTTTTGACCTAGGCCCATACGCTTGGACCTAGAGTGGTTGGTGGTGGTATGGGTCCCCGTCGGATGAGACAGAACCTGCGTCCTTAGGGTCGGGCGAGACAGAGCACGAACCCAAGGGGTTGGGCGAGACGGAGCCCCCACCTGAGGGGTTGGCCGAGACAGAGCATGAACCCAAGGGGTCGGGCGAGACGGAGCCCGCGACCTTGGCGTGAGACCCCCACGGCCTTAGGGTCATGCAAGACTAAGCCCGCACCCAAGGGATCAAGTGAGATAGAGCCCGTGGCCTTAGGCGAGACCCCCGCAGCCTTGGGGTCAGACAATACCTTTTAATACGCCTTGCTCCATTCGGGGAAGTCAGCATGGGCGCTAACTTCCTTGCTTTGGGTATCCCTAATATCGATATCCGACAGTAGCCCCCGAGCCTACGGAGGAGTTGAATACTCCTCTGGAGGCTTTTCTAGACGGGAGGACTATGAGGTCCTTGGCCTTCTTTTTGTAGTCCATGACGTGTCCTAGTAGGACGGCGGTTCCCTTTTGTCACAATCGGCCTTCTTGGGGGCATGTAACTGTAGGATTTGGGAGGTCAAAAAGATTTTTACTGATTTCGGTCCCCTAGGATCTGATTGGTCCGTCGTCGTACTGTGACCGCGCGTTCGGTCTCCTTGTGAGTCCAACTTTCCTTGAGCCCCCACGCATAGCAGGGTTTGGTCGAGGGTTGGCTCGTCTTTGTGATCATTGTCCCTCAAGTGTTTTTTTGATAAAATAGAGGGGCTGAGCCATGCCATGTTTTTTCTCAATGGACGAAACATGGTGCTCGGTGAGCTGCTAATTGGGTAGTTCGAGTGGGACCTTGGCTTCCTATTCATGGGGGTCTGGCATGGGTCAGTTGGTGACCCACTCCAGATTCTAAGTGGTCAATCGATATAGTTCTCGGGTCCGTTAGACCGGTCCTATGGGCTCGTTGCCTTTCTTCGAGGAAAGACCATGGACTAGGAACCAACCAAGACTCAAACATAGGCGAAATTCCCACGGCGCTCGTGCACCCGGGTACTGGCCACTAGTGGGCCCATCCCTTTCCACCCATCGCTCTTAGGGTGCCCCGGAGCGGCTGTGAACCCATCGGTGGGCCGACCTTCGAACTCCTAGGCCTAAATGGGCCGTAGGAGCGTTTTCATCTCTGTATCCCTTCTTACCTGCGATGATTCTTGGCCCATCGACTGCGCAAACCGTCATCCAACATGTCCTTTAAGGGCGTGGATAGAGATTGTGTGTGCACGATCTTCAGAGGGAGGTGACGTGACGTGGCGTAGTGGACGCGTGAATCTAGGCAAATGGTTCGCCTTCTCGCCCCGCTCTGTCCTATAAATAGCGGCCTCCCCCTTCATATTTTTGCACACCAAAACCGTAGCCTTACCTTCTCGGTTTCTCCGCCGCCGCCATTCAGATCTATCATGCTTGCTAGTCCACCACCAGAGCCCTAGATCTGTAGCCTCCGCTCCTCCTTCGCTGCCTTTGCTTCCCTGTAGCCACCTTCATCCTCCATGGATTTGTGGTATCGCTCCAATGTTAACTATGCACGCATGGAGGGCCTCGTCAAGCAGGGTCTTCTCTATGGGAGGACCGATGCGGTGGAGTGGCTTGTGCCTAGCCGTGAGGAGGCACCGACGCCGCCCGATGGCTACATCGTCTCCTTTGCGCTCTTCCATGAGCGCAAACTCACGGTTCCTCCTCATCCGTTCTTCCAGGGTCTGCTGCACCATTATCAGATCAAGCTACAGCACTTGAACGCCAATGGGATCCAGCACATCGTAGCCTTCATCGTGATGTGTGAGGGGTACCTAGGGATTGAGCTCTACTTCGAGCTCTAGAGATATTTCTTCTCCATCTCCTTGATGAAGAAGGAGAGAGGCCGGGAGACCCCGATGCCGATGGGATGCGTGGGCATCCACCTCCGAGGGCAACGGACAGCTGAGTACATGCCCTGCCAGCTCTCTAGATCCAACAAGGGATGGCACTCGCATTGGTTCTACCTGAAGGATGACCCTGCCGCACCCTTGCCTGTCTTCTCCGAGAGTTTAATAGAAGAGGTTCCACCGTCATGGCCGTGGGGGGCACCCATCAAGGAAAAGAAGAGGATGCATGACCTCCTCGAGGCCATCATGTTCCTAAAGACCCACGACCTCCATGGGGCTAGCATCATTGGGGGTATCATGCTAGGAGGGTGGTGCCCCTGATGGCGCGTGTCCACCCGCTATACGGGATGATGCTCGGTGCACAGCTCATTAGGACAACGCTCACCTTGGGGTTGCTCCATGATAGCAAGGTCACACAGCACATGAAGAAGGCCATGGGGGAGGCCGACACCGTGTTCCTCATCCTAGGGCATCCCATGATGCGGCCAGACGTGGGCTTGATCGTGCTGTCGGTGGGGATAGTCTTCTAGGACTTCGTCGTGCCACTGCCAAAGCACGTGGCCATGAGGGCGCGAATCGTGCCACGGATGAACAACGGAAGAAGAAGAAGGATGACAAGGAGAAGAAATGATGGTTGAAGCAGTGAGCAAAGCTACAGTGAGGGAAGCGGCGTCAAGGCTCATCGAAAGAAGAGGAGGAGGAAGAAGAAGAGAGGAGGATGGCTCCATGTCGCCCATCCCATGGGATGATCTGGCCATCGGGGACTATGACCCACCTTCACCACAGGTGGGGCCCTTCCCGTGGCATGTCGTGAGGCAGGAGGGGGAGGACACGCCCCCGAAGCCATTGGAAATGAACCACCCCGCCGTGTCTAGACCTTCGACGATGGCCTCGAAATTAGCAGAGCTAGGCCACCTCACCTCATCTGGGCCTTCGACGGTGGCCCCAGAGCCAGCAGAAATAGGTCACCCTGCTTTGTCCGAGCCATCGGCAACGCCTCCAGAGTCGGTGGGAGGCGGATGTTTTGATTTGACCGAGCCCTTCAAGCCGAGGGAGGGCTCGAAGCGGTAGCGTGCCGATGAGGAGCAGCCGGGGTTGAGCAAGCTAGCCCCAAAACATCCTCATATGATGGCATGAAGGTGAGTCAAGAGTTTTTGTCATCCTTTTGTCCTAACGAATTTTTGCCGTGAACTAACCGCCATGTCCCTTGCAGCGTCGGAGGACGTGCGACTCTCCTGCGGCTCGCTCCGAAAAAGATCCTCCTCCAACAAACGCGCTAGGAGTCGGCTGGCGTCGTGCCGGTGGTGAGCGTGAGTGACGTTGGGGCGACCACAGCATCGATCGGGGAGGCACAGCTGATGGCTACATCAGGGGAGGGCACGTCTAGGGCGCCCGTGGCGGGCGCGGCATGGCCGGTCGTGTCCTCGACATCGCAGACAAAGGTGGCATGGCTAGAGTCATTGTCCGTGCAGGTGGCTGTGTCCACGGCAGGGCAAACGGAAGGGGGTGCACCTGAGTCATCCTTCGTAGATGTGGCGATAGGGCAGGTGTCCGTGTCCATTCACCTAGCCCCTCCATCACTAGAGGAGCCGCTCTAGAGGAGCTACCACCACCAGAGAGGTTGGTGCCACTTGAGGTCGGCACGGGGACATCCCGATCTCTAGTCTGGGTGGCTGCCCTTGATGAAGCGACAGAGGAGAGGGAATAGGGGAGCGTCCACACAGAGGTTGGGGACGCGATTCGTGCCCTGACCACCATGCTAGGCTCGATGCGCGACATTGTCGCCCTAGTTGGTCAGGTATGATATGACCATGCTTTCGACCCTTACGTTCTCCTTCTGTGCCTCTAAGTCTTGTCTTCTTCACAGATCCTTATGGCCCACAATCGGGAGAAGTCCTAGTTCCTTGCTGAGGAAACATGACATAGTGAGGGGCTGGCCGCACAGCTCGCTGCTGCCCGTTATGAGGTGGCCAAGCTTGCCCCTGCCACCCAGCAGGTGGTCGACGTCCGAGTTAGGGAGAAGGACGCTCACGATGATGCCCGGGAGGACAAGGAGAAGCTCGCGGCCCTAATCGAGAGGGCGCGCACGGACACCGTGGAGGCCAAATGGCTACGGAAGGAGCGGGATGATTTGCTCCAAGCCATGGAGGACCTCCATATAGGGGACTGAGCTAGCTCACTAGGAGCACGTCGTCGCCCAGCAGTGGATCGGCCACCTCGAGATTGAGCTCTAGAGGGAGAGGGTCTTGAAGGTTGCAGTCGAGGGTGTGTCCGTCGGGCTCATCGCAGAGGTCGAGCAGCGCCAAGAAGAGGTCCGGTGCCTGGAAGCTAAGGTGACCCGGCAGCACGATGAGGTGTGCAAGCTTCAAGCAAATGTGGACGGTAGTCCCCGGTTTCTCTTGTTGTCTTTCTCCCTAGAATCCATAGTGAACCTTTTGACACGGTCGGTACGTGACTTGGGTAGGTGTCGACGACAAGCTCAGGGCAGAGGTGGTGAAGAGCCGTGGCCTAGAGAACAAACTCAGCGAGGTGAAGGACACCCTCCAAAAGGAGAGTGACGAACATGACAACCTACGTGTTGCCGTCTAGCTGGTCTACGACAAGCTCGAGCTGGCCCCGGAGCAGGAGGCAAGCTCCCTCATGGTTCGCGCCACCCGGATTACGGACTGGGCATGTGATCTGGCAAGGAGCATGCTTCACTTTGGCGTTCACCGATCATTCGCGATCGCCCGTTCTCATTACGAGAACATTGATCTAGCGACGATGAGCCAAGGCTTCACGCCCATCTGTATCGATGCCGAGCTAGACGACATCGAGAAGGAGGTGGCCCCCCTAGCGTATGACATTTCCACCAAGATAGAGGATGAGATCATCCCCCCAAGGGGCTAGTTTAGTTAGATAGGTCAGGCAGTGCACTTGTAATAAGTGGACAATTTCCAACCCTTCTGTTTTGTCCAAACAAACTTGTTTTTTTGTTTGAACAAATTTGTTCTTTCCCCTTTTTATGTGTAAAAAGGGGTTAATGCGTTCCGACCCTTCTTGTTGTGAAGACTGTAGAGCTCAAGGTGTGGGAGGGAAACTCTAGTCACGCTGCAAAGCAAGAGTGCCATAGCCGCTGGGGCGTAGGTTTCTTGCAGTCCATCCAGTTTTTCTCGACGTTTGTTTCCGCAAAACCTTTTGTGTGTAAAAAGGGGTTAATGCGTTCTGACCCTTCCTGTTGTTAAGACCGTAGAACTTGAGGTGTGGGTGGGAAACTCTGGTCACGCTGGTAAGCAAGAGTATCGTAGCCGCTGGGGCATAGGTTTCTTGCAGTCTGACCAGTTTTTCTCGATGTTCGTTTCCATAAAACCTTGCCTCTAGGTTTTTAATGTGAGAAAGGGTTGGGCACGGTGACTATTTCAGAAAGGGTATATGTATACCCTTATCAGCCCTCGAGTGAGACCTAACCCCTTGCCGTTGTCGAGGTTGGGTTTCACTAAAGATCGAGGAGGCGATAGCGAAACTGGTGGGGGAAAGTGTTTTTGGTTTTAGAAACGTTATTCTTAGTTTTCGTACGTATCCCCTCCCTAGGACCCAAGCCATCATTCTGCGACCGTGCGTTCGGTCTCCTTGCGAGTCTAACTTCCCTTGAGCCCCGCACATTGTAGGGGTTCGGTCGAGGGGTCAGCTTGTCTTTGTGATCGTCACCCTGTCCGTGGTTTCTGCAACCGGAGGGGTTGAGCTAACATCACTTGCCTTGATGGCTCAAGTGTCATGCTCGGTGAGCTCGCTAACAGGCATGTTCTAGTGGAATCCCGCTCCGTCATTCGTAATGGGGTCGGCATAGCCCTCATGTGGCATTCCACTGCTCCTTAACCCGCCTCCTGGTAGATGCCCAAATCATTCCAGAGAATGACTCAGGTGGCCCGCTGGCCTCTCCTTGATGGAGATTCTGTGGGCATGGCTCGAGGTTAGGATCAAATGAGAAGGTCGAGATGACCCTATCCGCTTCTGAGCGGGTCGGGCAAAGGCCGCTGCGGCTCATCTGTGTTTTCTCCCCTAGCTCTGTTCGACCAAGGTGGCCTTGAGCCCTTTGTGGGCTAGCCTTTGAACCTCGGTCGGTTGCCACTCATGTTGAATGAGATGACTATCGCTTCGTGTCGCGATGCGAAGCGTTGTGATGCAATAATTGCATATGCGATGCTTGGATGTATGAGAATGGATGAATGAATGCTCATGCACTAGAAAAGTAAAGTGGGGGTTGGTAAAGTTACCTCGATGGCTTGAGTGATGGGTTCAGGGAGTTTTTACAGGATATGTTCGAGTGGAATCCGGGTCCGTCGTTCGTGATGGAGTCGGCATAACCCGCATGGGTCATCCTACTGCTCCTTACCTGTCTCTCGATAGCGGCCCGAGCAGTCCGATTGATTTGGGTGACCCACTGGCACAGGACTTACCTTGATGGCTTGAGTGGCGGGCTCGGGGAGCTCTTACTGGATATGTCCAAGTGGAATCTGGGTCTGTCATTCAAGACAGAGTCAGCATAACCCGCATGGGGCATCCTACTGCTCCTTACCTGTCTCTCAACAGTGGGCCGAGCCGTCCGATCAACTTGGGTGACCCACTGGCACAGGACTTACCTACGAAAATAGAGGATGAGATCATCCCGCCCAAGAAATTAGTTAGGCAGATAAGCTAGGCGGCGAACTCATAATATGTTTTGTTATGGCCAAACATATTTTTAGCCCTTCTCCCCTTTTTGTATAAAAGGTTAATGCGTTCTGACCCTTTCCATCGTTAAGACCATAAAGCTCGGGGTACGGGTGAACAAACTCTGATCACGCTGGTGAGCAAAAACGTCATAGCCGCTAGGGCATAGGTTTCTTGTAGTCCGACCAGTTTGACTCAGCTTTCATTTTCATAACCCTTGCTTCTAGATCTTATCATGAGAGAGGGTCAAGCATAGAGAATGTTTGCTAGGTGGATATAGTCTTAAATGCGTTCTGACTCTTTCTGTAGTTAAGGCTTAAGAAGCTCAGGGTGGAGAAAAAAACTCTGATAACGCAGGTGAGCAAAAACACCATAGCCTCTGGGGCATAGGTTTCTTGTAGTCCGACTAGTTTTACTCAGCGTTTGTTTCTACGACCCTCGCTTCTAGGTCTTAATGTGAGAAAGGGTCGGGCATAGAGAATATCTATCGGATAGATATGCTCTTACCAGCCCCCGAGTGACGCCTGACCCCTGCCATTGCTGGGGTCGGGTGTCACTAAAGATCGAGGAGTTGATAGCGAAACTGATAAGAGAAAGCATGCGTAAATTTAAGGGTAAAAGCCACGTAGCTGTTTGATGTTCCAGGCATTGATGAAGACTTCACCGTTGATGGTCCGGAGCTTATAGGTGCCTGGTCAAAGCACCTCTGTGACAACGTATGGTCCCTCCCATGGCGGAGAGAGCTTATGGCAGTTCTTGTTGCTTTGGACAAGGCAGAGCACCAGGTCCCCGACGTTGAAGGCCTGATCCCGCACTCGACGGTTGTGGTACCGGCGCAATGCTTGCTGGTACTTGGCCGAGCGAAGGAGGGCAACATCACGTGCTTCATCTAGCTGGTCCATGGCATCCTTGAGGGATGCCTTGGCTCCCTATTCATCATACGCCCTGACCCTCGGTGCTCCATAATCGAGGTTGGTCAGGAGGATAGCCTCGGAACCATAGACCATGAAGAATGGCATGTAGCCGGTGGCCCAGCTAGGGGTCATCCTCAGGTTCCAGAGCACCACGGGAAGCTCCATGATCCATCGTCTGCCAAATTTATTCAACCAGTTGAAGATCCTAGGCTTGAGGCCTTGTAGGACCATGTCGTTCATGCGCTCGACCTGCCCATTCATGCGGGGGTGCACCACGGCGGCCCAATCGACATGGATGTGGTATTCAACGTAGAATCAGAGAAACTTCTTTTTGGTGAACTACTTGCTGTTGTCCATGATAATGGAGTTCGGGACTCCAAAGCGATGGACGATGTCAAGGAAGAATAGCATGGCTTGCTCGGACTTGATCGCGGAGATTGGTCGAGCCTCTATCCTCTTTTGTAAACTTGTCTACAGTGACAAGCAAGTGCGTATAGCCCCCGGGTGCCCTCTTGAAAGGTCCAACCAGATCGAGCCCCTAGACCGTGAACAACCACATGATAGGGATCGTTTGGAGTGCTTGGGCCGGCAGGTGGGTCTACCAAGCGTAGTATTGACACCATTCATAGGTGTGCACAATATGTTCAGCATCGGCTACTGTAGTCGGCTAGTGGAAGCCTTGTCAAAACGCATTTCTGACTAGGGTCCTAGGTGCGGCATGGTGCCCGCAGACCCCACCATGGATATCACTCAGCAACTGCTTCCCTTGTTCGATGGGGACGCAGCGCTGTAGGATCCCGATGTGGCTTCACCTGTAGAGCTCGCCCTCAATAAGGACAAAGGACTTGGCATGACGCACGAGCCGCCGAGCCTTCGTTTCGTCCGTCGGCAGCGCCTCATGGAGGAGGTAGTCGAGGTAAGGCGTCCTCTAGTCAGCCAGAGGGTTGGGCTCTGTCACTAGATCCTCGTCAAGCTCCATGACTTCGGGGTCGGATGGAGCCGCCAGCTAGTTAGCCCCCAAGCCTAGGGTAGGTGGCACATCACCGATGTATTCTGGCTCCTCGTAGCGGACCAAGGGCTTGTACTGATTGCTGGCGAAGACGCCCATCGACACCGGCTCTCGGCCAGAAGCCATTTTTGCCGGCGCGTCGGCCGCCTCATTGAGACGCCTCGGGATGTGATTGAGCTCGAGACCATCGAACTTGTCCTCCAGCTGGCGGACTTCTCGACAATATACAACCATCTTGGCGTTGTGGCAGCTTGATTCCTTCATGACTTGGTCGATGACCAGCTAGGAGTCACCCTAGACTTTGAGCCATCGAATACCCAACTCCATGGCAATGCATAGGCCGTTGATGAGTGCCTCAACTCGACCACATTGTTGGAGGAGGGGAAATGGATGCGAACCATGTACCTCATGCATACCCCGAGGGGAAATGCAAGCAAGCCGATAATCCTCGAGCCACAATCCGGGGTTTGTTTCCCCGGAGTATTTTGGGATGTTGGTCGGTAGTCGGTACATGAGGTGGGAAGACGACATTGAGGATGTGTTGGCAAAAGGACTGAGGTCCCGCAAGTCAGGGCTCAGGCTTTAGTCCTCACCACTATCATAGCATCCGCCACGACGAGGGTGGTAGCCAATGGCTAGCCTCCTCCTCGCATCACCACAGGTACGCCTACAGGCATCGAGGGTGTCACGCGCGTCATGGTGGAGGCCGAGACGTTCATGCACCGAGACCACGATGCGTGGCCTACCGCCTTGCTGTGCCTAGTGGACTGACACATCCTTGATGGGTCGCTCTAAGGGCGTGCACTAGCTGGCGTTAGGCTCGCGTTGTCGGGAGAGCAAGCTCTCAGCCTGCTGCACCACCGCACGCTCGAGCAGCGTGCGAATCTCACGATGGGCCCAACGATCCTTGGACGTCGCGGGCTCCGAAAGCTCGCAGAGCAAGGCTGTTGTGGCTACGATGTTCTGGCTCGCCCGGGTGAAGTGTGGGAGGGCTTCGTCATCCTTGATGATCCTTTGGTTCATGTCACAGGGCCACGTCATGCGCACGCCCACCGTCTCCATGGCGCTCGATCTCTCGCTCGAGCTCCGCGTGTTCCTGCTCGAGCCAGAGTCATGCTTCTTCGAGCTCTTGGTGCCGCGCCCTCAGCTACTCTACTCATAGGCGTGGTGGGGCCCCTACGTCCCCCTTGACCTCATCGTCAAGGTCATCTGTTGGGGTAGCCCCTCCCTTGTGGATGCTTTCGATGTATCCCTCGAGGGTACTTGCCATAAAACATTCTCGCGAGGGGTGATGGCTCCCCCTCCTGGTGTTAGAGTCGGAGGGTGACTCCGATTCTCCCGCCAAAAGGTCATGGAAAGATTCCACAACATATTCGATCATCCTCATGAACTCGTAGTCTATAGGAGATGGGGGCGTGCGCTGCACCACAAGGTGGCCAACGGTTTCTATGGCGTTGCGCAGACCAAGCGAGAGCACTGTTGGGGTGCTCTAGATGAGGCATTCCGAGGAGAGCGGCTCTCCTCTGGCAAGCTATGTCATGACATTGGCAAACGAGAAGGTGAGGCGGCCCAGGTCCTCCCGGGATGGCTGGGGTCCTAGGAAGGCGCCGAGCTGGCGCTCTAACCTCTCATAATCGAAGACGAGGAGTTGGTCACTCCTGGAGGTGGGGCCTCTGGTGTGTGCAGTTGTAGCTTCTCAAGCGCCTCGGCGATCGCGTCGAGGCCAGCGGAGTGGAGAGGTTGGAGGGTGGCAGGAACATGCGCCAACTCTCCCTCCACCGAAATGATGAAGTCTAGGTTCCTGAAGCACACGTGCACGCCCGGGACCCAGCCGACACTATGACTAGCCATCCAAGACTTGATGTGGACATCGAAATGCGCAAAAAGCCCCTACCTGGTGCGCCAACTGTCAGTGTTTTCAAACCACCAACGAGTAATTTGTATTTGCGCATCTGGCTCAGATGGTGTGCTCGGAGGACACAAGGGTTTATACTAGTTCGGGCAGAATGTCCCTACATCCAGTTTGCTGCTGTTTGTGTTACCGACACTTGATTTGCAGTAGGGGTTACAAACGGGTGAGAGAGGGAAAGGATCCCAAGTCTCTAGTGGAAGGAGTGAATGGGTGCTTAGAGCTCGATCGCTGCTCAGCCGTATGCTCGTGTCATGCTCTTATGTTTTTATCTCATGGTTCGAGTCTCATGCAGATCTAGATCCCCTGGTAGGGGCGCCTTGCTTTTCCTTTTATAGGTGAAGGGAAAGCGTGGGTTACAACAGAGGAAAAGGAGAAGAACGAGAGAGAGAAGAAGGCTTCCAGGATCGCTAGCTCCTTCTTATCCTTTATGTGGGTCCCACCGATCCTGTAGATGTCAACGGGGATGGCTCCATGTCATAGCCTTGTTCGTCACTGGTGCCATGCACAGGCGTCATCCGCCGGTCATGGCATAGCCTAGAGATCTAATAAGCTAGATATGCATGGTGCGGACGTCGTGGTGAACTGACATGCCTATCAATGTTCGTACGAGGGTTAGGCAGAACAGCACCGGCACGCCCGATGCTGTTCTTGATGTGAATCATCAAGTATGGCTTGTCATGGCCACAAGTTACATCAAGGTGTGCCAGTCCCTTCTCTGGTGTCAGAGTTTTGACCTAGGCCCATACGCTTGGACCTGGAGTGGTTGGTGGCGGTATGGATCCCCGTCGGATGAGACAAAACCTGCGTCCTTGGGGTCGGGCGAGACAGAGCATGAACCCAAGGGGTCAGGTGAGACGGAGCCCACACCTGAGGGGTCGAGCGACATGGAGCATGAACCTAGGGGGTCGAGCAAGATGGAGCCCGCGGCCTTGGGGTCGGGCGAGACGGAGCCCGCATCCTTAGGGTCAGGTGAGACAGAGCCCACGGCCTTGGCACGAGACCCCCACGACCTTGGGGTCAGGCGAGACAGAGCCAGCACCCAAGGGGTCAGGCGAGACAGAGCCCATGGCCTTGGGTGAGACCCCCGTAGCCTTGGGGTCAGACGAGACCTTATAATATATCTTGCTCCACCCGGGGAAGTTAGCGTGGGCACTAACTTCTTTGCTTTGGGTATCCCTAATATCGATACCCAACATGATGATTTTTATCCCGAGGTTCACATGTTTGCCAACATGCTAGTCCCCGGTGAGACAAGCTCCAAGATTGCCATCGGTCCTCTTGCTAGTGGTGACCTGCAAGTCACACTCTCCCATGTGGAGTGCTTACCACAAGCTCTAGCACTTTGACATGGCCAGATGACCACTTGTCGCTCTTCGTGTCTCGCTCTACTAGAGTTGCTCTTCACGGCTCCCGTATGGCGAGCACAATACCCCTCACAATCACTTCTCTAGAGCACCGCACAATCTTCTTTACGTGCTTCGACGGAGACCACCACCAAGCCATCTAGGAGGTGGCAACCTCCAAGAGTAACAAGAAATCCCCAATCACAAATATTTCCTAGTGCCATCAAATGCAAATCTCGAATGCACACACTAGGCTCTCAATCCCTCACTCAAATTAGCACCAATCTTGAGAGGGAGAGGAAGGGGAGGAGGTGGATCTTCAATCTCTCATCCACACCCACAAAGGACACTCAATCTCTCCTAGAAATCTTAGCTCAAATCATGGGAGAGAGAGAGGAGAGGGAAGAACCCTAGCTCACCAAGAGTAATAATGGGGAATGGGAGTGGTGAGGAAGAAGGAGGGGAGAAGCCAGCCCTATCCCCTCGCGCATAGCCTCTCCAACACTCAGACCCGCACTGGAATTCCTTGTCTGCGTGGCCTAGAAATTCCAATGCGGGAGCGGATAAAACACCCCCAACGGCTCTTTCTCCAACGGTTAGATCGGGAGGACTTTCACACTAGAAATTCCAATGATGGTCTAGAATTTGTTGGGCGAGCGCTCCTCACACCAGGTTGAAAGCCCTAGTTTGGTTTTGGATAATTGATGAAACCTAAGTACTAACCTATGTCATCAAGTGTGATCATGAGCTAGATTGGTACACACCAAGTGATGGAGCAAGTGAGAGGTCCATGGAGATGGAGATGGACATGTGATGATGGTGATCAAGCTCCAACTTGGAAAAGAAGAAAGAGAAAAATAAAAACCAAGGAGATTAAGGCAAAGGTATCAAATAGGTTTTTGTTTTGGCACTCAAGACACCATAGAGGGTGGAGTGTGTTTAGGATCGATAGTCGTACTATAAAGAAGGGAAATCTTTGGCTAAGCGGTTATCGAGTGCTACTAGGTGACATGATTCTTGCATATGCATTTAGGGACCTAGTGTGCTAACAATTGACCCTTGAAAAATACTTTGAAAATGCTAACACATGAGCACACAAGTTCTACACTTTGTGGTTAGTAACTCAGAAGCAAGGGCAAAGAGGTTGAGGAGTTAGAAAATGAAAAGGAGAAGACAGCAGTGACCGAACTCTGGCTATGGGCTGACCAGACATGGTGGTTGTGCGTCCGGTGCTAAACCCTAGCCCTTGGGCTACATTGTTGCAGGACCGGACTCTGCGTAGGGGCACGTCCGACCGCTGATAGCAGCATTCGATCACTTGGTCTAGTGAGGGCACAGCATAGGCGATCGATTGAACTCTGGAGATGCCTAGGATCAAACGTGCAGGGGGTGCGTTAGGTAATGGGTGACGTATGGTGATGTAGCCTCTGTGTGCGAGCATAGTAAGGACCGGACATCGGTCATTGATGACCGGACATGTCAAGTCATGAAAATCCCACTCGGGATGCTCTCTGCATAGATTTGGCCACGATCGGACCCTGCATGACCGATCGTCCGGTCATTTAGAGCTGCATGTCCAGTCACCCTTTAACTCAGGCGTGAAACATTTTTGACCATTGAGATCTGACGCGTGAGGTTTAAAGGAAGGACACGTGGCAGACATTGGTCGACCGGACGCTGGGGTGCGTCCGGTCGTGTCTGCAAGCTCCGAACGGCTCTTTAAGCCAAGGGGGCTCTATAAATGGTGGTCGACTTGGGGCTCACTCTCTTAGCACTTTGACATTCTTGACATCCTTGTGAACCTAAGCAAACACCCCATACTTATCTCCTTCATTGATTCATCATTGTAGTGAGATTGTGAGTGATTCCTAGTGCATTTGCTTGAGTAATTGTATCTAGTGGCACTTGAGGATTGTTGTGGCTACGGATTTCTTGTTACTCTTGGTGGTTGCCACCACCTAGACGGCTTAGAGCAGCGGAGGAGCATTGGCATGAGTTGGTGATTGCTCGTGGCCATCTCCCGGTGATTATGAGGGGTCTTGTATCTTCCCCGACAGAGAGCCAAAAGGTAACTCTAGTGGATTGCTCGTGTCATTGAGTTACCTCACTTATGGGTAGGTTATTGTAGCGCGAAGTGTTGGCTAGGTGTGTGATACCTATTAGCCACCAAACCACCAAATATTGGTCGACACAATGGGGACTAGCGTGCCAGCAAGCACGTGAACCTCGAGAGAAAAATTGTGTGTCACTTGTCTCTTGGATTTCTCCAAGTGATTGATTGAGCATTCATTCATTAGTTCACCTCTCTTGCCACAGCGGTATAATCTTCCTACACTCTTCCTTGTATTTACATTGTTTACATTCTTGTCTAGTCAAGCTCTTTAGTATAGTTACTCTTTGAGAGCTTGTTAGTTTGGTTAGTGAGACTCTTTAGTTAGTCTTTGAAAGCTCACTAGCTTAGAGAGTAGTGACTTAGCCTTTGTGTGAACCTAGAGATCATAGCAACTTGAATTGTTGATATAGGTGGCTTGCGACCCTTGTAGAGTTAGAGCAAAATTGTATTACGCCATTTAGTGTACTAACCATTTGTTCTAGTGAGTTTGTAGAAAAAAAATTATAAACTATTCACCATCTCTCTAGTCATTTAGGACCTTTCAGCGGTGCCCCTCTCAGACCGGAAATTCCAGTTCGGGACAACTAAAATTCTAGTTAATTACGACCAACCAACAGAGGACCCCTGCCTGGAATAATTAGCACTGTGAACAAAAAATTCTTGTTAGACTGCCAACATGTCCAAAACAAGTGCTATCTCGTCCCAAAAGCACCAAACCAATTTTAGCACTTGAGATAGCTTTTCATAAAGGATTTTCTTGGACTTTCTCATGCATCTCACCACATCACTAAGCGTAAGGTATATGCAAATAAGACTCACACTTAGTGGCACTAGATAACCGTTGCAACTAAAAGATTTCCCCTCTTTATAGTACGGCTATCTATCCTAAATCCGGTCAAGCACTTCTCTACTCAACTTAGACCGGTGAAATGAAATGCCCTACAAATATATCTTTGCCTTGCGCATTCCATTCCATCCCCTCCATCGTTGATGCAACACATGCACCAACCATATCACAAATGATATGATCCACTTTATATCATCACGTGATCTTGTTGGTTCATCAATCTTGACCTCACTTGCTCTTCATCGTTGCCTTGGTCCATCGGCGTCAAGTCTTGCTCAAGCTTCCCCGGCATGCGGTTTATCGCTTCAAAGCCTCTAACTTGTCCTTCACTCTTGCAACCGGTCCATCAAGCGAAGCCTTGTCTTGATCTTCTCCACCTTAATCACATGACTTCATGTCATGTCTCAAATGCAATGAGCTCCTTCATCACATGTATGAGCCTTGCAACAAATCTAAGCCATCTTCACTTCCATGGCATAGGTTGCTCACACATGATGTACCCGTGGACTAATTACCTGTGTATCTCACATAAACACTTATTACTCCACCTAGATTGTCACTCAATTACCAAAACCAAATAAGGACCTTTCAACTGTTCATTTTATAGTTTAGGTTATGATTTTTTATACTAATTTAAATCATTTATTTATCTTCATATATTATTTAAACGACATATATTAAATTTATATTATACAAGAAAGCATACTTTATCTACACATTCATTTTCTCTGACCCAGGCACCAACCAAACACATTTCTTTACACTTGCCTGGTCAGACAAATATCGTCAATTTTCCAGGCAACTCTAATGCAACATTTTTTTGCCCGGCAAGTTATCTAGGTCTCCAACCAAAAAGGCCCTAAGTGTGGCTAATGGGCCGAGTGTGGGATTCGGCTTGTGTCTGTCTGTGGGCCTAAGGCCATGTAACTGAGTAATATAAGTACTCGGAGGGGTACTCAGGAGAAGGCATGAAACCTTGTAACAATGAACTGAGTAGTATAAGTACTCGGAGGGGGTACTCAGGAGAAGACATGAAACCTTATAACTGAATTCTGTTATCTGAATACGTTTTCGTCCTATCCATTCTTCTAAACTTCTGAAATTGCTATTCTTGCCGTTCTTACTCAAATTCTGAAACTGCTCTTCTTGCTTTTCTTCCTCAAATTTTCCTCTAATTTTGTCTGGTTATCATCAGAGTGTGTTTAGTACTCTGACAGTATCTGAGAACGAAATCCCGAATCTGAGTTACTAGGAATGATAATCCAATTGGTGAATTGAATCTCGCTATGTCGTTGGAATTGAATGCACCGTTGTTGACAACTCCGTCTCCGGTTCAGTGGCAGACGTCTGGAGCATCTGTTGTCTGATGAGGGCTGTGAGCCTACGAGCCTGAAGAAGTGAAACACGGCGCAAGGCAAGACGATTCGCATGACGCTGCGTGAAGCTAAAGCAAAGAAGGTCGGCCAGCGACCACGACCACCTTTCTCCCTGACACGGTCCGTTGCGCTTGTGTATTTTAATCCGGCTAGATTTAGTACAGGTTATAGATAACGAATTCAAAGATAGTCAAATTAGATTATAGATAACGAATTCGAAAACACTCAATCCACATGTATTAAGGTAGTAGATATGAGTGCATCCAACCAAATCCGAAGGCTATATAATCTACCTCTATACACTTGCAGTAGTTATAGATAACAACTTTCTATAGTACCACATAGCAGGTTCACCACCCAACGCAAGAGACTACCACATAGCAGGTTCACCGCCCAACGCAAGAGGTTAGTTGGTGGTTTGGTAAAGTCAGAAAAAACCACGGGAATAATAACCTTGTAGGTTGTCAGTCAGTTTTCACTGGTGATTATAGATGACAGAGGTGTTTGTGTCTTGGCTAACTTTGTGCAAAAGCATTCACTGAGCAACACGTTGTGACATATGAGCACCTCATGTTTCAAGACATATGAGCAGGGTCGTCCCTATGGGCGTGCAGCCAGGACGACGGCGCAGGCCTCTAGTTCTGATAGGCCTCCAATTTTCTAGTACCATAAGTCCATAACCCATATAGCTAAGCAGATTTTGTTTCGTTGGCCCAAACCAAGATCGCCCACTAGCAAGCTTAATACAAAAATCGTTTTCTGGCCAGCCGCACGCCGTTGTTTTGTCTCCCGACTCCTACGATCCCAAACCTGTCCGTCTCCTATCGGCCATGTATCACGAGTGACAGCAACGACAAGGCACCGAGGCGAGGCCCTGAAGGCTGAAGGTAATACTAATCATTCATATTTCTTTTTTTTCAATTCATTCACAGTGAACTATAGCGAGTAGCGGATTGATCTCTAAATTTTGTTCTTTTCATCTAGACTCGCCTAGTGGACTAGTGTTTGAAGATTGAAGCCATATCTTCTGCAAATCGGTCTAAAATTTTTAAATCGGGTTGGCAAAAGCGTAAGAAAAAACAAAGAATAGAAATTTTTTTCTAGACTCGTTGGCCTCATTTTTTTAGTTTTGTACAAGGCCTCATATCTCCTCGGGACGGCCCTGCATGTGAGCACCTCTAAGACGTGTTTTCTTTGATTCAGAGATGCCCACCCCCACCCCTGCATGTGGACGTGGAAACCTACGGTTGATGCTGGCAACAGTTGCATGTATTCGACCCATGTTGTTCAGAACTCAGAAGTTAAAGTTAAGAAAAAAAAAATGGTAGTCAAAGAAGATTTTGCCGATTTTGAGATATACATGTGTACTCAAATATACTCTCTCTTTGTCGTGAGATATAAGATTTTTGAACTTGTCTCAAAACATAGGATTATTTGAATGAGTTTGTAGTTTGTAGATAGGATTATTAGCATCTACCACATCAAAAGAGATAGACTATGAAAATATATTTCATAATTTATCTAATGGAACTTTGGTGACATTATAATTGTTATCACTACCGGAAACAGGAGCTTTGCCGTATGTCCACGGCATACAGCGAAGCCCAAAAAACACTCGGCAAAGTCTTTGCCGCAGCACACGGCGTACACAGTGACGGCAAAAGTTTCTTTGCCGAGTGCTGAAATCGACGCTCGGCAAAAAAAAAGCAATGTGACGGCGCGGAGACGGTCATGGCACGTTTGCTTAGTGTCTAACGGCCTGGGCACTCGGCAAACATGTCCTTGTTTGCCGAGTGTCCTGGCCCTGACACTCGGCAAACATACCTTTGTTTGCCGAGTGTCCAGTCCCTGACACTCGGCAAACATAGCTTCTTTGCCGAGTGTCACATCCCGGACACTCGACAAAGACTGGCTCAGAATGTATAGATTTTGGCTTCTTTGCCGAGTGTCACAGCGCAGACACTTGGCAAAGATGACCATTTTAGTCCCAGAATGTACATATTTTGGCCATGTGTCCGATTTGTCGAGTGCAACACTCGACAAAGCTGCCACATATAACTAGTTTATTTGGTTCGATCAGAGCCACGTACCACATTCAAATAAACATCACATCCATCACAGATAGTTCACAATAGACATCACAGGCAGTTCATATAAATATATCGACCACATCATAAATGCAAATGAACTTCACAATCACAAATGCAAATAAACTTTAGAATCACAAGTACATAGTTCACAGTCGCTCTCCAGGCTCATCAGAAATGCAAATAAGCGTAATCACTATGACCACGGTGACCACTATGACCACTGTCGGTCATAAGGTTCATTCGATGCCGCAGATTGATTCTACACAAAGGAGAAGAGACAAATCATTCACTGTGATTGAGAACTAAACATACAAGTATTAGAAATAAACTAGCAACTAGAAAAAGTGATTAATTCTACGGAAACTAAAAGTAGCTAAGTTACCGTGATTGAGAACGAAACAGTGATTACAAGGTTAACTACAAACTACAAATAAACTAGAAATTAGAAACTAGAAACATACACACATCACAAAGGAAAAAAGATTGATTCTGCATAAACTAGAAACGGTGATTATAAGGTTGTGAAGTGACTCACAGTGCCGGAAACAGTATTTGGAGCAGGTTGAGGAGGAGGGACTGGCATCGGTGGCGGAGGTTGACCGATTGCAGCGTAAACACCCCTCATATATTCAAACATCTGGGCTCGCTCAGCATCCATCCTCTGCCGCTCTGCCTCCATCCTCTGTCGCTTTGTCTCCATCCTCGCCTCTAGCTCCTCCCGACGTCTCGTTTCTTGTTCCAGCTGAGCCTATAATATTTTATCTCAATGTTACAATGCAATGTAAAAGTATGTAAAAATCAATGAACGATGAATAAAACAGAAATAACTTGAAGTGCGTCCATCTAGAACCATGTAGAGTCCGGCCGTGGGCGTATCACCGGGCTGGAACTTGTGCTCCGTGCTCGAATCTGAGAGAGAGTGGGAGTACTGGCCGTGTCGATTGTGCCGTCGCCAATTCAGAACCAGCCATGCTTCTTGCCTCTTCCCACCCTCATGACCACTTCTCCATCAAGGTCATGGGCTCGGATCATACTCTGGGCCATGGACTGTCCTTGCCATCGACGTGTATCCATCGAGGCGGCTGTAGACGAACTCGTTGCTGCACGCCGATGGCTCATTCATTGCACTAGGCCAGGGAACTTTTCCTTTATCAAAAGACCAAGGATACGAACATCATATGGAAAGAGGGGTGTAGAATGCCTCACCTTGCTGTCCTACAAAGTGACGAGTCGAGGACGATGGGGAATAATTTTTGCAATAGCCTCTCCTGCAACAAAGGAACATAATAGTGTCAATTGTAAATTTCGACAGCACCTCCCCTGCACGGTGAGATAACCAAAACCTGCAACAAACTAACGGCACGATGGCCGACAACAACATACACACCAAACTAACGGCACGATGGCCGACAACCACATACACAGGTTATGGGATTAAAAAACAAATTGCTTTCCTCAATGGCTGGTAATTGGTTTTGGCATAAATTAAATAAGCATTATTTCTCACAACGAGCTCCAAAGTTACATGCATGCAAAAGGAAAAAGACATAAGAGCTTTTTTCTAATCAAACAAGTATACGAGCGCAAGCATGACTCTACCACTACTTTGTATTAAAGATATGGCAAGAACTTTTGTTTTTCATCTCTGATATGTAAACAAGTTAGTTGTCTGCCTGCACTCCTGCATCTAGCTAGAGCATAGGTTGATTGTTGTCTTTCACACGTTCTCATGCTGTGAGTGCAAATTTTCTCACCTTGCAAAGTGTTGCATGTTCAATCAGGAGTTTGGACATAGGACAGCTAGCGACAAATATACATGGTTTATTTGGACCTAATCATCTGATTTAGTTTGTGTTGCAATGAAGCATCCAAGCTGTGCATCCAATTTTTCTATTTGAAACTTTTCATGTTTTATGAATTTAATGGGCTGTAAGAAGATGAAACTAATTGTTAACTCTAATGCTCATTACATGATAGGAAAAAGAGGTAATGATCATGCTAAAATAATGACCCTATCTAGGCTCTATAGCAGTGTCTAAAGTCTAAATAAATTGTTTGTCTGTCATGCTACATGTTTACCCTCGGTCTCCAATTTTTATAGTAACTGCCATTTGGCAATACAATGCTTGCGGTATACTAGCATGTAAGTCGTTCAAATGTGAGAAGTACCAAATCGAGTAGAGGGCGCTGGCCGCCGGGGGCACGAGGCGGCGGCGGTCGGGGCGGGTGGCGGAGGTCAAGCGGCGGGCGCAAAGAGCGGGCACCGGAGTCCGGCAAGGCGCGGGCGGGGCGGGGGGGCAGGCAAGGCGGCGACGCCGGGGTAGGGGCGGGATGCGTGTGTGTGTGTGTGTGTGTGCGTGTGTGCGTGTGTGCTCCTGACTACTCGGATGAGTCAATGTTGATGGTCATTAGCCCCTTCTCTTCGGGTACCTTAGTATTGGTTCCCGACACCGAGTGTCCTAGGTCTAGCACTCGGCAAACGTCATCTTTGCCGAGTGCCACATAATGCGCACTCGACAAACCTATTTTTTTCATTTTCCTTCTTCTCCTTCTTTTTCAGGACATGTTTTTTCTCAATTTGTTCTGATATACTTTGAAAATACCTTGTCAAATTGACACAACAATATATATTTGATTTTTCTAGGAATATTATTCCATTATTTTATGTAGTTAAAACTCAAATTTAATTTATATCAATTAAAATTCTATAATTACACTTAATAAATTAAAATTATCAAATGGATCCAAAAAATTACCAAAATTTCACATGAAACAATCTATGTTCTCTATTGCCTATACAAAAAGTTTTGAAGCTAAACCCCAATTCGACCATCACTTTGACTTCAAATCTTACCGAATCCTTCTCAACGCTAGGATTCTTCTTTTGAGATGCTTCAGTTTGTAAACATCATACGTGACAAATTGTACGAAACTTTCTTAATATTTTACCACAACCTCCACATATGATATCATCACATCATGACAAATCTCATGATTTTCAGACTTTGTTTTCTTTTTTTAGAATTTAAAAATCATTCGACCACACATTCATGGTCGTGTTTCCTGAATAAGATGTTCGAAATTTCTTTTCATTTACCAGGTAAGGCCGCACAATGAACTCAATAACATAGATATCATTTTTCTAGTCATTTTATTATATTATTTGAATCACTTGCAGTTCAAATTTAACTTATACCAAAAATTTCTTGAATTGTAATAAATTAATTAAATATAGCAAACAGATCTAAAAATAAACCAAATCTTAACATGGAGTACCACATATTGTATGTGGAGAGCAGAAAAAGTTTCAAGGTTAGAAGAGAAAAAAACTTATTTCTTTACCGAGTGCCAACCAAATACACCCGGCAAACATATTTCTTTGCCGAGTGTTTCCACTAATGAACACTCGACAAACGTACTAACGGATGGACTACTAACGGTTGTCCACGTGGCGTTCTTTGCCGAGTGTCTAATTTTGTCGAGTGTTTTTTTTTCTCGTTTACCGAGTGTCGAACTTTGCTGAGTGTTTTTTTTCTCTTTTGCCGAGTGTAATTATTTTGTCGAGTATTTTTTATAGCACTCGGCAAAAGTCTTGTTTGCCGAGTGCCCAATAGAATGCACTCGGCAAATATTTTTGCACTCGGCTTAAACCCAGTTTCCGGTAGTGTATTTTTATAGTTAAATTTAAGATAATTTGACTTAGTACACCAGTAGCATGTTCGGTTGGCTGATTCGTTTCGTTGCTGGTTTGTGAAGAAGTACTGCTGGCTGGTTTATGTGAGAGAAAAATATTATTCCGCTAAAAATTTACAATCATTTATGATAAGCCACAACTAAACGAACAGGCTGCAGGAGCCTAGGGGCCTAGGAACCCCTAATATAGTAGCACTGAAGGATCCCGATCTCACAACAATTTTTTTCCTTTAGTATATAAAAAAATCAGTGACCTCACAACAATTCTTTTCCGTTACTTATTCTCAGCTGTACTAATATCCATTCATCTGCATTTTACTTAGTATCATTTAATCACCTGGGAGGACAGGGACTATAGCTATTTAGCCCAAGGAACTGATCCATTCAAACAGTTGCCTATATTATCATAATTCAGAAAATGATATCTACTGATGAAATGAATTAGCCAACTATATTGAATAGGCTCTGTTTTTGTGTAAATGGGCAATGCTAACCTGCCATAAAACTTTGTTTCATGAAGTGAAATCATTTGATATGGAGAGAGTTAGAAAGTATCAGGTGTAACAAACATTTTTTTTTTCTGCAGCAAGGCATGATTTGTTTTTGTCTTTGAAAAGATTTAAGTCAATTTCACTAAAAGGAATTTCTGATCAGATGTTTATTTGCATCGTGCATGTTGAGTGCTAAGTTGTAAATCCTACTCCCTCAGTCCCTCCGTCTCTAAATAACTGTTGTTGTTTTTTCCGTGCCATAAGTTTGACTAAATTTATAGAAAATACGTGCAACATTTATATCTCCAAATAAATTTATTATGAAAATAAATTCAACGATCTATCTAATGATATTAATTATGTACCATAAATATTAATACTTTTATATAAAATTAGTTAAAGTTATTTCTTGAGAAACGTGAATGATAGTTATTTAAGGATGGAAGGAGTAAGTCTCATGCAACAAAGAGCAAATTGTCTTTTGGTTGTTTTAATTTGCATCTTTGATCAAAGAGAGCATACTTGTATTAAAAACTGAGAAAATCAGTTGTGTCAAGCATGCACGTAGCAATCCATGTTGCCACATCTTAGTCACGTTGCAAGTTCGCAAAAAAAAATCACGTTGCAAGTATTCCAGAATTATTGAAGTTGACAGTCAACTTCACGTAGCAATCCGTTGTGGTACGGGGGCCCATTCTTGTTCAAATTCCTTGACCCTCGTCCTCGGCTGTCGGCTCCTCGTAGCCTGCCGCCCGGCCCCCGCATCCAACGGTCATCTCCCCTACGCTCCGCTCCCACGCCGCCACCGCTCCCCTCCTCGCGGCTCCACAAACCGCGCCTCCACAAAGCGGCGGCCGTCCCTTCCGCGGCTCCGCCTCCCTCTGCTCTCCGATTCGAGCGGATTCCATGTCTAGAGACGACGTCGGCGCGCTGGTTCCCGCGCTGGCGCCCGCTCCCGCTCCCGCTCCGGGTCAGGTCTACCTGCCGGCGTGGCGCCGCGCGTACGACCGCCTGGTGAAGATGCTGCGCCAGGCGTACAGGCAGGCCGAGGAGCTCTCCGTCGAGCGCGAGCACCTCATCACCGAGATCGAGTTCCTGCAGAGCAGCCGCCGCGAGCGCGAGGAGATCTACCAGGCCCGCATCCAGAAGGTAGGAACGATTCGGGTCCCGGTCTGCGGGTTGTTCCTCTTTGCGATTGGATTCGGGGAAGGCCGCCGCTGACGCGCGCTAGGTTTTCTTTCTTTTCTTTTTTTTCTTTTCGCCATCTCTTTTTCCAGATCTATAAGGACCAGGAGCTCCGCAAGAGAGTCGCTGATGCTGAGACGGCGGTGAGTATTGGTGGCAAGGAGCTTCAGATTCACTGCTACCAGAACCTTGCAGGTAAGGAAGGGGAGGAACCAAGTTAGGTATTGCATATCTGTGCCAAGCTTCATCTCTATTTGTTTCTGCTGTGCATTGTGTAGCTTGGAGTTGTCTCTTAAGATTACATTGGTATAAAACCGTTGGTTAACTTTGAGGACGTTGTAGTCGTGCGGCCAGCGCGCTGTTCTGGGCAGGTGGCCTGTAATGAACGCTTGATGTGTCTGCGGGGGGGTTTTGGTAGACTCAATCTTAACGTTTTTGGTTTGGTATTAGTTGTTAATCATGGGATAGATCCCTGGGTGATCATTTCCATGGACACGTTGATGTTCAGGTAGTGGCGTTTCGTTCTTGTTAAAACTGTGGAACCTTGTAATTTCGTTACACCTGTAATGAAATTCGGCTATGGCCATTGTGGAAAACATTGGTATAAAACAGTCACCACACTAGAAGTTGACACCTTGTATGTTAACTACATCTCCACGTTGCAGTTTGTGATTCCAACTGTTGTTGACTATGCCATGTGCATTATTTTATTTACTTTTGGATCTTCCAGCAGTCTAGACTTGTACAACAAAATAGTTTATTTGTCAAGAACTTGAATGTCGGTTATTTTTCTCACCTAATTGGGCTTTACAGTTGTGTTGGTCCAGTTGGATTTGTGCAGCATTTTCCATATGGTTTACAGTTTCTGTTGAAAAGACATTTTATGTTTGGCACCTTGTATATTCAACATGTCGCATTTTGAGATTCCAACTTATTATTTTGGAAGTTAAAGTCAAACCTTCCCTTGTGTGCTCAAACCAGAGCTTGCTGAGGATGATTTGGAGGACTTCAAAAGTTGTATTTCGAATTTGGCTGCTGAAAATACTGAGCTGAAGGTAATTACAAATACATGAGTTTAGTTTGACTGGACCATTGTGGATTTCATATTCTGTCCTTTAGTTTGACTGGACCATTGTGGATTTCATATTGTCCATCTCACCGATTTTTTACCTTCTCTCATAATGCCAGGAAAAACTGAAGAAGCTTGAAAGTCAGGTGGAGATCAGTACCGACAATTCAGATCACCAGAAAAGTGGGAAAGATATTAGGGAAGAGATAAGGAAACTAAAGAAAGCTTACAAGATCCTGAAATCAGAGAAGGACAAGGAAATTTCAGAATTACAAGCAGGAAATAAATTTGTGTGGAACCAGCTTAGGACAATGGAAGAAGATTACAGTGGGACTATGAAGAGCAAGAACATAGAGGTAAAGCAGGCTACTGAGGCAGCACAAAAGAAGGATGATGAAATCGTTAGACTACAAGTAGAGGTGACAAATGCCAAAGAGAGGATGTCAATTCTTGAGGATGAGCTGCAAAAATTGCGCTCCTTGGTCAAGGGCAAGGATCTTGAAACTGATAAAAATGAAGATGGTCAACCAGAGACTAGTAGGATGTCGAAGAAGGATACTAATAAGGCAAACAGAAAATCTAAGTCTACAAGAACTTCCCAGGTCACACCTGATATATCAAGAACTTACCAGGTCACACCTGATAGGCGAGAAGTGAAGACTACTACAAGAATGCGTGCGTCTGAGACTAATCAGAAGCGCAAGCGTAGCTCCTTAAAGTCCTCCCTGTCGTGTGTAAGTATTCTGTTTACTGGTATATAGCAGGCTCATATTGCACTGCCAACACATGATCTATGACTATCAATTAGCAACACTTTTCGTTTGTTATTCATGTATGGTCAATGAAAATGTTGTTTTATTAAGTGAACTTGATCGTTTTTCTAATGTGCATAAACAAATAGACTAATTGTTTTAGCTGACCTAGAGTTTATCTAAAGACTCTGGTAGGCTCTATGTATGAGTTGTGTCTTGCTGTAAATATGGATTGGTAAGAAATTGAGAAATTAGGTTTGCTTTGTATGATTTCTAAAATATATATATCCTTCAGAAGCGTCGTTTCTGGAAGTGCTAAAATGAACTGGACTGTGGAACTGTGGATTAATCAACCTATTCTACAATTATAGCCTGCAAATAGTAAATATGTACCTCTGTGCTCTTGAGTCTTAACTTAATCTCCTAATTCTTGGCAGGCTTCATGAGTTGCATCTTTCTGTAAATATGGACAGAGAATAAGGTTGATGGAATTTAGTTGATTATTAAATGATTTGTAAGTGCTCGTAATGGGACCACATTCACTTGCCAGAGATTAGTAAGAACCTAGCAGGATACGTTTCTTCATTGTTGATTACATCTTCAACGTGCAAACATGCTGGTAGCCTTATTGCTGATACGGTTTTATATTTACAGAAACATAGTGTGATGGGTAAAATATTATATTTTAGAGTGCAGATTTGGTGCCCAGGGGAGCTGGCGCCCTCGTTAGCTAAAATACCATGTTGCATTGTTTCAAAAATCATCACAAAAATCATGTATGTACACATAAAGTTAAGTATAGACGCAACAATTCAGTTTGAAATTCATCCTAGATGCTAAGAAACAAAATAGACAAGCAGTCAACCTGGCACTGTTCATCATGTGCTGACAGTGATACTTCTGTTTTTTAAAACTCAGCATCAAAGATGAATTTCAAACTGAATTGTTGTGGCTACACTTAACTTTAGGTGTACTACATTGATGATTTTTGAAGCATTGCAAGTATTTTAACTAATGAGAGTGCCAGGCCCCCGTGGGCGCCATATGACTTTCCTATATTTTATATGGTTTCTACAATGTCCTAATTCTTGGCAGGCTGCATGAGTTGCGTCCTGCTGTAAATATGGACAAACAATGAAGTTGATGAAATTTAGGCGAGCGCTGTGTGAGTCATAGGTGCTCATAAAGGACCATCACACATAGTTAAGTCGATCAGAACTAGGTAGTGTTCTCTTAATTCTGATTGGTCATGGATCTGTGAAATAGTTTATTGGTAGTTTTCTGATTCATAATTTCATATTCCTTTGCATTGAACTGAACTGGAGTTGGTATTACGAACATTTGCAGTCCCTTGCTCGATTGTCTTTGTACTCTTTAACAAAGAGTTACTCCCTCCATTGCAAATTATAAGCCGTTTTGGCTTTTCTAGACGCATAACTTTTGCTATGCACTTAGATATACACAATGTCTAGATACTAAGTAAAAACAATGTTTCTAAAAAAGTCAAAACATCTTATAATTTGGCATGGATGGAGTATATTCTATACTCCCTCCATTTCAGATTATAAGACGTTTTAGCTTTTCTAGATACGTACCTTTTACTATGCACTTAGATATACACTATTGTCTAAATACATAGTAAAAGTAATGTATCTAAAAAAACTAAAGCATCTTGTAATTTCAAACGGATGGAGTATTTCTTAAGCTGTTATACACTCTTGTTGGACCTGCACTTTGGTCTTTTTTTTTTGTTTTTGATTTTTTACCTTTTATTCATGTAGCCCTGATTTGTGGTGCTCAAAATGTGGCATATATGTGCACTGGCTTTCTCATGTATACCTTTATAATTAGTTGTGCTGAGAATATGTTGTCACAACATGCAGGGTAACCAGAGATGTTACACAAGGCCTCTGCAAGTTAAAGCTGCTGTGTCACCTATGCTCCTCCCGCCGAATTTCACCGTTCCCAGGCTGAAGACCACAACTCATCCCTAAAAGTTTGAAACCACTGGCCACTGTAGTCTGATGTGCTGACAATTGAAGTTGTCCCATCACGCCCTGCTCTGACAGTAGGTGAGGCTAAGCTTATCGGTTGCCGCTGGCAGGTTTGACTTAATTGCAAAGCAGCATTATATAGTCGATTAACTGTGTTTGTAACATATTTCTTCTCTCATCTCTGTGTTGGAGTGCTTGCAACATGTATTATGGGTGCTGTGTAACAGATGCAGAAGGTGTCCATGTGTGTTGTTTATGTAGTTTAGCACTTGCTGCTCGCTTGCCGGGCTTTGAGTAAGTAACAGATTTGTTTATGTGTAAGTGTAACAGATTGACAGCTCTTGTAGCATATCTTCTTGTGAGTGTTCGCAGCATATCCTGTTGGTATGTGTTAAGGCATGATTCCCATGGCTTGCTGGTAGAACATAACACAAGAGTCTACCACCGTTGGCCTTGTGTACTGCTGTGCTGTTTGTGAATGGATGCTGAACACTGAGGGCCATGTGAGAATCGGACGGGGATTCAGCTTTCCCATTTTCTTTTTCTGTACCGTAGAAACGATGCCGTGTTGAGATATACATGTGTACTGACTACATACAGATTATATATATGAACAAACAGCCATTAACCCATTACTCCCTCGCCTACAACCTCTATGCATCAACAAAAACTGCCTTCAACCTGTAGATCTTCGCAGGCCAGGTGCCGAAAGGCATCAAAACTTTGTGGCTGCACAACTCAGCTCAAGGAGTCTTCACTTTCATGAGCTGTGGTTGTCAGGCCATGGCCATCCGAGAAGTCTTCACCCAACACCCATGCTAAACGTTGTAGGGGCCCGCCCCTCCAGTTTCTTCAAAAAAAACACCCATGCTAAACGTTAAGCGAGATGCGGGTCTTGATGGGCTTCAGCTTCACTCCCATGCTCTCCGGCGATAGAAGCTCGGGCGATATGCAGAACGGGCTCAGTGTGCTCCGGGGGCTGCTTTCCTGCTGGGATGGCCTGTAAAGCCCGTATCCCATAAGGAAGTATTCCATCGGGATCACCATCGCATGGGGCTGCTCTTCTGTGACAAGTGAACCACAAGCCTGAACCTGCACAATTTTGACCACAAAAGACCACCTCAGCCATCCGCCTTACTCCTCTGTGTAGTGTAGAGATCAAATTGTAACCTCAAATTTTGGAACTGTATGTTACCTCGACTAGGGCGCAGTATCTCCGGTCTAGCTTTGTCGTCATGTGGACAGCATCAGCATGGAACTGTGAGTTTTCTCCAACAAAAATCAGCGTCCGGCACTGAAGCTTCTTCAATGATTCCGTTAAATCATGCCGCCTGATGGACAGAGTAATCAAATTTTGATCATTCGGATCCCCATTTCTTTGTCTGTTCAGGTCATGCACAACAAGGATATATTCTTGTTACCTGTTAATTGCCTGAAGGAACCGCCAGACATTAGTTCCCTGCCTCTCATCAAGTAACTGCACAAAAGATTATCATGTTTTTTAATTTCATGTTCAAATAGCAGATGAGATAATAGTCCATCCCATTTTAACAACACTAGAAGAAATAAAGGAGACAAATACTAACACTTCTGCAGGCTTGGACAATCTCTGATTCAGGATCTTGACCGTTACCACGAACGTCCTGCACAAAACATCAGAAAGCAGCAGCCCTGAGTGAATCTGGATAATAAGCAAAGCACCTATATGCCTGAGAACTTGTGCAAGGGGAAAAGAAAGCTGAAGGGGGATCAAAAGTACCATGCTGAAATATCGCTGAAGCAAACTTTCCTTGACTAACCCACGTGTCCCATAGTAATAAAGCAAGTTTAATAATACCTGGGACATGAGATCCATGTTAACACACTAAAATACTGCATAATGAAATGAATAATTGACAGGAGGACATAAGGCATCTGAAATAACTGAAATAAAGCTGCTTGTTATGACCTTATTATACAACCACTCGCTCCAAGAGGGGGCTTTGCATACAGGTGAAACCAACATTAGGCCAAGAACCCTCTCCCGATACTTCGTCTGTGATGGTGTCCACAAAACATTCTTAGCAAGCGCTCAACAGGAAAACAACCCAAAAGTTATCATCTCATGGTCACACTTACTGCAAAGAGGGTGAGAACATAGGCACCAGCAGTGACACCCAAGCACATGACAGAACCTAAACTGCAGGGAAGAAACCAAGATTACAACATCAGGGAGACCACCTCTATACGAATCCAAAGTAGTAATACGGAATTCAGCAAATGTCCTGATACACTACCTGAAAAAATCGAGGACATCAGCAACCTGATCTGCAAGGTCATCAACAGATGGCAGAGGCACATCAGCTGAAATCGGAGCTGCTCCTAACTGCAATACTTAACATACACAATTAAAAAAAATGTAAGAACCCAACCTAACATGAAAAGAATGGTAAGTGGTTGGTTGCCTGAACTAATCAATGCAAGAAAAAAACACACATCATAACTGACCTCGTGTCCTGGAGGTGTGATGTGGTACACACAGAAATTGTGAAGTAACAGCGACGCAGCCTCTGGACAGAAGAACAATCCTTGGAAGCAAGACATGTCTACCAAACAAGAAGAATTTCCCAAATGTATTAAGTTGCTGTATCTATGGCAAAGCTTGCTATCTTTACCCAAAAAAAATCTAGAGAAAACAAAGGCACTCACGATTTAAGGCTACATCCGGATAAGTTACGAGCGCGGGCTTGTCCTCGTCTCCATATACAGAAACCGATAGAGGGCCATGCCTCGTTCTTACTCGATGTTCCTGAGGAAACAAAAGTCACATGCACATGTTTAGGATCATCAGAATTCAGTACCGTACAGAGAAACAATACAATCAGACATGTTTCGAGTTGCCATATTACACATCTAATTCCTCATCAGTTGACCAAACAATCCCCCCCTTGCTACTGATAATCGTCAGACACCACACAGGAGCATTGCCGTATAAACAGGAGCATTGCCGTATAAACAGGGCAGGAGTTGCATTAACAATAAACAACTAAAATCCGTGCCACCTAACTTGTCGCCTTGTCGGTCTTCATGTTCTCGAACATCATCAACCATAGATAGTTGGGGGTTCTCTCAATTACAGCCACATGCCAGCATCATAGGTACAGATTGAAATCAGTGCCGCCGCACAACACAGGAGAAGGGGAAAAACTATCATTCAATAGCTAATCCTCTTATCCCCAATTTACAAGCATTGCCGCTAATAGCAGAAAATAGGGGGAAAAGAGGGAACATAAATTTCTAATGACAAACACCCCTACCGAACCAACCGCCATAGCTATCCGAGAAAGAGCAAGGACAAACCCCAGGGCGACGAACCCAACTCAAACTCAAACCCTCCCCACACGAATGCACCCAGACCAAACATAAATGGGAGAAAAATCAAGAGGAGGAAGGAGGCCGCGCACGGACCTTGCCGCCGAAGAAGATCCGCTCGACGTCGACCGACACGGAGCCGCTGGAGTCCCCCATGGCGGTCGCCTCCCTTAACCCTCTAGAAGCTCCTCCTCCCCTCTCCTCCCGCCTCCTGTCTCTCTCTCTCTGCTCCGCCGCTGGCCTGGCTTGCCTTGGCTTCGCTGGCTCCCCCCCTAAATTCCTCGAGTACATTGCGTGCGCGTGTATATATACGCGGAGGCGGGGCGCCCGAATAAGCACCCACCGATGGCGCGGCGGTCAGCTCACCGCCCACGGTGACCCACCCAACGGCGCCAGAGACGAAAAAAACAATGCGCCTGTGGAGCCCCACCTGTCACCGAGCGTTCCGCGTTTACGCGTTTGACTAACCTGTGGGCCTGGCGTTTTTTTTTGCTTTGCTCGGCGTGGGGGCGACAGCCGACAGCTCGGACGGAGTCGCTTGCTAGGGGCACCCCGCGTTTGCCCCTCGTGAAAGGCGTTTACACTTTTTTTTTGCGAGGAAAAAGGCGTTTACACTTGTGGTAACCGTGGGGGAATGGTTTTTTTTTTTGGAGTGGAGAAAACTAGGAAAGGGTTTTAAGCTTTCGAAAAATGTGACGCCAGATGAAAATCTTGTAGAAAGCCAGGAAGCGATGGTTATGAATGCGCTCAAAAATTGGTTATTGCCACCAGGTTGTGTCATGAAAAATGTGTGCTAGCATTAAACTCTTTCCATACTTAGTCAACAACGCATTTCAAAACACCTGGACATCCATTAGGAATAGCATGATGAAAATAATGCATTTAATCGTGCCACGTTAGTTTCCGAATTGTTCTTTTAAAGATAGTACTAGATTAATGAAGCTTGAACAGTTTATTTGTCTATCATTCGCATAATTTAACCCTAGTAACAAACTGATGACAGATTATGTAGGAGGCGATATAAGGGCCATGTCCCATCATGATTCAAGTTTTTCTACTAAATCCCATGAGATTAAGAAAAACTCAGTGCATGTTATGAATTTTGTCAACTAAAATAATATGGGCTTGCTCGTGTCACCGTCGCGCAAACAGGCATGAGACAAGTTGTACTAGAGCCATGATCATCACAACCATGGTGGTAGTTCTAAATGTGCTCCAAAATTGGTATTGCTAGTAGGTTTTGACCGTGATCATTATGAAAAACGTGTGCTCATAATGCTTCCCATACTTAGTCAATAACATATTTTAGAATATTTAGACATTCATTAGAACAGACATAACAAGAATAATTTAGTTCATCAAAAATAGTTTCAAATTTTATTTTTGAAAAAATAGCTTGACAATGAAGCTCGAGCCATAGAAAAAAATATCCGAATACTCCATCCGTCCATAAAGAATGCAATTCTCGTATTTTAGGACAAATTAGTGAACAGCCAAATGGTGTACATACCAATTCTCCTTTTTATTTCCCTGTTGGTCGAACCGAGTCAGATAATTATATCCATGAACTATATGCTACTACTTTATTGGTCCCATGCACATGTATGTAAGCATTACATGGAAATTATGTATCGATCTATATTGTATCATGGCATTGTTTTTGACCATTTATGTTTGTTTACCAGAACATGAAAAGAAGTCATTTTGTGACTTTAGAACAATCATTTTTTTTACCTTTTTCGATTAGTTATTTTGATAAACACATAAAAATCTCATACTGACCACCTTTATGTTTTATATTGTAGTATCGACTCTGTCTGTTTTTATCTCAACATATTACACTACTTTTTACCAAACCATACGTAGAGTCGAGGGTCTTATAATGATAAGGTAGTCCTAAGCTAGAGTTGCAATCTTTTATTGAGACAACATTTGAATGCTAGAATTATTTTACACAATGGAGAGTAATTGTCTATTGGGTGTCGCTAGGCAAGAGTGGTGGGTCTCAAGCCTCCCCCCTCTATGACAATGGAACCCTTATATTTTTTGTTCATGCCATGGAAGAGAGAAAGGAGGGTCTCAAGGATGAAGACGACATGAGGCCATCATGATCTCCTTTTAACATCTGTTCTTCTAGATATGCTCTCTCGCTAGCTATAAATTAATCATCACAGGGAATGGATTTGTATATTCACATATTCTCTTTGTCCCATAAATGATATATAATTCTAAAACAGTACTGGGTCAAATGATAGGTTTTCGTTTGACCAAATTAATATGAGAAGATACTAATATTTGACCTACTAAATAAATATTATTAGAATTATTGTGAAATATATTTCCACAATTTGTTTATTAGGAGTAATTCATACATGTTGATATTGTTTCTTATAAATTTAGTGAAATTTAATATAGTTTTAGGGACAGAGGTAGGAACGTAAGAAAAATGTGTGCTTGTTTTTCTCTTCAATACGGCATCCTATGCCTCCAGGTTACATCAGATCATGTGGACCTGTGGCCCACCTACCATAGATTCAGGCATAAGATCGAGAAGCATTGAAGAACAGGGTGCGCCTAGTGTGAAGTGTGAACGGCTGCTGAGTGCCAACTCAAACGAGTGGCGTGATCGCCGCTGGGCCAGCTGGACGGAGGGCCCCGCGCCTCAGTCCGTGAAAGCTGATCCGCCCGAAGCACGGCATGGGCTCCTCCTGATTGGCCACGCCGCGTGGGTCCCGGCGTTCAGTGGGGAGTAATTGAGACCCATGCTTGGCCTCTCGTGACTCGTGGCAGAGTTAATTAATGTGATTCGATCTTTTGGAGGCTTTGTTTTTTTTTATGCCTGGCTAAAAGGTATTCATCGAGGCTTTGAACGTAACAGGCGTCGTCCGGACCACTGTGGCGCATATAATGTAATAGGCACGTCATCCGAACCACTGTGGCGCATCACCTAAAAATTATTTTTGGAACAACTGTTCTCGGGTGAGGCACCTGCGCCGGTCAGCGCTCGAACACGGGTGGGCTGCCCAAACCCAGTCGGAACTAGCCAACCGAGCTTCCGTTGTTGGTGGAGGAGCTGGTACGCCACTACATGTATTCTTGAAAAGACATAATTATAAGTTTGATTGGAACTAAATTAGTTTAAATTTGACTGACTGAGTGTATATAATGTAAATATAATAATATAAATTTTTAAGATTTTAAATATTTATATATTATGAAATATATCTTCATAATAATCTTAATGATAAGTACTTATTTAGTATGATAAACGTTAACATATAAATTTAATTAAATTTAAGATATTTTAACTGAGTACTCTTTTTAAAATAACAATTTTTAGCGAAGATGGTATATATATATATATTTTTAAATAGAACTAGTATCTTTCATCGAGATATATAATATGAAGATTTTTACACAATTCTAAACAGTAGAAACTGAATACGGACAATAAGTGCAGTTGCAAGATGATTTGATTTGTTTTAATGCTAACTAACGTTGACATGGATTACAAAGGGAAAATATCAAGTAAACCATCACCGAACGACGGAACGAGCTTGCCAACCAAAGGTTGTTTTGATAAATTTAATTTAGAGCTCGATGTCTCGCCTACTCGATCGGTGATGTTGCCTGCAGATGTTTTTTTCTTCCCTATTGGTTGGTAAAATCGCAACGTTGGATGGTACTGGTGCATATGCGGAGGATCTCGATCCAATTCTCCATCACTCGGCGGTTGGCGCACGTCGTAATTAATTTAGCGAAAATGCGAAGTGTAGAGTAATTAATAAGCGCCCATGTAAGCTAATTAATGCGATCCACGTGAAGCAAGGCTCGTGGATCTCACACGGCAAAGTAAGATTTGGCATATGCTCTTGTGCATATGACCATCTGACCTATCCGCATTACTCATTTAAGAATCAAGCATTGCAGTGTATCAAATCCCGTGTTCAAATCTTGATGTGTAAGTCATAAGTGCACAAGCCTTCAACCAAAGAAAAAAAATGTTTATCTCACTCATATATACAAGAAAAATATGCAATGCAAACCCTTCACTCAGTGAAATAATGAAAACCCTTTAGAAAAAGAAAATATTGCCGAGTTCTCAAAAAAATCAAAACCCTAGTGTATCTTAAAAAAACTCGATCCAGCTAGACATCCCCCAGATATTCCGGCTTAAGAAAAAGATCTTCTCACGCAGATCGAGAAAACCCTGAACCCTTACCTCACCCGTACATAGCGGCACCGCAGCTCCGTAAGATGAGTTAATCATAGACATGTGCTTTTGATGTGGGACAGATGAGAGAGAGTTTTTTTCCCTGATCACTGCGACCGAAGCCGCAAATAAAGAGTAAGTCACTCATGACTCGAACTCTGACCACCCCAGGGGAGGTACTGAGCCTGCACTGACCACTCGGTCAGCCAGGCCGTTCCCACCCCATAGTGTATCTACGGATGTACGCTATCGCAAAATTTGGTTCAAACTCGTTTTCTAAAAATATCATGTGAAAATAACAAATGTGAGATGCATACATATACCCAAAGTTTATTGTTTTAATATGATTTTTTCTAGATTGAGTCTAAATCCCAAATTTTACGACCATGTACATCCATACATGCACTATGAATTTGTATAGTCTACTTTTCTGAAAAATTGTGTGTTTGTGCGCGCGCGTGCTCTTAATTACGGTAGTCATGGTCACCTGTCCATGAAGAATACTCCCTCTGATTATAAAATTAGGTCGTTTTAGACTTGTGTACAAAGATTATTATCATATAAAATTAATGACTTTATTAGTATCATTGATTTATTATACACTGTGAAAGACAAGTTCGGCGCCGCCGTCTCCGCCTATGGCCCCCTCTTCCTTCCTGTGCAACGGCGCCTCACCAGTTTCTCGGAGTTCGATGCACTATCCCAGGTATTACCTGAACATCACTATCGGTTCAAAAACCCCTTTCACTACCAGATTTTAAACCAATAGTGGCATACTGACAGTGATGGAGGGTTGATATCACTGTCGATTCTTAAAAACCGACACTGATCTACAGGCAATAGTGTCGGTTTCTGGGTCCACCCGACAGTGTCCAGTTAAATAACACTACCGGTTTGTAGTCCCAACCAACAGTGAAGGTTACATTAAGAGTGTCGGTTCTTGGCTCAAGCCAGCAGTGTTGAGCAAGCCGACATTGTCGGTTCATGGCTCAAACCGGCAGGGTTGTCGTAACTATCACTGTCGGTTCATGGCTCAAGCCGGCAGTGTTGAGCCAACACTGTCGGTTTGTTGCTAACCGGCAGTGATGGTTACGATAACAATGCCGGTTTGTTGCTAATCGACAGTGAGAGCTCGTTCGTATTTTATTGTTTTATAATTTATTTTAATTTATATTTTTCGTGGAATCAGGTTTCGCTTTATATACGCTATGTAGACGACATGTCCATCAATATTAAACATTACAAATGTTACAGTTACAATTCAAATGTTTTTATCCAGATCTCGATCCCTCAAAATAAAAAAGAAATGTTCTCGGACTTCACAGGTTGTGCAATGTTTTTCGGACTTCTTACAATAATCTGGCGAGCCGCTCTGGGCCATACTGGTCCTTACTTCACGGATTGTGCAATGAAAAATAGTCCATCTTTTTCCAATACCTCGGCTAAGATGAATTTTGACAGCTCCGATTGCAGTGCGACGATCTCTATGTCTAACAGCCTTTCGTGGTTATATTTCTTGCGCTGTCGTTCAAAAAAGACGATATCCAAAGAGGAACAGTAAATCATTTTGTTGAATTATTAACAGACATAAATGAAATGGGGATTATACACACCAACTTATCGGCTTCTTCCGATTTTCCGCCGATATAGCGAAGCATTGCCCACATTACATAAAACCCGCATTCATTGTTTCCCGCCGGCTGTGATAGGTACTTCCCCCTCTATTTCGACAACCTTGAACGGGACCTGCGTCCCACCGATATGTCTTCTTCGGACATTGAGCAACATTAAAGGGAGAAACATTAGAAAATGGTATGTGTGATTAGAAAATAATATGTTATTAGGATCGCTTACTAATTCAGCACTGGCACCAGTGCATCTAGATGATGAAATGGTTTTTTCTTCGAGTCCCACACCTCGATCAGATTTTTAGCAAGATTGACACAAATGAAGACGAAATGGTTGCTGCAATCACAGAATCCTAATTATCGAATAATCTTAACGAAAAAAGAAGCATAAAATTAAAAGGCGAGAACACATACTCGCAGTTGTAGGCTAGAAGTATATGGGTTTTGTTCTTCATCGTGAATTCGTCGAAAACAACAATCAATCTCTGTTTCAGGTCTTCCACGTCACATCCATGTAGGCCTAGACATGTCCTCTCATTGACTCGCAAGGGGTCCAAGAAGCCCATGTAATCCCATTTGCTTTTTAGAATGCAAAATTTTGTTATACACCTACATAAAATCATGGGAAGTGCTCAAAAGTTAATAATTTGTGTCTCGAGAGAGTAGTTAATTGTAATATCGTGCGTGTAGGGTACTTACATAGTCTACAGCCTCAACATTTGAACATCGAGAGAGCATTTCTGGTATAGTTGGAACAAGCACTCCCATTCGACATCGAACTTCTCTTCTTCGTGATAATGGAAATCTGGCGTAGTGGTGGAAGTGTGTACTGATAGCTACCTAATCGGTGTCTAAGCTCTCCAGTCTCTTGGAGGCGTGAATGGTGGAACAACTGGAGTAAAAACTGACCAGTTGTGTTCGTAACCAAGTCTGAAATGGGACGACAAGCAATGGGATGAAGAAGTTAAAGCTGGGAACGTATAGCATGCGGGGACGTGTTCCTGCTCCCCCGAAACGTACCGTCGGCTGGTCGTCCTAGCTAGCCTACCTAGGAAATGACGGTGCGATACGAATCGACTGCTCTGGCACTGGCAGATGGCAATGGCAATGGCAGCTTCATTTGGTTCTGTGGATCGGATCGGAGCGACGACCGGTGGAAGGAGAGGAGAGGATTGGAGGATGCGTGCGTCGGTCATGCAAATGCATGTACTATACTAGTATATAGCTAGTTTCATTTTTGTAGTCCAACTAGCATCAACGCATCATATCGCAGCGTCCGTCAGAAAAAAAAAAATATGAAAGAAAATTGGACGATAAATTAAAAGAACTACTACCATTCATATATATCGGCAGCATTTTGCGGGTTGAGTTGACTGACCTGCAGCGCATATGCTCGCACGTACGTATACTCCTAGCCCTAGCACCCAGCTTGCATTGCATTGGTGTCGCCATCGATACATAATGGAGGTCAAACTCCCATTTAGTATTATTATTAAGTCTAGCTTGATTTTAAAACTATCTTATTATTAATTATATTACTCAAAGTGTCAGAAGAAGCATCTCTGAACGAATTAAGAAGCGATGCTGTCATGCTGAGATGACTTGCACGCGCCGGTGCCAGGCCAACGCATGTTTTTTTGTTTTTGTTTTGTTTCCCTTCATCAATTTCCTTCTATATAGCTGAACTTGCAAGTCTCTGAAACAGCCTCGCGTCCCTCGTGGCTGTGACTGCCGACTGCTCTGCTAGCTGGAGAGCGGGGCCGCGCGGCCGGGCACGTGCGTGTGAAGAAGGCGTCGCGTGACGGCGTCCCCGGTTCGGTTGAGCCCGGCCGCCATCGCAGCTGCTTCAGTTTGTCGGCAACCGAAGAGATGCATGAACGAAGCATCCCGTCACACCTTGGTACCTAGCAGTAGCAGTGTACTGTATGCTAGAGTAGCTAGGCGGTAGTCACCCTTTTGCTTGATCATCGGTCATTCATGTATAGTGTTTTTCTTTTACAATAAAACATCATTAGTCGATTTATAAACCATGAAAACGATCAAACGAATAGGTGGAGCTGAGCCTGTAGCCATGTACTACAGGTCCGACTGAAATACTCCGTCACGTATTTGTACAGCACTAGCAGTGGAGTATATGACAGGACAACTACTGGTCTGTGTCGTCGTACCTTTTCACTGTACTGGCGCCGGACGTACAAAAACGAACAGACGATGACTGTTGATGCATGAGGAACGCAACGACGACCACCGGCTACAATGCAAGCTGCTGACACAAGAAGAATAATGACATCCCATCGGTAAGTCAAGTGAAGCTATACTTGTCACCGGGTTTGGTAACGTTGTTAGTTGGCAGCATACAGTACTTGTCGTCGTATCTCATGCATGGGCCCGACTTAAAGCTATCGACGACGTACGATTACATGACTAATAATGATTTACTATGTGATGGACGGGACGGCAAGCAGCCCTTCTGACTCTGAAGCCGGACCGGACCTCTGTTCCGCTAAATTTGTCCAGCACTGTAATTGTGTTGGATCACCAGACAATAATATCATTTTGTTAGTCTGTGCACACTTTTTTGCGTATTCTATGATCCCAACAAATTAATTAGAATAATGGTCATACGCTCTGTTCGCTTGGTTTATAAGCCGTATTTTTTCAGCCAACGAACAATATTTTTCTCTTACAATAAATCAGCCAACAATATTTTCAGTCATTGCTTATCAGCCAAGCCGAGCGAACAAAGCAATAATCCGACGACTAAAATACAAGGTCCCAGCCGGCAAGACAGGCCAAAAGCTGCTTGCAGAACCCGACAACTGAATTAGTGCACGTGGCACATCCGATTTTATTTTATAAAAATCTATGAAAACTGTCGGTGGCGGCAACGCCGCTCAGCAATCAGCATGCTGCAAGCACTTAACGTACTCGTACGCATGGTTAGTTGGTAGCTGGGGTAGTGGAAGTAGTCCAAGTACGTGTCGCTTGAAGCGGGCATGGCCCATGGCCCATGGCCCATGGGCCGTGCGGGCGGGCCCCCAGCATCAGCGGCGATTCATGATGCATGCAGAGAGACATGCAGTACATCAGTCAGCAGCAGTGCACTGCACACAGCACACATCACAGTGCAGGCGCTGCGGATGAATGAATGAAAGCGGCCACCAGCATCAGAACTAGATTGCCTGCCCATTCTTCGCCACCACCAGTGGTAAATGCCTACGAGTCCTAGCACGTACCATGCCAATAATGCATGCGTGGCTTCCCGGCCGAGCGATCCAGCACTGCGCTTGCGAATTTGCGATGATGACAACAATGCAAGCCAAGCCACGAGACGAACCGGACACCACTGTACTGTGCGCTCGTGTGTCGTGGCGCTAGCTAGCTCCGGCCTCCGGGCCACGGATGGACGGGCTCTTCTACCTCTGCTCCGGCTGCCGTGGGCCGGGGTGGGTCGCCCCCCTCCGATTCGACGAGGATCGGAACCCATTGTGTGGTTCACTGCTCGTCGGAGAAGCGCATATGCATGCCGGAGCAAAGCGACGTGGGCACTCGAGACGACCTAAGGGTGTTGAGCGCTCTCATGGTCAGGTCACTGCTGTGTGTCCGAGTTCGTCTTATCTGGTCATCCAGAGCGGAAGAGCTTCTTCATTTAAGCACACGTTGTGTAGTATATAGTAGTAGCAAAGTAAGATGCATACGATCGATGACGTATATATAAGAAAATGATCGAATCCATAGAGTTTTAGTACGCACATATCGTACCCAACTGGCTCGTTTGGATTTATGGATAGACCAGCAAACTAACCACACTAGGCCTATCTATTACTCTCTCTATTCCAAATTATAAAATGTTTTAACTTTTCTAGATACATTAATTTTACTATGTATCTAAACATAAGTGTATATTTAGATGTATAGCAATCTCTAGAAAAGCCACGTCTTATATTTTGGAACGGATGGAGTAGATGCCAACCATCTATATACTTAGCGAAAAATCTCCACTGCAGTGATCTCTAACATTTCATATGTCCATTTCACCGTACATCCTTTTTCGCATGGCTTTGACAATAATAATACAGTGACCTGCCGGGGGTTGCAGCCCACAAGTGTGTCCTCTTACCTCTTGTAGCTACCTACTATATGATTGCATGGCACATGGAAGAGACGATCCTGAGATTTCACGAGGATCCTCGACATGATTACTTTCGAATTAAAATAAAACTAAGGTAGGCCCGTAGTTAGTCTTCAATCTACTGAAATTTTTCTCTATGCACATGGTACGTACACGTTTGTCCAACTTCGTTCCCTCGATCGAGAGTAAAATCTCAAAAAAAATCAAGTACTAGCTATCCTATATACTACTATTATAATCCAAAACTAACTAGGATACAAATAAATTATCTCACTAGTCATTACAAAGGTTAACGTACAGTACTTGAGCAATGCATGGGCCAGCATCCTGGAAAGCAGCCAGCCGGTCGGCACGCCATACCTTCGGTCAGTACTGCTGGGTCTTGCATGCGGCATGATTGTTTTTGATGGAGTCTTCGCCAAAAACAAAAGAGCAACAGCACGTTCAGCATGCTCGTTTGTTGATTTCACTCAGACAACAATATTTTTCTCTCACAACATAAATCAGCACCAGTCAAATTTATCAGTCCAGAAACCAACCAACGAACTGCCCGTACGGGCAGCCCCTCAATGCATAACCTGCGGTGGAGCTCCGCTCCGGATTCTTTGCTCTAAATCTTTAACGGCCGGCAGCCTCAACTAAAAATTAGTATGTTCTATATTTATTAATTAGAGCGTTAACTAAATAAAATGGTGAGACATGGTATTGGGATTAAAAAAGAGAGAAGAGGAAATTATTTTCTTAGACAAGAAAGGAACCAAGATACGAGAGAGTGAATTTTTTACATTTTGGTCTTTTTTTTAAACAATTTTTACAAGTAGAACCCTGGCGAAATATTTTATGAGAATAGACCAACCGGTCGATGTCTTAGGACACAACGCCGAGGTATATGGCTCGGCGTCATGTTATGTGACGCTGAGCAGGTGCCATGTCAGCGCAGAGTCCGGTCGCATTAGCCACTGGCAATGGGCCCAGAAACCTCGGCGTTAGTACACCTAACGCCAAGTCCCGGGCCTTGGCGTGTTCCTACGCAACGCCGAGATCCAGGCACTTAGCCGCGCGCCCAGCCCTCTAGCTCTTCTAACATGCCTCGGCGTGAAGTCAACTGACGCCGAGATATGTGGCGTTCCAGCAGCCTGCATGCTGAACTCTTGTGCCTGCGCACTCTCCCGTGTGGCCGCGCATCGTTCCAGCTGCCTGCATGCTAAAGCTTTTCTAGGGCTAGTGCGCCTCTAAATCCAGAATGGAGGGAGTAGCAGCACATTCGGGTAAAAAAAAAATCAGAAACTACTTAGCAGCACATTCAGAAATAGCAGCACTCTTAACTAAAGATAGGATAAACTTCATAGTAGCTGCAGAATTGGAATTCAAAAACATAACCAGAAGCTTTCAGTTTGACAAAAATTCTACACGAGTCTTCAAAAAAGAAGAATGACATAAAAGTGAGAGTTTACATCAATGATCCTATCCCCACAAAGTGCTACTAGTGCTTGTATGGCTAGTACACGGGTAAAGAAGAGTTCCTTGTTCATTGGACAATACGAAGCACAAACTCCTACTTGTCTGCCGCCTAACTAAAGCAACCATAGACCTGCAAACAAAGGAATAGAAAGAATTTTATTAGATACTGATGCTCCTAATTTACATGCTTGAGAGCTTCTACTTTTATTGTCTTGACGCGAGATTTTATTAGATACTGATGCTCCTAATTTTATTGTGAAATTTTGTTTTGGAATCCAACAGATGACCCAGATATGGATAAAACCAGATAGTGAGGGTTACACAAAATGCATTGAACGCCCAACAAATCGTTACAGTGAGCTCATCTTCCCCATCTTCTGTCAAGGACGTCAGGTTCGAGACTAGCAGGACCCCGGCTACGGAGTTCGTAGCCACGACCCGTGGTAGCTGGTCGAGGTTTTGCCCTCAGCTCCAGTTGGTTTGGAGGAAGAAGAAGAGAGATTAGGTAATAATTCTTGCTTGATTCTTATTCATTCTGATGACTCTCATATATATATGCCATTCGACACTACAAATTGGAGCTAATTGCTCCTAATTCTAAGGCCTTGATCGGCTATTATTTCCTTCTATCTACTTGTCATTTCGTCCTGACCTGCATGCGGGTGATCACGCCATATCCTCAGCTGGCGCGCCTGCCTGCATGGTGACCGCGCCCAGATCCTCAGTGTCTCTGCGGCCATCCCGAGCACGCCGTTTCCTTGTATAGGCGTGGCCCCACATGACATCTCTTCCCCCCTCGACTAGCAGCTCGTCCTCGAGCTGGAACGCCGGGTACTTGTGGCGGAAGGAGTCCACATCTTCCTAGGTTGCAGAGGCCGCGGTTTCACCCTTCCATTGGATGAGCACCTGTCGAACGCCGCGAGCCAGGCGGATGCACACTGCCCGTTTGGGCTCCGGAACAGCGCCGCCGTTGTGGATGACCGGGAGAGGTGGCGGTGTAGCTAGCGGATCACCGATGAACTTCTTGAGGAGGCCGATGTGGAAGACGTCGTGTAGCCGAGTGTGCGGCGGCAAGGCGAGGCGCACGACAACCTCATTGATGAGCTCGGTGAAGCGGTACGGCCCGAAGCCAACGGGCTTCAGCTTCCCCTAATTAGAGAGCTTAAGAACGGTCGCGCACAGCAAACGCTACATGTGCGTGAGGCGGCCGGGCGATGGCGTGAGACGGCACAAGAACCACAAGCTAACTAATTACAAAGCAACTACACAAGCTTAAGATATATAAAAAGTAATTGCGCCCACCAACGCGAAGAACAAGGTTGACACGATGATTTTTCTCTCGAGGTTCACGTGTTTGGCCAACGTTGTGCGACCTTTGTCGTAGTGCATCACCGCTCCCGCCGCGTCGGGCTTGTTCAAGCCGGTTGCGGACGCCCTCCGAAACTTCGCTCACGCGTTCTCCCGGGCGCCATGCTTTGGCGGCGGCGGCGACACCAGTCTCGCCCTCGAGTAACTCATAGGACCGAATGGTAGGCGGGTCCGATGCCGTGACCACCACCAAAATGATCACTATCGGGCGCGGAGCAAAGTTTGATAGGATGTGTTGTAGATGTATTCCCCACGGCAGCAAAACCACAGAGGCGAGGCACTAGATTTGACCGGGGCAGCAGTTTTCAACCGAAGCAAAGCGGCCCCGGCGTCCGAAGGTACAAGGTACAATAATGACGCGTTGGTCGCCTCCGTCTGCCGCCATCCGATTGCGGATGAAAAGCCATTGTCATGTGCGGCTTTAGGCGCCCGTGAGGCGATCGCTCCCTCATGTGAGAACTTGGAAGCGAACACCGATCGCGGTCGGACACCATCGATCGAGGCATGCCGTGGAGTCGAACAATGTCGGTGAAAACACACGATCAACAATGATGTTAGCCACTCAATCATCACATGACTCGATATTGCGTTCATCGATCTTAGACTCTACTTGACTAGATGAATATGGGTGAGCCAGGGGGAATGAAGTGGCAATACTTGCTTAATGAAACGATCCACAACCGCGATATGATGATTTTCCCCCGACGCGTGGCAGCGCCTCCACGAAGTCCAGACCGATGTCGGTCCAGACTGCCTTCGGGACCGGCAGCGGCATGTGCAGGCTAGCTGGATGAAGATGTTCCGATTTGTATCACTGGCAGGTGGAGCAAGCACGGACGTAGTCTTGGACCATGCGGTGCATGTTGGGGAAGTGGAAGGCACGGCGGAGGCGGTGCACGGTGCGTTGCACACCCTCGTGGCCATCCTCGTGCACGACGGTCATGATTTCCGACAGTAGTGGGGACACCAGTGGAACATAGAGGCGGGAATCATAGGCCACCATGCCGTCGATGAGGGACCACGGTGCCGCCCGGGTGCCTGCAGTGATCTCGTCCTGGATGGCGACGAGGGCCGGATCGGTGTCTTGAGCCTAGCGGAGGCGCTCGATGTAGTCGAACCGAGGCGTGGAGATGGCGAGGACAGTGCCCTCTTTAGTGTCGCGGCGCGAGAGGGCGTCAGCCACCGTGTTCGTAGCGTCGGGTTTGTACTCAACGGTGAAGTCGAACCCGAGGAGCTTGCCGACCCAATGATGCTGTGGGATCGTCGCGAGGCGCTGGTCGAGGAGAAATTTGAGGTTGTAGTGGTCCGTGCACACCAGGAAGCGACGTCCCTAGAGATACGGACGCCAATGACGGATGGCGTGGACGAGACCGATCAGTTCCTGTTCGTAGGCGGTGAGGTAACGGTGTCGCGGCGCGACAGGCCGGCTGAAGTAGGCGATCAGGTGCTTCTCCTGGATGAGCACTGCCCTGAACCCGTGGGGCGATGCATCGCACTCGACGATGAACGTCTTGTCGAAGTCCGGCAGGGACAGAATCAGAACCGAGGTGACCGTGGCTTTGAGGGCCTGGAATGCCGCGGTGGCGTTGGGAGTCCAGCGGAACCCTTCCTTCTTTAACAGCGCCGTGAGAGGAGCCGCAATGGTGTCGTAGTCGTGGACGAACTTGCGGTAGTACCTCGCCAAGCCAAGGAAGACCCATACTGCACGCGTCGAGCGGGGCTGGGGCTAGTCCTGGACCGCCTGCACCTTGGCGGGATCCATGGTGACGCCTGCCTAGGAGATGACATGCCCCAGGTAGGAGATGGAGGCGACCGCAAAAGCGCACTTCGAATGCTTGATGAAGAGTCGGTACTGCTGCAGCATGGTGAGGATGGCACGGAGGTGCCAGAGATGATCCGCCCAAGATGAGCTGTAGAAGAGGATGTCATCAAAAAACACGAGCACAAACCGGTGAAGGAAAGGGTGCATGATGTTGTTCATCAGTGCTTGGAACGTGGCCATAGCGTTGCACAGCCCGAACGGCATCACCAGAAACTCGTACAACCCGTCGTGTGTGCGGAATGCCGTCTTGGCGATGTCGGTGGGGCACATGCGGACCTGGTGGTAGCTCGAGCGAAGGTCCAGCTTGGTGAAGAATTTGGCGCCGTGGAGTTCGTCCAGCAACTCATCAACCACCAAGATGGCAAAAGCATCCTTGACGGTGATCGCATTCAAGGCGTGGTAATCGACGCAGAAACACCATGACCCGTCGGCCTTCTTGACGAGGAGGACCGGGAAGAGAAGGTCGAGGAGCTCCGGCGTATGAGCCCCTGGTCTAGCATGGCGGCGCATTGCCGCTCCAGCTAGTCCTTGTGCGTCACCGGGTACCGGTAGGGGCGGACCGCCACGGGCTGCGATCCTGGCAGGAGGATGATGCTGTGGTCGCGGCTGCGAGGAGGAGGTAGCCCATGGGGCTCGACGAAGACGTCGGAGAAGGAGTCGAGGAGCTCGTCCAGCAGGGTGGCGCTGGCAGTAGTTGCGCGGAGGCCGGGTGCGGCAGGGCCTGCCATCCCACGCCAGCAGACGTCATGCGCATGCCGCTTGAATGTCATCGTCCGCGCGTGGAAATCCCAGAGGATCGGCCCCAGCGACATGAGCCACTGCGTGCCGAGGACCACGTCGTAGCCGGCGAGAGGCATGACGAACAGGTCTGACGGTGGAGGTGTCGCCATTGATGGTGAGCACGGCTTGGAGGATGACGCCCAGGCAGGAGACGCGCTCGACATTGGCCAGCGTGGCCTTCATATGAGGACGGTGCTGCAGAGGAAGTCCTTTGTGCTAGTGCGGCTGCCTCGGAGATGAAATTGTGAGTCGAGCCATAGTTGAGGAGTGCGATGAGGGACGTGTTGCCCAACGTGACCTAGATTTGCATCGTGTCGCTGAAGTGGACGTCGGCGATGGCGTGGAGCGAGAAGTGGGGGCTCGTCTCGGTGGCGTCCTCTTCAACTTCCTCATCGTCCTCCACAACACCCTCCAGCAAGAAAAGGAGCTTGCAGACCCGGTTGTGCCCCCAGCCAAAATTTTTGTCGCAGTTGTAGCAGAGGCCCAAGCGACGGCGTTCCTCCTGCTCGGCCTGGGTTAGGCGCTTGACCGGCCGGCCCTCCACGGTAGCTATGGCTGGGGCGGTCGTGGTGTCCACGGGCGGCACCGACAGAGCAAGACGCGGTGGTGCGGGCGTCGGTAAGAGTGCTCGGGGCATCGCGTGAGGTGGAGGCGCCGCGTACTGCTCCCGCAGTTTGAGCTTGCGCGCCAGGCTCATAGCTCCGGCGAGGGACTGTGGATTATGCACCTCAATGTCGAAGCTGAGCGGCGGTTGGAGGCCCGCGGTGAAGAGCTAGACCCATTGTTCCTCGTCCAGGCGACCCACACGAGCAAGGAGCGCTTGGAAGCCATCCTGGTACTCCACGATGGTGCTGTGTGCTTGCACGCCGCCAATTCGCCGAGCGGGTTCAAGCGCAGAGGAGGTCCATAGCGCAGTGCACAGCAAGTCCTTGAAGTGGCGCCACGACAGAATTCCCTCGTCCTGCTGTATCTAAATGTACCACATCTGGGCACCTTCCTCCAAATTGTAGGAGGCCATCCAAACCTTCTCCTCCTCCATGATGCGCTGCTGGTGGAAGTAGGATTCATAGTGGTTAATGAAGATGAGCGGATCGGATTTGTCGTCATACCGCGGAAAATCCAATTTCTAGAATCGTGGCGGCCGGTCCTGTTGGTGCTCCCCTATGGCGGACTTGTTGTCAAAGGAAGACGACATTGGCTGGGCGGCGTTCAGGTGTTGGATCGCCTGAGAGTTGGCATCAACTGATGCCTGCAGAGACTTGAGGGTGGCGGCCAGGGCGTCTAGAGTAGCCTGGAGGGCGGCCTCCCGGTCTCCCATGGCAGCGGCTTGGTGAGGGGTGGGCGGGGCAAAAGAAGCTCAGAGCGGCGGTGGAGGCGAGGATGATCGGCTAGGCGAGGAAGGCCTGGATCGTGATACCAGGTTGTCAAGGATGTTAGGTCCGAGACTAGCAGGACCCCGGCTACGGAGTTCGTAGCCACGACCTGTGGTAGCTAGGCGAGGTTTTGCCCCTCAGCTCCAGTCGGTTTGGAGGAAGAAGAAGAGAGATTAGGTAATAATTCTTGCTTGATTCTTATTCATTCTGATGACTCATATATAGGCCATTCGACACTACAAATTGGAGCTAATTGCTCCTAATTCTAAGGCCTTGATCGGCTATTATTTTCTTCTATCTACTTGCCATTTCTTCCTGACCTGCATGCTGGGTGATCATGCCATATCCTCAGCTGGCACGCCTGCCTGCATGGTGACCGTGCCCTACGGCCATCCCGAGCGCGCCATTTCCTTGTATAGGTGTGGCCCCACATGGCATCTTCCTTCAATTTAACATTAGTTGTAAGCAACAATAGTCTTAACTGAGAACCTACATTTGGGCAACACTTGCTCTGCTTTCTTAGGAAAGTATTGAAAATAATTATATAGATGAACATCATAACAATCATCAGGTAGGTAAAATTCCATATCAGACTTGTTAACATGGTCTATATTAAAATTCCTGCAGTTTGGCCTATATTTGAGTTACAAAATTTTATACAGCACCTTTATGTTAGTAACTTCTGAAATTTAGCCTGTGTATAGTGGCTTTTGTTCTTCTGCTGGTAGCTAGGTCTTATTATCTAAAAAAGTGAAACCCAAGATGAAAACACACTGCTTATAATTCCACTGCTTGAACACAATATTACTACCAAAAAATCAAATCTGTATTTCAGTCTGAAGTTAGTTAAAATTTAAGTCTGAGCACAATATACTACTAAAAGACCATCTATAGTTTCTTTCTAGGATATCCTTCTTTCTATTCATAGGAAAATGAATTACATGAACATGAATTACAAAGTCCATACATTTTTCCAAAATAAACATAGAGTTTAAAGAGTAACGATTGCTTACCATGGTTCATAGGGCGTGTGGAGGTGCACCTGGCCGGCCAGCACCTGTGCACCACGCGGGCACCGGTCGAGGCCTTCGTCTCCATTCCATCCCTCGTCCTGCCGGCGGTCGTGGCACCCTAGATGCAGTCGCTCCCAGGCGTGCTCGTAGACGCTGCAGAGGCCCCCCTGTCCGGGATGGGACCAGGACGGGTTCGCTGGATCAGGTGGCAGGCCCCATGGTCGCACGCCCCCATCAGTTGCTAGGAGGTTCTCGTTGATGTCCGATGGGGCGGGGAGGAGAGGATAGCCCGACGCTCCGCCCGCCGGGCCTGACCGCATCTGCGTGCGCCGACCCCGTCAGCGCCGGAGCCAGCACTACTTGAAACAGTAGGTATGCCGAGCGTCTGAAGGTTTGCCGAGTGTATTCCATCGAGCACTCGGCAAACCTGCTGTGTGCCGAGTGCCGCCGTGAAAATATTCGGCAAACATATTGCACTCGGCAAAAACCCTCTTTGCCGAGTGCCTTAAAGTAAACACTCGGCAAACATCAGCCACTCGGCAAAATAGCAGCATGTGCGCCGGCCGTGCAACGGCCGCCAGCTAGAGCGCCCTGCCGTTAGCACTTTTGTCGAGTGTCCGTTAGTGACACTCGGCAAAGACATTATTTGTTGAGTGTTTTTTGTTGGCTCTCGGCGAAGCCTAAACTTTTTTCCCTCCGCTGCCCTCAAAAAAATTTCTAATCTCTACATGCAGTACATGGTACTCCATGTTAAAATTTGATATATTTCTCGGTTTGTTTGCTATATTTAATTAATTTATTTTATTTAAAGGAATTTTTTGTATAACTCAAATTTGAATTGCAAGTGATTCAATTAATGGAATTAAATGAGTGGAAAAATGATATTCATGTTCTTGAGTCTAGTATGAGGCCTTATGCGGGAAATGAAAGGAAATTTCGAACATCTTATTCACGAAACACGACCACGAACGTGTGGCCAAATTATTTTTAAATTCTATAAAAAGTAAACGAAGTCTAAAAATCATGAGATTTATCAAGATCTCATGATATCATATGTGGAGGCTATGGTAAAAAATTAAGAAGATTTCGCACAATCTATCATATACGATATTTACAAACCGAAGTATCTCAGAAGAAGAATCATAGCGTTGAGAATGATTCGGTTAGATTTGGAATCAAAGTGATGGTCAAATTGGGGTTCAACTTCAAAACTTTTTTATAGGCAATATAGAACATAGATTAATTCATGTGTAATTTTGGTAATTTTTTGGATCCGTTTGATAATTTTAATTTATTAAGTGCAATTATATGATTTTAATTGATATACATTGAATTTGAACTACAACTGCATGAAATAATAAGTTTTTTTCTCTTTTGGCCTTGAAACTTTTTCTACTGTCCACATACAATATGTGGTACTCCATGTTAAGATTTGGTATATTTCTGAATCCGTTTGCTATATTTAATTAATTTATTGCATTTCAAGGATTTTTTTGGTAAGTCAAATTTGAACTGCAAGTGATTCAAATAATATAATAAAATGAGTATAAAAATGATATTCATGTTATTGAGTCCGATGTGAGGCCATACCTAGGAAATGAAAAGAAATTTCGAACATCTTGTTCAGAAAACACGACCACGAACTGTGTGGCCGAATGATTTTTAAATTCTAAAAAAAAAACAAAGTCGGAAAATCATGAGATTTGTCAAGATCTCGTAATATCATATGTGGAGGCTATGGTAAAAATTGAGAAGGTTTCATACAATCTGTCATGTACGATGTTTACAAACCGAAGTATCTCACAAAAAGAATCGTAGCGTTGAGAAGAATTCGGGAAGATTTAGAGTCAAAGTGACGATCGAATTGGGGTTTGACTTCAAAACTTTTTGTATAGGCAATAAAGAACATAGATTGATTCATGTGTAATTTTGGTAATTTTTAGATCCGTTTGATAATTTTAATTTATTAAGTGCAATTATAGGATTTTAATTGATATATATTGAATTTGAGCTACAACTGAATGAAATAATAAGTTTTTTCTCTCCCGTGACCTTGAAACTTTTTTCTACTCTCCACATACAACATGTGGTACTCTATGTTAAGATTTGGGGTATTTCTGGAACCGTTTGCTATATTTAATTAATTTATTGCCTTTAAAGGATTTTTTGGTATAAGCCAAATTTGAACTGCAAGTGATTCAAATAATATAATAAAATGAGTAGAAAAATGATATTCATGTTATTGAGTCCCGTGTGATGCCTTATTCGAAAAATGAAAGGAAAATTTGAACATCTTGTTCACGAAACCCGACCACGAACGTGTGGCCGAATGGTTTTTAAATTCTTAAAAAACAAACGAAGTCTGAAAATCATGAGATTTGTCAAGATCTCATGATACCATACGTGGAGGCTGTGGTAAAAAATTGAGAAGATTTCGCACAATCTATCACGTACGATGTTTATAAACCGAAGTATATTAGAAGAAGAATCGTAGCGCTGAGAAGGATTCGGTAAGATTTGGAGTCAAAGTGACGATCAACTTTTGTATAGGCAATAGAGATAATAGATTTATTCATATGTAATTTTGATAATTTTTTTGGATCCGTTTGATAATTTTAATTTATTAATTGCAATTATAGAATTTTAATCGATATACATTGAATTTGAGCTACAACTGCATGAAATAATAAGTTCTTTTTCACTCCTGACCTTAAAACTTTTTCTAGAAATATCAAATATATATTGTTCAGTGAATTTGAGAAGGTATTTTTAAAGTATATCGGAACAAATTGAGGAAAACACGTTATGGAAAAGAAGAAAAATGAAAAAAATAAGTTTGTGAACTTTGCCGAGTGTCCCTGAGATGGCACTCGACAAACATGGTGTTTGCCGAGTGTCAGAACTGGGACACTCAGCAAACAGCTTCACGGACCCCACACACGCGCAGTAGTTTATGATTTGGAAATTGGAAAAAAAACGGGTTTGCCGAGTGCTAGATCGTGGGCACTCGGCAAACCTCCCTCGTAACCACCCCAAGTCCCGCACCCGGCCGCACACACACTCACACACTCAAACACTTTGCCGCGCCCAAACGAGACCACGCCGCCGCCCCCGCCGCCGGTCCTGCCCCCACGCCCGCCTACACCAGCCCTCGGCGCTCGGCGTCGCGCTTGCCCCAGCGCCCCTCCCAGCGTCGATGATGTAGGCTCCGCCCGCCCCATGTCATCCCTGACCTCACCACATACCATCGACGACGCTCGCCCCGTGCTGCTCCCCAAGACGCTGACGACGAGGGCTCCTCTCCGCTCACACAGACTGCAAATGCCTCGCCCAAAAACTCAAGGTTGATCTCCGCCTCGTGCCCGCTCACCTGTGCCCCAAGGTCGACAGCGCTCTCCCTGCACCCCTAGCCCCCGGCGTCCCCCCTGGCCCACCTGCGTTTGGCGGATATCTATCCCTGCCGAGGCAGCGGCAAGACCCCTCGCGCTCCGCTGACGCACGACGCAGGCTCCTGCACCCCACGCCCCGACTCCCACTTCAAGAGCGCCGATGACGCAGCTCCGGCCCGGTCTCCAGCGCACAAGACAAAGTGAGCTCAACCCCGCCTGCCACAAGCCGCGCAGGTGAACTCCGGCCCTGCCTCCGCCTGGTGATTCTTGCTAGCTTTGCCTTGCGAGTCTGCTCAATAGCTTGTGTGTTAATCTAGTAGAACTGCTCGGTCATCAAGCTGTTAGCTCTGGTTTGATGCTACTTCACTCAAGGCTATGGTGAAAATGATTCGTGAAAACCATGAAGCTGTTTGATCATGCATGATCTGTTTTTAGTAATTTTGCCTGCTAGATGTCATTCTGAAGTAGTAGATGCAATAAGAGAATACAGGGAATTCATTAGAAACTTCCTAACTCCTATGAGTGTGCTCTTCTGCAGTTCTGCTTGCCTGAGATGTTTCAAATTTGGATTTGTGAGCTCCAGAATTCCTTTGGATGAGTAAATTCAAATGGCAGCGCTTGCCATATAAAACTTGCTTGTGTTACCTGTGGATGTCAACCAGATTTTTACACCTTTTACCAAATGAACAGTTGCCTGATTAATCTAGCTACTTCCAGATTGAAAGCAGTTGCCTGATTAATCTAGATAATTTAGCAACATTTGTGGGGACTAAGATGCCATCTAGTCTGGGGCTTATGAAACTCAAGATTTGTGGAACAGAGAGTGAAAGTGAAATACTCATGTGCTACTTAATTTAAGTATGTAGCTAGAGTGGTGAATGCATATTAGCTGGAAAATTTATGGTTCAAGTATCGTGTCTATTTCACTTCTTTCCAAATCGGATATAATTCCTTGTGCTGCTACTTGGGTAACCATATATAGTACTTGATTGGTTTGCATAGTGTCTAAATTTGCTTTATGTCAACATTGCCAGTAACGCGTGATGTCGAAATATGGCGCAGAGCTTTCTTGCACATGCTAGAATTACCAGTGGCCTATTTTCATTTATTCTGAGTGCGTCATCCTGCGTATTGACACCCTCTTCGCTCGATCGTATCAGCCATGCTTATCAGCCTATTAACAAGTTGTTTCAGCATTATTTCTTGGACTTTGTATGTGGTTGTCGGCCAACGTGCTGTTGGTTTATTGCAGGTTTTGGTTACCTTATCGTGCAGGGGAGGTGTTGCCGAAATTTACAATTGACACTATTATGTTCGTTTGTTGCAAAAAAAGACTATTGCAAGGATCATTCCCCATCGTCCTCGACTCGTCACTTTGCAGGACAGCAAAAGGAGTTTTGAGATAGACTTAACCGAAGCTCAGGGTATGGAAGTAGACAATGAAAGTGGTGCTGACGAGGACGCCAGAGACAAGGTTCAGAATGTGAAAGACTTAGAATTACTTCAGCGATTACATCTAAGCAATGATGGTGATGACGACATTCCTCCTTCGGAGAATGGGGATGATTATATCGACATGCATGATAGTGATGATGAGACTTATGATCTAGCTAATCCCGATCATGATGATTATTTCTAATACATGTATGATCCGTGCTAATTGATTTATTATTTGTCATACCATATTATTTTCTAAGTATGTTTTGTTTATTTTGCATCTATTTTAATGTATTATCTGTGATAATTGGTTTACTCTTTTTAATTGCAGGCGATTGAACAATGGTGGACGGTATAAAGACGATAGTGTCGCTTTACTCAAAAGTGACAGCGACGCGTAAAGGGTCCGATGCAGCTGAGGGATCCAGGAAGAGACCTCGGGGTAGACCCAGGGGTCGAGGGAAGGGTGGAGGCAAGACGAGGCCACCGTCGCCTGTACCTTCATCGCCGTCTGAGTTACCTTTCGCTCACTCATCCTCTAAGAAGGAGGAGGTACAAGTGGAGGAGGAGATACAGGTGGAGGAGGAGACAGGGGTACCTCTTCCTCTACTTCATCGCGTGTGTGGTTGCGAGGTCCCTCGACCCTCCCGAGGCGACCGATACCTCTTGAGAGACGCCCGCTGATTCGACCTCGATGGAGACAAGTAAGTAACTTTATATGTTATCACTAATTTTTCGTTTGATATATTCAAAATTACAATAGAAACTAATAATTTATCTTAATCACTTGGGCAGGGGTTGGAGGAAGGTCGGTGGGGGTGATCACGCACACCATGTGAACGGCATCCTTGGTCTTTTGATCAAGGAAAAGTTCCCTGGCCGGGTGCAGTTCGGCGGAACTATCGAGGCGGTCTACACGTGGGCCCACTATGCCGCCATCCCTAACACCCCTGATCGGGATGGCAGGGTATTCGTCGACAAGGCGCAGCGTGTCAATGTCGAGCTTTGGGTAAGTCTTTCTCGCACTACATTGCTCAATACATCGCATTGATTGGACATTCTTGAAATAATGACTGGATACATCGCGTCTATATGCATGATTTCTTTAGATGCGAGGAGGGATAAGAGGCCAAGGCGGATGTTGTGGCTAACAAAGCTACCAAGAAACTCGTCAAGGACATGCACTACGAGGCGCGCATCCAGGCCGTGATCCAATACCACGTGGAAATTCTTAGAGAGAGGATCCCTAAAAGGGCGGCAAGAACCATGAGCCTGACCCTGAAACAATACTTGAAGGTAAATATGGAACATTAATACTTATTTTTTTGAGATTAATTACACTTAATTTCATCTTCTTATATATCATATACTTGATGACGTATGTGCCTCCGTGGTGGTGCGCCTATGATCTGCAGTGCTAGGCCCGGATGGTGGACAGGTGGTGCGACCCCGCGTGGGAGGAGAATCACAATACTTGCCGGGAGCGACGTTTGCTGATGCCGGGTGCACCACACCATCAAGGCAACCTCAACCTCTCAGAATACGTGGCTAGATGGGTACGCGAATTTATTTCTTTATTCTAACGCTCAACTCTGCATAATTTCTAATCATATTGCTTTTTTTGCAGTCGGCGGCACATGGTGGCGAGCCTTGCTCCCAGTTCATGGCATATGCTTTGGCCCACAAGGGGAAGGCGACGTCCGACGTTGCCTACAACCCAGAGGACCTGCCCTCGGCATACAGCAATGAGTCCATCCACAGCCGCCTCGATGGATACACATCGATGACAAGGGTGGTCCATGGCCTAGAGTACGATCCAAGCGCCCATGACCTTGATGGAGAAGTGGTCATGAGGGCGGGAGGAGGCAAGAAGCATGGTCGGTTCTGGGTTGGCGACGGCACAATCGACACGGCCAGTACTCCCACTCTCTCTCAGATTCGAGCACGGAGCACGGGTTCTAGTCCGGCGATACGCCCATGGCCGGACTCTACAAGGTTCCAGATGAACGCACTCCAGATTATTTCTGTTTTATTCATCGTTCATTGATTTTTATATACTTTTGCATTGCATTGTAACATTGGGATGAAATATTGTAGGCTCAGCTGGAACAAGAAACGAGCCACCGGAAGGAGCTAGAGGCGAAGATGGAGGCAGAGCGGCAGAGAATAGAGCTGCAGATGTTTGAATATATGAGGGGTGTTTATGCTGCAATCGGTCAACCTCGGCCACCGATGCTAGTCCCTCCTCCTAAACTTGTTCCAAACACTATTTTAGGCATTGTGAGTCGCTTTACAACATTATAATCACCATTTCTAGTTTATGTAGAATCAATCTTACAAAGATGCCCAGACACTGTAAACTTAGTGACTAATGCTATATGTTTGTTACCAACTAGTACTTAAGCAATCATACTAGAGCACAATGCAACTGAGAAGATATTGCTGATAGTTGCAAGGGTTATACTAGTTAGGCAGCAGAGAGACCATACGTGTTGTTCAATCTTGACTTACACATGCAATCTCTTCTCCTTTGTGCAGCATCAATCGGCGGCATCGAATGAGCCTCATGACCCAGCGTGGTCGCAATGAAACTCGTAGCCTAAGTGACTACTTGTGATTTTATTTGCATTTGCATTTGTGGATTACCTGTGACTACTTATGATTATTTGTGGTTGTAAATGAACCTACTAGTGATTCTAAAATTTATTTGCATTAATGTGTTATCGATATATCTATATGAACTGCCTGTGATGCCTATTGTGAACTATCTGTGATGGATGTGATGTTTATTGGATGTGGTACGTGGCTATGACCGAAACAAATAAACTGATTATTTATGGCAGCTTTGCCGAGTGTTACACTCGGCAAAAGGGCTATTTGCAGAGTGTCATGGAAATTACATTCGGCAAAGAGGGACACGTGACAAAAAACTGTGCTTTCTGGGACTAAAATGGCTTCTTTGCTGAGTGTCGGTGCTGTGACACTCGGCAAAGAAGCCAACATTTGTACGTTTTGGGTCAGTCTTTGCCGAGTGTTAGGTATTTGACACTCGGCAAAGAAGGCGGATTTGTCGAGTGTCCCAGAGTTGACACTCGACAAAGGAGCCAGGTTTGCCGAGTGTCTGGAAGTTGACACTCGGTAAAGGAGCTAGGTTGTCTGGGAGTTGACACTCGGCAAAGGAGCCAGGTTTGCCGAGTCTGGAAGTTGACACTCGGAAAGGAGCTAGATTTACCGAGTGTCAGGTCCGAGATACTCGGCAAACGCGTTGTGACCGTCTCGACGCCGTCATGTTACTTTTTTTCGCCGAGTGTCGGTTTCAGCTCTCGGTAAAGTATTTGCCGAGCGCCCGATAGAAAACACTTGGCAAAGAGACGTTTGCCGGCACTGTAGATGCCGTATGCTGTTTGCCGAGTGTTACACTCGGCAAAGCCTTTGCCGAGTGTTTTTTGGTCTTTGCCGAGTGCCTGTGGCACGCGGCAAAGCCAGTGTTTCCGGTAGTGCAGGACGGGGGTCGCCGAGCCGGCCACCATTGGGTCACGACGCACCAACTCCCCGTGCACAGATCTAGGTAGGTAGCCCCCGGATCCGGCCTTGGAGAGCACGAATCTGACCCGTCTCCGGCCACTCCGGCCACCGACGACCATGGAGCAGAACAATCTCGGAGAGAGAAAAGGGAGAGGGAGTGGAGGAAGTAGGGGGCTGCGGACGGCTGCGACGGGAGCAGCGACGGTGGCCGAGGGGCTTGCTCCGACGGGGAGCTTTGGTGGTGGCGGTGTGTCTAGGGTTCATGGAGAGTGAGGGAGAGAGAGAAGGCGGCTACGGGGGGAAGAAAGGAGGAGGGAAGAAGAAGAGGGCCGGAACGGTTTAAGTGGCCATACCTCGGCGTCAAGTCGGGATACGCCGACATCTGTGACTCGGCATTTAAGGATACAACGCCGAGGTCTTGAGCCCACACTTGCCCGGTAGCCACGTTGCATCCTACGTGGCACATTTCAACGTATACTGACATCACGCCGATCCTCATCCCTCGGCGTGCACCTTTAAAACGCCGAGTTTTGGTCTATTTTTAGAAAAAGTTTTACCAGAGATCTATTTATAAAAAATATTTTTAAAAGGGTTAAAATGCAAAAATTTCACCACGAGAGATGTGATTCGTAGATGGTTTAGAGAGAAGGACAAGCGATTGGACACAATTTTATTTTCAGGAAACTACCCATTAAGAATATGGCTTCTTTGTTTATTATTGTCTACACACATGATATCTATGGCAAGTATGAAAACCGGAGTGTCTCGTGGTTTCTGAGTGGACAACACTGCTCTAGTTCTAATACAGATGGAGAGTGATTCTAGTGGGGATTATAGGTACGAGGTCATTCTGCAATGATTCCGGTGAGGGTGAGACTTAGATGGAAAACAATGATTGACAATATATTTTTAGCTCTAGATCACAGTGTAAATGGAGAATTGATTTTTGATGCCTAGCTCCGACCACATTGTACGTACAGTCTCGGACCATACTGCGCGCGGTCAAGCTATCGATGGTACGTTGCCCATATCCATCATGATGCATCCACTTCGTTTTCTTTTCAGATGACGATGACTGTATATGCCACGATGGAGATGGAGTGATGTACATGCCTGCACCGGCACTGCACTGCACATGACAGTTGATGGGTTGGACGATTATTGTTTCTTCCTGTCCGGCCGGGACGGCGGCATGCATGCATGAGATCCACCGACACCAAAGCTGACGCATGCTTACGCAGTTACGCTGTCATCCATGCATGCATATATGTTCGTCCATGCATGCTGCTAGCTCGTGGTCCGTCGTCGTCGTCGTAGACCATCCCAATATATATGAGACGCATCATACTAACTGGTACGTACACGTACCATGCCATGCATGCACGCACTAGTATAGTATATTGTACAGTATGAATGTAGCGACAGTCCAACACGCAGGTAGGTGCGCGCGTACGACGCTGTTTCGATTCCATGTGTCCGGCCGTCTCCGCCCAGATGCATGGCAGGCACTGCTTCATGGGCTGACAACTCAACAGCTGCAGGGTAGACTGCAGGAATGGACAGGGACATGGCACCATGCAGGCTATTCAATTCGTCTGGTTGATTCATACTGCTGAAAATTTTCCAGCACTTCAAAATTTGACTATTTTTTTGTAAAAAAGAAAATATATTGCTCCCTAAGGGCTTGTTCCGTTATCTCGGATTCATGTCCTGGAATTATTGGAATGATTAAGGCCCTGTTCGGTTACGTTGGAACAGGCCGGGAACGGCGCGGAAAAGTTTCTGGCTAGTACAAATTTGCGAATGATTTGTGCGGCTGGGAATGATTTCTGTAAAGCCGAACGAGGCCTAAGTAATTTGTATAACAATCATCAGCCGGATTTGTTCCCGCCTTCGTTCCGGAATAACCAAACGGCCCCTAAAAAAAATCACATTTCTGGCTTCATCATGCTGACGGGCAGGATCGGCCGGGTCACCCGTGCATGGTACGGCCCACGGGCATCACTTGGTGGCCCACGGCCCACCGAGCATAGGGCTTCGACGGGTTTATGCGCCGTGCACGCGTAGTCTAGTCTAGGTCTAGAAGAGCGGCCTAGTAGAATAAAAGGAAACGTGTCGGGAATTTTTTTGTCTCCGTAGAACGTGTTGGCCTTGCCGAGCTTGTAAGGAAACGGGCTGCAGGCGCGCGCGCGGTCATGGTCTCTTCGCATGATTCGTTCCGGGCCGTCGTTCATTTCCTTTAGACGCCTGCCATGCATGATGCTTTATCAACTAGCTAAGACTATCTCCAACCACCGATACCTAAATCAGCGACCTATACCCAGAAATCGGTCATGCACAGTAAATATGTCCCCAGCCCAAATCCTTCCTTCTCCAACAGCCCTCCTCCCTTTTCTCTCAGAAGAAGGCGGCGGCGGCGGCGGCTCTCATCTCCCTCCACTCTCTCTCTTCCTCCGTCCACCTCTCCCGGTGGAGATGCACCCAACGGCGGAGGTCCCGGTGGCGGCGAGGGCTCGGCAGAGATGCGCCCGCGCGGCCCCTGCTGGAGATGTGCCTGCCCGGCTGTCGGCCACGTGCCCGGCGGCGAGGGCCCACGCGCGCCTGGCGGCGGCGGCCATCTCCCACGCGGCTCCAGGCATCGGTGGCGCACGCCCTCGCGGTGGATCTAGCGCGGGGGGCCGTCGTGGCTGGGCGGGCGGTGCGGATCTCCTGCGCTGCGCGGGGCTCCCACGACGGTGGCGTGGTCTCCACCACCACGGCGGCGGCGCGGGCTCCACCACTGTCTGTGACGAAGGCGGTGGCGGCCCCACGCCAGCTCCGGAGTTGAGCTTGGCGAGGGCGAGGAGCTGCGGGAAGAGGACGAAGGAGGTGGCTGCCGCGGAAGATTTGCGTCTTCGAGAAGGACGATGCAAATATGCCTGTCGGTCGACCTCGTCCCCAAAATGCATGCTCCGATTACGTCGTCTGTTGGAGCCGGTTAAAACACTGTGCATGACCGATTTTAGATATGCATCGCCCTTTGCGTGAGCCGTTGGAGACAGTCTAATGGGCCCTACCAAGGCTCCCATTTTTAAGAGAAATGGTTGGGCTTTAGCGACACACAAGAGACAAGAGAGACTGGATGGAGTCCACGGAGCCACTAATCAGCGAACCACCGCTGGATAAAAAAACACTGAACAATCAAACAATCCGTAACTTTTCTTTTTGAAAAATTTTATTTCTGCAAATTTCATTTTTGAAGTTGTAAAGTAACACACACAACATCTATGCATAATAACTTTTTACAGGCAAAATTATCACCACGGTTTCTTCGGAAGTTACAAAATTATACTCGTAACTTTCTTTTTGTGTATAATGTTTTGCAGGACAAAATTTATCATCATAATTTCTTATAAAGTTACAAATTTATACTACAAATTTATACACATAACATTTGTTTATAACATTTTGTAGACAAACTTATCACCATAATTTCTTATTTGAAAATATATAGTTTTAACATAATTTTATGAGACAACTTATCATGACAACTTTTGTACACTATAACCTAATTTTTCTTAATAACGGTTAGTGGACAATCTTATCGTAATAATTTCTTAATATAATTTTTCTGGCATAATTTTTGTGTAATAATTTTATGAATAACATAACTCATACACATATTTTTTGTTGTCTAATAATTTTTTTATATAACTTGTTTCGCACAAACATCTAAATCTTTAAAATATGTTAATAGCATATAGAAGGAAAAACGATAGGTTACTATAAAATAAAAAAAGGAAAAAGAAAAAATGAAAATTGTAATATGCCAATACGTGGATGACTCGCTTCATCTTGACACAACGTTGAAAGGATTAAAAAAATGATAAGTGGACCTTGCAGGAACCGCTGCAGCGCAGGCGCGTTCGCCCAGCGCGAACCATCGTGGTTGTAATCGGTGTGCTCATGAGATTGCACATCAATATCTATATGAGGACCCGGGTGAGCATGTTTGGCCACATCTGCCCATGTTAACCTCATCTCATGTCAAACCACTTGCTAAAAATAAAACATTTTGTAAGCATGCACGCTTTGCTTGGTATGGCTTGCTTGCAGAGAAGTCAAGAGATCCTTCTGGGTGATATTGCATCATGCACCTGTTCATTGGTCTTGTTCGCTTGGTTGATAAGCTATGGCTGAAAATAACGTTGGCTGATTTGTTGTGACAGAAAAATATTGTTCGTTGGCTGAAAAAGTATGATTTATAAGCCAAGTGAACAGAGCGCTGGTCTAGGCTGACTTGACTAGTTCCACCGCATCCTATGTGGCGCTGTTAGCGTTTTCGTATCGTGATTGATGAGTTTAGCAAGTTCTATTTAATTTAACGGCTTTCTGTTCCTGAACTTTCGCGATAATTAAGGTCATTTCTTTGGTTGAATTTTTCAATGCACGGTGCCAAACAAAGGGAATCGGCCGGACTTGAAAGCCAATCAAGAACACACCAAGGCTATGTCCTGAAACTTTCATGACAATACTGTGTAGCCATTTGTTGCCGTGTTCGGCTGGGACTGGCTGGCTGGCTAGCTGAGCTGGCCAGCCCCTTTACATGGACACTGTTTCAATGAACTAGCCAACAATACTTCTCTCACATAAACGAATCAGCAACGATACGAACCGGCCAATCGAACAGGCTATGCGTTCCGTCCGTCGATAAATGTACTGCTAGCAAGGACTTCTATTCGGATATAAAATATTGAGTCAGTAGGCGCAACTGTTAGATTAGAACAAGTGATGCGATGATGTACATCTGCCTTTGTAAAAAGTGTTACCTCCAAGGTTAAGAAACTGTGCGCATATATGACACACACACACACACGATGGAAAAGATCTCGCCAGCAAAATGTGATTTCTTTAATGGTGACAAATTCTGTGATATGGCAAGTTGGCTCTCAGATGCGTCGTCTGTTGTCTGTCTGCAAAGTGCCCACGACAACAACGACCAGTGATTACGTCGTCCTCGCATTTGCGCCAATCTCTAGGCTAAAACTAGCAGCAACTTGCTTCACACCAACCAAAGAAGATCGGTCACACAGGATCCGCGGCCTCTGCAAATTATGAGCAACTTGCTCTACCAAATGTGCAAAAACCATGAACCGTTATTCCCTTCTGTCCTGTAATCTACCTATCTATGTGTCAGATACCACGAGAAGGGATACCCTAAGAAAGATCCAAGAATATTGCTTAGGTCTTGCTAAAACCAAAGCCAAAAGACTACTGCAAGATCTCGGTAGAATTCTCCGATTCGCCCGAGGCCTTGCGCCGAGGCCGCATGCGAAACAGGCCCAAAACGTCCCGCCGAGGCCCTCTCGCCGAGACCCTCTCGCCAAAGCCTCGCCCCGAAAGGCCTCGGACGGATCTCCAATTCTCCGATTCGCTCGAGGCCGGGCACGACGGACGTACTCGTAACCTCCGTCCCAACCGAACTCCTCTGGCAAAACGTCACGTCCGGATTAAATGCATCCAACCACTCCCGCAAACGTCAGCCGCACGCAGGTACAGTGCGGGCAGAACAACTGACAGGACAGGAACCGGGCACAGCAGGGGTTACCTGCCACTATACTCACCACTGTGCTCCTTCCTGACACTTATACTGCCCTGTGCTACCTAACCCCTGCGCCAAGGACAAAGCGGCATGGAAGGTCCAATCCATGTCCCTGTAGCCTCGGAAACAGCAGGAGAGCCCAGCTGCTCGGTCTCTGCCTCGTCCGAGACCCCCCGGCAAGGCCTCGGACGCGCCATTCCTTCTCCGCCTCGGCCGAGGCCGGGCTCGTCCCGCATTCTCGTCGCCTCCGCCTCAATTGCCCCTCTGGCGGGCCGTCCCACCCGTGTAAGTATCCCTAGTTACGCCTACGTCAGCCACGATTGGCAGGGTATGGCAAAAAGGGCGATGGGACGGCGGTCAAATCACCTTTTTACCATCCCCTATTGACGGTGCAGAGACTACGGCTCCCTACGGATGCCCATTCCGCACTTTTTCACCGGAATCGGGTACGACATAGACCACCGAGACCCCTACGTCGTACACAGGTCACCTCCGAGGCCTCGGCACGATCAGCTCCAGCACCCGCTAGGCCTCGGCACTCCACCAGGACAAGAGTCCACCAGGCACGGCATGTCACCTATAGTGGAGGCCGTACTGACTAGACGTCAACAAGGACCCTTACGACTTCAACAGCCTCGGGCATAGCCTGCGTGACGCACCAGTGATCAAGTACCAATTACCATTCCCGACACTGTGTTGCTACAGGAATAGGCCACAGTACTGGATCTTCCTTTCTCGCTAAGACTCCACGTGTAGCTCTCTCATGTACTCCTGGCTCCCTCCTTGTGGCTATAAAAGGAAGCAGCCAGGGCCGTTTCTAGGGATCGAAAAAAACCACGCCAGCCCTCACGCAAAAACGCACTCACTCAATTCACGCGCACTCCCACGCTACCTGAGAACAACGACTCAAGCAGCCCGCACCACTCCACGCCGAGACCTGGGACTAGCTCCCTCTCTCGTCCAGCTTGTAACCCCCTACTACAAGCACTTCGGTGCAAGGAATACAAGATCGATCTCCTAGACTGGACGTAGGGCGCCGATTGCCTAAACTAGTATAAACCTTGTGTCTCTTTGCATCACCATCCGGGACTAGGGGCACGTAGTTCACATTTACTGGTTGGTTGAGGACCCCCCGGTCCGAAACACCGATAGTTGGCGCGCCAGGTAGGGGCTACTGCGTGTTAGCTTAATCATCCCAACAAGTTTCGGATGGCAGACCCCATACGACCACTACATCTCGGCACGATAATCTGGTTCGGGAGCCTAGAGTTCATGTCTCTAGATACAAGTACGACATGGTACTCCTCCCACCCAGAGCCCCATCAACCGACGACGACATCACGCACCAGCAGCCCAGGCGCGGGCGGCGCCCGAGCCGCCGCTCTCGTCACGCTCGCCAGGCGCAACGCGGGCAGGACCACCCCGACACCACGTGAGCTCATGGTGGCGCACCGCGTTCTGCCGGCACCCCATGTCCAGCTGTTGGCACAAGGTCCCTGGTTGGGGACCTGACTTGCCTGAGCCTGGACATGGGCGAAACGCCGGCGGCATGCGGCGACGCCCCATCGGTATCCCATGCCCGGCTGTTGGTACAGAGTCCCTGGTTGGGGACCTGTCTAGCTTAAGCCTGGGCAGGGGAAAGACGCCGGTGGCACGAAACAACGTCCTGCCATCAAGCTCTGCCCCGCCACCTCCTGAGGAGCCGATTTCTTTCATCACCCCATTCAACATGTGCTGCTATGTGACTATGCCATTCAGTCTCAGAAATGTAGGGGCCATGTACCAATGGTGCACCACCCAGGTCTTGGGCGAGCACATCGGGCGAACCGTCGAGGCCGGCGTGGACGACATCAAGGACAAGTTCAGGAAGGCCAGTGACCTCATCGACGACTTGGAAGTTGGTGGCCCGCCCATGTACTAAAGCACGGGACCTACAAGCTAGCCTACGAGAAGGGCGAAATCTTCACCAACGCTTGGAACATAGAACAGCTATGTCGTTTCTACCCTTAGAATTTCCAAGCATTGTACAAACTATTTCACGGAATACAATTAAGAGGCGTTCTTTAGTTGTTCTAAATTTTCTAGAAACCCACCGAGCCCATCACGGGGCTCGGCATTACGATAACATCACGAGGAAGGCTCTGCTCTGCCTCTGCAGAACCAAGCCTCCCTCGGGGGGCTAGAAGGGGGGACTCCCCCCCTAAGTCCCATGCACTGTTCTTAAGTCGATTTTCGAAACCCTAAGTCCCACGCACTGTTCTTAAGTCGTTTGTCGAAAAAATTCCTACACTGAACTCTCTAGCGCGTTCTGACAAATCGATTGTGAAAGAACCTAAGGACCAAAAGACTGTCTCAAGGTCAGAAGGCCGGCTGAGTTGCGAGATGGCCTACGCCTCCGGGCTACGGCACTCCCTCACCACCTTCTGCCCAAGGGGCAACTTAGGCTTCGAGGAAGTTTTTCACAAGAGATACGTTCAGAAACAAGACAGAGAGGGCAGAGGCTCGGAAATACAATAAGGAAAAACGATTGAAAAAGCTTCGGCGCACGATCACTTTAAAAAGGCCTCAACAGCCGCCAACGTTATGATAGGACAACATAATCCCTAATCTAATTACACGGCCTCTTGGGCCCAGGTCATGGCGCAGGGCCTCCAGCATCGGCGGATGGCGGAGGACGGACAACCTCCTCTTCGAACAGCCCAGCCAGCGCCACGCCGGGACCCTCCGTCGCCTCCATCAGCTTCGTCACCGCCTTGTCGGCCTCCTCGTCATCATCAGGCAGGACGTAGCCATCGCTGATGGCTTGGAGGTCAACGCTGACATAGTGCGAGGCGATGATGGTCAGTGCGCGCTTGACGCCTGTATGCAGCGCCCCTCGGAGTCGCTCACACATCTGGCCGCTCAACGCAACCAGGCGGCTCCCGAGAGAGCTTCCTGACTGGACCCCCTCGACTTCAAGGGCCTCGCAGGCAGTACGGGCGGCGCTCTTCAGCGCGTCATGCTCCCCGATCTCGGTTTCCAGCACCGCCTGCACTACGGTGGAGGCCTCGGTTGCCTGGGTGACTTCTTTCTCCAGCTCTACTCCAAACGCAATGGAACAAGGTTGAGCGCAAAAAGTACAAGCCAGAGCAAGGGTGGAAAGTCTACGGAACTCACCCACGGCCTTCTGCCCCCAGCGTCGGGCCTCGACCTAAGAGGCCTCGGCTTTCTCCTTCCAACACTGGGCCTCGACCCGAGACGCCTCGGCTAACTCCTTCAAGTGCTGAGCCTCGACCCAAGCAGCCTCGGCCGCTCTAGAAACCTCCCCCGTCAGCTCTATATCGCACCAAGGAGTTAGGGGCCGACAACAAGAAAAACGAATTAAACAAAGGGAACAAGACTCACCTTCGGCATTTCCCCTTCCAGATCACAGCCTCGGTCCGGGAGGCCTCAGCCACCATGAGGGCCTCATCCAAGGTGCCTTTTGTCAGCTGGTACGCACTTTGCTCTGCCCCCAGCTGCCCAGCAAGGACCTTGCTCAAGGTCGTGGCTTCTCCAGCCTGGGACCTAGAGGCGTCCCACTCACCGGCCATGCGGATCAGCTCCTCCTCCAACTCCTTGACCCGCGTCGCCAAAGGGGCGACCCGCTCCCGGGCCGTAACCGCCTCGACCGTCGCATCGGCACAACGAAGGCGGAGGTCCTCCACTTCCGCGGTCCGTGCCGACAGGAGCTCGTTGGCACCGGCAAGAAGCCCCTTTTGCCGCTGAAGCTGGTCCCAGACGTCCCTCTCCCCCCAGAGAAAGACCGACTTCCCGAGGGACCGGGTCTCGAGCTCCTGGTGGAAACATAGCAGGGGTCAATCCCTACAAAGAAAACTCGGAAGAAGACCACCGCATAAGGAAAAGAAAGTACGAACCTGGGCGACTCCGAGCAGATCGTCGGCCACCACGGACAGCGCTGTCCGAAGTGACCGCTCCGCCAGTCGGTGGTACTGCTCGAACGTGTCCCAGCGCCCGCCCTCGGCCGCCTCCTCGAGGGCAAACAGAGGCTCCGCCTCAGGGTCATCCCGACTCTGCCACACCACACGCGGGTGGTCCAACCCACGGGGCTCGGGACGTACCCACGCGAGGGCCGAGCTTCCCTCGCCCGGGGTCAGAACCGGCTATTCCACGGCACCAACCACCTCGCCGTCGGCCATCTCCTGCTCCCGGGAAACATCGTCGGAGGAGATCGGAAGGACCTCTACCTCCCGAGCGCTCCCCGGCAGCAACGGCGGGCCTTGAACCAGGGGTGTCACCAAGGCTTCCGCCGCCTCCATCTCCACTTCCTGGGCCTCGGTGGTCCCATGGGCTCAGGCCCCTGCCATCGTGGCCTCGATGGGCGCGGGGGCTTGGACCTCCGCTACTGCGGCCACGTCGGTTGCCTCGGCCTCAGAGACCCTGCGGGCCTCGACCTCGGTGGCCTCGGCAACCGAGGATACCCCCGCCGCATCCGCCTCACGGCCCTCGCCTTCGGGGGGCGGAGGTGCCCCCTCCCCCGTAGGTGTCGGGGTAGCCTCGACAGCCCCCCCTTGGGAGACCGACTCCGTTAGGACGGCTCTCACCGATGCCACGCCACATCGTATGGCGGCTTGTGCCCCCTCCACCCAATGGAAGGTGGAGCCAGGGGTCACCTTGAGCGTCTTAAGCGGCGCCAAAGAAGGCACCTCCGCAGGTCGCTTCCGACTAAAAACACAATACTTACAGGGTCAGCACAAGATGAAGGAACGAACCAAAAACACTGCAGCGCCACCTAAAGTACGCTTACCTCGACCGGGGCAGCAACCGCTTCAGCACGGCGACCCTCGTCTGCAAAGGCGGCGGTGGCCGGTCCTCGACGGACCCCGGCGCCCCCTCGGTGCTCTGCGGGAGCAGTTGCGTCAGCTCCGCCGCCACTACCACCACCACTGCCTTCGAGCCCACCGGGCTGATGGCACGCTTGCCCAATGCCCGCTCCTCGGGCGTGTCGACCTCAGCCCCGAGGCGGGCAATCGCCGACCCCGAGGCGGCTCCTCCTCCTCCTCCTGGGAGCGCCGGGCTACTTGCCAACACCCCGGGCGCCGTCTCCTCAACATCAGGAAGATGGTCCAGGGGATCCTACCCCCTCTCGCCCTCATCATCTCCGTCTGAGGCGTCCATCGATAGTGACAGCAACGGGGACTCCTCCAGCGGAAGGCCGTCCCTCCTTTGCTGCCGACGACGCTCATCTAGCTTCTTGTGCGCAAGAATCTGCTTCGTGCGCTTGGCCGCCTTGGCGTCCTTCCGTTTTTTCTGCGCCTCGACGTGCGCCCGGTTGATCGCCCGCCGCCTCACGTCCTCAGGAATAGGCGGCGGGGAGGCGTGCACATCCCTCATCCCCTGTAGGAACAGCAGACGCGCATAAGGGAGCAAGAAATAATGAGAAACGGGAAGAGCTCGGGGGCTGCAGTGGCGCGCGACTCACCAGCGAGAGGTACCCCCGCGACGGCCGCATCGCAAGGGTGGTCGACCACCGCTCCGTAGCTTCACGTCCACCGCCTCCCTCACCCGGCGAAGAATTTCCTCGTTAGAGAGGGCGGAGGCAGACAGCCGGATGCCCGCGATCGAATCGTCCGGCCTCATCTCGAATAGGCATCGCCGCCGAGCCATCAGCGGCAGCAACCTCCGGCTGTGGAAGGCGGCCACGACCACAGCCGCAGTAAGGTGGTGGTCCCGCAGCCTCTGTAGCCCCTCCAGGAGCGGCTGCAGCTTGGGCTGATCCTCCCTCAGGATGCCATACTTCCACCGCTCTGGGCTGCTCCCCACAATCCGCCCAGTGTAGGGGGGAAGTCCGCCGTCATCATTACGAAGGTAGAACCAGCTCATGTACCATCGACGGTTGGATGATGCGAGCTGGGCCGGGATGTAGAGGTGCTGACGATCCTGGCACACTTGGAGAGTGCAGCCATCGGCCCTCACCGCCTTCCTCGTGCCCGACGTGCCCGCTGGCTTGGTGGTATGCCCCGCCCGGAAGAGATGGAGCCACAACTCCCAGTGGGGAGCAATCCCCAGATACCCCTCGCAGACAGCGACAAAGATAGCCGCCTGCGCGATAGAATTGAGGTTGAAGTTGTGGAGCTCCACGCCATAGTAGTGCGGGAGCGCCCGCATGAATCAGTCCATAGGAACGCCGAGGCCGTGCTCGTGAAAGGACACGAAGCTCATGATGTAACCGTCGCGAGGCCTCGGCTCCGGCTCGCCCAACGGAGCGATCCACTCCGGCCTGTTGGGGTCGGTCACCGGGTGAAGGAGCCCACCGTCGATGAGCGACTGAAGCATCTCCATGGTGACGTCGGATGGATCCCAAGGGTCCGCCTTGATGACAACAATGTCGCCTGCCATGAGTGCGGTGGAGGGCTCGACTACGACGGTGAATCTCTCTCTCTCTCTCTCTCTACCTCGTCTCTTTCCTTTCTTCCTCCTAGGGCTTTCTGCTCTGGCGACGGCTCAAAGACGGCAAAGCTAATACGGGCAAGGTAAGGAGGGGAGGAGCGAGGCTCGTTGCGTATTTATGCAGGGTGAAGGCGAAACGGACGGGTGACGAAATCGGGGAAGTTTCCCTCAGATCCGGCGCGGTTAATCCTGATCCGATTTTACCGCCCGTGTATCCACCTTTTCCTCATTAATCGCGGGAACAGTAACGTCCCGTCCACTAACGCCACGTCGCTTCCGACCGCCGCAGCAGCAGACGTCGTTCCGCCCTCCTAGGAAATCGCCTAAAAAGGCGCGCCGGCCGTTGTCGAATCAATGGGGGAAACATCCCCCCCACCCTATTCCTTTGAGGTGAAGGAACCGGGCGCCGAGCCCGTTACGGTCTAGGGGTTCGAAGGCTGGACCACCGAGGGTTTCGACAGCCGCCCTAGGACAGCAGAGTCAGGGACAACTATGGGCGAGCCCGTACAAGGCCGAGACCCAAGCAAACGCAACGCTTGGGACGCCCTAAGTCGTGTCCGTGACCAGCAGGGAGTTCTCCGAATGGGACCCCACCGTAGGGAGGCGCCGAGCCCCCGGGGCCAATCGAACGGCCCCGGGACCCAATAGAGAAGCCCTCTGGTACCTTTGGAGTGCGTCTCTGGACCGCTAGCTGGCCCTTATCGAATGGGGCACGGGCCTCCACTCGGACTTAGCCGATAGCAGCTCACCGGGAGTGTCACCGCTCGCGCCCACCGAGGGTAGCCTGGCATATTCCGCCCCTCCTTCTGAGCAAAAAGGATGCGCGACGGTCGCATAAAAAGCCAGGGGAACTCCTGAACGCCCTCTCGCTCCGTGTGGAGGCTCGAGGGCTCTCCCTGCAAACCTTGCCGAGACCCAGCGACCTAGGCTCGCCCTCGAGGGGGTTTCGGCAAACAAACCCCTCCTTCCGAACGAAAAGGTTGCGCGAGGGTCGTACAAAAAGCCAGGAGAACTCCTGACGGCCCTCTTGCTCCGAGCAGAGGCTAGGGAGTTCTTCTTGCAAATATGTCGAGGCCCCGCGACCCAGGCTCCCCCTCGAGGGGGTCTCAGCAAACAAACCCTCATGCGCGAGAGGCGTATAAAAAGCCAGGAAAGCACCCGACGGCCCTCTCGCTCCGTGCAGGAGGCTAGGGGGCTCTTCCTGCAGGTTTGCCGAGACCCAGCGACCCAGGTTCGCACACGAATGGGCTCGGCAAACAACCCCCTGACCGCCCTCTCGCTCCGTGCGGAGGCCTGGGGGCTCCTTCTGCACTCAAGACAAGGACAAGCCACCCAGGCCCGCACTCATATATTCGAAAAAAGCAAAAAAAAGGGCGCCAAGCCCATTACGGTCCAGGGGTTCGAAGGCTGGACCACCGAGGGTTTTGACAGCCGCCCCAGGACAGCAGAGTCAGGGACAACTATGGGTGAGCCCGTACATGGCCGAGACCCAAGCAAACGCAACGCTTGGGATGCCCTAAGTCGTGTCCGTGACCAGCAGGGAGTTCTCCGAATGAGGCCCCACCATAGGGAGGCGCCGAGCCCCCGGGGCCAATCGAACGGCCCCGAGACCCAATAGAGAAGCCCTCTGGTACCTTAGGAGTGCGTCTCTGGACCGCTAGCCGACCCTTATCGAATGGGGCACGGGTCTCCACTCGGACTTACCCGATAGTAGCTCACCGGGAGTGTCACCGCTTGCGCCCACCGAGGGTAGCCTGGCATATTCTGCCCCTCCTTCCGAGCAAAAAGGATGCGCTAGGGTCGCATAAAAAGCCAGGGGAACTCCTGACCGCCCTCTCGCTCCATGCGGAGGCTCGGGGGCTCTCCCTACAAACCATGCCGAGACCCAGCGACCTAGGCTCACCCTCGAGGGGGTTTCGGCAAACAAACCCCTCCTTCCAAACGAAAAGGTTGCGCGAGGGTTGTACAAAAAGCCAGGGGAACTCCTGACGGCCCTCTTGCTCTGGGCAGAGGCTAGGGAGCTCTTCCTTAAGGATGGCAACGGGTCGGGTTCGGATCGGGTGGAGTCTCCGTGCACCCAAAACCGAAACCCGAAATCGAAACCCGAATCCGCCCCGAAAATCGATTCGGGTGGAAATCCATCACCAAAACCAAACCCGCGGATACCCGAAACCCGAACGGATACCCGAAACCCGAATGGATATCCGAAACCCACGGATATATATACACATATTCACATGTATAAACAAGAGGCAACAAATAATAAATATTTTCATGAGTCAACTTTAAATAAATTTAATAATCTAAGTAAACAAATTATTATTAGTATATTATAAAACATGAGTTTTAATTCCAAATGATTTATTTCGGATATCCATTGGATATCCACGGGTGGAAAACCAAACCCGAAACCGAACCCGATTGGTTTCGGAGCCCCGAACCCGAAAACCGTGGGTGAAAAACTATCCCTAAACCCGAACCCGCAGAACCCGAAACCCGCGGATATCCGCCCCAAACCCGATCCGTTGCCATCCTTACTCTTCCTGCAAATATGCCGAGGCCCCGCGACCTAGGCTCGCCCTTGAGGGGGTCTCAGCAAACAAACCCTCACGCGTGAGAGGCGTATAAAAAGCCAGGAAAGCACCCGATGGCCCTCTCGCTCCGTGCAGAGGCTAGGGGACTCTTCCTGCAGGTTTGCCGAGACCCAGCGACCCAGGTTCGCACACGAATGGGCTCGGCAAACAACCCCCTAACCGCCCTCTCGCTCCGTGCGGAGGCTCGGGGGCTCCTTCTGCACTCAAGACAAGGACAAGCCACCCAGACCCGCACTCATATAATCGAAAAAAGCAACAAAAAGGGCACTGAGCCCGTTACGGTCCAGGGGTTCGAAGGCTGGACCACCGAGGGTTTCGACAGCCGCCCCAGGACTGCAGAGTCAGGGACAACTATGGGCGAGTTCGTACATGGCCGAGACCCAAGCAAACGCAATGCTTGGGACGCCCTAAGTCGTGTCCGTGACCAGCAGGGAGTTCTCCAAATGGGACCCCACCGTAGGGAGGCGCCGAGCCCCCGGGGCTAATCGAACGGCCCCGGGACCCAATAGAGAAGCCCTCTGGTACCTTAGGAGTGCGTTTCTGGACCGCTAGCCGACCCTTATCGAATGGGGCACGGGCCTCCACTCGGACTTAGCCGATAGCAGCTCACCGGGAGTGTCACCGCTCGCGCCCACCGAGGGTAGCCTGGCATATTCCGCCCCTCCTTCCGAGCGAAAAGGTTGCGCGAGGGTAGCATAAAAAGCCAGGGGAACTCCTGACCACCCTCTCGCTCCGTGCGGAGGCTCGGGGGCTCTCCCTGCAAACCTTGCTGAGACCCAGCGACCTAGGCTCGCCCTCGAGGGGGTTTCGGCAAACAAACCCCTCCTTCTGAACGAAAAGGTTGCACGAGGGTCATACAAAAAGCCAGGGGAACTCCTGACGGCCCTCTTGCTCTGGGCAAAGGCTAGGGAGCTCTTCCTGCAAATATGCCGAGGCCCCGCGACCCAGGCTCGCCCTCGAGGGGGTCTCAGCAAACAAACCCTCACGCGCGAGAGGCGTATAAAAAGCCAGGAAAGCACCCAACGGCCCTCTCGCTCCGTGCAGAGGCTAGGGGGCTCTTCCTGCAGGTTTGCCGAGACCCAGCGACCCAGGTTCGCACACGAATGGGCTCGGCAAACAACCCCCTAACCGCCCTCTCGCTCCGTGCGGAGGCTCGGGGGCTCCTTCTGCACTCAAGACAAGGACAAGCCACCCAGACCCGCACTCATATAATCGAAAAAAGCAACAAAAAGGGCACTGAGCCCGTTACGGTCCAGGGGTTCGAAGGCTGGACCACCAAGGGTTTCGACAGCCGCCCCAGGACTGCAGAGTCAGGGACAACTATGGGCGAGTTCGTACATGGCCGAGACCTAAGCAAACGCAATGCTTGGGACGCCCTAAGTCGTGTCCGTGACCAGCAGGGAGTTCTCCGAATGGGACCCCACCGTAGGGAGGCGCCGAGCCACCGAGGCCAATCGAACGGCCCCGGGACCCAATAGAGAAGCCCTCTGGTACCTTTGGAGTGCGTCTCTAGACCGCTAGTTGACCCTTATCGAATGGGGCATGAGCCTCCACTCGGACTTACCCGATAGCAGCTCACCGAGAGTGTCACCGCTCGCGCCCACCGAGGGTAGCCTGGCATATTCCGCCCCTCCTTCCGAGCGAAAAGGATGCGCGAGGGTCGCATAAAAAGCCAGGGGAACTCCTGACCGCCCTCTCGCTCTATGCGGAGGCTCGGGGGCTCTCCCTATAAACCTTGTCGAGACCCAGCGACCTAGGCTCGCCCTCGAGAGGGTTTTGGCAAACAAACCCCTCCTTCCGAACGAAAAGGTTGCACGAGGGTCGTATAAAAAGCCAGGGGAACTCCTGACGGCCCTCTTGCTCCGGGCAGAGGCTAGGGAGCTCTTCCTACAAATATGCCGAGGCCCCGCGACCCAGGCTCGCACCTGAGGGGGTCACAGCAAACAAACCCTCACGCGCGAGAGGTGTATAAAAAGCTAGGAGAGCACCTGACGGCCCTATCACTCTGTGCAGAGGCTAGGGGGCTCTTCCTGCAAAGTTTGCCGAGACCCAGCGACCCGAACTCGTATTCACGGGCCCTGTAAACACGATAAGACCCCTTGCTCAATGGAGAAAAAAGCCCCTGAAGGAGTAAACCCACTCCTCTAGGGCCTCGGGGGCTACACCCGGCGGGTGCACTCGCGCGCACCCACCAGAACCACCAAGTACAAACCACGATCCCGACAGGAGCTGTTGCGAACCAAGTCTTGTCAAAAACCTCAGGAGAGTGCCCGCACTCCTCCCGAGGCTCGGGGGCTACTGTCGGATACCACGAGAAGGGGTACCCTAAGCAAGATCCAAGAATATTGCTTATGTCTTGCTAAAACCAAAGCCAAAAGACTACTGCAAGGTCTTGGTAGAATTCTCTGATTCACCCGAGGCCTTGCGCCGAGGCCTCATGCGAAACAGGCCCAAAACGTCCCGCCAAGGCCCTCTCGCCGAGACCCTCTCGCCAAAGCCTCGCCCCGAAAGGCCTCGGACGGATCTCCAATTCTACGATTCGCTCGAGGCCGGGCTCGGCGGACGTACTCGTAACCTCCGTCCCAACCGAACTCCTCTGGCAAAACGTCACGTCCGGATTAAATGCGCCCAACCACTCCCGCAAACGTCAGCCGCACGCAGGTACAGTGCGGGCAGAACAACTGACAGGACAGGAACCGGGCACATCAGGGGTTACCTGCCACTATACTCACCACTGTGCTCCCTCCTGACACTTATACTGCCCTGTGCTACCTAACCCCTATGCCAAGGACAAAGCGGCATGGAAGGTCGAGTCCATGTCCCTGTAGCCTCAGAAACAGCAAGAGAGCCCAGCTGCTCGGTCTCTGCCTCGTCCGAGACCCCCCGGCAAGGCCTCGGACGCGCCATTCCTTCTCCGTCTCGGCCGAGGCCGGGCTTGTCCCGCATTCTCGTCGCCTCCGCCTCAATTGCCCCTCTGGCGGGCCGTCCCATCCATGTAAGTATCCCTAGTTACGCCTACGTCAGCCACGATTGGCAGGGTATGGCAAAAAGGACGATGGGACGGTGGTCAAATCACCTTTTTACCATCCCCTATTGATGGTGCATAGACTACGGCTCCCTGCGGACGCCCATTCCGCACTTTTTCACCGGAATCGGGTACGACATAGACCATCGAGACCCCTACGTCGTACACAGGTCACCTCCGAGGCCTCGGCAAAGAAGGCCTCGGCACGATCAGCTCCAGCACCCGCTAGGCCTCGGCACTCCACCAGGACAAGAGTCCACCAGGCACGGCATGTCACCTACAGTGGAGGCCGTACTGACTAGACGTCAACAAGGACCCTTACGACTTCAACAGCCTCGGGCATAGCCTGCGTGACGCACCAGTGATCAAGTACCAATTACCATTCCCGACACTGTGTTGCTACAGGAATAGGCCACAGTACTGGATCTTCCTTTCTCGCTAAGACTCCACGTGTAGCTCTCTCATGTACTCCTGGCTCCCTCCTTATGGCTATAAAAAGAAGCAGCCAGGGCCGTTTCTAGGGATCGAAAAAAACCACGCCAGCCCTCACGCAAAAATGCACTCACTCAATTCACGCGCACTCCCACGCTGCCTGAGAGCAACGACTCAAGCAGCCCGCACCACTCCACACCGAGACCTGAGACTAGCTCCCTCTCTCGTCCAGCTTGTAACCCCGTACTACAAGCACTTCGGTGCAAGGAATACAAGATCGATCTCCTAGACTGGACGTAGGGCGCCGATTGCTTGAACCAGTATAAACCTTGTGTCTCTTTGCATCACCATCCGGGACTAGGGGCACACAGTTCACATTTACTGGTTGGTTGAGGACCCCCGGTCCGAAACACCGACACTATGTCTATCTTATAATCCTATAACATTATTAAAAGGAGTGTCCAAGTTCACCGAGATAACATTGAAATTATGAGACAACACCACTCAATTTCAACATCTGTGGCCATATGAACATTTTAAATATTAAATTTCAAAACTGAGATTTTTTTAAAAGTTTGGCTCAATAAATAATTTAAAATAAAAAACTTGTCAGCTATAAAGTTGTAAATTTCATTGAGCTCTATATTTTTTATATAAAGTTTGTCTTTACCTGACTTCATACGCAAAAATTATGATTTTTAGACAACTAAGGAGGACCGAGGTATAAGTTAGAGGCATAATGATCACTTTTAACTTCTCTCTTCTATCTACTCCTAAAATATTATTTTAATAGCTATATAGTGTCCAGGAACCAATTAGCATAATTGAATAGTTTCTTCTAGCTAAGATAAAATTGAGCAGTTCCCATCAACAAATACCAACATTGAAGGGTGCCCTTTAGCAAATTTACCCATATCTATTATGCTGATTGCGCTGGAAAATAATATGCAAATTAATATAAGTAGGGGTGCAAGTGACTTTGTTAGCAAACCTGCAAATAACCTTAAGTTTTGCATGTTATATAGGCCAACCAACAAAATTAAACCTACTTATGGGTTCACCGACAAATCCGCTTGCATTCATAAATACAAGTATTTTGTTATATTAGCTATAGGTATTAGATAGTAACATCATGTTTATATCTTCTGATAAGGTTCTAGGTCATACATGAGCATAGTTGAGTAGTTAATAAAATAAAATAGCACGTACTAACAGCGTACTGTCAGAAACAAATGATTTGCGGGTTGCGATAGACGCATGGATTAGAAGCCGCGCAATTACATCCTTTGCTTTGCAAGTCGGCCGTCGAGAAAGGGACCGGCTCTGCTAAAGCTGAGACTGACTCCAACAGCAGACGCATAAGGTGACCCAAACCTAAAAATGCGTTGTATACAGTATTTTTGCAGGACAAAACACGCTCCAACGGAGGAGGCAAACCGATGACCCATTTTGCGTCGGAGCTGAGGCAGAACCCAAAAATGCGTCTTCGCTCGCTCCTTCTGCGTCTCCACGCAGGGCCCACCACAGGAAGCGGACGACCGGAGCCCGAGATCCGCAACCTCGACGCCGGCGTCGCGCTCCTCCACACCTGCAACGCCATCGCTGCCTCCTCGCGCTCCACCTCCCTTCCGCGAGCGCGGGCCCTACGTCCTCCTCGGCGTCGGCGGTGGTGCCGGGACGGCCGCGAGCCCAGCCATCGAGGCGGAACAGCCGGAGCCGCCGGAGAAGAGCAGCGCGAGGGGCGGGGAGAGCACGAGCGTGTGGGCCAGGGAGGGGAGCACACGCACGGCGGGCGCAGGGGCGAGACGAAGCTGCAGGCACAAGCTATCAGGCGGAGGTGCAGCGGCGGCGGTGAATTTCACCGGCGGGTTGAGTCGGCCGGTGGCGAACAGGAAGGGGAAAAGAGGAAGAACGCCGGCGGCTTGGGCTTTTAACGGCGAGGACGAAGCGGGAGGAGTCGCCAGCTCCAGCTCGTGCGAGGCGGGTCCACGGCGGCGCGCGCGCGGCCGGCGAGGAGCGGCCCGATGCGGTGAGGCGGGCGGCGCTCGCTTCGCGTTTGCGTCGCTCGTTGGAGAAGTGGATTTTTTAGGTCCGTAACCTTTAGCTGTGGGCGACCCAAAACATCGAATGCCTGTTGTTTTTGCGTCCGCACCGTTGGAGACAGTCTGAAGCAACTTCACGCCTAGTCCTCGTACAGAACCAGAACCAGGAATATTCTTGCGATGCAGCACGCATGCCTGATGCCTGACTGGCAGGCACTTATATATGAATATGAACTCAGAATTCGTTCATGAATCATGATGGATGGTGCGCTGCCGCGGGCATACAAGTGGCAAGACAAGAACAAGACACTGCGCACCAGCCAACCATGCAGCGCAGGATGAATGGATTCCGATCCTGCACAAAGTGGAGGGCCCACTCCGATGATCCTGCCGGCTGCCGCTCCAGAACGGCCAAGTGTTCGTCCGTCCCCGCGGCGCAGCAGCAGGGCGCCGCCCGGGGACCAGGCCTGAGGTCTCCATCCATCCATCATCCATGTTCGGCAGCGCGCGCCCTCCGTGCTCGTGGGTCGTGGCCAAGCCAAAGAAAAAACTCCATTAGCGCGGGCCTGGCTAAGCCGGGGCAAAATTAACCGAAACCAAAAACCTGAACCGAAAGAACCGGAATCAAAAAAATTCGGTTCCTTATTTGGTTCCTAATATTGAGAAACCGAAATAACCGAAATAAATTCGGTTCCTACTCTCGGTTAACCGAATTATATCAATTATACTTCACTTACTTGCATTTTGTAAGATTATGTTTGGTTTATGTGTGATATTTCATATTTGAACTATTATATATTTGTGTTACTATATTGGTATTGCTCACTTATGAATTATTATTATATAAAATGTATATAGCGTTGCATAAATATACTTTAGAACATGCATATTTATCATTGTCTTAGCCTTTTCTGAAAAAGCTCGGTTAATTCGGTTAGAACCGGAGCCGAACCGAACCGAAATGGTCGGTTCCGAGAATTTTTGAACCGATCGGTTCCTATTTTCTAAGAACCGAATTTCTTAAAACCCGAGAAATCGAACCGAAACTGAACCGAGAACCGAATGCCCAGGCCTAGCCGCGGCAATCCGGCAATATAGATGGCCAACGGGCCGTGCCGGCCCGATGGGGGTCTTGCCTCAACGGGCCGTCGTGCCTGCCGTGCCGTGCCTCCACGGGCTTCGTGCACGCCTCATGCCCATGGCACGCAGCCCGTGGGGCGTCTGACCGCTGCGTCCGCCGCCCGGTTTGCACGCGGCCATTTTCCAGGTTGCGTGCCGGCCCCGGCCCGACCATAATAAAGCGTTTGGAGCCCAAAGGTTTAGAAGAGGCCAGGGAGGCAGCCAGAGGAGGAGACAGACAACAGTTAGAACGACGGCGAGCGGCGGCGGAAGGATAGACACGACAAACTCACATGATACACCGGAGGAGGGGGGAAGAGGGGATAGGAAGGGAAAGGAGGGTGGAGATGGTTAGCGAACTCAGGTCGAGGTCACCGGAGCAGGGCCGGCGAGCTCAAGGCGAGCGGCGGCGAGCTCCAGGCGGCGGATCGAAAGCGAGCGAGACGAGACGATCGCGATCGCGAAAGCGGGGAGGGAGTGGGATTAGGGTTAGGGATCGGGGGGGGGCGCGGGGCAGATATATATCTGCCGCAGGGGAGGCGGCTTTATGGGGGCTGGCCGCTCATGCTCGCCTTTTACTAGCCGTTGAGGCACTGGGCGCTCACACCGGGCCGCCTTTTCACTGTGCCGCGTGCAGTCTGCGTCTGCTGGCCTAGGTGGCGGCCTGTGCACGCCCCGGTCCGGTCCTTGGGCGGCCCGCCCCGCCCGGCCCGCCACCGGGCTGTTCCGTGCTTGGGCCGGGCCAAATTGCCGGGCCACGAGCCCGCGGGCTGCATGGCCAGGTATATCCGGCAGCAACCTCCGCGTCGCCCCTGCGCTTGCCAACAGGATCTCCTAAGAGCAAGGCTAATAATTTAGCCTGCTGCTGGCTAAATGCAGGTGTCACGTCACATTTAGTAAGCATTATAGTCTATTCATATAATAGCTTGGCTAGGAGGTCAGCTGTATCTATACATAAACAAATAATATTTTATAGTTGGAACCCAATACATAAGAACAAAACGGCGACTCCTAGCTAGCTCGCCGCCAGCGTCCGGCTGCAAGGCAGCTTTTTCCTCTCGTATTCTGCATTTCAGCCGGCGAGATGCTAAGCGCCCGCTCAACCATCTCTCGCCTGACGTGACAACTTTTCCGATGACCTGGAGTTCATCTCGCCGGCTCAAACCCGTTATTATACCTGCTCTAATGTAATCGGGGCGGCCTCGTCGTTCGGGACGCGTTCAGCTGACGCGGCGCCGTTCCCTCGGCCACCTGGCCACCCACACACCCTGCCGCCGTGGCGCGCGCGCGGACGCGGATGCGGACACACGCTGCCTTTGCCAATGCGCGAGCGCGCGTCCCTGACTCGCCGACTCGGAGTCGGAGGGCGACGGGAATATCTGATGCGGCATGTTCAGCTGTATTAAAGCTGGCTAATAAGCCAGCCCAAAGTGGAGGGCCCACTCCGATGATCCTGCCGGCTGCCGCTCCAGAACGGCCAAGTGTTCGTCCGTCCCCGCGGCGCAGCAGCAGGGCACCGCCCGGGGATCAGGCCTGAGGTCTCCATCCATCCATCATCCATGTGCTCGTGGGTCGTGGCCAAGCAAAGAAAAGACGATTCCATTAGCGCGGGCGTGGCAAGGATAGGACAGGACAGGACAGCACTCTCGGTTCCCGTGCTGCTCTCGCCTTCTTCCCGTGTCCAGCTCAAAAGGGTCGGGGCTTGTCCGCCGTCGAGGCGATTCGCCGCATTTTCATGTCTCGCTCCTCGGCTAGCTGACAAAATCGAAGCCCGCCAACGCAGCCACAAGCGATCCAACACACTCGGTGTTTGCCCAACTCATGCGCTGCTCTGTTTTTTCCCAGAGTAATAAACAGATTAGGATGTTTTCCAAAAAAGAAACAGATTAGGAAAAAACAAAGACATGCACTGCTAGCTGCACATAAAACATTCCAATATTTTAAGAAAAAAGATGGGTACAACATTAAAATATACCCGTCTACTGTTACAGACCGGAGAATCTTAACAGAGTATACACGTTAATCCTTACGGTATATGCTAAAATAAAATAAAAAAGAATAATTTCTATGCATAATTACCCAAAAAACAAAGACATAGCTATTAACAAAAAGACCTAGCTAATACTCCGTCCGTTCCAAATTATAAGTCGTTTTGACTTTTTAGATACATTCATTTTGCTATGCATTTAGATATAACAATATGTCTAGATACATAGCAAAATGGATAAACCAAAAAAAGTCAAAGCGACTTATAATTTGGAACGGAGAGAGTAACAAATATAAACTTTCCTTAAAAAGTAATAAATATAAACTAATTATTAAATTAATTACATAAATGAAGACTAATTCACGAGACAAATCTACTCAGCCTAATTAGCCCATGATTAGCGAATGCGATGCTACAGTAAACATGTGCTAATCATATATTAATTAGGCTTAATAAATTCGTCTAGCGAATTAGTCACGACTTATACAATTAGTTCCTCATGTTTAGTCCGTCCTCCTAATTGGCATCCAAACATTTGATGTGACAGAGACTAAACTTTAGTCCCTAGATTCAAACACCAATATTAATTGGATCTAATACTTACTCAAAGATCATTGATTCTAATATTTTCTTCTTTCCCTTCTATATCTCAGGTGTTTGAATTTCTGTCATTGTGCAGGGAACATGCAATTTTGTCATTGTTTGGATACAGAAAAAATATAAATTATCTCTTTTGAGTTGTCCATTTAATTGTACTGGCTGATTGTGTAAGATTGTTGCATGAAAGATTATAAAAATTTAAGCACCTGAAAATATAGCAACTCCCTTTTCTTTCTAGAAAGAAAGTATCGAGTTGGTAGTTTTATTTTAGGAGAACAATCAGATTTCCACATACCAAGGAAGCAAAGTTCATCGTAGCTATTCTCAAGAGAATTGACTTTGCTTAGGGTCCGTTTGGCATGATTCCGGCTCCTTCCTACACTATACAGAGGAGCCAAAACTGGTGAAACTAAAATATTGGCTTCACCGGTTCATAGTTTATTTTGAGACGAGAGAGAGAAACAGTCCCTCACTATATATAGTGCAAGGAGGAGTTGAAGTCGAAGCTGCAGAGTTCTACCAAACAAGATCTTAGGGCAGTGACGTAAGGTTGATGGCTACAATGTCTTTATTTTGTTTTCCTGGTACAAAAGTTTGATTTTTTTTTCACCCAAACACTTAGTTGCTCTTATTAGATCAACGCATGCCAGATTATATTTCTGCCTTCTTGTCACCTTGTTTGTATAGCGTCCGCCTGAAATTTTTCTTCTAATAACAATAGCGGGTAGCTCTCATGCTGCTTCGTTTAAAAAAAATGACATGCCAGAATTACATGTTATGCTGCAACTAATCACCAGCTGGTAAAAATATCACCATTGCCAGGTGTTCTAGGCAGGTAGAAGACCTGAAGAATTCAGTGTTGTACTGTTGTGCATCTCCACAAGTTACATCAAAGAGATGAGCTCAGCTACATAAAATTTGTTATCCTGGATATGTACGTGTTCCCTTATTTAGCTGGTTGACAAAGCTTACCGGCTAGGAAGGGTTGACATTATTTGGAACCCGATTTCTTTTTCTTCATTAATCAATACGTCCGCTATCAAGATTTTTTCAATTCTTTTTTTTAATATAAAACTACTATATATAAAACTACTCCTATATAGCAGTAAAACCTCCGTCCAGTACAACACTGGGAGAACAATCACAAGAAGTCAACCAATAATACCCTCAATAAAACTACTTTTCAAAAATATAGAAAAAATATAACAATAGAAATTGAAGAAATTGGGAGTACATCATCAGTGGTTACCACAATCGAGGAGGAAAAAACGAAGCAAAACAATACTGAATGAGTATGAAGACGCATTCGTCTAATAAAATCCGTGACAAAGTTTTTGCCATCCTTTCAAAAAGAGAGTATCGGAGACGCTTTGCATGAGCCAAGTAGAATTCTTATACATACGTATATATGTGTCCCTCCATTTGAGAGGCAATTACTGTTACAAAATCGATGTTTGCCATCAATCGAACAATTATAAAAGAATCCCCTTGATTAACTACTCTCTGACACTAGTAGAGAATAGATCTTTATCCTCGACAAAATGAGCTCTAGTCCCATATTTTTTTGCATCCGGGACTAGAGATACCTTTAGTCTCGGTTGGTGGATCCAACCGGGACTAAAGGTCCCTTCCTAACGGCTACTGCGCCAGACAGAGGTGGCAGGGACCTTTAGTCCCAGTTGAAGCCACCAACCGGGACTAAAGGTAGACTTTTACTCCCGGTTGGTGGTCCAACCGGGAGTAAAGGTCTAATCCCGGGCCATGCCTGCGCCGGGGGTTGGAAAGTTACCTTTAGTTCCGGTTGGAGCCACCAACCGGGACTAAAGGTCCCCTTTATATCTCGGCCGTCTCCTTCTTCCTCCCCGAGCCTGAGCTCAGCACATTTTGAAGCTCACTGCACTAGTGTTCTTGCTTCCTCCCTCCATTGTTCCTCCATCAATTCTTCGATTCCTCCGTCGATTTCTTCGATTCCTCCGTCGATTCTTCAGTTGTAAAGGTTACCAATCTCATACTCTCATTTTTCATCATTGGCTTATCTCATATTGTTCACTATATATATTGTTTTTTTATGGTGTGTTTTTTTATTTGTAAACAATTTGAGCTCAAAATAACTTATAGTTCTTACTCTTTCTCCATCCATTCTTCGATTCCTCCGTCGATTTCTTCGATTCCTCCATCGATTCTTCGGTTCTAAAGGTTTCCAACTTCATACTCTCATGTTTCACCATTGTCTTATCTCATTTTGTTCACTATATATATATGGTTCTTTATTGTGGTTTTTTTTCATTTGTAAGCAATTTGAGCTCAAAATCACTTCAAGCTTGTATATTTACATGAAAGAAGGTTAAAGTAGCTAGTTGAACTTGCGGACCGTGTTCATCTCGACGAGCATGTTCTCTGCCGAGCGGTAACGGACGTCAAGGAGGAGCTTTGATTCTTCGAGGGAGAGCGACAACGGTCGTGGAAGACCGTGTTCCCTTCCTCGTAGAATCGGAGCTCTTCCGTGGCCAAGTACGGTGCCGTCCGGTGGAGAAATGCTCACCGAGATGATCACGTAAGCAAGGTCAACTAGTACGGATGGTTATTTATTCACACGTTCCGATATCGTCGCAGTAGTCTGTCAATCACCGTACCCAAACATAGTATATATATAAATATAAACGATAATCGATTGTTATGTGTGTACACTCCCATTCTTCAGTTAATTTGCAGAAATATCATGTGAATTACTTACCTGCCGCAGTAAAAGACGAGAACACAATGACCATGGCCACGGCCATGAAAAATGCCAACGACACAACACTAGCAACTTTCTCGGCAAGCAGAGTAGTGTTAAACGCTCTGGAAACCTTTAAACTTCAAGCTTGCATATTTACATGAAGGAAGGTTAAAATAGCTATTAAAAACTAGTATTCACCGTTCATTTGTAGCATGCATAGCACACTTCATTGTTTAGAGATATAGAGAATTTTAGAGTTTTTTTAATTTTATTTGTTTATAAAATAAGAAATTTATAGTGTATTAAAAAATGAGTATAGAGAGTAGATGGCAACTGCTTCCGGGTCCTCGGCCTCTCATGGGTTTCCAAAGCGACTTAGGCCGGGCCTCCCATTCATTGCATGCGACAAGTGTTGTGATGAGATGAAGATTGTGATGGAGTACCGAGTGAAGAAGGAGGGTCCCAATAAGAGTCGCATTTTCTACAAGTGTCCGGATCGCAATGTGTTATTTTATCGTATTTAATGACTATGGTTAGTTTATACCTATTTTCATTATGGTTGTGATTAAAGTTCTAATTTTCTGTTTTAATTTCAGTGGGATGGCACTGAATGTTCATGCTTCTACTGGGAGGAAGAGTATGTTGAACTCGTGCAAAAATATCTTGCATAACAGGCGGATATGACGGCTAATGAGGCAGTGATCCAGCCGAAGAAGCCCAAAGATGTTGAACAAACGGGGGATCTGTTTGTTTTAGTTGGGGTTGGTCGCGAAATCCTTATGCTGCTGAAGTGCATTTTAGCTTTAGTGTTTGTAGTGGTAGTTGGGATTATCTACATTGTAGCGAGGATTTCTTAAATTTATAGCTTTTGTGGTGGTATGCATATTATATAATTAACTAATTATGTTCTAGGTTTTAATACGGTATTTATGTCATGTAATACAGATGAGTTGGCATTGGATGTATAATGCTGATCGTCGCTCCCAAGAGTTCATGGACGGTGTGCATTCTTTGTTACGTGCGGCCGAGACAAACAAACGCGATAGTTTCATGTGCTGCCCATGTGCCGTATGTAAGAATACGGTGGAATATCCTTACTCAAGGACTCTTCATTCACACTTGTTCAAGTCAGGTTTCATGCCAAACTATATTTGTTGGACGAAGCACGGAGAAACCGGCATTGTAATGGAAGAAGGTGAAGAAGAATAATGGGACGACAATGATATTATTCCCGATGGTGTGTGCTTCAATGATATTGCAATGGGAGAAGCTAAAGAAGAGGTAGCCATAGAAGATGAGTCTGCTGATGATCTTTGTCAGGTCATTCGTGATGCACAAAGAGAATGTGAAAGTGAAAAGGAGAAGATCAAGTTCGAGCGGATGCTAGAAGATCACAAGAAATTGTTGTACCCAACTTGTGATGCAGGGAAGAAAAAGTTGGGAACCACACTAGAATTGCTGCAATGGAAGGCAAAGAATGGTGTATCTGACAATGGATTTGGAGAGTTACTAAAAATCTAAAAGAAGATGCTTCCGAAGGACAATGAATTGCTCGCCACTACCTACGAAACAAAATAAGTTGTCTGTCCTATGGGGCTAGAAATCGAGAAGATATATGCATGTCCTAATGACTGCATCCTCTACCGTGGCAAAGAGTACGAGAAATTGGATGCATGCCCGGTATGCCATGCATCGCGATATAAGATCAGGCGAGATGACCCTGGTGATATTGAGGGCGAACGTCCATGGAAGAAAATCCCTACCAAGGTTATGTGGTATGCTCCTATAATACCACGCTTGAAACGTTTGTTCAGAAACAAAGAACATGCAAAATTGTTGCGATGGCACAAAGAAGACCGTAAGGTAGACAATATGTTGAGACACCCTGCTGATGGGTCCTAGTGGAGAGCAATCGACAGAGAATTCCCAGAGTTTGCAAATGACGCAAGAAACTAAAGGTTTGCTTTAAGTATAGATGGTATCAATCCTTTTGGAGAGCAGAACAATAGTCATAGCACTTGGCCTGTTACTCTAAGTATCTACAACCTTCCTCCTTGGTTATGCATGAAGCGGAAGTTCATTATGATGCATGTGCTCATCCAAGGCCCGAAGCAACCTGGCAATGACATCGATGTGTACCTGAGACCACTTATTGATGAACTTCTCATTTTGTGGAATAAAGAAGGTGTACGTGTGTGGGATGAGTACAAACAGGAACACTTTGATCTGCGAGTATTGTTGTTCGTAACGATCAATGATTGGCCTGCTCTAAGTAATCTTTCAGGACAGTCAAACAAGGGATATAATGCATGCACACACTGCTTCGTTGATATTAGAGGTGTATTCTTGAAAAAATGTCGAAAGGTCATGTACCTTGGCCATCGTCGATTTCTTCCTACAAATCACCCCGTAAGAAAGAAAGGCAAGCATTTTAAAGGGAAGGCAGACCACCTGACCAAGCCTTGCAACCGAACCGGTGAGGATGTACTCGATATGGTCAATGATGTGAAAGTCATATTTGGAAAAGGACATGACAGCCAACCTGTTCCAAATGACACTAACGGTTACGCACCCATGTGGAAGAAGAAGTTCATATTTTAGGAGCTACCCTATTGGCAAGTCCTAGAGGTCCGTAGCTCGATCAACGTGATGCACCTGACGAAGAATCTTTGTGTGAACCTGCTAGGCTTCATGGGTGTGTATGGAAAGCATAAGGACACATTTGAAGCACGACAGGACCTGCGTTGTTTGAGAGAAAGAGACAACCTGCATCCAGAGAAGACAGATGATGGACGCCATTACTTACGTCCTGCCAGCTACACTCTAAGCAAAGAGGAGAAGGAAATCATATTTGAATGCTTAAACAACATCAAGGTACCATCTGGATTCTCCTTGAATATAAAGGGTATTATAAATGTGCCAAAGAAGAAATTCTGTAACTTAAAGTCCCATGACTGTCACGTTCTCATGACGCAATTACTTCCAGTTGCATTAAGAGGAATTCTACCTCCAAATGTACATCTAGCCACCGTGAAGCTATGTGTATTCCTCAATGCAATTTCTCATAAGGCAATTGATCCAATTGATCTAGCTAAACTACAGAATGATGTGGTTCAATGTCTCGTCAGCTTTGAGTTGGTGTTCCCTCCTTCCTTCTTTGATATCATGACACACCTCCTAGTTCACCTAGTCAAGGAGATTTTCATTCTCGGTCCTGTGTTCCTACACAACATGTTCCCCTTAGAGAGATTCATGGGAGTCTGGAAGAAATATGTTCACAACCGTGCTCGCCTAGAAGGAAGCATCACCAAGGGCTATGGAACAGAAGAGGTCATTGAGTTCTGTGTTGACTTTATTCCCGACCTTGACTCGATTGGTGTTCCTGAATTGAGACATGAGGGGAGACTAAGTGGAAAGGGGACACTAGCGAGGAAAACATATATTGGTACGGAGGATGATTATTTCAATAAAGTGCACTACACAGTTCTACAGAACTCCTCTTTGGTAGATCCGTATATTGAGACACACAAGGATCTCTTACGATCCGAGTTTCCAGGGAAGACAGAAGCTTGGATTACGCGTAAGCACATGGAAACTTTTGGCGGTTGGTTGCGAAAAAAATGTCAAGGTGATGAGAGCATCCATGAGCAACTGTATTTATTGGCTATGCAACCATCATGGCATATCATCACATACAAAGGGTACGAGATAAATGGGAACATATTCTATACAGTAGCCCAAGATAAAAGGAGTACCAACCAAAACAGTGGTGTCCGCATAGATGCCACAGACCCGAATGGGAATAAGCAGACATATTATGGCCACATAGATGAAATATGGGAACTAGAATATGCACCTACTTTGAAGATCCCATTGTTCAAGTGCCAATGGGTCAAGGTGACCGGAGGCGGGGTAACAGTAGACAACGAGTATGGAATGACAACAGTAGACCTTAGTAATATTGGGTACAAAGACGAACCATTCGTCCTTGCCAAGGATGTGAATCAAGTGTTCTATGTCAATGATATGTCTACCAAACCAAAAGGAGGGAAAAACGATAATGACTCAACCAAAAAGCCAAAGCGCCACATAGTTCTTTTAGGGAAAAGAGTAATCGTGGGAATTGAGGACAAGTCGGACATATCAAAAGATTATGAAAAGGATGATCGAATTCCGCCCTTCAAAGTGAACAAAGACCCTAACATCTTGGTAAATGATGAGGACACTCCATGGTTACGACGCGATCATAACCAAGGGATATACGTAAAGAAGAAGTTCACTGCTGTGCCCACTTGATGATATAGTGATTTAATGTAGTGTGTGTTTGAGATATTATGTAATAATTGTGAATTCAGATGTTTATTATGTCGTGTTTCAAATTAAATCAATGTTTGATTTGATGGGATTTCTCTCTCGAAAAGTTAAATTAGGATATTGAGTGATGAAAAATTAAAATATTAACGTTAAAATGATGTGAAAACAAATTTCCTGTCCAAAACCAATAGTTTTAATAATTTTAATTAAACACTACATTTTTGCATTAACAAAATAATAAATATTAGTTACATTATGTTTTATAATTATAACAAAAAATAAAAAAAGTTAGGTTATAGATTTTTCCTATGTGCAATAAAGAAAAAGAAAATCCATATTTTTAACAAAATAATTTTATGCCTTTTATTTAATTTACTATGTATTTAACAAGACTATTGCATTTCTATTAAAAAAATTTGCTCAAAAACACGCGGGAAACGAAACTGCAGCCCACCTTTACTCCCGGGTGGGAAGCCCACCCGGGAGTAAAGGTGTGCTGTAGTTTCGTGGCCCGCCAAAAAAACCTTTACTCCCGGTGCGTGTTACCAACCAAGAGTAAAGGTATACTACTCCCGGTTGGTAACACGCACCGGGAGTAAAGGACCTTTACTCCAGCTAGTGGCTGGCACCGGGAGTAAATATCCCTGGTATATAAGCGTCAGTGCCTGGCGCAGATCGATCCCCTCCTCTTCTTCCTCGTCGAACACCGCCGCCCTTTCTCTCTTCTTCCTCGCGCCGCCGCCGATTCGTCTTCCCCTGCGCATCAGCCCACCGCCGTGACACCGGAGCCCACGCCTCGCCTCGTGCGGCCGACGACGACCTCGCGCCGACGACCTCGTGCGGCCCTCCACCGCGCACGCCCACGCGACCCCGTCGATCTGCCTCCGCATTCGTGAGGTGAGTTCTCTCGGCTTTCTCTCTCTAGTGCCTAGGGGTTTCGCCATTCAATGACCGATGCCGCGATATGGGCATGGCAGGGTCGCATGGTCGTGGCGAGGATGATGGCGCGATGCCGTGGCCTGCTCGTGGCTATGGAGTTTCATGGCCGGGAATGGGGGGATGGCCGACGTGCGGTGGCATGCAAGCTGAAGGAGAGCAGAGGAAAACGAGTAGAGGATTGACGGTGATGTTGTGCAATTTTTTTTTATTTTTTTGCTGATTGTTCATAAAATGTTCTCAAATAGTAAATCAAGGCAATTGAATTGCTTTTCAAAGTAGAGTTTGCAATGCTATATATTGACGTTTGTACTTGTTTTTGCAAAAAAAAAAAAACATGTGGACATGCATGCATGATATATAATATACTCCTTTTGATCACAAATTTCTGCCCGACGCTGGGGCCACACCTCCCAACAAGATTGACCGCAGCCTCGGCCCGGCCGCTCCGCAGACCGACGACGCCCCTCCACCACACCAACACCACCCCCCCACCTCATGTCATCGTTGTCGACCGACGCCTCACGTCGTCGTTGCTGTCGCACGCTAGCCACCGCCCGCCTGACACGACCCGACCCGCTCTTGCCACCGCCTGCCCACTCTGCGCCGACGTTGAGACCACATCGCTCGTCTTGTTGTACGTCCTTGTCCTCGATCGCGATCCATATGTTTTCGTCATTTGTATTCATATGCATGTATATATACGTCGTGGAGCACCGCCGCCCTCGTTTGCCCATGCGTTTCTATGTATATGGCAGAGCACCTCCGCCCTCGTTCGCCCTAGTGTTTAGGGTTTATACGGCGGAGCACCGCCGCCCTCGTTCGCCCTAGGGTTTAGGGTTTATACGGCGGAGCACCGCCACCCTCGTTCACCCATGTGTACAAACATATATATGGCGGAGCGGAGCACCGCCACTCTCGTCACACCGCCCTCTCTCACGGCCTAGTCGATCAACATTCGTATTATCGTTATCGTTAACGCTAAACAATCATCGACGTGGTTCGCCCTAGTCACCGATGCAATTCGCCCTCGACCGTTTATGTATAGCCCTAAATCGCCCTAGTATTGACGTGGTTAGCCCTAGTGTGGCGAATTGCGTCCGTGACCGAGGGGCAAGATTTAATAATGCATATTGTTCGTAGATTTTACGCATGTAAGCAAAGATTTGACGTACTATATATTGGTTTTGTTTTTTGAAGCTAGATGGCCGACCCGAGAAACATGGATGAGGAGGAGTTGATGATGAATTTGATCAACACTGGCACTCAAGTTGCCGACGATGATGGTGCTAAAAATAACATGCAAGAGGATGCAGATGACGGGAGTCAGTACTTAGCTCTTGAACAAAATGAGCAACAACATATTGGCCAAGTATATATTTTTTATTATTAGCTATATATATTATCATATGTCTTATGTGTGCTCATGACATTAAAAATAATGTTTATGTTTTGTAGCCCTCTGGATCGACATCAACAACTACAACGAAGAGTAAAAATGTTCGAGGTCCCAAAAAGCCATTGGAGGGCCGCTTCATCATCTCGGAGTTCAATGTGGATACAGGCGAACCTGGGGGGGCAAATAAAATGAAATTCATGCACCACTGTGGTTACCATGTATGGGACCGGCTCCCAATCAGTACCCGCGAATGGAAGAAGAAGACCAATGCTCCTCATATCAGTTTTGTCTCCGATCGTGACAAGATGTTAATTTGGAAAGATGTCTTGGTACATTTCACGCTCCAAACAAATGGTTATGATGATATAATAGATGGTGATGAATTGAAAGAGCAAGTTAGGGATTGGACAATGAAGAAGATGGCCACCCAGTTTTAGACTTGGAAGAAACACCTATACACGACGTATGTCAAGAAGAACATAGCACCAGATTTCACTGTCCCAAGCTCGATCTCAAAGCAGAGGCCCTATTGGGATGAGTTTGTACAGTACAAGATGTCGGAAGAGGGTGTGAGTCAGGTGATAAAGAACCAACGTAATGTCCAACAGAAGACATGCCACCATAACTTGGGATCAGGTGGCTACCCAACTGCCGTTAAGAAGTGGAACAAAATGGAAGCAGACCTTCTTGCCAAGGGTATCACACCAGAATCACTCGAGTGGGGAGAGTGTGCAAAAAATTGGTTTTTTGCTCATGGGGGACACTTGGACCAGAGAGAGGTGGAAGTGCGTTTATGGCGCAAGACGCAAGAAGCAAAGATAAAGATTGTTTTATGCTCAGAGAGCTATTGCTAGTGGTGCGTTCAGGCCCAACAGAGAGAAGGATGAACTGACATACGCCATCGGGACTATTGAACACGGTGGCTGAACTAGAGGCAAAGGAAGTGTCTCATGGGAGCATGGATTCCCTCAGGACAGACCTTCCTACAGAAGCCGCCGAGAGAAAGAAGGAAGAAGAAGCAGGCACAATGGCTCCAGAGGTTGGAGGAAGCGGTCGTGAAGCACAGAGCGGGAAAAAAACCTTGAAGCGAGAATGCGGGAGGAAATCGGAAGGCAAGTGCAAATAGCAAAGAGTGCAAGCAAGCGAGCATCGAGCCGAGAATCAACATTAGCCAATCTGCTTTCGGTTGAAAAGCAACAAGGCTTCTTCCACGGAGATACCAAATCAAGGGGACACAGGATCTGCACTTCTTCCATGTGGATGACATCATCAACCTTGTACATCGTGTGAGCTACACATTCCAAAGGGGAATTCCACAATCAAGGTGGCTATTGGTCTTGTTAATCCTATCGACCGAACTAAGACACCAAGGATTCATGGGAATATAATCCAAGAAGGATATGCTACCATCTTGGTAGATAAAGCTGAAAAAGGTTTTAGTGATTTGCCTCTTGACATTCCTGGAGGTGATGGCGAGAAGACTCTAGGAGAAGCAGAGAAGACATTCATTCTATGGCGCAAGCGCTACATCATCATTCCCGGGATGTCGCCTCCACCTCCTCCTGAACTACCTCACCATAGGTGCGGATAAAAACACTACATCATTAATTTATATTGGCTTAAATAATTAACAATCTACTCATAATAATATGTCATTCCTTTTTTTGTAGCAGATCCTCCCCCAACCTAAATCCAATTGTTCAATCGCCAGATCATCATAGTGCTCAGTACGATGACAATGTGTTGGAAGGCGAGGCTGCATCCACACCATCTCCAAGGAGGTCTTCAACGCCGCAGCCGCCACCTCCAAGGAGGTCTCCAACGCCTTCCCCACCCCCGCCTACCAAGAAGCCAAGTACTAGCAAGAGGCCAGCCCCACAAACGAAGAACCAGTCCCCACCGACAAAGAAAGCCACCGTGAAACCAAGGGCTATTCCCAAAATAATATCTAAAGAGAAGGAAGAAGTAACTGATGCATATAAAAAATATATGTCCAGATTCTATGACAAACTTAAAAAGGATCAAGAAGTAAGGAGAAACCCGGAGAAACGTACTTCTTCGTAGCTCCAGATATTCTAAGAAAAAAGGTGGCTTCTTACCAGCAACAACAGCGGGAATCTCGTAAGCTGTCCAAAGCAACGTTAACGAACTATGACCGCACTCTCACCAAGTCAATTGAGGTGGCACAGAAAAAGAAGCGGGTAGGGAAAGGAGTTGCACAACTCGGACAACAATCGCACCAATCAGTCCCCCCGCTAATTGTTGGTAATGAATATGGTTCGAACTTAGGATTAATGCATCAGGCAAACATACCTCCGGATGTCGATTTGGATCACCTTGGTGAATTTATTGAAGAGATTGGTCTCGACCTTTACCAGATGTTTGGTGATGGAAACATTGAGAGTGCGGCAGAGGTGATATTTGGAAGAAAAAATATGTACTAGGCCAGAGTCTATACAACCCTCAAGCCTTAGGTGATCTGAGGACATAAATGTACCTGCTAAACAAGTGGTACATGCAGGCGTCTACCGGTGGAGACTTCTGCGTTGGTGTCAGAATTAGAGACGGACATTGGTTCCGTGGCGATGATGTTATGTATGTTGACTTTACAGAATTTCATCAACTATGCCACCTGACCTCTCTGGACAAAGTTATCATTAGCTGCTATTGCCTGTAAGTAATAATTCTTTCGATCTATTATTAAACTCATCATATGTGTGTATATGCATATAAATTATCCTAACAAGTACTATATATATGCAGATTTACAATGACAGAGCGCAGAAAGGAAGGTTGTAATGAAATTGGTTTTGTTGATCCCCATATAGTATTCAAAGACCCATTTACTCTAAAGCCTAATTAGAAGTCTGAGTTAGAGAGTAACCTCATGAACTTCTTAGTGAACCAACGCCACAAGAAGGATATACTCTTTCCCTACAACTTCAAGTGAGTGTTAATAATGTCGATCATCCTTAATGGCTCATATGTTGATTCTAGTTAATTAATGAGTGTTATGTATATATCCTATAAACACATGCAGCAATCACTGGATATTGATGGACATCGATCTGGAGAAATGTCACTTGATAATCTATGACTCGATGAGAAAACCACAACAAGACTACCAAGATATGATTGATATTATCCAGAGGTAATTTCGGTATCTCTAGCAACTATATATACACACAAACATGATGATTAACTATATCTGATGACGTGGCAAATTTTTTATTGGGCAGTGTTTGGAAAACCTTTATTGAGAAGCAACACATGAGAAAATGCAAAGCGCCACTGAATGTAATCCCTTTGAAAGTAAGTCCCCTAAATCGCATCATCTTTATTAATTAAACATATAGCTTTCACCGGATCACCAGATTGGATGACAAATCTTTTTCTCATAAAGTGGTGTCTGAGGCAGGAACAGGGGAACAACTACCGTGGTTACTATGTTTGCAAGTTTATCAAGGAGGTCTCCCAAAGAACTTCTACAGAGAGACTCAAAGTACGTTAAAAATACACTATATATTCATTTAATTATTATTATTGATTGTGTTACTATATCTTTATATATATATATATATATATATATATATATATGTGTGTGTGTGTGTGTGTGTGTGTCGATGAAATATGGTCGGCAGTCCACCGAGGGCGGTGCCCGTGGTGGTAGATTATCGGTAGGATGCGTGTAATCAGGAACCAGATGGTTACAGAGACACAAGACACAAGATTTATACAGGTTTAGGCCGCTAGTGTGGCGTAAAACCCTACATCCTGTGCTCTGTTATTTGTATTGATCTATATTGATCTGTCTGATCTGGATGGATTGTCCCCTCAGGGGGTCCCCTGCCTCTCCTTATATAGTCTGGAGGAGGAGGGTTACAAGTAAAGTATCCTATTTGGTACTATTACAATATCTAGTACAACTTGTAATCTTGCCGTGCACGCCTCGATCTTATGGGTCGGGCCACCTCTGATGGTGTGGCCCATGTCTTGTCTTGAGGATACCGGGGGCCATACCCCCACAGCTAGTCCCCAAGTGCCTTGTATCCTTCGAGTAGCGTCGTCTTGAGCTTGCTAGAAGGATGTAAGGGGCTCAAGATAAATTTGAAAAATATTTCCCTCGAAGTGTGCCCACTTTGACTCTGAGTCAAGAAGAGACACCATCGTCCTTGTAGAACCGGAGGCGTTTGATCCATCAGATCGAGCACATTCACCGTAAGGTGAAGTGTTCCCACTTAGTCCCCGATCCTGATAGTAGGTGACACAGGCACGTGGTGCCAGGGTTTAAAAAGAATTCCCAGTTAAGTTGAGAATCTAATCATCGTACGGGCGATACAAGATGCACCGGCAGGTGCATCGTATCGATGTAGTCTCCGAGCTTGCTGGAAAGCGAGGTATGAGCCTTGTAGCAAGGTCTAAACAAGAAAGAATATCCCAACTGTATGCGAGTCGCCAGTCGCATGTAGTTGAGACGCAAAGTCCCCAAGCTATGGTCGGAGAGTGATCGAGGCAGTCCCCGAGCACAAAGGCGGCATCAACAAGTCAGCTGGGAGCGCCGTCATCTTCAAGCCAACCAGCAAAGCCTACGGTCTTGACCAGCCAGGCATCGGCGGGGCCATCTTCTTCAGCTCGATCAATGCCAGAGTCCCCGAGACCCGAGCACGATGTCAGGCCTAGCGAACAGCAGGTGCCGCGTGACCCGACCAGCCAATAGTATAGGCTATAACTGTGGAAGAAGATGTAGTTGTGTTATTATAAACTTGGACCCTTTCAGGCAAGCTTGTAATAACGTAACTGTATATCTGCATAAGCTTGTTTGTTTTGTAGAAAACGTATTTAAGCTTGAATATCATGTTGGTGTAACTAAGTGAGAACATGTTAGCGTTCTTTATAGTTGTACCAGTTTAGTCAACATGTCATCCTGAAAGGTTTGTATGGCCCTGGTTTGCCCTGTGGTCGGAGAATGAGGTGCGTAGCCTGTGCACATGTAGACGCACACAAGTCAAACCAGAGAGGACCTACCGATCACTCGTAGCGTAGAGAGCAGATCCCATGCACGCGTTGGGAGGAACTAGAGACAGGGCCTGCTCCAAAAACCCAGGAAGGAATGGTGGTCGGTTTTGACTGGTTGAGTTAGAATATCCCAACTGTGTGTGAGTCGCCAGTCGCATGTAGTTGAGACGCAAAGTCCCCGAGCTGTGGTCAGAGAGTGGTCGAGGCAGTCCCCGAGCATAGGTCGAGGGGCGAGCGGCAGAGTCCATGAGCTGTGGTCGGAGTGTCGTCCAGGCAGTCCCCGAGCACAGGTTGAGGAGCGAGCGGCGAAGTCCCCGAGCTGTGGTCGAAGAGTGGTCGAGGCAGTCCCCGAGCATAGGTCGAGGGGCGAGCAGCCGAGTCCACGAGCTGTGGTCGGAGTGTTGTCTAGGCAGTCCCCGAGCACAGGTTGAGGAGCGAGTAGCGAAGTCCCCGAGCTGTGGTCGGAGAGTGGTCAAGGCAGTCCCAAGCACAGGTCGAGGGGCGAGCGGCAGAGTCCACGAGCTGTGGTCGGAGTGTTGTCCAGGCAGTCCCCGAGCATAGGTTGAGGAGCGAGCGGCGAAGTCCCCGAGCATAGCTCGAAATTCCTGCAATATAAATATGTAGAATGGTAGTACATGATGTACAAAATAATAAATTATGGAGAAAAATCAGCGGTGAAGAAATAACGCTCAGTAGTCGTTTGCAAATGAGCATGATGTGATAAAAGCAGTTGGTGCTTTATAAACATTAGTGTTAATGTGAAGTTTGTGTTTATACTTAATATAAACTGCCCGACCAGTTAGTATGTAGCTGAGTCTTCAGCCCTAGCTAGCCCGTTAACCATAACGCGGGGCGCGGAGCCCGTGCACGTGTAGGAAGAACAAAGCGTCGCTAAGGAGCCGCTGCCGACCACCAATAACGCAGAGGGCAGACGCTCGTGCACATGTAGGGAGGAGCCGGAGATAGGGCCTTTTCTAGAGACATCGAGCGTCAACATGACTGGTTGAGGATTTTGCATTAAGTATAGTTGTATGTTATTTTTAAGATGGTGTACATGGACAAATGTTATTTGAAAAATAATCATGACAAGGACGTTGTGGAGAAACGTCGTAATGAAAAATTATATTAAATATAAATATTAGAAGTGTACTAATCTTTGGATAGAAATCTGGTCGGCGGTGATGAAGTTGTCCGGTCCTCGAGCTTTTTGGCCTGTTGTGACGGTGGTCGCGGTTGTCATAGCGCCGTTCTTCGTGGCGATCATCATTGCGACGTGGTCTGGTGGTCGAGGTGGTCGGAGCTCGTCGGAGCCGCTCGGGACGTGGTCTGGTGGTTGAGGTGGATGAATGCAGCTCGGACGGACATGGTCGGAGCAGTCCGAGATCCTCCTTGCACGCTTCAGTTAGCTTGTACAGCATCATGCAACTCAATGGCTGGCCCCTCCGACGATGAGTGCGTGCATGTGGTTGATCTTGTATGTGCATGTATGGCAACTGGACACCGGACGCTGGGTTCTTAGCGCAGCCAGGTGCTACCATGAGTACCGAGCGCTGCCACGCGTTGACCACGCAATCAAATCCTATTGGCAATAATCATGATGAAGACAAATACACGTATATGGAGAGATACACAATAAAATTGCTAGATCGAACAAATAACTTGACTTAGCTTTTGACGATATGGAGCCGGATTGGTTGATCTCGCGCTGGAGTAGGGTCACGAGAAAGTAGATGAGCTGATCTTTACGTGCATATGCATGCCTCATGCATACATGCAAGATCCGTACTTGCTTGCAAGATGCGTAGATGCGTGCTTCCTCCTCATGTTGCCCAGCGATGACTCCGATGCTAGACCCATAGGCATCAAGGCTACTCGCCGAAACACCGATCTCATGGTGGTGTAGGAAAAATGTTGCTGCAGATGAAGTCGTCGGTCCTCGAATAGTCGCCAATCGAAGTAGAGCCGCCGATCTCAGCAATTCCGAGAATAAATTAAATCTAGTTGCAAGCAGATTAGATCGAATATTGGAGAGTGAAACGGAAAGAATCTTCCCTGAGTATCATGTGTCGTAGACAGGCTACTCGTCAAGCCCAAGTCCCGCACGGTGCTCGTAGGCTTCCTCTCGGAGAGTTGGAGTTGATCGGAGGTTTGGAGCAGATCGCATCGTGTCGGAGTCGTGCTTGGTCTAGAGCTGTTGACGTCTTGAGCCCGTCCTTTTTTCTTCTCGGTGAAATTCCCAACGACAGCTTTCTCGGTTGGTGCTTGCCGATCGAACTTGGATCTGTTGGGCCGCATCTTTCCATCGAGCATGAATACATGCAAATTTTCATGGCCTTTACGGTTCTATAGATCGGATCGTAGAGCCATGCATAGTGTTGGCAAACTGGGCCTGTACCAAGATGTCGATGCGCTGACAAGGCGTGGGACCACGATGAGCAGTCAACGATGAGGGCCGGCACGAGCGTCAATGTCGTCGGAAGCCAAGTCGCCATGGATGATGTTGATGAAAAAAATCGCCATCTGATTCGTTGGAAGATCAACACACACAACCCCTAAAAGGGGACCCCTACCTGGCGCGCCACAGTCGACAAAATATGGTCGGCAGTCCACCGAGGGGGGTGCCCGTGGTGGTAGATTATCGGTAGGATGCGTGTAATCAGGAACCGAATGGTGACACAAGGCGCAGAGACAACGATTTAGACAGGTTCGGGCCGTCTAATCGACGTAATACCCTACGTCCTGTGTCTTTGGTGTATTGTATTAATGTGTTTTATCCATCCTCTAGGGGGACCCCTGCCCCTCCTTATATACTGCGAAGGGACAAGGTTACAAGTAAAGTATCCAATTTGATACAATTACAATATAGCGTGCTCCACACGCTTCATCTTGCGGGCTGGGCCACCTCCGGTGGTGCGGCCCATGTATACCCATGAGGGTATAGGGGGTCTATTCTCCCACAGCTAGTCCTCGAAGCGCCTTGTATCCTTCGAGTAGCGCCGTCTTGAGCTTGCCAGAAGGATGTAAGTGGCTCAAGATAAAATTTGAAAAATATTTCCCCCGAAGTGTGCCCACTTTGACTTCGAGTCGAAAAGAGACACCGTCGTCCTTGTAGAATCGGAGGTGTTTGAACCATCAGAGCGAGCACATTCACCGCAAGGTGAAGTGTGCCCACTAGTCCCTGAGCCTGGTAGTAGGTGACGTAGGCACATGGTGCCAGGGTCTAAAAAGAATCTTGTTAATTAGATACAGCATGCACCATCAGGTGCATCGTACCGATGTAGTCCCCGAGGTTGCTGGAAGGAGAGGTATGAGCCTTGTAGCAAGGTCTAACGGAGAAAAAATATCCCAATTGTATGCGAGTCGCCAGTCGCATGTAGTCGAGACGCGAAGTCCCCGAGCTGTGGTCGGAGAGTGGTCGAGACAGTCCCCGAGCACAAAGGCAGTCGAGACAGTCCCGAGCACGAGAGTGGTCGGAACAGTCCCCGAGCACAAAAAGTGTGGCAAAAAACCATATGCCTCAAGCGCCTGGAGGCTGGATACCCGAAGAAGGTAGATCTAGACAAGGCCGAGGAGCTAAGGATGACCCAGCTGGACTTGTCAGCGAAAATAATTGGCGATATTAACCTGTGTGGAGGTGCGACAGCACCCGTACAAGGAACGCCATCAACAAGTCAGCTGGGAGCCCCGTCATCTTCAAGCCAACTGGCGAAACCTGCGGTCTCGACCAGCCAGGCATCGGCGGGGCTATCTTCTTCAGCTCAATCAATGCCAGAGTCCTCGAGACCCGAGCACGATGTCAGGCCCAGCGAGCAGCAAGCGCCGTGTGCCCCGACCAACCAATAGTGTAGGCTATAGCTGTAGAAGAAGATGTAGTTGTGTTATTGTAAACTTGGACCTTTTCAGGCAAGCTTGTAATAACGTAACTGTATATCGACGTAAGCTTATCTGTTTTTGTAGAAAACGTGTTTAAGCTCGGATATGATGTTGGTGTAACTAAGTTAGAACGTGTTGGCGTTCTGTTTAGTTGTACCGGTTTAGCCGACACATCATCCTGAAAGGTTTGTACGGCCCTGGTTTGACTCGCGGTCTGAGTGTGAGGTGTAATAAAGTATGATGTTGAAAGGTTCCCCAAACTTGCTGGAAGGCGAAGTATGAGCCTTGTAGCAAGGTCAAAGAAAATAAATGCCTCTCAACTGTATGTGAGTCTAAGTCATATGTAGCCGAGGAGAACAGTCCTCGAACTATGGTCGGAGAGTGGTCGGGGCAGTCCCCAAGCACTACATGGGGTGAGAACGACGAGTCCCCGAGTGTAGGTCAAAATCCCTGCAATATAAATATATAGAACGATAGTACATGATGTACAAAATAAATTATGGAGAAAAATCGGCGGTGAAGAAATAGCGTATGACGCTCAGCCGTCATTTGCAAATGAGCATGATATGATAAAGCAATTGGTGCTTTGTAAACATCAGTGTTAATGTGAAGTTTGTGTTTATACTTAATATAATCCGTCCGACCAGTTAGTGTGTAGCTGAGTCTCCAGCCCTAGCTAGCCCATAGTCCATAACGTCGAGCGCGGAGCCCGTGCACGTGTAGGAGGAACATGCATCACCAAGGAGCCGCTGCCGACCACCCATAACGCAGAGGGCAGACGCTCGTGCACGTGTAGGGAGGAGTCAGAGACAGGGCCGTCCCTGGAGGCGTCCGAGCATCAACATGACTGTTCAGGGGTTCGAAAAATCATTTGGAGAGCAAATATGGAGAAAACAGCTCAGAGAAATATTATGGCGATATACGGAGATTGGAGAATATTTAGAAGAATATTAAAACATGACTTAGCTTTAGACAGAAAGTCTAGTCGGTGACGTATGGCGTTATCTGGTCGGCAACATGGGCTGCTCGCTTGTCGGCTGGAACGGAGTTAATCTAGTGTTGGAGTAGGATGGATGTAGTCGAAGCTCGGCGGTGTCGGTCCGCGTACGAAGACGTGCGGTCGATCTGCTTCGTACATGGAGGTGTAACACGCAGCCTTCATACATGGATGCATGTGTATAGGCAAGTCTTGGTAGCTTGCACGGCGGTGTAGATGCAAGTAAGCCTGCACATGACGTATGTATATACAACTTGATCTGTTGTATCTTGGTTTGGCTTGCATGTCATATTTAAGATGGTATACATGGACAAACGTCATTTGAAGAATAATCATGACGAGGACATTGTGGAGAAACGTTGTAATGAAAATTGTATTAATTATAAAAATTAGAAGTGTACTTATCTTTGGATAGAAATCTGGTCGGCGGTGATGAAGTTGTCCGATCCTCGTACTTTTTGGCCTGTTGTGACGGTGGTCGCGGTTGTCATAGCGCCATTCTTTGTGGCGACCATCATTGCGACGTGGTCTGGTGGTCGAGGTGGTCGGAGCTCGGCGAAGCCGCTCGCGATGTGGTTTGGTGGTCGAGGTGGTCGGAGCTCGGCGGAGCCGCTCGGGACATGGTCGATGTGGTCCGTGGTCGGCTCGACATGGCTCACTCAGTGGCTCGACGCGGCTCGCTTCTGCATCGTCGTGGCCCACTGGATGGCTTGAACAGCTTGATGTGGCTCGCTTGTGGCTCGGCGTGGCTTGCTCAGCGGCTCGCTCCGCGGCTCGCTCAGTGGCTCGTGCGGCTCCCTTGCTGCCTAACTATGGCTCGGTCGACTTGGCGACGGACACACCTGGTCAGAGTTCTAATGATGTCATGATGACTGCGCCTCCTGCCAAAAGTAGTAGTAATCACGTAGATATGGATATACCCAACGTATATGTATATACATTCCATAGAAAAGTTTATTGAAAAAGGGAACGTGACTTAGCTTCTTCCATATTGGCGGACGTAGCCCACGCATGTACTCCGCCGTCTTCTTGCATGTACACATGCATACAAGTTTGATCATACATGTTGATCTCTTCCCTTTACTCGTGTACTCCATGGCCGATTGGATCTTGTATGTGCTAGATTACTTGCTTGCTAGCTCGTGCCGTATATGCTGCATGTAACTCCGCTGCTTGCATGTTGATGTACGAACCTATGCACACCCAATCTGGCGTGATGACATAGCACTGCTGCAGCGAGTTCGCCGGACTCCTCCTTGCCGACTTAGCAACAAGCGTTAGCTTTCCGATGCCACCATGACGATAGCTCGCATGGCCAAGTTAGACGTGATGTATCATTATTGTCGAAGAATTTACGTCGCCGCCGAAAACCAGATCGCCACGGATGATGTTGTACACGTCAAAAGTGTTCGTCGTTGTTGTAGATAGATTACGCCGTCGTCGCTTGGCTCCGATTAATGAAAAGAAAGATACGCCATCTGGTTCGCCGGAAGATCAGCACGCACAACCCCTAAAAGGGGACCCCTACCTGGCGTGCCACTGTCGACAAAATATGGTCGGCAGTCCACCGAGGGGGGTGCCCGTGGTGGTAGATTATCGGAAGGATGCGTGTAATCAGGAACCGGATGGTGACACAAGGTGCAGAGACAACGATTTAGACAGGTTCGGGCCGTCTGATCGACGTAATACCCTACGTCCTATGTCTTTGGTGTATTGTATTGATGTGTTTTATCCGTTCTCTAGGGGGATCCCTGCCCTCCTTATATACTACGAAAGGACAATATTACAAGTAAAGTATCCAATTTGGTACAATTACAATATAGCGTGCTCCGCACGCTTCATCTTGCGGGCTGGGCCACCTCCGGTGGTGCGTCCCATGTATACCCATGAGGGTATAGGGGGTCTATTCCCCCACAATATGTATGTACATATATTAATTTATTTTCCTTTAATTCAAACCTGTAGGCTCGATGGTTGGAGGAAAAGGTCATACGGCAAGACTAAATCAAAGCAATTCAAGAGTCTATAGCCAGATTTTTTAATGACCAAGTCATCGATTCCAAGGGCGAGTTCTACTTCGACCCAACACTGCCATGGAAGCCAAGCTAGAAGACGAGAGGAAACTTGTTATATCACAACAACTGTAATGCAATCTTTTGTAATATATGCACATGAAATAATATAATGTAAAATACACATATGCATGCATGCATGCATGTATATATATATATATATATATATATATATATATATATATATATATATGCTTGAATATATATATATATATATATATATGCTTGAATTGTGTCATTTAATACGTTTATTGTGCTTGAACCGAAACATACTATACGCGCGTATAAATGTATTATTAGCAGCGTACAATACGACTTCGAAAACCTATTTTGAAAAGAAAACAAAAATGAAAAGAAAAGAAAAAAAAAAAAAAACTTTAGTCCCGATTCGTATTACCAACCGGGACTAAAGGGTGCCGGCCTCGTGGCATGTCAGGAGGCACCTTTAGTCCCGGTTGGTGTTACCCACCGGGCCTAAAGGTCCCCCTTGACCCGGGACTAAAGGACCCCCCTTTAGTCCCGGATGCTTGCTCCCGGGTGGGGAACCGGGATTAGAGGGGGTTCCCCACCGGGAGTAAAGGCCATCTCTGTACTAGTGTGATTTAATTTGTCTAGTAATGTAATTTACCCTCAAAATTTTACTTTGTGACTTGGTCTAACTAGTGGACATGCACGTGCGACACGCACGTGTCTATTAAAATATTTTTTTATAATAGAGCAATATCAAGAAAATCTCAATTCTTGGTTTTTTTCCTAACAATGCAACAAAAAAACCAGTCACATCGAAGCGAGTATGTGCACAAGATCAACTTAATTGCAACATTCATTACAAGGCTATGATTACTTCATATTTCACTTAGATCATTGTGATATGCATAAAGATGTTGAATACTTTATGAATAACAAAAATTGCACATCCTTCATTGCTGAGTGTTACATATATGCAAACAGGATCACATGTGAACTTATTATTATTGGAGATAAACAAAATGAGCATTTCTGTTCCGTCTTACAAGGACAAACACAAAAGACCCAGTTTAAAATAGGCTACTTGAGGAATACAACGCTCTTCATGTTACTTGTAGGCGTCTTGAGTTTTTTTCTTCAATTATATGACACTTCTAGAAAATATAAAGCTTATGTAAATAAGCGGCTACATAACCAGGGAATACATGGAAGATTGTAAATAATCAGGTACATAACCAGGGAATAAATGGAATATTTTGTACATATACATTTAGTGAGTATAGCATACTCCCTTTTCCATCCAAATGATATAAGAGCGCATAGGCTTATGATCAAACATGTTCTCCATTTTATATAGAAAAACTAATTGAGCATACTCCTTAAGGTGTTCCAATCTCTAAAATAACCTAAATATGCATTATTTTCTGCAGATACAAGAGTAACTAAAAAATTATCACGCACGCACACTCCGCTAAAGTGAGAAGGGTGGAGGTTTCATTATACCAAAACATAGCTTTTTAGGTCCCTAAGCCGGCGCACTGATTCAGTCATTGACGGAAGGAATCTCCCCAAGTGTTCAAGGCTACATGTTGAAAGAATATATAGTGTTTAACATTAGGACCTCCAACCAAAAACAAACTTAATAAAAACAACCAGTGATCTGAAGTAGTTCCACAAAAGGCATATTACTCACTTGACCACTAATATGGTTCATGGAAAGATAAAAGAGCAAAGTAGCAAATATAACTTACTGTCTTACTGAGATATTTACAAGATCATCTTAATTATATCCAAAAAACTAACAAGTGAAATGTCAATTCCTAATTCCCTTTCTCCTTTTTCCCTCATACATGAAAGGATGGCTTTGGCCTGCTTCACATTCTCAAAGCAAATCAGAAAAATACATCAAATTTGTGAAAGACATAATTCTTGTACAAAAATTGTTTTTATCATTAAATATATAGAAATCAGTTAGAAATTTGGTTTGGATTTGATACAAGCTTTTCAAAAATAGACTCTGGGACCAATGGAGAGTATGTACATATTTAAGGCTAACCTTGTTTAGCAGATCAATAAAATCAACTGAAAAATGAATCAGCAGCAATAGATTTTTAGAATCAGTTTTGTGAAAAAAAACCTACACATGATCACCAAGCAAATTAATTTGGATCACATTCTAATCTGAAATGCTAGAGTAGAAAAGTAAAAATAAAATAAAAAACAAAGGTATCATAATCAATAGATTCAATTGGAAAATGAATCAGGCACCTGATCACCCAGCCAATTAATTTGAATCACATTCTAAGTTGAAAGCCCTAGAGTAGAAAAGTTAAAAAATGAAGGGAAAACAACATCTGCCATAGAGTGGCAGGGAGACAACAAATGTGAACTTTAGGGCTCCAATGTAGCACTATGAATGCTTGCAAAATATGTCAAGGATTTTCAGAGGCCATGAGTAATTTTTTGTATTATCTTATCTTTCGTCTTAGATGCTTCTAGATGAACAACATCCTTAGGTGTTTTAGAGTGAACACTTAACAAACTTCAGAAGTGCAATTTCTTGAGAAACCTTTGCATGACTACCTGGGTCAGTAAGCAAGAGATGTTTCATTAGGGTTTCCTGGCAATCAACATGAGATTCAACCTTGGTACTAGTAACATGAAAATGACTGACCAATTAATAAAGCCATGATAAATATGATTCTATTAGTTAAAAGAATATCGGAAAAATAAGTAAAAGAGTATAAAGCACATTATTTTTTTACAACATTAGCTCAATCCACGTGTAGGTCAGAGCATCACATATTTCCACAGTTCCACACCGGCACATCGCCAAACCATGTGAAACATCAACAACCTAGCCAACCTAGCACCTAGTGTTAGTGAATCATGATTATAGTCTCAGTCCGCATCATAGTCTCACAGGAGAATTTAATCAAAATATTGGTGATCCCAAATCACAAGAATGCAAAGAATGTGCCAAAACTAAATCACCAAGTGGAGATTTTGGGATTAAAATTGAAGTGAAAGGTAGAATGGAGGTGACATGGTTTAGGTCTTTAGGCTCATGTTGTAATCTGACTAAAAAACATGTTCCCTTCAAACAAAGATTATCTAGGTAAAAATGTATTAGCTCCTACTAATTTGAACTACTGTATGATTTTGTCCATACTGCTAGGTGGTTAATGTTGTATTGAATACAAACAAAATCAGAATATTAAGGTATATTTTCAGGGTTCATTCATAAATATTTGAATTGTAGAAATAAGAAAGATAGATGGAACCAAACCGTACCAGTGGAGAACATCACTTCATTAAGCCAAACAATAGTAATCAATGCACAATCCTCTTGAGCATGAATCCTGGAGGCACCCAAGATGGCCTATCGAGCATTTACAAAAACAAATGATTATGCATACTTTGAGTAATTAATCAAATGCTAATCTAATGGTAAAATTACTTAATGGAAGCATGAAAATTGGCATTCAAAGTGAAATCCAACTTAAATCTTGAAGACTACAATTTGGCAAAAAAAAATGAAGAAATTTTGGTTAGAGTAACATATGCAAACATATTTTTCACAAACAGAGGATAAAGTCATGAATGTAACAAAATTACTTTCACATTATTTGGATCTATAATCATTTTCCTTCGATTTTCACAAGTTTCTGCACGGTTTAGTACAAATGCGCAAGTTCTATTAGCTTGTAATGTTCATCTTTTGGCCGTAACAGCAAACACACAGAGAGAATGGAAGAGGAATCCGGGCGGCGAGCACGCACCGGTGTGCTGCGAACGTCCGGCCACCAACATCGAAGACCACGTCGGCGCCCTTCTCGCTCAGGAGGAGCTCAGCGGGCAGCGGCCCCTGGCTGCCTAGCAGCCGAGAGGGGCCGGGGCGCTGGGCCGGCCAGCCGGCCACCGCTAGGGCGCTGGGGTTGGGCAGTGGCCAGCGACCGGCCGAGGGGCCATGGTGTACTCGTGGCTCGGGGCCAAAGTAGATCTTACGGATTAGAGGCAGATCGAGAACACGACGACGCCGATGAGGAGAAGCGTGAAGGCGCGGAAGACACCCCCGAAGGCATTGTCGAGTTGCCCTTGTCGGCCGGCGCCCGCCGCCGCTCCCACCGAATGCCGCCATGCTGCATACCCCGCGCGCCCGCAGCCGCTTCGCTCAAGGAACGGTGATGGAGGCATATTGGCGAAGGCGGAGAGGCATCTGAGGATAGAGAGGGGATAGAGAGGTAGAGGGAGAAATTTAGGGGAGAGAAGAGAGAGAAATGAGCATCGTGTCGCCGCTTCCCTTCCGAGTCGCCGTCGCGTCCGCGCCCGTGCCACGCGGCGGTCGGATCCTGCGTGGCGATGGCCGGGAAACCCTAGCCGCATCGGGAACCAAGAGCGGCGGTGCGTGATGTTTTTTTTCTTCCGCGGTCGCTCTAGACGAAAAAAAGCAACGTGAGGGATCGAACCGTGCGCTTCTAGGCGCGGGCATGCGGGGGCTTGACGCGGGTGTGGGAAATGAGGGTAGACATGGTGAACATGAGCCGTCGGATTTGGATGAGTAATGAGAGAGAATGGCTAAAAATAATCTGATGCATCCGTTTTGATGGTGTTATATTTTTTGGTGCATTCATAGGTATGGATGTAGCATAGGTCATTACTATGGAGCAGATATTTGTTGTGTGGCTGTAGATTTATTTTAACTGGTGTATTATAGGGTATGGTAGAGTAGATGCTGTTGCTGGAGCGTCGACATTGCCGTTTCCTTGCTCCACCTGTCCATGAAGCGGCTCATCCTTGCCAGTGCAACATCCAGCGTGTCCAAGCTCATGTTAGCGAAGCACACCCTGAACCAGCCGGGCTCCGAGCAATGGCACGACGAGGCAGGCGAGATGTTGAGCTTCACCTCCCGCAGCATCCGGTCCCACAGCCTGAGCTCGCTGGCGACGGTCGCGCCGCCGAGCAGCCACCTCATGTCCATCCACACGAACAGCCCGGCATTGCCGCGCAGGCACGGCACGCCGGCGCGGGCCAGCCCGGCGACGATGTGGTCGTGCCGCGCCCGGAGGCGCTCGCGGTTGGTGCGGATGTAGGCGTCGGCGAAGTCGGCGTCCGAGAGCATGGCGGCGAGCGTCTTCTGCGTCTGCGACGACACGAGCGTGAAGCTGGACATGCGGCGCGCCGTGGTGACGACGGCGTCGTTGTACGAGTACACCACGCCGACGCGGAAACCCGGGAGGCCCAGGTCCTTGGACAGGCTGTACACGATGTGGACGCGCTCCGCGACGCCGGCGTCGTCGCCGCGGCGCACGCGGGACTCGACGAGTTCCGCCACGCTGACCAGGTCCGGCGCCGCGAAGACGGAGCCGGAGTAGATCTCGTCGGAGATGAGGTGGATGTTGTGGCGGACCACGAAGTCGAGCACGTCCTCGAGGACCGACCGCTTCACGGTGGTGCCGAGCGGGTTGGACGGGTTGGTGAGCAGGACGGCGCGGACGCGCATCCCCGCGGCCTCGGCCTCCTCGTACGCCGCCTGGAGCACGGCCACCGTGACCTGGAACCCGTTGGCGCTGTCGCAGTGCACCGGCACGATGTTCACCCCGGTCCTCCACCTCAGGTCTCTGTCGAAACTGCAAACCAAAGCAGAGCCAGCCGCCATGTCAGAACGAGAGCATGCACTGTCTGTCTGTGTAGAGCACTGTGGCAGTGTATGTAACAGTAGCATAGCACTGGTCGGTGCATGGTGCATGCATGCAGCTTGCTTGATGTGTTTGGCTTATGCTATCTTCAACGACAACATCAAAAATACAAGACACATTAGTCTTTTAAGTAGCGCTACAGGTAAAATGTTCAATACCTATTTGGCATATTCTCTAACAACCAGACCTAAAAGAGAATTATTTCTGCAAATGGGTTTTCAGGAGGGAGGATGCCCATATTTGAGTCGTGCCTCTCAGACAACCCAAAATAGATCTCCCGTATAAGTACTCTGTTCAAGGTTGATTTTAAAGCCCCTTTGGCACGGCTCATCCAAAACGGCTTCACCGGTGAAGCCAAAGCCGGTGAAGCCAGAAAAATTGGCTTTTCTCGGCTTCTAGTTCATTTTAACCCCGGCTTACAAAACGGCTTCACGTTACAGTGTCTCGATTTGCACAAAATAGATGAAACCGAAGCCGGCATAAGCCGTGCCAAAGAGACCTTAAGTCTCTCACTATCCATTTTAGATTTGGATGTCCATATGGATTTCTTGTTCATACCGTCTTACCCAGGGTAGTAAGGAGTAGGGATCAGCAGCGCGTCTCCGGGGTTGGTCAGGATGAACGTGAGCAGCTCGTTAGCCGCCGTCGCGCCGGCGGTGAGCACGATGCGGTCGGGGTCAAACCTGGCCTTGCCGCCCCTAATCTTCTCCATGAAGCTCGCCATCGCCTGCAAGCAAATGACGCCGTCAGGCGGGTCAGTACGTTGCACTTGTCCGCGGTCCATACCATCCAGGACACCGATCGAAGACGAGCAGAGCAGCGCTCGGTCACACACGCACCTTCCTGAAGGCCTTGAGGCCGTGGTAGTCCTGGAACAGCGCGTTGTCCCTGAAGCTGGCGACACCGCCCCAGCCCGCCGCCTCGGGGTGGTCCCTGAGGTACCCTTCCAGGAGGTCGAAGGACACCTGGTTCTCGGCGAGGCCCATCTGTATGACGCCGCCCGGGTTGGAAGTGGTGTCGTAGGGGTTCTCATCGTAGGCTTTCCACCCCGCGAAGTAGGGGGAGTCCTCGCCGTGGAGGCCGGACGTGGCCACCTTGGACAGCGGAGGCGACGCCGCAGCGTGGCTCTGGCTCGCGCCCAGCAACAGCTTGCCACCCATGGCCTCTGCACCTGGTGGCTGGCTCACGCTCACGCACAAGTGGTGCAAGCGCAAACAAGATGGATTTGCAGTGCAGTGGCAGCTCGAGGAATGAGCAGGCAAGGCAGAGGAGGACAAGGAAGGAAGGCTGCGATGATGATGGATCCGGCCAGGTGTGAGGGGGTGGCATATATAGGCAAGCTGAGTATATATACTCGTGTGAAACCACCAAAAATGCCAAAAGGTGTTAGCCCTTCTTTAGTTCGCAAAAAAAATTTCCCAAAAAGTGTTACAGCACCCATCACATTGAATCTTGCGATATGTGTATGGAACATTAAATGTAGACGAAAAAAAATTAATTACACAGTTTGGTTGGAAATTACGAGATGAACGTTTTAAGCCTAATTAGTCCATGATTGAACACTTAATTGCTAAATAAAAATGAAAGTGCTACAGTAGCCAAATTTCTAACTTTTCACCAACTAAACAAGGGAGGGCTCAGAGGCCAGAGCAGAGGCGACCAGACTGTCAGCTGCAAATCAAACGATCTAATAAAGCAGGGAGCTTTAGCCTAAGCGCGAGTGCTCAACCTACTCAACGCTTTGCTAATTCATTCGTTCCTGGTCAATGATTGAGCCGTGTCCGTGTGAGCTAGAGCGACGGGCAGCAGCAGGAGGGAGGGAGCGAGGCGCTGATCCTGCTACGAACTACGGAATATGCACGTCGGAGTCCAGCTGTTTCCCGCGGCAAACAAGAGCAGAGCAGCTCCTGTATGCTGTCGCCTTTCGCCGGCTGATGCAGGCATGGTGCTTCCTGCAATCGTGCGGACAGATGGGCGCCTTATCTTGTAGCCAGATGCGATGTTTGTTTGTTTATTAATCCCGCGACGCGATCGGAGGTCATGGCCCTGCGCGCGCACGCCGACGCCGTCGCCGATGGCGTTGCTGGTGGGTTTGGCGCCAGCGAAATCCCCAGGGGAATATTTGCCGGTTTCGTTTCACAGCATGTAGTGTCAGCCTGCCAAGGGACGAGACGAGCTGAAAAGGCTAGCCGAGAGCTTCACAGCTCGACATGTCCGGGAATTCTCTTACGACAGTTAAGCAGCTAGTCGACGTGTTTGACCTCGAGAGGCGGAGGCCAGCGATTAAACAAGGGCGATGAGCCCTCTAACCATGGACGACTTGTCTAGCTCTATCTGCCCCCAAATCTCAACACCCACCCATAAAGAATGGCGCTTCTTTTTCGAGACGCCATCGCGGGGCATTACGAATGGCCCCCTGTGATGGTCGCTGCTCACCGATCGCGAGACCGGTTGGCCGGCCATTTGATTATCCACCTCATGATGCACGAAGGGACTATGATATCAGGGTCGTCGGATCACTGGAAGCTGCAGCGTAATTCGACGCCCAACCTTCACTTTAGCCGTTTCTGTGTGCCGTCTGGAACGTCCAGCTCGATCCTCCTCTTTTAATTGAGGGTTAAGTCCAATTTACACCCTTCAACTTGCAGCAAAGTTCGGATTTCAACCTCGAACTTCAAAACCGGACAACTTTGGCCCTCCAACTCTTTTCAACTTTCACCCTTTTAAGCGGTTTTGCGGATAAACAGTAACTTTTGATATTTTTGGGAGACGCCGAAATTTTATATTATTTTTTCGAGCATCTTAACGTCCTCAAATGAAAAAACTCAAAACTATAAAGTTGTAGATCTCAACGAGGTCTACAATTTACATATAAAAATTATCTTTATCCGACATCGGATTGAAGGGTTTTCTATTTTTTGAAATTTGAGTCTCATCACGCGATAAAATATGGTGCTGAAATTTTATATTATTTTTTCGAGCATCTTACTGCCCTCAAATGAAAAAACTCAAATTTCAAAAAATAGAAAACCCTTCAATCTTTATATGTAAATTGTAGACCTCGTTGAGATCTACAACTCTGTAGTTTTGAGTTTTTTCATTTGAGGACGTTAAGATGCTCAAAAAATAATATAAAATTTCGGCATCTCCTAAAAATATCAAAAGTTACTGTTCATCCGCAAAACCGCCCAGAAGGTCAAAAGTTGAACTTTTTCCAGAGTTGGAGGGTCAAAGTTGTCCGGTTTTGAAGTTCGAGGTTAAAATCAAACTTTGTTGTAAGTTGGAGGGTGTAAATTGGACTTAACCCTTTAATTAAACTGGAATCATATTGGCAAGTACGGGTTTAGATTAATCAGATCTGTAAAACTATATATAATGCGTGTGGTTTTCTCTGTTGCGGCTTGTTAATTGTTATTAGGTGCAATTTTTTAAATAGTAGGTGTTGCTCAATGACGGCTTCAGTCCTTATTTGTGACGAACTGACTGAGTTTTGCAAAGAAGAGGCATGGCATGGCATGGGGTGCTCCCAAAAGTCTGCTTCTTCTACGCTACCCAACATGCTGCGTGCGTAAGCGTCGGAAGCGCAGCAAACTGGTCGTATACAGATATATGTTCGCTTCTGAATTCGGAGAAATCTGGATGGTTTGAAAAAATGTTGAAGGAATTTGTGAGAGAAAAATACTATTCTATATTAAAAAATAAGTAGATCAAACCGGGTTTAAAGGCAACCGAACGTACCCTAGAAGCTGCCGCTGGAAATCCATGGACGCGCGCGAGAGTGGGAACGAACTCTGCTGTGGTTTTGCCAATCAGCTTTGCGGAAAGCGAGGAGAAACCACGGAGGCCCTTCGACGGTTTTCGGCATCGGCGCGGGACCATTTTTAATCGCATCGTTTGCTTGCTTTGCATTCAGCACGCAGCGAGTGATGATAAGGCTTAGCGGCTTTGCGCCAATCCCTACATCAGCAACGCCAACATCACGGCTATGGAAAAGCACCAAAAGGGCAGATTTTGACCCGCTCCAAATCCCTACAGTGCTGCTGTATCAAGGAATGGCTACCCTTGTACTATACTACTCGTATTTGAAATTACAAGGTTGATTTCGTTTGGTCATGATTGTAGATTTGTATCACATAAATAATATGCTAATAGAGTAATTGCGATGACAGCTTTTGGCCTTTTCTAACAAAAGGAAATACGTCTTGTAACGAAAAAAAAAGGGAGGGAGTATTATTTGAAACCAACATAATTAAAAAGGAAGCTATACTATTTACCGACATGTAGAAATTGAACCATCTATGTATTATGTATATTAAAAGTAAGGCGCAGCTAAATTACGGTCGTGCATGTGTTATGCCGCCGCAAGCAACACCGTCTTCAACCTCGCGTGCGCTACCTTCCTCCCCCCTAATAACTAAAAGGTCCTAATATGGCTAGGCAGTGAATAGTGGAGCAACTATAGCAATTTGATTAGTATGACAAATAGCGTAATGCAAACTTGTATAGCCAAGGGTTGCAAATACATATATAATTCTAGTTGCATATATTGAAAAACACTAAAACTCACTAAGAGGTCTCTATTAAATAATTAATGAATGTAAATGCAAGCTCTCAATGTGACAATTTTCAACTATGAAAATATAACGATAAGCACAAATGGTTAAAGAAACTAACATGTTTTATTTAAATTTTGTTCTGCGCATCTGAATCACATCAAAGTCATCAATAAGTTCATCTTGCCGATCTATTGAAACATCAGCAGTGTCTCCCTCTCCCTTGTAAAAAGATCCATTGTCGTCCTTTTAAGTTTCATGATGATTATCCTTCAATATAAAAAATAATAGTTTAATTAGCCAATTAGGCCAATTAGGCATTAGCTCTAAACCGATGGACATAAAAAAAATAGAATAGAACAACATACCTGGCTACCTGCTGCCTGCAACCCTGGACGGCTGGACCTGGACTGGACGTCGGACGGAGGTGCGGACTGCAGTCTGCAGAGGTGCGTGCCTTTACGGCCGAGCGGCGGGGCGGGTGTGGCGGCGCCGGCGGCACTGCGGTAAATCGCGATCGGCGTGGTCGCGTGGATTGCCCTTGCGGCTCGGCCCTCGCCGCTAGGATCGGACAACGGTTGGGCTCTCCACTAGTATATGTGTGCATATTTTCACGTACACTCCACTAGATCCTATGCATATGCAATGAGTTAGAGCATCTAGTGGCACTTGGGCCATTTCTGCACAGAGTTACACTTTTAATAGTTTTTCACCAAATGTGATCATTGGGTGGGGATCATGGCCCTTTTGTTTTTCTCTTTCTTCTTTTCAAGTTCAAGCATTTGATCATCACCATGCTATCACCATTGTCATGATCTTCGTCCATCACTTAGAGCTACCTATCTCATAATCATCTTGATAAACTAGGTTAGCACTTAGGTTTCATCAATTAGCCAAAACCAAACTAGAGCTTTCACCCACCACAGCGCTGCTTAGGCGCTGGTGGAGCCAGGAATTGTATACCGACAATCAAATACATATATAACATATATTGAAACACTAAAATCTCTATTAAATAATTAATTATGCATGTTGTGACAATTTTGCTATGAAAAATATAACGATAAGCACAAATGGTTAAAGAAACTAACATGTTTTATTTAAATTTTGTTCTGCGCATCTGAATCACATCAAAGTCATCAATAAGTTCATCTTGCCGATCTATTGAAACATCGATGTCCACCCCTTGTAAAAAGATCCATTGTCGTCCTTTTAAGCTCATGATGATTATCCTTCAATATAAAAATAATAGTTTAATTAGCCAATTAGGCTAGCCCGGGTTTGTGTGCCTCCACGATCATTTACGACAAGCCACAGCCAAAACTAGGGATTAGCTCTAAACCGATGGACATAAAAAAAAATAGAATAGAACAACATACCTGCTCTCCAGCCATCCTCGGCGCCAAGGCCAACCTATGCGCAATCGCGCGATCGGCGTGGTCGCGTGGATTGCCCTTGCGTCCTCTCTAGTAGTTTCTCCCTTCAAACCACCAAACATTGGGTGGGGCCATTCTAAGCCCGTTGGAGTTGGGAAAGATGAGAGGGAGAGCTCACCGGAACCCTAACACAGAGATCTAGGAGGAGGAGGCCTACCTCGCCGGATCCGCCATGACCGGCATGGTGGGGGGGCCTCTAAGCTCGGCCCATGGGTGGGCCAGGCGTGGGCATGAGCTTCGCCTTTCCTTCTCGCCGGAGAGAGAGAGAGAGAGGAAGGCAGAACGACCTAGTAGCCTTGCTGGATAAGTTTAGTGGGGCGGGGGCATAGGAAGTGGTTGTGCGGGGCGATAAAATGACAGCCGGCCAAAATAAAGTCTTTACCTCAGAAGTACGTAGAAGTGATTTTTCAGTACGTAAGTCCCTTCTATCCAATGATAGGTAACCTCAGCCTGCATCTCTTCTGTTGTCCTTAGGATGAAAACGGACGGAAACGGTCGAAAAACCATTCAACCGTTTTCTACTTTTACATTTGAATACGAAAACAAAAAAAACGGTAAAGCCGGACATGAAAACGAACGCGAAAACGAACCAATTCAAGCGGAATTATGTCGAACACGTTCGATATACGAAAAATAAATACAAAATACCGCCCCGTAGTACCAAGTGCATAACAATTAACAATAGTTCATATACAATTCACATTGTTTTTTTTTAAGTTGAGTTGCATTGTCATAGCTTACATAGCTTATGCATACCTAAGCCAATATTTTTTGAGCACGAGATATTAGACTTATACATACAAAAATCATTCAAAAAAATAAAAAAAGAAAATGTGGTGGTAAATATAAAATAATTAAACTTGACCGAGTACCAAGCAGGCAGCATACTTGGCTGTTGTGTGCTTCATGGGCTTCGGCCATTCACATTGGGCCCGTGCGGATGGGGACTCAGACTAAGCAAGTATAAGCAGTGTGTGTGAGTATGCTAGTTTTTTAGTACCACCTCGACGTCCCAACCAGCGACAAGGCAGCAAGCTGCTTATATATGACGCCGCAACACCTGAGAGGGAGGGCACAACCACACTGCAGCTGGGTTACGCTGAGGCCTGAGGGCACAATCAGTGAGTGGACTGGGCTGTCTGTAGTGGGCCAAACCGAATTTTGTATTCGGGATATTTTCGAACTAAAAGTAGAAAACAGTCAAAAAAAAAAATATATAAACCGATTTTGATTCGATTTTGAATTTTGATTTGAATTCGAATTTGTTTAAAAAATATGGATTTGATTGGATTAAATATAGAAAACGGTTTGGTTCGAGATATTTCTGTTCTGTTTTCATCTTTAGTTGTCCTTTTTCTTTTTGTTTTACGAATGTCTCTTCTATTGTCAGCCAGTACTCCACACCAACATCCGTTAGATTTATATGATCATCTATATATTGATCTAGATGAATATAAAAATTTTGTGACAAATACAATATAATCCGACTATATATGGTGTTCGTATCTCGCTGAATTAATTTAAAAATTTTGTGACAAATAAAAAATTAATTTAAGTCATTGTGTTGCATATGAATGGACTAAGCAAAGAGTTTAGGGGGGAAACTATATCTAAGTTATAAGCTCAATTGTATATAAGTTTTAGGACACTGTTTTAATATATGCAAATGAATATTACTTCCTCCATTCTAAATCGTAAGACATTCTAGTTTTGGTTTAAATCAAACATGTCAGACTCTGACCAAGTTTATAAAAAATATATTAACATATATAATATGAAATAAATGCAATATCAAAATATATTTTTATAGTGTATCTAATAAATCATGTTTGGTGTTATAGATGCTTGTGTATTTTCTATAAACTTATAGTCAAAACTGTAGAAATTTAAATTAGGACAAAAGTAAAGTGATTTGCAACTTGAAACAGTATGACTATTTCCTAATAAAGTAACAATGATGTGTAATTTCATAAAAAAGTTAAGTTTTAAGTTGGGTTTATTGGCTTAGGTACACTAGATGTTTTTCTCATGTTGCAATATTCGGACATATTTGCTAGTTATTATTAAAAAAGAGAGGGAACCGACATGCATACTACCACACTGTTATAGGTTCAGAAAATAAAATACCGGTTGGATAATCCACTTGTTATTATTTTTGTTTATAATTCATGTTGTGTAGGTTCAAAAAATAAAATATTGGTTGGACAGTCCACTTGTTATTGTTTTTTTTTAATTCAATGTTGTTGTTATTGTTTAAAACTGCGTGCTCTAGTCTTTGATTAGAGCAGACTGAAAATGTCAATTGCATAATTACCAGCTGAATGAGTAGACCAAAAAAAACAAGGTACGTATGTATTAGGTCAATTGCATAATCATCTGAATGCTTTAATTGCGTACGTTGAGGTAATCTTAAACGTGGTCATAGGAGATCCGATCGTTTTTTATTCGAGGGAGGAGATGGAGGGCAGCTTTTCGGCGGATATTTGTGCGTGCGTTTTAGGATCATGAGGACGTGGATTTGCCAGGGATCAGACATCAATTCTTTGGCTAAGCTATCCCTGAAGATATAGATATCTACTAACACACATCTCCCTGCCTCAGAACGGGAATCAAATCAAACATGGCGTCTGGTAGGTGAGGCTAGTTCCAAATGATGGAGCCAAGCCTGCATCCCAACTGTGCACGGCATCAAATCCCGATTGATCGAGCTCCTTTTGCATTGGGGTCATATGCAATCTCGTCGCCTTTGTATTTTATGAGATACGAAAGATCGGTTAGGTGTGCTCGATCGCTCCATGGTAGAGACGTGCTGATAAATTTAAGCAGGCACCTAGCTAACTGTAGACCAATGCAATGTGTCACACTCCGATGTCAGCAGGAGATTGGCACGGCTATACATGCTAACAGCGGCGTTGACGTGTTTGCTAGTGATATATAAATTAAATATTAATTTAATTAACATGCAATTAGTTTTACGATTAAAAGCAATATAGGTTTATATTCCAGTGATTATACATAACATGTTAATTTGATTAATTGTTAACTTAAATATGTTTTTAATTGTGTACTTAATGTAAACACACGTTGCACGCCATTAGATGCTCTCACATGTTACTTTGTTTTTGCAAGTTAAAGTATAATCGACATATAAAGATATTGAAATATTTGTAAGTAAGATATGACTAGATTTAACTTGGCTTTTAAATTAAATTATGATTTGTCTAATCCAAATTAATAACTTCTCCATGATTTTGTTTAATAACTAAAATAAATCAAGCTTGTAGTTATTTCTTTTATAATATAAATCTTCCGAGAGTCGTTTCTTTTCAACCATAACTTCGTTCTCGGTGTTTCTTGTGATCTCGTGGCCGTAGCAAATAGCTCTCTTTTATTGTTTTGTTTTAACTGCTTTTGCTTTGAGTGGTGTACTGTTCTTAGTTTTTCTATTTGTTGCTTGTATGTTTGCTGGTGTGCCGGTTGCTATGATCTGCGAGTAGAAAGAGAGTTGCTGTGAGCGCCGGAGATCAATAGCTGCAGCAGATGACTGAAAGCCAAAGTCTGAGAAAGTTTGAGCAACCATTTAAAGGCAAGTATAACATGAGGTTCCCTTGACACCTAACAATCATAATGTCACTATATTCATGCTGCATGTGTCAAATATGAATAGCCCTTAAGGATATTCCTAGTATTTGTTATCTTGATCCTTGATACCTATAGTTCATGCATATGGGTAGTTTTGCTAGTTGCTCTACTTAATGATGAAAACTCCTTAATAATGATCAATTTAATGGCATATGCAATGGTGTTTAAAATTTGCTTTTTAGCAACATGGAATCCCTAAGGACTTATCTGTGAGCAAAATCCGGGACTTACAGTACAACCATGAGTGTTATATGGCTCTAGCTTTAGTCAAGTATGATGACCTTTTCTAGCTTGCTAGTGGTACCTGAAAGGGCACAAAAGGGACTTGCCGAGACGGGTATAGGACAGTCTCTGTTCTTATGTATATAGCCACGAAGGAATTGTGCCATCTAAAAGGGGTTCCTACATCTGCTTGCCGATTGGAAACCTAACGGTCATAACTTATTAGACGAACCTTTGAAAGACTTCATAGTGAACCCTGTCGATCTTCCTTGGTAGTGGGTTAAAAGATTAGCTACCTCGGATGAAAGGGTAAATCACGGCTCATGGTGAAAGTGTACAACCTCTGCAGAGTGTAAAACTGTTATAACAGCCGTGCTCACGGTCACGAGCGACTTGGAAAACTGACAGAATTATTGGTCCTTATTGTTATTCTATGGTGTTTGTGCTCATGTTTAATCATTATTGTATTATTGTCATTATTTATGATCATATGGGAATTGGAGCTTAAGCACAACTTAGCAACTCAGGCTTTAATGTTAAAACTTGGTCTACTAAAAATGTATATTGCAGTTCACCAGTATCTAGCATTTTGAGCCTTCATTCGCCCATGTTATATTTGCTAAGTACGACATGTGCTCACCCTTGCTATTCCTCCCACACCCTAACCTCTAGCAAAAGTTGCTCAGAAGATTGATGAAGACATGGAGGTTCCCAGAAGATTGACAGGAGTTCTAGGCATATATATGTTACCCCCAGTCAGCTGTCCCTGTGAAGAATGGAGCTCTAAGATTAGTTACCATTCCATGATACTCTGATGTAAGTGTTAATATAGCTATGTATATGTTATTTAATAATATTGTTTATGATACTATTCCCTCTGTTGTTATATGTGCAGACTTTCTGAGCACATATGGCGAGCCTGATTTTGTTCTTAAAACTGTGTGTTACACATGGTGGCATGATTTATGGTGCGGAAAAAGTCTACTTAACCTTACATAGCCTACTTGAATGATAAGCTAACACGGTGATGGTTCTGACTGAAATGCTCTATGTTTTGCCTATTACAGCTATATATGGAGTTATTTATATAATTGTAGCTTATAAGTTTGTTAATTTAAAAGTCAGTTATTGCTTTAGGGAACAAAACAAAAGGTTTTGTAGCAACATCCTTTTATTATTATGTAGAAGTAGAACATGACCAGTTCTATTTTTATGGTTCTATGATCTTTAATTTCAAAAGCATTCTTTTTTAATTCCATTGCCCTTTTATGACCAATTTCAGATATGAAAAGCCTAGAAGAAACGAACTGGCCAGCCAGCCAGCCAGACGCTGCTCTAGCGGAGCAACCAGATAAAATGATCCATTCCAGTGATCTTGGAGGTTTTCACAGCGTGAGGCAACTAGAAAATAAAAGCGGTGCTTGTTCAGTTCCTGACACCCTTAGTACTCGCGAGATTCTGAAGCCGAGACTAGGAGAAGAGTAGCATTTGTCGCAGTTGGAAATTCGTAAGTCACAGGTGCAGCCTTAAAAACAAAATCATCAGAGGTGAACAAGAAGCAAAGGCTAGACACGATTTCTCCTTCCAACAATAACGTACAATCTGGACTGTACAACAAATTGTTGGATTGTGAGACTGCATAGAACTCCAAACTTTAATAGTTTTGAAAGTTAATACTTCAATTTTTTTATCAAGGGGAAAAGCAATAGGTAGGAAAGTGTGATTGTGCGAATGCATAGGTCACTGTTCTGAAGCTGAGGCCCTTTATCATTTCTGTACCAAATTTCAAGGATGAATTGCAAGATTATTTTGTAGCATTTGTATTTGGGAGATGTCCATCTTCACATCAACGTTCAGAAGTTGTGTGCACTATTAGAGATTTAAATTATGAGCTGCAAGATTGTTTTATAGGGTTTGTATTTGGTCATTGTCATGCCAATGGTCACCAGCACACCTTTATACAACTGACTTTTATTTGCATCAGTAGATTTCTGCCTTACTGATTTAATTATTTGTCCATTCATTGTGTGATTTTGTGCTTGCTTATGTAGTTTCATTTTAAAAATGTCAATTTGGAACTTGGGTTACAAAAAATATGGCTCTGCAATTGTGCAAGTGCTAATCAGTAATCGAGTATAAAAGCAAGCTCTTGTGTAACTGATCTCTACAAAGAATTCTAGCAGTTCTTGTGACAATCTCAACAAAAGAGATTTTGCGCATGCATACATATACTCTGGAACGATAATCATATTTGCCTCTGTTCCAGAATGATAATCATATTTCGAACAGTATAAAGTTAACTTATATAAACTTTAACCTATAATTATTCAAACTATAAAATTTAGGACATGAAACTTGTACCAGTGGATCTGTATTCAAATTGCCTCTGAAGTTATATTGGTTCTTTAGCAAATGACAATATATAGTAAGAGAAAGTACCAGTCAAAATCTTCTCTTTTTTGTTTGACCTTTTCATCATGATCAAAATACGCTTATCGTTCCGGGACGGATGGAGTACCATATAGAATATATAAATTAGTGGATCAAGATTCAAGAAGACCCATTCAGCTCAAGATCTAACATTTCATGTATTATCAGGCTTCGGACCAATTGACCATGCTTCATACAAGAAGATTAATTGTTGCAACTAAGCTCATAAAATGATGAATGAAGATCTGGTTGTTGCAATTGTTACATGTTCTACTGCTACCCCATCAGGGCAAGCTTGGAAGTGTAACTTCATCAAAGCAGAGAAAGCTGACCCGTCCATTATCAACATGACAATATTTCAGAGGAATGCCCCTGAAATTGTTTTCCACTGCTTCCAATTCAACCCTTGAGGGTGGTTTACCCCTGCACTAGATTGGAAAAATAATGCATCAATGTCTTTCTTATGGGATCATATGTCAAAGTAGTTATAGAAACATATATCAACAGAGCATATGAGATCATCCCTGATTCCTATGATGCTGGCTTTATCCGTAAGCTGTGGCTCTTGACTTACATGACAAGATTTTTTGCAGTTTATCTCTTAGCACTAAATCTTAGACCCCGGCTCGGTTTCATCTATTTCTTTCTTTGGGAAAAAAGTTGGTGAAAAATAGAAAGAAAATATGATAAGTTGCAATTGACAAACACAGAGAATATGCAGGCAAGAAATGATGATTGATTATATAATTTGACAGCAACTTGGCAAGACAGGGAAGGGCGGGCCTGGTGCAAGCGGTAGAGTCTTACCGCCTATGAGCGGAAGGTCCCGGGTTCGAGTCGCGGTCTCCACACATTGTACAGGCGAGGGTAAGGCTTGTCATGAACACCCTTTCCCAGACCCCGCACAGAGCGAGAGCTCTCTGCACTGGGTACTCCCTTTTAACTTGGCAAGACAAAGTCCAATTAACCGAGTTATCAATTGAGTCCATATAGCTAACAGATGGGTGATCATTGCAAATAGATACATAAGCACAAGAAACCCATTTATAGAGCTGCATGCCAGAGCCACCCTTGGCCTCCATGAAACTTGGGCCATGTGTACTAGGAGGCACTCACATGTTTGGATGTTTCACAACAACAACAACAACATAGCCTTTCAGTCCCAAGCAAGTTGGGGTAAGAATGTAAGATAGAGTTGAAACCCACTAAGAGCCCCAAGTCACGGTTCATGTACTTCAATAGCTGCTTTCCAAATACTCCTATTCAAACATAGATCTCTAGGCATATCCCAAGCTTTCAAATCTCTTTTTATTGTCTCCCTCCATATCAATTTCGGTCTTCCTCTACCTCTCCTCATATTATTAGCTTGGCTTAGAACTCCACAATACACTGGTGCCTCTGGAGGTCTCCTTTGGATATGGCCAAACCACCTCAACCGATGTTGGACAAACTTTTCTTCAATTGGTGCTACCTCTAGGCGATCACGTATATCATCGTTCCGAACTCGATCCATTCTTGTGTGACCGCAAATCCATCGCAACATACACATTTCTGCTACACTCAGTTGTTGAACATGTCGAATCTTTGTAGGCCAACATTCTGCTCCATACAACATAGCCGATCTAATCGTCGTTCTATATAACTTGCCTTTTAACTTTTGTGCTACCCTTTTGTCACAGAGAATGCCAGAAGCTTGTCGCCACTTGATTCACCATGCTTTGATTCTATGGCTAACGTCCGCATCAATATCTCTATCCCTCTGTAGCATCGATCCCAGATACCGAAAGGGATCCTTCTTAGGCACTACTTAACCTTCCAAACTCACATCTCCCTCCTCCTGTACAACTCCACCAAAGTCACATCTTATGTATTCGGTTTTAGTTCTGCTCAATCTAAAACCTTTAGACTCAAGGGTCTACCGCCATAACTCTAGTTTCATATTTACTCCCGCCTAGCTTTCGTCCACCAACACTACATCATCAACGAACAACATACACCAAGGGATATCCCCTTGTATGTTTCTGGTAACCTCATCCATTACCAAGGCAAAGAGATACGGGCTTAAGATTGACCCTTGTTGAAGTCCAATTTTAATCGGAAAGTAATCTGTGTTACCATCGTTTGTTCAAACACTAGTCACAACATTGTTGTACATATCCTTGATGAGGGTCACGTACTTTGATGGGACTTTATGTTTGTCCAAAGACCACCACATAACATTTCTTGGTATTTTATCATAAGCCTTCTCCAAGTCAATGAAAACCAAGTGGAGGTCCTTCTTCTTCTCTCTAAACCGCTCCATAACCTGTCTTATTAAGAAGATTGCTTCTATGGTTGACCTTCCGGGCATGAAACCAAATTAGTTTGTTGATATCTGCGTCGTTTCTCGCAGGCGCTGCTCGATGACTCTCTCCCATAACTTCATAGTGTGGCTCATTAACTTAATTCCCCAATAATTAGTACAGCTTTGGATATCTCCCTTGTTCTTATAGATTGGTACCAATATACTTCTTCTCCACTCCTTAGGCATCTTGTTCGATCGAAAGATATTGTTGAACATCTTGGTTAGCCATACTATAGCTATATCCCCAAGACATCTCCACACCTTAATTGGGATACCATCAGGGCCCATCGCTTTGCCCCCTTTCATCCTTTTCCAGGCTTCTCTGACCTTCGATTCTTGAATCCTCCGCACAAAGCGTCTGTTAGTGTCATCAAACAAGTTGTCCAGCTGAACGGTGGTGTTCTCGTTCTCACCATTGAATAATTTATCAAAATACTCTTGCCATCCATGTCTGATCTCATCCTCCTTCACCAAGAGCTGCCCCCTCTCATCCTTTATGCACTTGACTTGGTTGAAGTCCCTTGTCTTCCTATCGCGAGCCCTAGCCATCCTATAAATGTCCTTCTCACCTTCCTTCATACTCAAACATCAGTAAAGGTCCTCATAGGCCTGCCCCTTTGCCTCACTCACCGCTCGTTTTACAGTCTTCTTTGCCACCTTGTACTTCTTAATCTTGTTTGCACACCTGTCATGATACAAGCGCTTATAGCACTCCTTCTTTTCCTTAATAGCCTTTTGCACATCTTCATTCCACCACCAAGTGTCTTTCGAGTCGCATCCGCTCCCTTTGGTCACTCCAAGCACCTCTGAAGCAACCTTCCGAACGCATGTTGCCATCTTCTCCCACATGCTGTTTGCATCGCCTTCATCATTCCAAGGGCCATCTTCCCCCACATGTTGATGGATAAGTCTCATGTGTGGCTGGTCTTTGTGGGGCTGTGCTGCTCACATGGTCCTTGTGGCTGTTTTTCTGTTTTTAGGACAGCATCTTAGACTAGAGGACAGCATCTTAGAGGACAGCATCTTAGACTAGAGGACATCATCTTAGCTAGGATAGCATATTAGCATCTTATACTAGCATCTTAGACTATCATCTTAGCATATGCTTGGCTGGCTAGCAGCCTATAAATATGTAACCCCAACCCCTCAGGTTGGTATGTCATTTGTGTGAGTTTGTGAGAGAAATAGACAAGAAAATTGCCCCAACTCCTAGTGTCATCCTCTCTCGATGAGAGTAAGAATTCTCCTACTACCAAGAGTGAGAATTCAGCGACTAACAACCCAGTATCGAGCCAGTATTATCCTCGTGAGCACTGAGCATCTCTGCTCATCTCCCTCCCAACCACACAACAGCCCAGTGCAGCGCAACTCCCGGCCGCTCCCGCTCACTCCTCCCTCCCGTGCGAAAGCAGCGGCTCGTTGAAGCAGCCCTCTCCCACGCAGCGGTCCCCAGTGGCGCGTCATGTCCGCAGGCGATCTCGGCCTTCGATCGCCTCGAGCCTGGCGTCGGTAGGAGGCCGAACTTGCTGCAGCGGAGAACGCGAGCAAGCGGCGACAACAAGGCGTCGAGGTCGGTAAGGCGGAGTCGGCAAGCAGCAGCGGAGGCGGAAGCGGCGGCGGCGAATCTGCAGCAGTCTTGGCGGCAATGAGGTCAAGGCTCTGCTGGCGGCGACATCGGCAGCTCCATTTCGGCGACGACACACCGCCGACGCGGACCTCGAGCTGCTAGAGAGGGGGGCGGCGGCGCGGCGGCGGCGCGATGGCAACCGCGCGCGACGCCCACAGCGTGGCGGCAGCCAGACAAGCGCCGACGCTACCGGGCGGCGCTCTCGAGGAGGCGCGCACGGCGGTGGCGCTCTGGGCAGCGACGCGCCACACGAGCGCCGGCGGCGGCAAAACGGCGTGGGCGTGCGGTGGTGCTCTGGAGGAGGCGCGCGACAACGGTGGCGACGGTCGATGGAGAGCGCGGCCTTCACAGGCAGCGTGGCTCTCTCTCCCCGGATCGGTACCGACGGGTCGATGGAGAGCGTGGCCTTCACAGGCAGCGTGGCTCTCTCTCCCCGGATCGGTACCGTGGTTACCACGTGCTCCAGGCTGTTGTCAGGGACGTCGGTCCCGGCGGTGGGTGGCCTACCCTCACCAAGACCAACTACGTCGAGTGGGCTGCGGTGATGAGGGCAAAGCTCCAGGTGCGGCACATGTGGGAGGCAGTCCGGTACGGCGACGTCGACTACGACCTAGATCGACGGGCGCTGGATGCTCTCATCGCTGCAATCCCGCCCGAGATGCAATTCTCGCTTACCAGCAAGCGGACTGCCAAGGAGGCTTGGGACGCCATCGCTGCGGCACGCATCGGCAGCGACCGCGCCCGCAAGTCCACACTGCAGGCACTTCGCAAGGAGTGGGAGAACCTGGCCTTCAAGCTAGGTGAGGATGTTGATGACTTTGCTCTCCGTCTCAACACTCTGTTGCAGAAGATGGTGCAGTTCGACGACGACACCTACGGCGAGGAGAGAGCTGTCGAAAAGCTCTTCCGCTGCGTTCCCGAGAAGTACAAGCAGATGGCTCGCTCGATCGAGTCTCTGCTGGATCTCTCCACGATGTCGATCGAGGAGGCGATAGGTCGCCTCAAGGTCGTCGACAACGATGAGCCACAGTCCCTCTCGGGGCCCATCACCACTGGCGGGAAGCTCCTTCTCACTCGGGAGCAGTGGCTTGCCAGCCAAGGTGACCGGAGGAAGGGGGAGCCTTCTTCCACGAGCGGTAAAGCGTGGCAAGCCGCCAGAGACGCCAGCGCCCGAGCGCGAGGACGTGCCGGGTGATGCCCGCGCGAGGCGCCAGGCGGCGCCGCGCAGCGAGCCCTAAGCCGACGAGACGACACCGCCGCATCGCGCCGGCTTTGGCCATTGGGCCAAGGACTGTCGACAGCCACGACGCGGCCAGACCCACGTCGCACAGGCGGAGGAGCCGGCTCTGTTCATGGCACATGCCAGCATCGAGCTACCTCCAGCGGCACCGGCCGCAGCGGCTCTCCTCCACCTTGACGAGCCAAAAGCACACGCCCTCCTCGGCGACAGCTCTGGTAACGACAAGACTGACGGGTGGTGCCTCGACACCAGCACCACCCATCACATGACCGGTCGACGGGAGTTCTTCACCGAGCTTGACTCTAGCGTCCGAGGCTCCGTCAAGTTTGGGGATGCCTCCGACGTGGAGATCAAGGGCGTCGGCTCCGTCATCTTCACCATCGTGTCTGGTGAGCACAGGCTGCTCACCGGAGTCTACTACATCCCCGCGTTGAGGAACTCCATCATCGACTTGGGGACGGTGGATGAGAAACGGTTCGCGGCGTGGTGGTTGAGGATGGAGTCATGAGGATTTGGGATCGTCGTCGTCGCCTTCTTGCCAAGGTATCCGAGCGCCGTCGACTCTACGTCCTTAACGTGCGGTGGCACAACCCTCTGTCTCGCCGCTCGTCGGGGACGACGAGCGCGTGGCGATGCATGGCGTTTGGGCACCTTCACTTTGAGGCCCAAGCGGCTCGGTTACCACGGAGATGGTGCGAGGCCTGCCATGCCTCGACCATGTGGAGCAGCTCTGCGACGTCTGCGTGTTGACGAAGCAAAGGCGACTCCCCTTTCCACAGCGGGCTAGCTTTCGAGCCAAGGAGAGGCTCGAGCTTGTGCACGGGGACTTGTGTGGCCCGGTGACACCGGCCACACCGGAGGACGACGCTACTTCCTGCTTTGCTCGTCGACGACCTCTCCGCTACATGTGGGTGATGGTCCTCGGCAAGAAGGGAGAGGCTGCGGACGCCATCGGTAGCGCTGCCTTGAAGCTGCTGCGGAGGCGGAGTGCGTCCGCAAGTTGCGCGTGCTGCACACCGACAACGGCGGCGAATTCACGGCGGTTGAATTCGCGTCGTACTGCGCTGACGAGGGCATTCAGCGCCACTACTCCGCGCCATACAGCCCGCAGCAGAACGACGTTGTCGGCGGCGCAACCAGACGGTTGTGGGGATGGCTCGAGCCCTCCTCAGCGAGAGGGGATGCCGGGTGTCTTCCGGGAGAAAGCGGTGGTGACGGCCGTCTACATCCTCAACCGCTTCGCCTACCAAAGCGCTCGGCGGTAGGGATCGCCGTCACGAGGCTTGGCATGGCGCGCAAGCCGGCGGTCTCCCACTTGCGGGTCTTGGTACGCCTCGCGTTAAGCCAAGGAGCTTGGCGACATCAACAAGCTTCGGCGAGCGAGCACTCCGGCGGTGTTCATCGGCTACGCGGAGGGCTCGAGGCCTACCGCATCCTCGACCCGAAGACACGCGCGTGTGCGCCTGCGCCGCGCGACGTTGTGTTCGGCGAAAAAGCGAGATGGGCGTGGGGACAAAAGCGGTGGACGATGGCTCGGCTCCGGCGTCACGACGACTTCACCGTCGAGTCGTCCATTTCGAGGGAGCTGGGGGAGTAGGTAGCTCTTCTTCGGCGAGCGCGTCTACTCCAGTCCCCGAGCTTCCACCGACCCCGGCGCCCGCTACTCCGATAGCACCACGCTCTCCAGCCAGGACCTCGGCAGCGATGAGTTCTTCGCCGGCAACGCCACGCACTCCAGCACCAACAGGCACCTCTCCGGGCACGTCTACTCCAACACCACCTCGTGTCGAGCACAGCCCGGTTGAGCTCGCTACTCCGCTCTCTCACGACGAGGAGCGCATCGACGCGTACCACGACAGCGAGCCGTTGTGGTACCGTACGATGGAGAACCTTCTCGGCGACCAGTTGGTGCCGGGACTGGTGCCTCACGACCTGGAGGACCTGGAGGCGCAGTTGCACCTTGCATGTGACGACGGCGAGCCTCGGTCGTTCGTAGAGGCCGAGAGACACGAGGCATGGCGCGCCGCGATGCAGTTGGAGATGGATGCGGTTGAGAAGAACCGCACCTGGGAGCTTCTTGACCTTCCTCGTGGCCACCATGCGATCACCCTTAAGTGGGTGTACAAGGTGAAGAGGGATGAAGCCGCGCCATCGTCAAGCACAAGGCTCGCTTGGTGGCACGAGGTTTCGTGCGGCGGGAGGGGTCGACCGGCGACGACCTTTTTGCTCCGTGGCACGGATGGAGTCCGTCGACTCCTCCTTGCGCTTAGCTGCCTGGAGGGCTAAGCGCGTTCATCACATGGACGTCAAGTCGGCGTTCATTAACGGCGACTTGAAGGAGGAGAGTCTCGTGCACCAGACCACCGGGATTTGCGATCCCCGCAAGGAGGGCAGGTACTCCGCTGCGCAAAGGCCTCTATGGCTTGCGGCGAGCGAGGCGTGGAATGCCAAGTTGGATTCCACACTAAATGGGATGGGCTTGAGCAAAGCCCGCGACGAGGCGACCATCTCACCGGCGGGGCAATGGAGAAAATGCCTGGCGGTGGGTGTCTCGTCGACGACTTGGTGATCACCGACACCAAGGATGTGGAGGTGGCGACATTCAAGGAAGAGATGAAGGCCACCTTCCGGATGAGTGACCAGGGCCTCTCTCCTTTTACACGGGAATCGAGGTGCACCAGGGATGATTACGGGATCACGCTTGACGGACCGCCCTCGCCAAGCGCGTCGTTGAGCTAGTTGGGCTCACCGATCGCAACCCGGCTCTCACTCCGATGGAGGAGAGGCTGAAAGTCGAGCCGCGACAACCGACGGAGGAGGTGGGCGCTTCTGTGCATCTGGCGTCTTGTGGGGAGCCTTCGCTACCTCGCCCACACACGGCGGACTTGACATTCTCCGTCGGCTTCGTTAGTCGGTTCATGCAATGGCGGCGACGACGGAGCACCAAAGAAGCTATATGAAGAGGATCATCCGCTTCGTTGCGGGGACTCTCGACCACGGCCTCTACTACGAGAGGTGCCCTAGGGCGGCACACTTCATCGAATGCATGACAACGACCACGCCGGCGACATCGACTCCAAGAAAAGAGCACGGCGGGATCCTCTTCTTCCTCGGTAAGTGCCTCGTTAGGCTGGCGCGGTCGGTCAAGCGGCAGTGGTGGCCTGGCCTGTCATTGCGAGGCCGAGTACATAGCGGCCTCCACCGCTTCGACTCAGCGCCTCGACTCGCTCGGCCTTGGTGATCTCCTCGGCGAGACACTAGAGCGGTGGAGCTCGGGGTGGACAAGCAAAGTCCGCTCACGGCCTGCAAAGAACCCCGTGTTCCACGAACGCAGCAAAGCACATCCGGGTGAGGTACCACTTCATCCGAGGCTGTTTGGAGGAAGGGAGCATCAAGGCGAGCTACATCAACACCAAGGACCAGCTTTGACACCTGCTCACCAAGCCCCTTGGGAGGATCAAGTTCATTGAGTTCTACTCTAGGACCGGGATGGTTCAACTCTCCCACAAGACGCGCACAAGACTTAGGGGAGAATGATGGATAAGTCTCATGTGTGGTTTGGTCTTTGTGGGTGTTTGTCTTTGCTCACATGGTCCTTGTGGCTGCATTTTACTGCTTTTAGGAGGACAGCATCTTAGACTAGAGGACAACATCTTAGAGGACAAAGATCTTTAGACTAGAGGACAAAGATCTTAGCTAGGACAGCATATTAGCATCTTAGACTAGCATCTTGGCATATGCTTGGCTAGCTAGCAGCCTATAAATATGTAACCCCAACCCCTCAGGTTGGTATGGCATTTGTATGAGTTTGTGTGAGAAATAGACAAGAAAATTGTCCCAACTCCTAGTGTCATCCTCTCTCGATGAGAGTAAGAATTCTCCTACTACCAAGAGTGAGAATTCAGCGACTAACACATGTTGTTTGCATTGCCTTCATCATGCGGATGTTCCAATGAAGAAGATATTATCCACCCCCTGACCAAAAACTTATGTATTCATATTTACAAATAGATAATTCCATCAATTAAAGAATAAACTGAAATGAGGATGTGCCCTGTTACCCAAATACTGAAAGATCCACAGAAGATGAATTGCAGAAAAATTAAACTACATTGAATCTATGACCATAAAATTAATTGAGTCAATAAAGGAGTACTATTACCTTAATAGACATAAGAGGAAAGTAGGGGACCCTGGGGATGACTTTTTGAACTTGCTATTGGGCAGATAAACTTCAAAAGATGGATATATCCCATCAATCTGCATTTCCTTGAGCAATTTGGTTATGTCATTAGAGGCTCCGTCAACTCTATTTAAGGTCTGATCAGTGTCACAAGTACCACTATGCTTCATTGTCCAAGGAACACCAAATCTTCCAACAATATATCCAAGCGATTTCAAATGCTTATAAGCCTGGAAGGCATCCCAGGAGCACCCATAATTTCCTCCAACAAGCTTTTCATAGATGCCTTCAATCCCTATGGTTTCATCCTTGTCACTGAGAAGAATCAGTGCACCTCTTTCAGCCAAGAACCTGCAATGGTTTCATCAGACAATAAGCCTTCACTAGCAAACTTGAGTACTCCAAAAACTAAAGTCAATGGCAAGCAATTCATGCATAATACGTTAGTAGTAAATGGCTTCAGAGATTCACGCAGTGCAACATTTATGCTGGTCTGCTGGATTCACAGCACACCATGGCTACAAGTCCAGTACAATCAAACGCTGCACAAATACGACATTTCATCGAACAGTTAGCGTACCCGATCTCCTCAACGTTGTAGTACAGCTTGCCAGCCCGAGTGACACCGGTGGTCAGCCACAGCTTGCCCCTGCTCTCCACCACCTCTGCAGCGCCGATTTCCTCCACCCACCGCGCGCGCGATGCCACATTCCTGTGCCCAGATCCGCAGAACCCAGTGAAGTCACAATCCCAGGACGAGGACGAGCCAACAGAGACAGAAAAGGCAGAGCATCTGCAAGCAAAACGAAGCACGTACCTGAACTGGAACCTTGAGGAGGCGGACGACGCAGCGTCAAGGAAGGGGTTGAGGTGTTGTTCCTCGCCATCGTCGTTAATTCCAACGGCGGGGGCCGGAGCTCGGCTCCTCGCCATCGTTTTGAAAGTTTTCCCTACTTCGTTGAACTCTAGAGTAACGACGCGGCTCGGGTCGGCCCAGGCCGGTAATAATAAACGAGCACTTTGGGCCCGCGGCCCGCCACTGGGTAAACGAGCAGTAAAGTTGGCTCTTCGGAGAATTAGAGACTCGAGCCAAATCATTTAGGCCTAGAACGCCGGTTTAATTGCAGCAAAAGATGCTCAGCCAAACCTATTACTATTCTAAAAAAAGAGAGCAAAACCTATTACTCTTTAACGGAACTAAAGGTGCTCTGAAAACTGTACACTAGTGCAAGAACTAACAGCATGTTCGTTTCGGCTGGATTGGCTTATAAGCCATGACTGAAAGTACTGCTGACTGGTTTGGTGTGAGAGAAAAATACTATTCAAGTCATGGATTATAAGCCAGATACGAGCAATCCAGCAGAAACGAACTGGCTAAGACGATGGCAAGGTGAGAGTTTTGGTACCCCTGCTGTTTTAGATCCTATTATTTGGATGCCTTTTCCGGATTCGATTACAAGAGGACATTTCTTTTTCAAGAGTGGCGGTTTAGCGAGCACACGGTATATATTGGAACAAGGGGCTCTCAGTCGTCATGAGGGTGATGCTTATTGCATCGTTTGAGGCCATTCGTTCTAAAACTCGTCCCAAAGAGAAGTAAAGTTGGTGGTCAAAGGGAGGTATCAGAAGTCCGTTCATCCCTGCTGCATTAGATACCCATGTTTTTGTTGTTACTACTACATTTTTTTGTACTCCGTATCTGTTATCATTTGTGGCCAATCTTGATAATGGCCTCGGTTGGGGAAATGTTGCGCATTTTGAAGAATTGTGCTGATGCAAAGATGGATGTTGAACCACATTTGGGACTGGAATGAACACCCGTACGAATCAAATTGCAAATTGAACAAAGGAGACAAGATAAATCACAGACTGCCACAAACAATACCCTTCTAATGCAACAGCCTGGAAGGGGCGGCGGCTTCAAAGATGGACCCAGCTGGCCTGGGCTGGGAGGTGGAGGGGCAAGCACACGCGATTGCTCCAGCACGAAGAGAAGGCTACTGTTGTTCTGTCAGCACTCAGAAACGGTCGGCCACCAGCTCTTTCTCTGCCACATGTCGCCAATCGCGTGTGCTTGCCCCTGGAATGTGCCGTAGTATACCTCCTCGGTCAAAAAAAAAAAAAAGTTAAACTTTTCTGTTTTTAACTGAGTTTATAGAAAGAGAAAAAAAACTCAACCTATTCTGCTTAAGACACAAGGAAATCTTCTCGTTTTAGTCGAGAAAATTTTCCAAACCTATGTTCAATAGCACCATTGCCATATAAGAACATGGCCAATTTTTAGATCTATACTTTGGAGTGGGACATACGGACGGATTGTTTTTAACCATAGGACTTGAGGATTGCTACTAGCGCCATGTAACCAGCCCGTCTGGAGACCTGCTCTGCTGTTTACAAATATCAACATTTATATCTCTAATTAGGTTTACTATACCATATTTGGTATAAAAAATATTGGTATTTTTATATAAATTTAGATAAATTTAAAATTGTTTGACTCTTCATAACATGATAATTGTATTCTTTTTAGAACGGGAGGGGTAGAATAGTATAAATAAGAAAAGAAGAACAGTAAAATGGGAACATGCAATCCTGATCAATGAATTGATGAGTATATATATAAATATTACCTTGAATATCCTTGAAGGAATTTTAGTGGTTCAACCTTGATTTTAAGAGTCGATGGTCTTAAAATCAACTTCCTAGTAGCACATGTAGCTCATAAGAAATTCAAAGATTATGAGAACTTTGCGCTATGCAAGTCATGACCAAAAGATTTGCTTTCTCTCATCATCCACATGATAGGGTGTCCAAATCGATCATGCCAAGTTTGGAATGTATCATTATTATGGAGAATTATATCAGATTAATGTATGTATAGTACAATTTAAATTCAAGGGATGAAATTTTCTCACAAACATGTTTGCTATATCCAGTAAGTTTAATAAAGAGAGGAAAATCCTCTTTATTATCTACATGTGTCTCCATATGAAGGCCATTCTTACGGATATCTCTATAACTTAATAGAATACAGATCAAATCAGGGTACAATAATGAATCCTCTATCATTATTTGTGTATCCATAGTGAGAACGACAGTGGCTCTGCCAGAATCAACTATCAAAGCATTGTGCCAAGTGGTGGTCAAAATATTTTCTTCTCTTCTCTTAAGAGTCTGGAAATATTCCATCTCCATAAGTATGATAATTTATGGTGTAATATCGACTAGGTACAATTTCTCCTCCATTGGATTGACATGAAACGATAGCTTGTCAATCATGATCTCCTCCCTCCCTCCTTTGCGATTTTGTTCGTTGTCTTCTCCACAAACCGCTCCTTGGGCTCTTCCCCGCGGTAGAACGTTGATGACGTGTAGTACTCCCTCCATCCCTATTTAAGTGTCACTATAGGATTCGTGCCGGTCAAAACTTTTTAAAGTTTGACTAAGTTTATAGAAAATATTAGCAACATTTATATCTTCAATTAAATTTATTATAAAAAACAAAATTCAACTATCTATCTAATAATACGAATTATGTACTATAAATATTAACATTTTTTATATATATTTAGTTAAAATTAAATATGTTTGACTTATCGGGAAGCGAGAACAACATGAAATATGGGACAGACTACTCCATCCCAAATTATTTGTCGTTTTGGGTTTTCATGCCGTAAGTTTAACTAGATTTATAGAAAATACGTGCAATATTTGTATCTCTAAATAAATTTATTTTAAAAATAGATTCAATGATCTATCTAATGATATTAATTATCTATTATAAATATTAATGTTTTTAAATATAAAATTAATTAAAGTTATTTTTCGAGAAAGTGAAAATATTAATTATTTTGGGACGGAGGGAGCAGGCACTAGAGGGAGTAGGCAGTAGAAATGTCCGTCCCAGTTGATTTTTTTCTACGCACGTTCTTACCGGGAAATTCCTGGGACGGTAGAAGAAAACACTACCCTCTACGCTGGCGCATGAACAGCATAGTCGCCCTACGCCTACTCGCCCACAGGTCAGGATGAGGATGGGTTGCCAAGCTTGACAAACCGGCAAAACCCCAAACGACTTCTTGTCTCGCAGCACAAACAACCTGATAGAAGACCCGTGACGAGTGATGGATCGGTGACATGACCAGATGACCCGATCTGACGGACGTGATGCGGACGGGGCGGCAACCCTTTCCTACCGGCTCTGAGGTGATTGGGCATCCGCTCGCGTATCTGCTACGACAACTCGACCAGCAACGACAACAAACAAGCATACTGTTCATTTGATCTTGTCAGACATATGATTCAGTGTTTTTTTCTCGCAACAAAACAACATCGACCGGTTTATAAGCCACAGTGAACAGGGTGGCAGCGCGTGTCGTTCGTCCATGCCGCTGCAAACTGACGACGCAGATGGCCTGACCCTGACCTTGACCCGGTGCAGCGCAACGGCAACGGCACCTTGCTGCGTTGCATTGGACAGCGGCGGCTAGCTCAGCAGTCTAGTCGACGACTGGACGGACCTGCGTGGTAGGAGCAGGAGAGGATAGGGAGGGAGCTGTCGTAGGGCGTAGGCAGGGTAGACTACACAGACACAGGGTGTGGTAGTGGTGTGCTCAATTTCTCAATGCATGCACTTGCGAGATGGACTACTCCTACCACTGAACTGATGATCAGGTAAGGTTCGCCGCCGTCACTCCGTTCAAGAAAACAGGCAGTTGGCGTTGGTGTTGCCGTTGCATCGCACGCAACTCCTGGCCCATGACCATCCGTTCTAGGATGTCCAGTGGATTAGCAGAACAACAACTCCGTTCAGACCAAAACAGAAGATGTGTACTACTCCTACTATACGCCGTGCAGAACACATCGGTTGCGAACTTGCAGCGAAAGAACCCTACTGTAATCTTTTTTTTTTCCATTTATATGTGAGCCAGGAGTACGCAAGCAATTGATAAATATAGAAATCATTGCTTGTGGATAGGGTCTGACATTAACTAAAAAAACCTTCCAAAGCAGCCTGGAAGCTTGTTTGTAACACAAAAGAAAATGATGGTTTAGGAGTTCATGATCTTTATACTCATAACGAGAGTTTGTTTTTTAAACATCTGCATAAATTTTTCAATAAATGTGCTATCCCATGGGTTCATCTAGTTTGAAATTCTTATTATACTGGTGCAAACTTTACAATTCAAAATAGAAGAAGGGGATCCTTCTGGTGGAAAGATGTCCTTAAACCGCTCAACTCCTTCAAAGACATGACTTCTGTAACAGTTGGTGATGGATCCACTTGTCTTTTCTGGCCAGATACCTGGCATGGTGATTCTTTTAGTGCTCAATGGCCTCACCTTTTCTCTTATACTAAAGAAGAACACATCCTAGTAAAGGATTTCATGGCTACAGAAGATAAGTCTGACTTCTTTCACATCCCCCTCTCAGTGGAAGCTCATGCCGAATTTCATCTTTTTCTTTCTGAATCAGAAGACTTCCATTTGAACCAGCTTAGGGATAAATGGTCTTATATATGGGGTTCCCTTAATTTTGCATGAAGGAAAGCTTATAAACAGTTGCTGGGCTGTATTCCAGTCCCACCCATATAGAATTGGCTGTGGAACTCAAACTGTCTACCAAAGAGAAAGGTGTTTTTTTTGCTAGCCATCAAAGATCGTTTGAGTACCCGTGGACTTATGAAAGTTACAACTGTGTGCTTTGCCATCTAGATACAGAGGAATCCTTAAATCATCTATTTCTGGAGTGTTCTTTTGCTCTGTCTTTGCTGGAATATGCTGGGTTTGGCCCATTTGATTCAAGATAATCTAATTGATTCAGTCTTCTTGTTTAGAACCCAAATTCACAAACCATTCTTCATGGAAATTATTATTGCAATGTTTTGGGTTATCTGGGCCGCTCGGAATAATGCAGTCTTTAGAAACCAGCAACATTCTTTGCAATCATGCAAGCAAGTCTTCAAGCAGGAATTAGCTCAAGTTAAACTTCGAGCTAAAGAAGATTTAAGTTTACAGATTCAATTATGGAGAGACAACTTTGTGTAATCCTACTCATTTTCTTTGTTACTTTCTTTGTTTCTTGAGCTTTTGTACCAGACATTCTCTGTACTTAAATTTTAATAAGATCCCAATAGGGGCGACCCTGTTAGAAACGATAGGCAATATAAACGACGAAGAACAGTAGATAAAACACAGTGGACACGAGATTTTAACGTGGAAAACCTTGTCAAGGAAGAAGGAAAAACCACGGGCACCAACCAACAAATCTTCACTATATCGGGTGAGGTTACAAACGTCGGGGATTTATAACTTTTCTTATCCCAAGACGACGGCTTACAGGAAGTATATATACCCAAGCCTCCCGGCGACGGACCTCGCTTCGCTCCGTCAGAAGTTAGCCTTTATCTTGTATATAACTGAATTTGGATCACAAGTCAACGGACCCACCTGTTACACTAAAAAAAAGATGCCTGTTGGCTGTTGCTGAGAGACAGAGAGAGCGAGCCGTGGGGAGGGAGGGGGATATGAAACACAAACAGCAGTCCGGTCGTCCTCTCTGAAGTCTGAAGCCTGAGCAACTAGCGGCCAGGCCGTGCGTCGCCGTCCTGCTCCTGCAGGCTGCAGCTGCAGGCCGGAGGAGCCCCCACCCGCAGCAACCGAATCGTTCTGCACAAGTGCAGATGCCACCGCACTGCTCCTCTCTCTTTGACCGGAGAGTATTCTCAAGTCACAAAACAACAAGCCCAGACGGCCAGCGGAAACGCGGAACACCGCACTGCTCCACAGGGCACAGACGCACAGTGGCAGTGGTGTGGTGGCCACCGGCAGCAACGGCGAGGAGCAACCCCCATGAGGAGACAAAGCTGCGACCTTTGCCCCTGCCGCCGGCTTGTCCGTTTCCCCGGAATAGAAGTCTCAATCAAACCCCTGTTCAAACCCTCCCTCCTCTGGTCCTCTGCCACCTGCCATGCCAACACGGTCAGGGTGCACCCCCTCCTCTGCCTCTCTTCCTGCAAGCGAGACGGAGAGCTTCGCGGCCCCGCAAGACCGCCACCTACTGGGGTTACTCTCTCCAACACAGTACTGTACAGTACTCCTCAATCAGCAGCATGTTCGGTTGGCTGGTTCATATCGTTACTGGTTCGTGAAAAAATACTGCTGGCTAGTGTGAGAGAAAAATACTATTTCAACTATAAATTTATAATCGTTTACGACAAACCACGATAAAACGAACAGCCGCAGATCACACACACCCGTCTCCGCCTTGTCTTCTTCCCCACCCTTCCTCCCGCCTCCGTCCTCCCCTACAAATTGTCTCGCCTATCATCCATCCTTGTCGCCAGCCCACTCCCTGCACAGTTGCACTTGCCACAGTATCGACCAACAACTGGTTGTACGACCTTGGCTCGCAACAGCGAGAGGAGACAGGAGAGGAGAGGGATGGTTCGTTCCGCTGCTGCCATGGAGGCGGGTCAGGTGCCGGACGGAGGGCGCTTATGGCTGTCGTCACCACCGGCGGCGGCGGCGCGGGAGGTGGGCGGGAGCCGGAGGGCCTGCCGTGCCCGCGCTGCGAGTCCGTCAACACTAAGTTCTGCTACTACAACAACTACAACCAGTCCCAGCCGCGCTACTTCTGCAAGACGTGCCGCCGCTACTGGACGCGCGGGGGCGCGCTCCGCAACGTCCCCGTCGGCGGCGGCACGCGCAAGGCCACGCCCGCCGGCCGCCGCAAGCGCGCCGCCCCAGCTCCCACGTCCGTGCCGGTGCCCGCGACCGCGTCGCAGCCCTCGGCGCTCGCGGCACCGCCTCCGCCTCCGCCGCTCCACGGCGGCTCGCTGCTGCGCCCGTACGGCGGCGGCGGCCTGTCGTTCGCCGCGCCGGCCCTGGCGTCGCCGCTCGCCTCCGTGGACCCGGACCGCCGGCTGCTCGACCTCGGCGGCAGCTTCACCTCGCTGATCGCGCCCGGGATGGCGGACGTCGGCGTCCACTTCTCCTCCGGGTTCCTGCTGGGCGGGCTCGCGCCGGCGGCCCTGCCTCGCGCGCCTGCCTCTGTCGCTGCTCTGCCGCCGACCCAGCAGCAGCAGCAGCCGACGGTGTCCCAGGCGTTGCCGGAGGGCGTGTTCTGGAGCATGGGGTGGCCGGACCTGTCCATCTAAAGAGCTCCATCGCCCTCCGCCGGCGCGCGCGCAGTGCATCGTCCGCCATCGGTGGCCGGCGAATGACTGCTGCTGCATCATCGCTAATCTAGCCTTTTTCTCTTCTAGCTGCTCCATTAACAGTAGAGTGTAGTGTTGCAATCCAGGTGATCTTTTTGGGAGTCAAGTCGTTTAGGGATCAGGAAAGAAAGTTGTAGTTCAGTCAGGAAGGAACTGTGAGAGAGTGATCTGCTCAGGATGTTATGAATCTCTGCATGCATGATGCTCGGTTGCCTGCATGAGCATGACCAATCGGTGGCACTGGCATCTTACCATGAGCATGCAGATTTTTTTTTTTTTTTTGGATCGAAAATGATGAGCGAGCTTATTGGTGCAGTGCTGTGTTTCCTGTGATTTTCCTTTCGTGTGCTCTTCTCCGGTATCGTTTGTCAGTTTATTTTTGCAGTTCTTCAGGTGAAAACAAATGTCCTATGTATGGCTCATGTCTTTTCTTGGTATATCGATGCTGGATTCGTTTAGTTTTCACCGAACACGATCAAAATGTAGCTAATGATACTTGATACGTGCATACGGAAACTGCTCTGATAAAGCCGTCTCCTTTTGGTTGCTTTGCACCTGTTGTTCCTTTCCCGTGTGAGAAACTGAGAAACCTCTGGGTCACCAATCTCCAGAAGAATCTGTTTTTGAACAGGAGGTTAGAACCTGATACGGGACACGTGGGGATTGACATTTCAGGAAACAGACTCGAATTTTGTTTTTCTAAGAGAAATGCTCCTGAGAAAAATGTAATTCTCGTTTTTCTAGGAGCAAAGCAGTTTGAAATTTCACTGGATGCCAAAAAAAAAAACAAAGTATCATTAAATTAATCTTGAAATATATTTCCTTAGGACACCAATTTGAGTCATAAATAAATATTAATAATGTTCTCTATGAACTTACTAATTAATTATAGAACTTTGACTCAAATCAAAACCAGAGTTACATCCTTCGTGACGGAGTTGGTAAGAATAAAGATGAGATTGTCTGATTTGTTCACTTTCAGGGTTTGAGGACTTGCAGTGGCAGAGGACAGGCCTACTACACGCAACAGCACTTGCATTGATTGCAAACTCCCTCCTCCGTCACAAAATAAGTGAGGATTTAACTTTCACACAATTTATTTGACCATTCGTTTTTTTAAAAATTTATATAAATATTATCTCTTTTGTTATTACTTATTTTATCATTAGAGATACTTTAATAATAATTTATTTATTTAATAATTTATATAAAATTTTGAATAATATGAACGATGAAACAAGAAGTCTAAATCTCAAAAACGTTATTTATTTTGGAACGGAGGGAGATAACTACTGGATCTCAAAGTAATAAAAGGGCAAGGCTACTGTAGTTCGTTTTCGAACACGTGTAGCGGACACGTTTAAACTGTTTACAGACTACAGTACGTATGCCCGTACTAACGTACGTGTGTATGTATGCTGAATTGCTGGTAGATAGAAACAGTATTATGAAGTTGTGAGTACCAGCATTGCTCTGTGTTCAGTTCAGAAATCAGTCTTCTTTCTCTGTTTCTCACACATCAGTATGCATATCAGTATATCACTTTCTTGTCTTTATCTAGAAGAATACCACTGTCTTGATGGTAAAAGCTACGTACGGTTGACTAGGCATGGCACTTCGATTTATCAGCACGATTCGCAAAATGCATGCATGCGTTAGGGGGGCATGATTCCGGGGGTAGTGTAGGTAATGGGGTACTTAATTGGGGATTAATTGACGTAAAGGGGTAGTTAATTGAAGTGTAGCCCGCAAATATCCTCTCACAAACAACGGAAATGCTCACTACATTGCGTCCGGACTAGTCCGCCCCTCCCACACTGCACCCCGCATGCTCCAGCCCGCACCGCCTACCGCATGCCCCCGTCCCGTCGCGCCTCCCCCCACGGCGCCTCCACCCACGGCCCGGTGCTCCATTCGTCACGGCAGATGATGTCATGCATCATCAAGCATCCTCCATGCTTAATCATGTGAATAACAATTGAAACGTTGCTTTGAAACATCTCCATGCGCCCGCCGTCGACCTCTTGCTAGAACGTAAAACATGCGAGACTTGATTCATCCATGCAACAAGATGATATTACTAGAAAGAATTTGGCGTGGTCCTAAAAGCAAAGTTGTGTTGCAAGCGTATATTTCAAGTATTTTTCAGATGTTTCAGAGGTATATTGCAAGTGTTTTATATCAATGTTGCAAAAATAGATCGGGATGTTGCATATGTTGTTGCAATGGCTATACACATATGTTTCAGGTATATGTTCCAAATGTTTTCATCTGTTTCTGATGTATTTTGCAAGTATTTCATCTGGATGTTGTAAAAGTAGATCTGGATATTACACATATATGCAAGTGTTTCAAGTGTTTTCAACGTATGTTGCAAGTGTCTTCATCTGGATGTTGCAATGGTTAGACATGTTGTAACAACCCGGATTTTCGTGCAACCAAAAATACGAGCTTTTTAAAATTTTACCTGCAATGTGTGAAGCATGTAGTCGCTAGGTCAAACTTGAGACAGACCTAGGAGAGTTTACTAATAAATTGTTGCATTCATCTAGAATTGATCGTAGGAGTGTGCCTTTATTCTTGAGTTGGTTTTGGTTTGAGTTTTGTTTGGTGTTTGGAAAGCACAAATCCATAGCTAATCCACCTTAAATCCCTTTTGATTTACCTCTCAAATCCCTTGAAATTCCTCTCATACCAATTAGCAAGAATGAGAAAATCCTTTTTCCTTTTCCCCTTCCCATCTAGCCCAGCTGGCCCACTCATCCTCTCTCCCTTCCTTTCCTCCTGTGGCCCAATGATCCCGCCAGGCCCAACCGTCCTCTTCCACCTCGCCCTTGTCCGGCGCGAAGCCACAGGCCAGCCAGCGCCTTGCTCGGCCCAGCCCAGCTGGCCCAGGTGGGAGTCGCTTCCCACAACCCTAGTGGGGTCAACGCGCCCCTGCACTCTCCAGGCGCCACCGCCCCGACTGGGAGCATCGTACCCCCCGCGCCCTACCCGCTCCGCCTCCCGAAGGATGCACGCCACGTGGACAAGGGTACGGACGTCGAGGATGCCCATCGCCCATCCCATCAGAACCCTAGCACGCGCCCTATAAAAGCCATGGCTGCCGCTCCCTTCTCTTCCTCCTCCAAGCGGCCGCCATTTCCTTCCCCGCTCTCTGCTCTGCTCCGAGGACGCCGCTGCGGTGCTGTCTTCGCCTCGCGCGCCGATCTTCCTTGCCATGCGGGCGCACTCGAGGAGTCGCACCACCCCGGAGCACGATGACCTCGCCATCCTCCATGGCCGCGCCGAGCTGCTTCTTCCCCCCTCGTGACGCCACCGTCTTCCTCTCCGAACCGCAGCGCCACAACCACGTCGCGCCCTTCTTCCTCGCCGGGTAGCAGAGCACCAGCGCGGGCTCCTTCGCCCCCGTTCTATAGTGGTCGGCCGCCTTCAGCTCCACCCCGACCGCCTCTGCTCCGAGCTCACCACGGCCGCGCCGACTTTGCTGCCATGCCGTTCCTCATCGCGACATCGAGCACGACCCTACGCCGTGGCGTCCCCTCCACCGAGCTGGCCGCGACCTTGCCACAGCCGAGCAGCCGACCTTGCTTCGACGCTGGCCAGCTCTCCTTCGCCAGCGACCCTGACACCGGGCCTCGTTGCGATGCGACTGCGGCCTTGTCACCGACTGCCATGGCAACTACCTCGGCCTGTCACCTCGCCGACCGTCTCTGCATCGGCCTTGCCCTGTTATCTTTCGCTGTGCCATTGAGCCATCACCACCACGATGTTCTCGACTCTAGCCGCTGCGACCCCTCGACTGCGATCCTCTTCGCCTTCGTTCCACAGTGCCTCCTCGCCGGCGCCGTACCTCCACTCTGCCGGCAACCCCTCTGCTCCGGGCAAACCATGCAACGGTCGAGCCTCCTCCATCGTCGGTGAGCCCCAAAGCCAAAGCTTCCACCTTTTCCCTTTTCTATCACCGCTCATGTCTGAGATCGGCCTTCGTGTCGTGTACTACACCATACAAGGAGGCTGCACCTTGCTTCTTCCTTAGCGTGGCTACCCTGTTCCGAGCTGCCGGCACTCAGTCGCCTCCCAGCCGCCTGGAGCCACGTCCAGCAGCAGCCAGTTTCCGACCATCTGCTGCCACGTCCAGCACGCCGTCGGCCAGCCACAACCGCACTGGACAAGCCAACAGCAGGCCGCAGCCAGCCAAGGGTGGCTACAGCAAGCCACAGCTGGCCCAAGCTAGCTGCAGCTAGCTGTAGCTCATCCTGGCGCTCCGCTGATCACCCGCAGCGAGCCTCGCCTTCCCCGCCATCATCAAGGTCGACCTTTTGAAACCCCGTCGACGCCATCCTCGACGTTGATACAGCTCCTGCTTTTCATTTCATTCATACTTGTCATCTATACTTGTTCGTACATGATCTATCTATCTATGTCTGTGCCGTGCCTTCGTGCTGGTCTATCTCTTGTGCTATGGTGTCTATCTCCGGTGCTATGGTTATGTGCTACTCCATGTCGTGTTGTTGAGTTGTCTGTTCTTTGTGTGTTTGTGTTGTTTATCTGTGGACCGAGCCTTTGAGTCAGCTGAGGGATCGTACCTCATTCGAACGTTTCGGTCGTGGGTTCGTCCCGCCGTGGCCGTGGCGCCGATCGTAACCTGACCCCTTGTTTTTAGTTGACTTTGTGGTGCCGTGATCATTGGCCCCTCCTACGGCTCTAGGACGTGGCCACTATGTGCTCGACATCGGTGCGCTTCCTACCCACACATGAAGAGCCCAACATGACCTAGTCTATAGGAGATGAACTAGGGGACGACCATCGTGGGATTTATGGAAGCCAACTTGTGTAGGTAAAGCTCATGGCCGCGAGTTGCCTTGCCATGACCATCGGGCTCTACCTCTTTCGCTCGTTTGTTCTCTTTTGCTCTTTTGTTCTTCCTAACCATCTTGTATGCTTATGCCACATTGACCGTAGCATTTCTTAGGTTCTCACAGTGACAACCACACCGCTATGAACCCTAGGAATAGCAAAGTGCTGATCTAGTTGCACATAGGTCGTGGTGCCCAATGGGTTGGTGTGGAGTGTCGTTTGTGGCGTTTGCCGAGTCAACTCTCTCTTGTGCATCGCTTCTTTCAGTTCCCATCCATTATCATGATGAGTGGATCGAAAGGTAGTGGACTATTGTGCCTCATTGCGTTCTTCAGTTTTTGCCTTTTGCCATGGCGACTAAATCAAAGAGTGGCAGATCTTGCTACCTGTGTCTCTCCTTTCTTTGGTCTAACTCTTTCAACCTTCATCCATTTACATGACGAGCAGATTGAAGGAATGCGGGACCATTCTTCTATCTTCTTTAGTTCTCTCCTTCTATCTTCGTCGATCTGGTAAGACGTGGATTGAGCTCTCCTGTTCCAACTTCTTCAATTCTTGTCAATTGCCATGACATGTGGATCGAAGTATGGTGGAACAAAAAATCCCTTTTCACTTGTTTGCATCCCTTAGTGTTCTTTTGTTGCGTTCTTGATTCCATTCCTTCGATTCCCGTCGATTGTTATGGCGAGCGGATCAAAGGAAGGTGAGTCCGTATTTTTTCCTCTTTCAACTCTTTCGTGCTCGAGCCCTTTTATGCTTGTACCTATTTTAGACCTTAGCGCTCTCTAGGTTCTCACGGTGACAACCGTACCACTAAGACCCTAGGGGTGTCTTGGTGCCATTTAGTGCACGTGGGTCAAGGTACCCTACGAGTGGATTTGGGCGCTCGTGTTCTCTTATGTGTCGCTCCTTTCCAATGCCCCATCTTTTGCCATGGCATAAGGATTGGAAGAAGTAGACCACTGCGCCCCACTTTTCCCCTCTCGTTCCACCCTCTCTTCGTTTCCCGTCAAGTGTAATGGCGTACGGATTGAGAGAGCCTGGAACTATTTCCTTTCCTCTTTAGCCCGCTTTGTTCGATCCCATCCTTAGGCATGACGATTGGATCAAAGACCGAACTATCAATGGTAGCTTGTAATATATGGTCATATGGCTCATGTTTTTCATTGGTGATTTGGTATGTTGATGCTGGAGTCTGTCCAATGGTTCGTGTATTCTTCGCAATTCATGGTATATATCAATGGTGGAATCGAACTAGGGAAAGCCGGCTCCTTTTGGTTCCTTCTCAATTCTTCCATTATGAGAAATCCTTGAGGCTGCAAGGCACCAATCATGAGAACATAATTATTTCTTTTAACACAAGATAGAGCCTGATAGAGAAAATTAAGGATCAAGTAGGAGTAGGATCTCTTCCAAGACATTTTTTTAAAGGAGAGCTCAGTTATACTGACTGAGAAAATCTTCAAACCTCGCTTTTATCAACGAGAGGCTATGGTGACCTAACCACTGAGCCACAACCTTGTTGGGGATTGGCATTTTAGGAAGTTAAGGGCTTGTTTGGATGATGCAGTTTTTGAAAACTATAACATCACAAAACTATTGTTTTATAAGCTAAAGAGACACAAAACCGTGGTTTAGAAAAAAGAGGTAATAAGTGGAGTTTCTAAAACTTCAAAAATACTACAGTTTTGATAAAATCATGGTTCTAGATGCTACAAGATTTGTTGCATCCAAGCAACTAGTAGCTTTTAAAAACCAAAGTATTTTGTAAAACTATAATATTTCTCCACTACTTCAAAAATACTTCGGATCCAAACAGGGCCTAACTCGATTTTTGTTAAGATTGCCGGATTCTTTTTTCGTTTTCAAAGTATCAGTGAACAAAAGATAAAATGGTAATGCTAGGAGCTAGCCATTCGTTCCATCGACAGTCACCCGGTGGGTCTGCCTCCTACACAAAAATATGGATTCGCCTGCTCTGCCTTTGTATCCTCATCCTTATTCCAAACGGTATGCACATGCTTTAATTCTGTCTTCCCCACTCAGTCAGACATGTATCCCTCTCTCTTGCTTCCCCTGTCTCGCTTGAGCTCCCATGCCACGGTAGCTCTTCAATCAAGTCCACATGACTGGCTTGAGCTCGGGGTGGTGCAGCACAACTCCACCTTGCAGCACGGCTCCTCCAATAAGATCCTCCCTCTTCTCCTGGTCGTGAGTCGTGACAACCTTGAGCTCGACGGTGATGGGCCTCGCCCTCGAACCCATTCTCCGGCTATTGTACGTTCAAGCCTCTGTGGGCGACAATTTTGTGGTATCCGATTTATGATGTTGTGTTTATTGTTTCTCCATGTTGCATGAGACTTTTAAGGGTGTAGCAATGGATATTTGAATGTTGTAGTAGATGAGTCATGTACCGTGGAAAGTAAGTTTTGATACTGTGATTACTTTTCTTTTCTTCTGAGTGTTGCAGCATCTTTTGAGTTTTGTTTTTTTAACTTCTCTAGGTTGTGGCAAGTGGATTTAATTGTTGGGACTACCTTTTTCAAATATTGCAACACTAAAAATTGTTTTTTCATATTACACGGTTGATTTTGTAATATTGCAGTAGACCATATAATGTTACTTATAGTACGTGATCTTCTTTTATATTGCGTTAAGTTATCTATTTTGAGATGCGGTTTATTTATTTTTATGTTCCATGGTTGATTTTGTTCACTACATGATTTGGGATTTTGAGCGATGTTGCCGCATAATCGACAACATAGTGGCAATATTTTAGTGAGGGCTATCAATTTTTTTCTTTTTTCCTATATTATTTGGGATTGAACGACATTACATGCAAGATAGATAGTACTCTATACATTCTAAATTATGGACGTGTTGACTTTTCTAAATACATAGGTTTTATTATACACTTAGATATACACTATGTCTAGACACATAGTATAGAGTAATGTGTCTAGAAAAATTAAATCGTCTTATGATATAGAACAGATGAAGTAAATGACAATAATGTTTTCGGTCGGAATTGAATTATCCGGATAAGAGTTAACTGTCCAGACGTCTGAGCGCGGGTTCTTCTCCGAAAATAAAAGGGTTGTATGAAAAACACAGGCATTAAACAAAGAGAGTTCCGGGCTTCGATAGTGCTCAAAACTAACCAGGACTACTATGTATAAAGTGAAAAGTCCAATGTATGTCCCTCGGCTATAGTGTTTGTTCGATTTTCTTGTCTGAACTATAAAAATATTTTTTTACCTCTCTCAACTTTTAAAACTGTTTGGTTTTGCAGATGTGATGTCATGTCAGAGAGGGGTAAATCTTACAAAGTTGAAAGTTTGGGGAGTTAAATCAGATTAGAAATATTTTTAAAAATATATCAAAAAATTCATAAAACATAAATTACAAAAATTATAAATTGACCTAATGATGTAGTTATAAGGCTGTCTCTAATAGGAGACCCATTGCGGAACCCAAACTTAAAATGGGTCTCTAACACAATACATATAGCATCCAATAGAGTACCTATATGGAAGACCCATTTTGGATGCATGGAGAGGCATAAGCTGAATCTGAATATCCTCTCTCCTGTAGACCCATTTGTAGAAAGCGTTGTTTTTTGGGTATTATTGTTGGAAAAGACCAAAAATAAGTATTAAACTCTTTGCTTATAGCGCTACCTAAAAGATAAATGAGTCTTATATTTTAGATCGTGATTATTAGAGACAGTCTCTAGAAGCTCCACTGCTGCTTCTACTAGTCCGGTTTATTCCTTTGACGGGACGCCAGTAAAATCATCATCAAACGAAGGGTTCTGAGCTTCGAGAGTGGTCAAAGCCAACATAGACCACTATATGTAACTCTGCAAAGCCCAAAAAGCCCAGATGGTCGGATGGAGTCACGTGGATGGCACCGTTGTCCGTTGGCGCGCGCGCGCCAAGCACCCAAGGCGGCGCCGGCGCAGGCAGTCGGCTGTTCGCAGTTCGCAGCCGCACCCGTGCCATCAACCTGACGCAGGCGGCGGAAGCGGTCCTCTGCGTCTCCGGCAGCTTCGTGCGTGCACCAGGGAAGCAGGGCAGAGCAGACGGCCTGGATTTGGTCCGGGCCAGGATGAGGATGGTTTCCGTTTCGTGGCTTCGCCGGCCTCGTCGCGCCGTAATGATTCGCAGCGACACGACACGAGTCAACCAAAAATAGCTAGCGTGGCCTCGCACCGTCGCACGCACGGGTCGCTCCAACCGCCAAAACGGCGGTGCCGTCCTTAGCTGCAGCGGCTGCGCGCAGCCCCGGTCCCTCGTCCCTCGTCGCAGGCAGCCCCGTCCCCGTCCCCCGCGCTCCCCTCGTGTTGGGGCTCTTCCTGTTCTTCAGGCGAGCAAACGATTCGATCACCGCTCGATCGCGCGCTCATGATCCATTGATTTGTTTTCTTTTCTTTAACCCGATCCGATGATGACTACAATGGCTGTTAAAGATCAGGAGATTGATTAATGCATACGGGTGATACATTATCTGAAACGTGCATGCCATGGCTGCTGCAGGACGTGGTCATGGAGCCCCAGCCCGGGTCGCCGACGTCGCCGCCCTTCTCTCCGGGCACGACGTTATGGGACAATGCCAGGGCGGTAACACCGTCGGAAGAAACGGCAGCGCCGGACGAGCCAAAGGAGGAGGCGCCGGACGAGACAAAGGAGGAGGCCACGGAACTGGAGCCAGCCAGGAAGTCGACCGCGTCGTCCTCCTCCTCTTCCTCCTCCTCGTCCGCGTCGTCGGCTGATATCTCGTGCGACATCGACATTGTCGAGCTCGTCAACCCGTTGGCGGCGGCACTGCCGGTGCCGGTGCCGGTGCCGGACGACGAACACGGCGCGGAAGCCAAAGCGGTCGAGTCGGCGATGCCGGAGGACGAAAGAGCCGCTCCCACCGAACACGGCGCCGAGGCCAAGCCGGCGGACTGCGCGATGCCGGAGGGCGGACAGGCCGCTCCCGCGGTACACAGCGCGGAGGCCAAGCCGGATGACTGGGTGACGTGGCCGGAGCCGCCGCCTCCGGCCGTCGACGACTCGTTCGCGTCGTCGGACGGCGGCGGCGGATCCGGTGCGGCACCGACGGAGGCGCCGCCGCAGGTCCAGACGGTCTCGCCGGCCAACCTCGGAGCGGCGGGAGCGGGGGCGGGGGCGGCCGGGGCCAGCGGGTTCGACCCGGGGAGGATCCCGGCGTCCGTGTTCCAGCACAGAACGTCGGTGTCGCAGGCCGAGTGGAGCATGGCGTCCAACGAGTCGCTCTTCAGCATCCAGGGCGCCAGCGACCTGTACCCCGGCAGCAGGTCGCACTTCGACTTCTACTACGACGAGGCCATGGCGGAGGCGGCGGACTCCAAGCTGCCGTCCCTCGCGGAGGGCGCGGAGCCCGGGGACGCGCCCGAGTCCAGGGAGTTCGCGGCGCCGGGCAGCGCCGGGCGTGGCAACGCCAAGAGAGCCGCCGTGTTCCGGCAGCACGAGAGCAGCTCCGGAAGCAGCTCCAGCAACTTCTCCTTCGCCTTCCCAATGTACTGCACTGCACCGTGATGCCCGTTCTTGATCTTGTCTTGTCGGCAACGACCGTGCAAATTAAGCAATCACCTGCATGCAGACTGGCGGAGACGTCGCCGAGGAAGAAGGACGTCGTCAACAGCGCGCTGTACCAGCCGCTGGAGAAGGAGCGCGAGCAGCAGCCGCCGCCGCAGCTCGAGCCCCCCGTGTCGGCCTTCATGGAGATGACGACGGAGGAGGAGCGGCGGAAGAGCGACACCGGGTGCTGTTGCTGCGGCTGCTGCTGGTTCGATTGCTCCTGGTGCTGTCGGTGCCCGTGGTGGCGATGCGGCTGCTGTTGCAGCTGCTCCTGCCCCAGCTTCTGCCGGTGCAGCTGGTGCCTCTGCTCATGAGAGAAATTGGCATTTGGATCCGACAAACTTTGGTGCCAAATGGGAATTTTAGATGGGTAGGTATAGTCCCTTGAGAGGTTAGATCCCATTCGGCGCCTTCTGCTTGTGTTTTCGGAGGATTATTTGGCAGACAGGGTTTGGCATGTGCACGTCAGCTGACACAGTGTATACAGTACACAGTGTACAATGTTGAGAAGGAATGTAAGTTCAAATGAATGATTTTGCTAGGCTGGTTGGTATATTAATGATCGATTAATCTCCTTGCTGTTCCATGTACACGAGCAAAGAACGTCACGTCACATTTAGCAGGTAATAGCAAGATGCAGGTACAATTTTCAACAAGTAAAATATCTAAACAAATGATGGAGAAACACAAAATATAGTAATATAGTATAGATGAAACAGAGACACAACCATATACTTGCCGCGTACAATATTTGCCCTGATCGCTTGGCTGATAAGCTATGGCTGAAAGTATTGTTGCCTGATTTGTTGCGAGAGAAAAATACTATTCGTTTGCAAAGTATATGTCAGCAAACAAACCAGCTCCCAATTGTGTAGAAGGGGCTGCTATGTTAACAAAACCACAAATATCAGTCACGCAGATAATTTAGTTATGTAACTCAAACTTGCCTATAAGTATGCATATATAGACAGGATTACTACTGCCAGGTACCCCACGGCCATCTGATATCTGGAAAGTTCTGCATACAAATTGAGATTGCACCTTGACGGACAGCATCAGCTGATTCAGCGTGGAAAAGGACAGTCACCTCACACAAAGGTGCACAAATCTCAAACAAGGGCAAGAGATGAGAACAACTCCCTGGTTGCGGCACATGAATTAGGAGCTTCTTCAGGTAACTTCCAAACTGACTACCTTTGCATAGGGCGAGATATAGTTTCAGTTCACATGAAAATCTCGGGGCCAGCTTGACTTCACTAATGCTGGCAAGCATTCTCAGAAGATAATCTGGGTTCACTGCTTCAAGAAGTTCATATAGACTTGCAGACTCAGGTAGCTCAAGCTCCAATGTCCTGATACCTCGATTGTCTATGAATACTGGAAAAAGGGAACTAAAATCCAGTGATTCTATGCGAAGATTATCTTCAAGCACATCTTACTTGAAGAGGCTCAGCAAGCTTCAAATTTACGGTCTGCAGAGAAGATAAAACAGGGCAGAAGTTGCTGTGATCAAGGTTGGAGCAACCGAAAAGAAACTACTGGAAACGATTCTAGCCTGGGTGGCTAGCGAATGAGTAGTGATGTTATGCCTATGCCTCCTATGAATCTTGAAGATCTGATGCTGCATGTTCGTGTTGCTGTTCTTGAACTCTGTTCGGAAGAGGTCTGAGAGCGGCGTCACAAGTGACAATATGTGGACAAGGGTCTCATTGTCACATATGAAACTGGCACCGCCAAGATTGAGCACACAGATAATTTTAACAGCCAAAGCAATAGCCGCAGCTTCCGCCATGAGGACCGATGATACAGCAGGGAACAACAAAAACATGTTGGTTGCAGCTCACAGTTTTTTCACATTAAAAAATCACATGCACCATAATTGAGCGACACTTACTGGAGATATTTTTGACACCAAATCAGAAAGTTCAGACAATATAATCAACTTATACAGCCTGCTTATACAGAGTAGAGGTTAGGGGTTTGGGTAGATGGTATGCAATCCTATCAGAATTGTCATTCTGGAACCTTTGGCAGGCGCGCCTCGAATATGCCTTGAACTTTGAACACATATTATCACTTTATTCTAATGAAGGGGGGGAACCTTTTTTCTAAAAGAAAGATAATCAACTTAGACAGCCTGCTACTTTCTGTAGATACCTCATGAAAAAAACATCGTGCCTTTGTTTGCATACACTCCTCTCTCCTCTCTGTAGAACGCAAGGGCAGGTCCAACCCTTGTTGTCTATTGATGACCATCCAGTGAAGAGTCAACCGTACAGTATGATCCCGGGCGCTACTGTTCAGTTCTTTTCTTTTAGCAAACCAAGCTTCTTCGGTGCTGCTTGATACATGGTAGCTGATGAATAAGAATTCTATTCAAAAAAACTGTTTAGTCGTCAAAAGTGTTTCAATAAAACCCAAGGCCGGGCAGGGTCTTCAGAATTCAGATCAGTTGTCCAGTAACTTCCCGATGTTGAGAAAGAAGATACAAGGGTTCCTCAATCATGAGGAAATCATTTGTGTACCCTTCAATGAAAAGTATCAGATCAAGATTCTCATCATGGTATTCATGCCACAAACGAGTTCTCTCATTTTCAGAATACATGGACAATTTCTGAAACACGAAACAAACTGTTAATAAAGAGGCATAAGATATAGTAGCATTCATGTCATCAAATATTAAGACAAAATGAAACACAGTGGAAAACCTTCCAGTGGGTTTACCTGACCAAAACTGAAAATCAACACAGCTCCAATAAGCAGACACACTCAATATGAGGAGTATGAGGAAACATATCCACAGGAATTACACTCTTCAGTTCATAGCATCCTCTCAAATCTTTCTCCTCCTTCAGTCAAATTATTGAAGCAGCAACTAAGTATCACAAGAGAACTAAAATATCAAAAGGTATTGGTTATGTGCCAATAGGAGTAGGACAAAACATACCACGCCATGACATAGGTAGTCCAAATCCCGAGCACAAGTAGCTGGATTACATGAGACATACACTATTCGAGGAGCTTTAACTTCTAACAGCCACTTGATTAACTTCATGTGCATCCCAGGCCGATTAGGATCTGTATAATTCATTGTTGTCAGTTGGGTTATGAAGCAGACTAGAATTACAACTGATCCAGCATATAGCTTCATAAAGTTTGAAACTTCATTTCATGTTTGTTGTATATAAGTGTGACACTCATCAGGCTGCATACCAAAGATGTTGTTGCCTGTAAGTAGCTAATGAAAATACTAAATTAAGGCAGATTTAGAAAGAACTGTTGCTGTCAAACAAATTTTCTAGGGAACATCATGGTGTAATTAAAATTTGAATGCCAATGAATAGTAGCAGTATATGAACCAATACGAACCTGAGATGATTATGTCAGGCCTTGGAAATTCCTTCCCGAATGATTCATTGATTTTATTGAGGTCCCCTTGAACAAATGTTGCATTATTGATACCATTCAACTTGGCATTCTTTCGCGCATCTGCAATGGCTTCAGGGACAACTTCATATCCATAAACATGCTTTGCCCTGAGCCAAGCAGAAGTGTGTTTACTAAAAATGGTTGCCATAAAGTGGTTTATTGTAGTAGCAAAATGGTTTATGTTAACCAAGAAAGCAATTAGACTCTCATAACTAGTAATATATGTCTCACAGAATATGTACACCACCACCACCAACAACAACATAGCCTTTCCGTCCCAAGCAAGTTGGGGTAGGCTAGAGTTAAAACCCACCAAGAGCCCCAAGTCACGGTTCAGGCACAGAATATGTACACCCAGGAAAAAAAAACTACCTTCTGGCAAGGGTCAAACCAATGGTTCCAGTTCCACAAAACAAGTCAAGAACAATTTCAGAGCCATCTCCTTTAAGCCCAGCAGAGTCTTCAATAAGCCTGTAAAGAACATCAGCCTGCACGAAGTCATAGCGGGAGAGGGGCTCAGATCATTAAAGGCCAGGAAGGGACTTCATTTCAACATTCAAATTTCTGCCATTTACTGGTCTTCTCTCATCTATATGAGCATACAAGCTCATTTTCTGCATATACAGTTCTTATTTAACTTATGCTCTCTTTAGTTCTTTTCATTCACCATACTGAAGAGGGGAAAGAAACACAAGATGATTGGAGAGAAACATCATGGTGGAATGGTACGGTTGTGATAAGAAAAAAAATGCAATAAAATGTCGATTCATCATTCAACAAAAACAAACCTGTTTTGTATTAGTCTGAAAAAAGGAGTTGGCAGATATCTGGAATGTAAGTCCTCTCAACATCTCTGTAATGTTTGGCTTCCCGTACAAGGTATATTCTTGTTCACCCACAGATGTATTGCCAACAGATGAGTTCACATTATTTATGACACTGACCTGCATTTACATTACAGAATGTGAATAATGGAGGCCCAAATCTGGAAACCAAACTAATTAAGGCCTGTTTGGAAAGGTAGTTTTGTCAACCAAATCCCTAGGATTCACTACAAACTTGAGATAAATCTTAAAAACTCCTAGATCATTCCTTCCATTCCGAACAGACCTTTAATTGGCAAAAAAAATAGAACAGTCCTTACATAAAAGAGCTGTTTTAAATTATAATATCTATCATCACAAAAGTAAGTAGCTTAAGAATATTTTTGTCATTATTAAAGTTCAGAACAAAAAGGAACCAATTACATACCACTTCAGGTATTTTTGTGATTTTGTCAACAAGAGGCATCAATAGATCTGGTTTATAACATGACGTCACAAAATTGACCATTACTTCTGGAGTTTCAGTGCTGAAGTTTCTGGAAAAAAAACAAATAAAATGGAATCTTTAAAGGAAATCATCACACAAAATGATTTGCTCAATGACCAACAAAAGGATTAATGGTAGTTTACATGGACATATTATTCCCTTATCAACATTACTTGAGTTTTAAAAGGAAAATGTAGTCAGAACATCTTCCTATAGATAGAGATATATGATCAAGCAGCTAACAAAGCAAAAATACCAACTTGATTAATTGTTTAAATATCAAAACACATTATCACAAGCGCTAGGTGCTGGTCAGAGGTCAAGCTCCACCTAGCAGCTAGGTGAGACTATGATGTTGTAATTTTCAGATGTGGGTAGAGTGATGGTATGTTAAATAAAAGATATTTGGTACATCAAAACAAAGAATTTGACATTATATTACAACCATAAGTTCCATGACCATAGTTTGTCTTTCTTCATCTCTAATTTATCCCACATTGCCAAACTTGGATCAAGTCCTAAACGCCCTAGGGGAGAAAACACCTAGGTTATTGTGCTGCCCTGCCTAGAGCCCTATGCACCACCTTTTGAAACAGAGCTGACGATCAAAACATGTGTAGCATTGTAAAAGCACATCTTCTGAATTCAACTTAAAATGTTATATTTGTTTAATGGAGTGAGTCTTGTATATGCATTTTTTATAGTTAAATTCTAGCAATTAGAATGTACTATGCATAAAAATGGCATATTGGCATGCATGGAATAGATGGTATCAGACACGCGAGTGTGTGACACTAAGATGAAAAATAAAAACAGAATAAATTATATTCAGGTTTCAACCAGCAAAATGAGATATATGAAAACACTGGCAGAACATGTGAAAAACACAAGATGGCATGCCATACCTTCCGGTTCTTATCATAAGATGCTTGAGAAACCCAACATGCTTATGGACATCATAAGGCGTGAGGCCTATGGCAGGATCCATCCAGGTTTCTTGAACAACTGCAAGAACCTATGGACATTAGCAACTAATCAATTCAGCATCCCATATTGTCAATCAAACAATAAAAAAGCTATGCGCTATTCACCCACCAATCACAATCAAGTGACATGATCACCAAGTAACAATCAACCAACCACATTAACATAAGCAACAAAATGCTGTTTAATAAACAACCTAGCTTTGACATAACCTCCAAGCCACATGGTTCCACATTTCTAGTCCAGAAAGATTAGAATACAGGTACCAGCTATAAACAATATGTTTCCACACATAAGCAAAACCCTCCTAGCAGATTATCAAATACAGCTACATATTTTTCTGATGTAATGTTTAACACCAATCCGCAACTCCATTAACTATGTCGATTGCAGACACTGCCTAAGCAACCCTGTTCAGACATTATCCTATGGAATGTTACCGAAATCGACAACACTAAACCTGAATATATCATCAGTTTTTTTTTTATAGGAGATTCACTCTGCTTTTAAGAAAGCAAATAAGTCTGATACAAAGCTGGACTACCAGCATTCAAAAGCACAGTAACATACTACTAGGAACCAAACATATCATAATTTTTTTCTAATAAAGCAAACTTCCTACATCACAATTAACCAATTCATCACCTTATCTGCTGGCTCACTCTGCAGAAAACATTTCTGCACATGTAGCACCTTGTCAAAGAACCCTGGTGCGTGCAGTCCAAGCGCATATCCATCAGTTTCATTTGTTTCCTGCTTCACCTCCACCTCCTCATCCTTGTCCTTCAACTCTTTTTGCACCCATCTCTTCGTCCCAAACGAGAACTCCATCTGCAACAACAAAAACACAAAATGGCATGAACATCATTAGCATTCAAAACGCCAAAACCAATCCACCATAAACCCAGCAGTTAACAATTATAGTACAAACTTGATACGATTAGATTTATAAGCAATTGTACTGTCCACTACACATAAGTTTATAAGCATAAACAATATAATATAAAGTAAATGAATGGTCAAAGTATAATCTACGAGACCGTGGCATTTCAAACTCCACCTTATAAAACGGAATGGAGGGAGTAGTATTCAAAACGCCAAAACCATCCACCATAAACCCTGCAGTTAAACCTCACCTTGTTTCTGTACCGCAATATCTCGTCGCACGGCACGATGGGTTTGAGGATCGCATCCGGCTCCGAGCTCTCCAGGCGCTTGGGATCAAACTTGCCAAAGTTCACGAGCAAGTCGCGAACCTGGAGATGCTTGTGGCGGATCTGCGCGGCGTACGCGAGAGACTGGGTCTTGCAGCCCCCGCAGTCAGCAGCGAGGGGGCAGGGCGCCTCGACGGCGTCGTGGTGCGGCTCGAGGGTCCTGAGCTTGGCGGCCTCGGCGAAGGCGCCGCGGCGGAGGCGGCTGACGCGGGCGACAAGGCGCTCGCCGGGGAGCGCGCCATCGCAGAGCAGGACGAAGGTGGAGCCCGCGACCTTGCAGACGCCCTTACCCTTGAAGGCGAGCGCCTCGCAGGTGAGCTCGACGGTCTCGCCGCGCTTCGGGAAGTAGACCTTGCGGGGCGGAACCGGGGACGGCGGCGACTGGGATGCCGCGGGGGTAGGCGCAGGCGCTTCCGGCGCTGCGGCGGCCACGGCGAGGAGGCGGCGGCTGTGGTGGAGGGGGACGCCGCGGCGGAGGCGGCAGATGGTGAGCGGGGTGACGGCGTGGGCAGCCATGAGTGCCTGGCTGCGGCGGCGTGGTGTGGAACTGTGGATGGGCAATGGACGGTGGAGATGGCGCGGGAAAGAATGCAACAACGGCGGCGTACAAGTGGCCCCGCACCTCCAATCAGTTGAGCAATTCCAGGCCCATAAGCATGGGCCGAAAACCACTGAAAATACAAAAATGGGCCGATGTAAGTATTGTAGAGATTTTAAATCTTTTTATTATACTATATACTCCACGTCTTATTACTTCTAAAATTTATACCGAATTATAGAGCATTCTATGTGGTATCTATATTAAATTTAGCAAAAAAATGTTAAAAAGGGATAATACAATTTGAGGAGAAACACTTTATTTAGGTTTAATCTATGAGTACATGTATCATTTGTGGTGCAGCGGTGTTGTGTAATACATAGTGGCGGTGTTGTGGTACATGGAGACACACAAAATAACTCGGCACTATATACAAATGCTAATATGTCAAAAAATAAATCAAAACCGCCACACGGTAGTGTGTGTACGGATGTGTAAAATATCTTTTAGAAACAAAGATAGTAATGCATATATACATATACACACCCTCGCGTTACCTTACGGGCACTTCTTGAGACGACATATCTACACATACAAATGCTCATCACATACATATACACACGTTGACTTCCCCATATGAGCACTTCCGAGCTAGCGTACCTTGAAATTGAAAAAGTCATCATAGTTGACTTGCTATCAAAGAGCACATCGTTCACCACTCTCACGTACCCCTATACGTACTTCTGAAAGATTAGGTCAGAACATCTTGAGATTGATTAATTCACCATAAGTGCCTCACAAGGGGCTATCGCCCACCATTGAAACTACGAGAACCTCAAAAAAATTAAGCTCCATAATTTCAAAATGGACGAAAGTCACCACAAACGTCTCGCTAGCCGCTAAAACTCATATATAAGCAGCTTCAAGAGACTAGACTTGCATATCTCAATATTGACGAAGTCAACGTAGACACCTCGATAGCTACTGAGAACCTCATAATAAAGACTGAGCTGATAGATCTAGAGATCCATAGACATCTTGCTATCGAGAGGCACGTCATCCACTAGTGAATGAATAATGTTGTTGGATCCTAGATTAACCCTAGATCTACATGCGCCTCTTAAAAACTAGATTAGCATATTTCAAGATCCACAGGCGTTCCGCTATCAAGGGGTACATCGTCCAACGGTGAAAAAATAACATCATTAAATTTTATAATAAACGCAGAAAATACAAAAATACGAGCACCCCGTGTCCATAGACGCCTCGCTATCCAAGAAAACATCAGAAAAAATAGCGCTGTTAATTTTAGAATAATTTTAAAAAATACGTGCACACTCGAATCATGTTGAGTATTTGAATCTTGGCAGCAGTGGCGGAGCCACAGGTATGCCGGGTCCTGCGAAACCAGCAGCAACTTAGTTTACGTAGTCATATGTATACGCCGTATTCGTAAACAAAAAACAAAAAATATCGGGATCACATCACGCCACCACGGAAGGACGGGAGGCCCATGTGACGCAGCCCACGCGGCAATAGGCAAGTCCAAACATCTACTGGGTACACGATGTTTCCGGTTCCTAATTAATTAATCTATAATTTAGACCTGAGGACGGAGGACACGCACGCCGCCTGACGGCTGACCCCTAACGCACAGACGCCCTGGTGCCCTGCCGCAATGCCGCTGCCGCCCTCCGCCCTGTCTGCTGGATTGGATTGGAGGCTTGCTGTCCATGTCTCATCTCATTTATAGTCTGCACGGCCACAGCAGTAAGGCTTACCATCTTGATTCGCTATTTCATTTAGGTAAAATTTAATCTTTGCTCTTCGATTTCTTCTACTCTTCATCTTTCTACAGAAAATTGCCGTTTATTTTTCATAGCTATTTGCTAACATCACAAATAGCAAATTGTTTAATTATTTGGCAATGTGTTTTTTAATATTTATGCAGGTATGAAAAGAAACTCAAATATTGCATCTCTTTATTTTAAATGCTTTACCAACATATGTAGGGTAGTAAAAAATAGAATTTAACCCGTTCATGCTTACTATAACTAGTTATTTCGGTTTTCTATTCGCTGCTTTAACTACAACACTAGCTCTATTTATTGGCTTGCTTATTTGAAATGAATTGAAGGATCTTTCTTTTGGATTGGATTCCTGGTATTCTAGACTTTTAACTATCGGTATGACTTTTTAACTGTTTATATTGTAACGCGTTGAATAAAATAGTCAGAAAAATAGCATTATAAGTCAGTGGTACTCTTTTATGCCTATATTTCAATTATCAGTATGACTTTTAAACTATTTATATTGTATTTAGTGGATGGTTTCAACTTAATTCATGAATTTAAGCCTTATCGTGTTACTTAGTGCATATATACCGAATCACGTTGTCAATTTTATAATTATTACTGAATTGCTATAATAAATTTACCAAATTTGATATGAAAATTTTTGGACGGCATATTCTAAACTAAAATCTTGGATTCACCACTGCTTGGCAGGGCGGTGGACAAGTTCCACTAAAAAAATAACCAATTGAGCCATGCTTAGCTCATGATATACGCAAAATAATTTGCCACAACATAAATTCTATGTATCCAAAAAATAGTGCCGTGTAGCATGCTGTGGTAATACCATGATATAAGCAAAATATCTCGCCACCACAAACGCTGAGAGAACCACGAATCACCATGCAGCATGCTGTGGTATAAGGAGGGAGTACGCAAAATAACTTTAACTATACAAATGCTGAGATATCCAAAAGTTGCCACGCGGCAATGATGTGATATACGGAGATACACAAAATAACTCACCAGAGCGTCTCAAAAAAAAAACTCACCAGACCATAAATGCTAACATATCCGACCAAAAAAAAAAACCAGGCGGCAGTCCTCTGCTTTACGGAAATGCACAAAAATAACTCGTCAGTGCATAAATGCTAAGATACTCAAAAAGTCAAAAGTCCATATGCCATAGTGTGTTACTCGCGGATACATAAAATTATTACTCCCAACTACACAAAATGCTCGAATATTAAAAAATTGCTAAGCGACAGTGCTATGTTCTAAGAGATCTCCGACCGAATTTCTTAAATCGGCTATCTAAATCCTCATTTGAATAGTCATTCTAATAAAATACATTATTTATATTTCTTCACCCTTAAATAACTTATCTATATCTTCAATGGCACTTTGAAGAGCTAGTTCTACCCTCTATATGGCGAGCAAGAATCCGGAATATCCGAAGATTAAGTTGAAGACCCTATTAAAGGAGATTTTTTAAGAAAATCTGTAATCCTATCAACAATAAGGGTTAGTTTAGTAGGACTTCGGCTCCTCCAAAAAGTGTTTGGCTCCTCTTGCAGAGCAGCTTCTTTGATGGGATTGAAACTTTAAATTTTTTTGACAAAAATATCTTCAAGGATAGTTTTATAATATTTTGTATCAAACTTATAAGGAGAAGCCTGGAGAAGCCATATCTTCACCTGACTTCTCATTAAAAAACAACTCCGGCTTTTCCAAAATTTTTGTAAGGAAGTTATTTTCTTAGATGGCTGTTTGGCACGGCTAGAAGGTACTCCCTCCATACTAAAAAATTGAGTCGTTTTGGACAGCAACACGGTCTACAAAGCATAACTTTGACTACTTACTTTTATAAAAATATTTATCAAAAAGTGATATATGTAATTTTTTGTGAAAGTATTTTTCAAGACAAATCTATACATATGGTTTTCACATTTCCAAACTCAACAACTTAAAAGTTATTCATGATTTATATTCTCAATGTTTGACCCAAACCTTATCCAAAACGACTTTATTTTTTAAGTACGGAGGAAGTACTCCTTAAGAGTTATGTTGCAAGATGGGTTTATGTCGGGTGGCCTTGGAAACCGACTGTCTCCAGGTTGTGCAATTGTGGAAGAAGAAGGAGTCACAAAGATCCATCATTGATCCTATTCTAAAGGAGATGGAGGAAATTAGCCTTGCCTTTCAAGAGTTTTCTTTCTCTTTTATTAGTAGAAGTTCTAATAAGGTTGCACATTTGTTAGCTCGTCAGGTTTCTAGTTCACATTGCTCAGAGGTGTGGCATGTTACTTCAGCATGTGTGTATGACTTGATCATGGTTGAGGCTTCGGCCGGCTGATTTATGAAAGGCAAGCAATTCACAAAAAAAAAAGAATCTAGAGCTGAATCCGTGGTAAAAAGATCTTATAAAGATATAAAGAGGCTCTTAGATTTGTTTTAAGTCACCATCAATGTCGGTTACAGTGGGTCCACCGTATTAGCTACAAAGATAGAGGGTACCTCTATTCCAAATTAGGAGTACCAAAATATAGCATGTTTCTATTTGTATCCTGAGTAAAAATTTGACTCTGTCAAACCTCATAAAAATATATTAACATTTATATAATATCAAATAAATTCCTACGAGACTTATGTTATGGTGAATTAATGAAACTAATTTTATCCTAAAATTTAATGAAGACTATTGTTTGCTTCTTCTAGAAGCTCACAAACGAACAATCCAAAGGTAGCGACCACCGGATTTCGCCACGCGTGCTTTGTCGATCGCCACAGACCCATCTACCGGCCCAAGATCCACACGACGGCCCAAGGCCCACGCTGCACCGCGTCCCTCTCCCCGAGTTTCCACTTCCCCCGACCCTAATTTTCAAACGCGCGAACCCGCGTGTGGCCCACCTGTAAGCGCCCCCACCCACCGTCGCAAGCCTGCTCCCACCCGTCTCCTCCTCTCTTCCTCTTCCCTTTTCTGTACTTGTGTCCCTCGCCCGCCAAGCCGCGGCTGCAGCGCAGCAGAAACGCAAACCGGCCACCCGCACTCGCCGCCCCATCTCCTCCGCTCCCGTCCTCTCCGATCCATCCACGCCGCCGGAACCAGCCCCCCGAGCAGCACCTTCTCGCCGCCGGGCCCCAAGCCTCTGCCGGCGTGGACGCGTGTTTTCGCCTCTGCGGCGGCGGCGCCGGAGGGAGCGCGGCTCGGGCGTCCGAGAGGCGCCCTCGCGCGCGCGATTTCGTCCAGATCCGACCCAGGTGAGCTCCTCTGCGGGTCTTAGCTCTGGAATTCCGCGGGGTGGGTGATCTCCGCCGATGTGGTTCGGGTGGTGGTGCGAGGTCGATTTCTGCTCGTGGTTTTCTGCGCGGTTTTGCGGGTTGCGGAATTTGCGGGTTTCGCGTTGTTTCTGCGACGAGGGAGGAAGGGAGTCTGGGTTCATCGGAGCACCCGGTGCTGTGGCTGGGGGTAATCGAGTCAAGCGCGGCTGTTGGCGGCAGAAGCCTCTTCGCTGCTCGCGAGGCCGCACTGGCCTGGATCGCAGCTGCCAGCGAAGGCGCTCCTCCAGAGTCGGCCCTGTCCGCGCGCCAGCACGGTGGTGCCCGGTTCGATCTCCTACTTCTCCTCCCGCCCAACCCCGAAGCCGCCGTGACGCTCGTCCCTCCAGCAGTGGGTTTACCACCGCTCTTCACGCCTTCGTGACATAAAAGGGCTGCACGTCCATTGTGGTGTGACCCGTCGTTGTCACGCATCATAAATTAGGAGAGAATTTGGTCGGTTTGGTGGATTTTGTGTAGGCATGGCTTTGGCGTTCAAATTTTGTGCGAAAAAAAATAATGAAACACGTTTTGTTTATTTCGAGTTATTCTTTTGGCACGGGCTTTGGAAAGTATGGATTTTTCTAACGAATTCCTCTTTACTTTTGATTCCTGAATGATCTGTGATGGGTTGCTTTGTTTAGTTTCTTTTCTTTTCTGAGGTTGATGGCTTGCTTTGATCTCAGTAGTAAACGGATCGTCGAATTAGTTTTTTCTTTAAAAAAGAGTTCGATCCTTTTCACTGCATCTTAGCTTAGACTAAAGTAAGCATGTGAAAGTTTTTGAAGGTTGCAGGGAATTCCAGAACTTATGAATAATATGACATTCTTGTTTTATCGATATATTTTTGTTGCCCAAATGTTGCTTTGACTTCGGCCTTACTGATATTTCATTTGTTGCTCGCAGTAATATTTGTCGAGTCTGAAGGCAAGGACTGTTTTGATGGGCCCAGCAAAGGGTTCTCGAACTATTAACAAGACCATAGTAAAAGGATATGAAGATCAACAGCAGCATGATGATCCATCTAGTTCAAGCAAAGCTAAACAGAAAGTACGCACATTTATTTCTCTTGGAAGCTGTGCGGAGATTTAGATAGATGGGCTATAGATAGTGACCAGTAATTGTGACATCTAGCCTGTTCGCTGGTTGGTTTCTGGGCTGATAAGTCCGGCTGGTGCTGGTTTGTTGTGAGAGGAAAACACTGTACCATGGCTGATAAGCCCTGGCTGAAACCAACCAGCGAACAGGGCCATCATATCATCTAAATTAACATTCTACTCTGCAGCGATGTAGTATTCAGTTATCTCATTCATCAAAATATTTTTTTTTGCAGAAGAAGAAAATTTCAGACTTAGATCCCAAATGGAGCAAGGATGAACTTACAAACTTTTATGAAGCCTACCGTCAACATGGGAAGGACTGGAAAAAGGTTCGAACTGTCTGTTTCCCTTTGTTCTTCTCCATCATTTGTAAATATCATTCGAGGTGTCATGGCAGTGTGAATTTTGATCGGTGAATTTGCTTATGCAGATCAGCGTAGCGGTAGGTGGTAAGTCATCAGACATGGTGCGGTCTCTTTACACTTTACATCGGGTGAGTCTGAACTCTGTAGCTCTTTCCAAAGTGCACCACCTCTGCATTCTCCACTGTTTACATGGCTTTGTCAAACTTAAGATAGTGTTTTTCTGCTCATATAGGATGATATAACATGCCGCAGAAATAGTACTTATTTGAATGCCATGTTGCACTCTATGATCCTTGTGGATTGACATGTTTTATTTCTTTTGGTAGACTTTCTTATCTCTTCCAGAACGTGAAGCTACTGCCATGGGATTTATTGCGCTGGTGACTGGTCATCACAATGCTTCGGTTAGCTTATGATTGGTTACTTGTTCGAATTACTGTTTTTTTGGATATGTAGAACGATCCTCAATTTCTTGCATTTGTTATTTGATCAAGTGAACATTTGTCCCATATGAAGCTACCATGCTAAGCTTGTTATAATGAAGATCAGCACACCTGATCATTATTGTTCCAACATATGCTATGACAATTTTATTAAATATAAGAATAGCTATACATAGTCCCTTTGTCTCATAATTTGAGGTCTGGTTTGGCTTGGTGCAGTCTCCAAAGCTAACTTTTTTACCATTTTCTCGTTATAACATTATTGTTCACAACAATAAAATTTTTAATTATGTGTTTGCCCTAAAAGAATGGGAGGCTGTATTCTGTAGTGATGCTGGTGTTTCTAACATCAAACAGCGTCCAACCTAGAGCCGCTTGGGTCGTTTTACCATAGTTGGCACTTCTTAGGCTCTGAAGCACGATTCATACAAACGGGTGAATCATAAAACATGATGAGATGGAAATGCAATGTGGGATAGACAAGACAAAACAAATGAATTGTAAAGGTTATAAAACTTGATACAGAGTTTTAACCTAGTTTGTTATTTTTTATCAGCATACCTACAAAACATGGTTTTATCCGAATTAGATTGACATTTTTTTCATTGACTGACTTGTGATGCTTGAAATAGCAGGAGAAAACCACGAGTCATAGAGGATATGATCACATAGTCAGAGCATCTGGAAAGGCAAGGAAACATGGAGAACAACAGAAATCAATTGATGGACCTGACCCACACAACTGTCATGAAGGGAAAATTTCTGGATTTTCAGCTTCCTTCAAAAAACGATACTATGGCGGTGAGTATCATAACAAAAAAATGTCATCTTCTGTTTCCCTTAATAACCTTTCAGTCTTTCTCATAAGGATTGCCTACTAAGGAGGAAACTGTTAGCAGATAGTTTGAGAAGTATTTTTTTATTGGATAATTTGTTGCCTAAGAAGTTTAAGCAGCTTTTTTGTTTCTTCAGAATTGGCCAGGAACAACCGAAATCATGCTGTTAGGAGGCGTACTCCTCGTATACCAGTTATAGCTCCTGCAAACAGGAGTACCATTGATGAGGCCACACCAGGAATTGAAAACGTCATCAATTCTACCAAGAGAAAATATGAAGCAGCTAATAACGACTGTGCTATTGTTCCAACAAATGAGTACTCTCCGGACAGAGTTTCTGGCTTTGCTGAAGCAAACAAGGCTGGTCAAGATTTTAAGAAAACAAGAATTCAGCAAACTATGGCGGAAGGTCAGACTGGTATAGTTGAGCATGAGACAACGGTGGCATCTAAAGAAGGGAATAAGCTAGTTGATTCACTAAACAACAATCAGATACTTATCGACAGTATTTCTGAAGGTATTTTTAGCAATTGGTTCATTCTTTTCACTTTTATTGACAAAATGTCAACATACTCATTATTTATGCAGACTTTATTTTCTGCCTTGCTTCCAATTCCATTTTCTGTATATGAAGTACTTTATACTTGTGTACTATTATGGTACATATTCATTCTCAGATCTGCTGACTTTCTGCATACTAGATTTCCAGGCAATGTTTTGAAAGCTTGAGCCTGAGCACACACCCCATCAACCCTTTAGCCTCCAGCCCACTACCGTGGAAAAAGAAAATACAGATCTGGCACACAGATGAACATAGGTTTACAAAATGCAACCAGAGCAAAACCCCTGACCCCCTGTACAATATGTGATTGAGCATTCATTATGTTCACTTCTTCAACCATATAATTGCTGTCTGGTGCATATTCCTCGTCATAGGATTTCACTCATTATTGTAGAAAGGCATCCTTTTTAGTAATCCTTGGTACTGCTAAGGTTAATAAGCAGTGTAATGTTTTACTAGTTATTAGTACTGTTTTAGATGAAAATATTTGACTGCTTGTGTTCTGTTATGATTGCAGATGATATGTTGGTCTTGGATGTATTGAATAGCCTGGTGAATGCACCCTCTAAAATATCAAAACTAGAGATTAATATTCCTTCAGGTCAGCTTCTGTCACTGCTCGTAGTTCCATCTTTTTTTCCCCACATTATATGTTAGCCATGTTGATAATTTCTTATGTATCTCTTCTTCTCATGTACTGATCCAGGTTCACTTGGGAAAACTGACTCTGCGTTATCTCACAGAAGGGAGGAAGACCACCCTATCATTGATGTATCTAAACAAGGGAAGCCAGTTGGTAAATCCAGTGCTTCCGAGACTAGGAAGAAAAAACATAAGAAGGACGCAGAGGTAAGTTTTTTTTTTAAACAAAAATAATAAATTGAACCTTGTTTTATGTACTACCTCCATCCCAAAAAAGATGCAATTCTAGGTTTGGTCAGTCAAACTAAATAAAGTTTTACTGAGTTTATGGAAAATGTTACTAACATTTAAGACTCCATATAGGTGTATTATAAAAATATATTCCATGGCAAATCCTAGTGATACTTCTTTAGTATGATAAGCATTAATAACATTTTATATAAATTTAGTCAAACTTAAGATGTTTTGGCTGAGCACTACTCTAGACCTTTTTGGGCGGAGGGAGTACTTCCTATCTAAATTTATGGTCCCTTTACTGGTCAATCTAGGAAATAAAATTCGATTGGCTCATCTATGTTCATTTTCTACATTGAGTCAACTGTTTCCTTGTCAGTGTTATTATTTATTTGTTTTGGTGGAACCAAGATGAGATTAATGAACTTGTGAAATTGCTTTAGTGTATCTTATGCTGTCGGAATTCACTCATAGTTGGTTCGGTCCTTCAATTGTTATCTTCCATTTTTGAACTCAATGCCACTTGCATCCCATGGAATTTATAATGTTCTGGGAATAATGTTTAAGGGCATTCATTTTGATCAATACATTCCGAGCTGGTGGTGTGCACTGTTTACATATGTTTATTTATCATTCAAATCATCTTAAATATCAGTCAATATTGATATGTTCTGTACTAAATGTTAATCTCTTCAGATAGTATTATGATGCTCTCTCTCTCTCTCTCTCTCTCTCTCTCTCATTTTTTTTGTGTCACAGGTGCCTGCTGAAGCACAAAACATTTGTGGTAATAATTTAGTCCTGCCGGAAACACTGAGGGTTGGTATCACTGATGATTCTTTCTTGTGTACTGACTCTGGAAGAGTGGGGATGCCAGAAGCATCTGAAGATATTTCTGCTGAAGTCCCCAATGCACAAACGGAAACCAAGCCTGAAGTTAGAATGTCTGGAAGGACCAGACGGAAATCTCAAATGCATTGCAAAACAAAGCATATGTCATGCAATGAAGGTTCAGATAATTTACAGGTAGTCTACCCACCTTTTATCAATATTACAAGTTGAGATATGCCCTGCTCTTAGACTTCTATCCTAACTGTTGACTATGTTCAGGCAAAGAAATTGCTGCACTGTTTTTCATCCCAACCACTTCGTAGATGGTGCACATATGAGTGGTTCTACAGCGCAGTTGATTATCCATGGTTTTCAAATAATGAGTTTGTGCACTACTTAGATCATGCAAAATTGAGTCATCTTTCAAAGTTGACTAGATCAGAATGGAGCGCAATTCGGAGGTACAAACCAAGCAAACCTTGGAGGACACAGTCTTTGTTTCATTGTCAATTCTGTCAGCATTGTGTTTGTTTATGCTATATACACTGAACAAGTTTTTCCTGCAGCTCCCTTGGTAAACCACGGCGATTTTCAAATAATTTTCTGGCTGTGGAAAAAGAAAAACTTGAGGATTATCGTGAGCAAGTTAGAAAAATCTATGCTCAACTCAGTAATGGTTTACGGGATTCTCTACCTGCAGACCTAGCTAGGCCATTTTCAATTGGTCAGCAGGTTATTGTTCGTCATCCAAGTTCTAGGGAACTTTGTGATGGCAAAGTGGTGATGATGGGGCTGGATTGTTACAAGGTCCATTTTGATGATCCTGACCTTGGTGTTGATATTGTAAAGGTATGTAGTTTCTGTTTCAGCTGCTTTCATCAATTGTCAGTAAGACTTTTTATATTATGCTGGTAAGATGGCCTTTTTTCATGTTATAAGCGTCAAACCTTTAGTTTTCACTTTGAAGAATCAATTTCACAATTCATTGAACATTGCTCTAGTTCTTTTTTTTTTTTGTAAGCCTATTCCTGTGCAAATGTAGTGGCAAGCTTTTTTGCCCTTTACATGTGGAGACTACTAGCATGTTTTCACAATAAAAAAAAACTTTTCAAAAGTGGATTGTCAGCATGGTAGCTGTCGCATCCAACTGCAATCTTGATCTGGTACTGACTATGCTGCATACAAATTTCTCTTTGATTTGGCATGGGGCATGCTTGCTTTATGATGCATTTTTAGTATTTATACTTTGGATCATATTTTCCTTGAACTTGGTGAGGATTTGTTACTTATTCACAATCTTCTGCATTCATGAGCTTTAGAATTTCAATCTGACAGTCTGATGCTATGTTACATAAAGATACATACCTGAACTTATTTGGTTTCAGGACACTGATTGTATGCCAGTTAATTGGCTGTATAATCGTCCTGACAACATGAGAAGGAGCTACCTTTCAAATAATGCGTACAGCATACTGGAGATGGATCACATTCCTGACCTTACACCAAGTGAGAACGGGGACCATGCTGTAAATGGAGCTACTGTACTTGAGGGGCTCAAAAAACTGCGTTTAACATCAGATATACAGCCTAAGGTTATCTTGTTTAAAATTCTTTTCCTCAGGGTTCATAAATTTTAGAGTGAGGTTCAACATATAGTACTTGCTCAGGCTAAGTAACTATATATTCACATAGCAGTGCTTAGTCCTCCACTCATTCATAAAATGCAATTATCATGATTAGTATCTCAGGGCTAAGTTTTTGTTGATGCTTCATTTGCAGGCAGAATCTATTGTAAATAATGAAAGACCACCACATAGGAGTACATCTGATGGCCCTACAAAATCATCTAGAGATTGCCCAGACAATAATGCTGGTCACAACGATGAGCTAGAGTCATTTATAGCTGCATTTGTAGAAAGATCACTATCACAAGCCAGGCAGATGGTTGATGAAGAAATGCAGGTATGTTAAAACCTAGCTGGCAATTACTGGACTCTGCAACATGTTCCTCAGTTCCATTTGATATGTTGCTTATGTGTTATATAGGCAAACTCTGGAGGTAGAGACGATGAAAAGTTACGCATGTCAAATCAAGCGACAGGTTGTGTAGGCACAGGTTCTGAATCTGCTCGTAGCACGCAACATCCATCTGACCTGATATCAAAATGCATCGCAACGGCTCTTTCAATCAAGGTAAAATACTGACATGTCTTGTTATCGAGACTGGAGAAGCTGTGGTTAGAAGCTATTTTCATCTCTTATGTTCCTGTTCCAATTTTGTGCAGCGCCTTAGCGACTCGTGGCATGAATTTGATAGCATAGCAGGCGTCTTGGAGCATGCTTTGTCAATGCTGCGTCCAAGCTATCCAGAGAACCTCGCAGTCTACGAAGAAATAAAGAGATTCATCGGTATCATAAGGAGCCAGATATTTGCACGTGTGCCAACAGCATTGGGCAATTGCAACCCTCCTGTCTCTCCCATGTAACTTGGCCCTGAGCCGGATAGACTCTCGCTGCCTTCCAGGCCCTGCAGAAGAATATGCTGCTTCTTCTGCTGTGAGTTCAAAACACAGAGGTTTTGCCGCTGTTGGAGCTTGATGTTATGGAGGAAGTCCGGTTGAATGGTAGCAAACCATATAGCATACGGAGGACACAAGTCTGATGTGCTGACCTGAGCTTGGATATGCAGCGTGCGATCATTAACTGACTAGCTCCCTTGTAACCTGTGTATATAACTGAATGAATACTTTATAGGCCGTTTGGGACTTACACCATGTTCGCTTGATCATATCAGCCATGCTTATCAGCTATGATACAGTGTTTTTCTCTTACAACAAAACAGCATCAACCGGCTTATAAGCCACAAAAACGATCCAACGAACATGGTGTTAAAGGCTTTGTTGTTGTTGTTGTTGTTGAATAGTTTATAGGCCCATATACAGATTCAGGATAGCTGACATCTGATATTGTAGTGAACAAAGATGTATGTCTGCAGTCATGATTCTTGAGTGTAATGTCACAGGATGGTTTCTTGATAGGAAATTTACATATTAAAATGAACGAGCCAGGAGCTCAGGACCCGTTCACTGTGATTTACCGCGACAAGTTTTCTTTTTTTAGTAGGAAGAGGAGCTTGCCCACCTGAATCATCATTCAATAGAAGTAAAATTCATGTAATACTGAGCTAGCTTACAAAATGGTATTGCAGGGATGGTCCAGAGATAGACCCAAATCCCAACCAAAACAAGAAAAAAGTACTCAACCGGCACTCTGTATTTCCTCTCCATGTTTTGTTTCCTATCTAAAATGGTAAAACCAGAACCAACAATCCTACCCTGTAATTTTTTTCTTTTAAACTGTATACAGATATACAGATGAATTTACATTATGTTAGTACAATGCTGCAATCAGGGAGGAAGGAACATCCCCCAACTGCTGTCGTATCACCAACTGATCATCTATCGTGGTCTCGTAGGACTGTGAAGTGGAACTCGATCTGCAGCCGCCGGTGCGGCGCGCCACCACCGTCGATGCTGCCGGCGCCCCTTTTCTCGATCTCCAGCTCCTCCCTGAGCGGGATGGCGGCCAAGAATCTCTTGATGAACTCCCTGCAGCATTCCTTCCCGGTGACGATCACCTCCTGTGTGCCCTCGGCCTGCATCTCCGACGAGCCGTCGAACCTCAGCATGTAGGCCTTGTCGCAGCCCTCGTACAGCCTCTCGCCGAGCGTGTCGATGATGTAGTAGCAGTCGCTCTCCACCTTGAGCACAAAGAAGTGGTCGTTCCAGCTGACGATGTACACGTCGGCGCGGCCCGGCTCGCGTTCGCCACCGCTGATCTCGCGCCAGATGTCGTCGAACGACATGGCGCCTGACAGCGACGCGAAGCTTTCCGGCTGGAAGAAGCCGACGAAGGCCTTGTCGTGCTGCACCGCGATGGGCCGCGCCCAGGACGCGAGGACGGTGTCCAGGTCGAAGTGCCGGTTCGGGAACTGCGCCATGTGCGCCTCGTCGTCGCAGAGCTTCCTCCACTCCGACGAGCCGTCCCGGATGAGCGCGTCCAGCTCCGGCCGGGTGGGCATCGTCGGGTGGTTGGCGTGGAGCGCTGCCGCGAGGACAGCGACGAGCGCCGTGCACGCGCTCTCCCCGCCGGCGCTGTCGTCGCGCTGGTCGATGGACGCGAAGAACACCGGCGTCCTGAGCTTCGTCTCGGCGTCCCTGCTCGTGAACTCGCGCGTCTCCCAGCTGCCGTACGGATCGTCATCCTACACAGATTCGTCGTCGTGACACCACGATTAGTGCTATAATTCCCCAATGCCGGTGCACATGATGAGGAACATTTCATTTTCATCAAGTGCCAGAAGCTCACCATGCACTTCATATGCAGTTCTTGGGAGAGCGACTCGGTGCTCCTCTTGTCGAAGTCCCTGCTCCTCCTCATCCATGGCAGGAACCGGCGTTTCGACGTCGAGGCCGGCTCTGGGCTCGCGCCGCCACTGGTGCTAGCACTGCTGCTGCTAATCGTGCTGCTACTGATGCTGCTCACGCTGCTGGTGTCGGAGTTCCTTTTGTTCCCGTACACGGCCACCCGGCCTTCCTTCTCAGCCAGATCAAGCAGCTGCTTCAGGTCAAGAATATCATCGTACGTCGCTGCCTCCAAGCTCTTCCGGCTATCTCGCACTGTCGGCCGTGGCGCCATGTTCGTTCTCGGCTTCTCCCTAAACGAGACTGCTCTTTCGATGTCCGAGCGCGTGTTCGCATCCACGAGCTCCACGTTCACCTGAATAATTAACCGCGCACACTTCTTTCATTAGAACATGTCATTTCCACCAAACATCTGTCATATCTATTATCCAAATCCAAAGCAATTCCACTAAAACTGCAAATGGCCGGCAAGGCAATTGAAAGGGGAGGGGGAGGGTGGGGAAAAAGCAAGCCGGAGAAGATCGCGCTTACATAAAGCATGGCATCACTTGCCCATCCGTCCTTCCTGACCCTGATGGGGACAACCACCAGCTGCTGGCGCTGCTGCTGCAGTTGCATCTCCCAGCAGCACTCCTCCAGGCTTATCATGGCTGTCCCGATCTCCTCCAGCCTCACCAGCTCCTTGCCCCGGCCTTGTTCTTGGAATCCCTGCGTCGCAAAGCAATTCTTATTGCCAGCCTCGATGGCTACAAGCCTACGCATCCACACAGAAAGGGGGGCTACATAGCTAGAAGGTGGATGCTTTGATTGGTACTCTATGATCCATTCCACTGTAAGTCTCAAGATTACCCCGAAATGGCAAAGGAATAACATTGCTTGCTACGTAAATGCTTGTACTGCTCTTCAAGATTACTGCTTTGGAAGGAACCTAAGATATTCTTTGATGCCTACTTTGGTTCTGTTCCACGGGAGGTTACATTTAGTTGTCCTTGCGGTATAAGCTAGTAATTAAATTTTTACTGTTATTACTTTCACCCACCCAAAAAGGTTTTTAAAAATATAGTAGTTACAAAACGGTTGGTAAATAGGAATGAAACAGAAATGTCACAAGAAAGCTGACAAACCACATATTATCAACACTGAAAAGAAAAGATTTGGGCAGAACAGCACCTTCCGAAAAATGCAACTTTAACACACATGAAAGCGAGGGGGCCACTGTTGGAACATAACCCTCAAAATTAACACCATGACATAGATCTCGCAACCAAATAAAAATAACTAAAGCCTGACTGGAGTCAAACGACGCGGGCCAATCGGAGTGGACCACGTGGCCTTGGCCCCCCTGTTCAATTTCAAACCACGCACAATAAAACTTTAGACAAATGCTCCCAGCAAAGATGAATACTTTTTCCTCAGCTCAGCACTAAACCATGGATTATGATGCTTAGCCCAACATTTGACTTGTCCTCTCCTCCCCAATTGCTGACCAGACCGCTACAGGTAAAAGAATGCTGTGCATTGACCTCGAGCACACCACACCGAAGCTGCGGTCGCATCGCAAGCCTCCAATTCACAGCAGGAAATGGTATCCGCACAACTTACCACCAATGCGGCGACAAAATATCAAAGACAGGTTGATTAAAAAAATATTAGAATTTAACTAGAAAAAACCCGAGCGTATATTAAATTATGCTTGTAGAAGGCGGAAATGAAATCAGGACGCCTTAAAGAAACAAATCATGTTGGAAAGGTTCAAATCAGTGTAACAGAAGATCTAGCAAAGTTTCTACTGATTGCATATGCAACATCCGTTATAACAGTACTAAGCTAGGCGATTTGATTTGGCTGAAGAAACTGATGATCAAGAGCGGGGGGGAGGACGCTTACATAGAGGACGGAGAAGAAGACCCCGCGCTCCGGCCGGCCGCGGGCGCCGGCGGGGTCGACGACGTCGAGCTTGAACCGGTTGCCGTCGCGTGCCTCCCAGCGGACGGTCCCGCCGGCGCCGACGGCCTCGACAGCGGTGACCCCGCGCGCCCACCGGCCCGTCAGCATCTGCGAGAGCGCGCCCCCGGGCGCGGGCCACTTGACCTTGACGGCGGCGGCGCCCGGCCACGCCGCCGGGAGGCCCTCGAGCCTCGCGGGCCCCACCCTCACGCCGCCGCCCCGTCGACGCGCGCCGCCGGCGGGAGGCGGCGGATGCTGCTGCTTCCTCGCCACCACCATCCCGACCGTGGCGGGCGCGGCCTCCACTTCGCTCCTCGACGCTCCTCCTCGCAGCTGACAAGAACCACCCCTCTCCGATCCTCGCTTGCTTCCTCCCTTTGCCGGAGCCTGGCTGGCGCGCTAGCTAGCTGTGGCTTGGCCACCGACGAGGCAGGGGCGTGGTGGGTTGCTTGCTTGTTTTCTTCCTCGGGCGTGTCACTGCCGTTACCCTGGCGCTGGCGCTGGTGTCCGGCTGTCCGCCCGGGCCTCGTCGCGGTCTCGGCGTCGTTAATTTCAACCGCCCCGAGGCGACAGACACAACAAGAAGAAGAAGATGGCCAAGCCAGGGCAGCGCAGCGCCGCCCGTTGCGGGCCGCGGAGCCTTTAATAGCCGCCCGCAGGGGATCCGGGGGATATGCGCGTGCGGGGCCAGGGTGTCAACAGTGGAGCCAGCGTGGCCGCGCGGGATTGGACGTGGACGGGCGTGTGGGGCTGGACGGCCAGCCAGCCGAGCCCCACTGGCACCGCACCGACCGCCGGTGCGTGCGCGCGCGCGACGTGCGAGGCGAACGGCGCGGGGGCAGCTGCGCGCCACATGCAGGGGCCGTCACCGAACGCGGGAACCGGGAGGGCTCTCCTCCGGCTCACACGTTTTTTCTACGCGGCATTTATTTGGAAAGGGGGTTCCAGTCTTTCTTCCCGGACCGCATCGCATTATTGCTGCTGCTGCTGGCGATGGTGGAGCTGTTTCGTTCACTATCGGTAGGATTTTTATTTTGTTTTTATATTATATTATTATATTCTGGTTGTGGGACGGATTTCATTTCGTTTTCTAAAGCTTGAGGGATCTCCCATGAAACTCATGCAAATATTCCCTTTTTTCCTTCTCTTTTAAGAGTAAGGCATTTCTGGCTGTGGACAAGAGATCATTTCGTTCTCTAAAGCTTCAGGGATCTCCCATGATACTCGTGCAAATATTCTCTATTTTTTTCCTTCTCTTTCAAGAGTAAGGCATGTTAGGTAGATTTTTTTTCTGCTCCAGATTCTCTCTGAAGCTAATTGTTGGACTGAAAATATTTATCTAGGTTTTTTATGATAAACTCTACACATATGGTGATTCTGTGCGTGGAGTGAATTAGAAGAAATTACTTTTATTTAGGTTTCAGCGTCATTTTAGAGAATTATTTCACACAACCAATATATATTCACTTCTCAGTAAAAAAATGTTTGGTAGTCACCCTCCTGAATTTAGCTTGTGTTTGGTTTCGAGACAGTGTGGGATGGGCTAGACCTATCATTCTCATGTGTTGGTTTGAGAGACGGAACTAATCTAATCTTTTGTTTTGCATCATGTTCCCTTGGTGGTTTTAGTCAGGGCTTATCAGCCAGCCAATAGTATTTTTCTCTCACAACAAACCACCACCAGTCGGGCTTATCAGCTAAGAAACCAATCAACGAGCAGGCCGCTTGATGTGAGGGATAGAGTGGGGTTGAGATGGACGGCATTTTGAATCGCGTTAGCTACTATTTACGTGGGGCGTAGCTGTCGGTCACTTTCCTAGCTTCTTCGACCTCCCGTCGACGAGTAGAGCCCTTACGCTCGTCCCCGCGGCGCTGGACGCCGCGCCGTCGTACGTTGCCCCCACGCCGGTGGCCCACGCAAGGCTTGCGCGGCCTCGCGTCTGCGGTCCACGAAGCTCGACGGAGCTAGTACCAAGCAGGTCTGCGACAAAAGTCTGCATGGGCGACCGTTGATAGGTATCTCACCCCCGCGAGGCTGTCGGTCCGGGTAGCTGGTCGGGGTCCCGGTGGTTGCAGGGTTCATTCCCGCCCCCTGCCGACTGCTGTGTCCTCGCTCCGTCGCGTACGTACGCTAGGACAGGCAGAGGAAGGCATGGGCTGGGTGACTGGATCCGGTCCAGCTCCAGCCGAGTTGGGCTCGATCGTCGCTGACCTGGCCTCGGGCGCCCGTCGGCGCGTCGTACGTGGGCCAGGGGTGACGATCAGGTCAAATCAGTCGCCCATCGGCGCGTAGCTGGGCTGATTAGACTGGGCGTGGCGATTAGTTTTAGTTTACTCGGTGATCACTGATTCGTTGACGACGTCACGACGCCTTCGTCCGTTCGCTAGCTCTTCCGCGGCCGAGCGTACGTGTACCAAGAACCACCGTAGCGGCGGCGGCGGCTCCCGTCGCTGTCTGGTTGGCTTTTCCCGGCCGATCCTTCATTTTGTCCTTTTGGTCCTTGCTAGTATGATTGATGGTAGAAATTAAAGAAAGCGCTTTATTAATTATTATTTTCTGGAATGAAGCAAAAATGATTCTCATTATAGTACACATGATTAGAGCATCTCCGAGAGTTCCCTAAATCCCTTCCTAATCCTTAGTTTTTAGCGAGATGAGAAAAAATCCCTCTCCAATAATTTCTAATCCATCTTCCTAATCTTTTAGAACTTGGAAAAAGTCACCCTGTTCCGCGTAAAGTTACGCGCTCCCGAGTCGCGCCTATCTTCTCTCTCCGGCGCGTTTTTGTCTGTCAATCTAGAGGTGGAAGGGCATGAAAAAAATTAAGAGTAGGAAATGGTTCCTGATGTAAATGTACCAGAGAGGAAGAATATATAAAAGTAGTTAGGATAATTTAGAAATAGCATAGGATTCCTGATGTAAAATTGTCTTCTTTATTTAGGAGTGGATTATTAGAAACTTTTGGAGATGATCTTCTTTATTTCTTCCAATACTTTTTTTAGAAGTTATAAAACTATATATTTTTGAAAAGAAAATATTAGATACTCTCGGAGACGCTCTTATTAGTTTCTCCCTTGGGGCTTTGCTTTTTCGTGGTGGTGTGTCGGTGATGTACTTACGTCGTCTTGTCAGGCTCATCAACCATCGATCGACGATCGACCACAGCTGGCATGACCGTTTGTAAATTAAAGGGAACGCGTGTAGTACTATGTGAATGAATGAATATATACAGGGCCGAATGTTCCGTTTGCATGCGCTAGCATGGGCGTCGTCGTCTCCTGCTGTTTGGCCTCGATGGGGGCAGGAGAAAGATCATTTTCCGGACCACCACGCACATCATATTGGTCACGTGTGGAATACCCGAATATATATAGGAGTTGTTTTAACAAAGTCTTGTCTCTCGATAGCTAGCTAAGAAAATGTCTATTTAAAAATAAAAAAGTTGTGGAGATATTTTCTTCTTTATAGTAACAAGCATAGAGACGCGATCACAACGATGGACACGTAACAACAGACTTTACAGGACGCTTATTTCTCTTTTTCCTCCAATCCATCTCCCTCCCTTCTCTCTCCCTTTTCTTTCTCTTCCCATGCATCTCCCCTCCCTCTCTGTTAACTCCATGGAGCTCCAGCAGGCAGGGTGCACTTGCCGCATATGCGTATATAACTATTATAGTATACAATTATCAATTATTATTGTTATATATATATATATATATAGGAAGAGTATATTCAGTAGCCAGCTACAAAATAAGTTATTATGTAGTCACCTCCATTTATGATAATTTTATATACTAATTTGCGATAATGTCAATATATATTTACGATAGTTGGGTTACTATAACACATGGAGATATTTACCATAACGTTATAGTAAACCACTTAGCAAGGAGTTACTATAATCTCGTAAATTAATATAGTAATTATCGTAACTCAAAGCAACTACAGAATAAGTTATTTTGTAGCCGGCTACAGGGTAAATATCCCCATGTGTTATAGTAACCCAACTATCATAAATATGTATTGACATTATCGTAAATTAGTATATAAAATTATCGTAAATAGAGGTGGCTACAGAATAACTTATTTTGTAGCTGGCTACTGAATATACTCTCCCTATATATAATATATATATCATGAATTAAAGTTGTGCATAGAAACACTACAGGAAACTGGCTCTTTGCCGACTGCAATTTTCTTTGCCAACTGTTTTTTTTCGACACTCGGCAAAGAGGTCCTTTGCTTAACCGGAATTTCTGCGTGCGTGGCGGATTTGCCGATTGGCTTTTGCCGATTGCCAGCGCTTGGCAAAAATTGCTGATCGGCAAAAGCGAGGTGCCATGGTTGGCGCCATCCACACGTCACCTTTGCCGATCCACTCCGTCGGCGATCGGCAAAAGCGCGAGCTTTGCCAATTGCCATCCTCCACAGCGATCGGCAAAAATTTTTTTTTGATTTTTCGATACCGGTTTTTGTGTTGCCTTGATATATAAAGTACATGATATATTCCAAGTTTGGGATCATTTTGATTTATTTTGCTATATTAGTAGATTTTTACATTTCTTTGATTTTTTTTGTCATTTGAGCTGCCATAATGGAATCCGGCGATTGAAAATGATATTCATGATGTTTGGAGCATGTTGAGGCCGTGTCGAATCGCGTGAAATTCGACCGTGTTGGTATTTAAAACACTTTTATAGCATCGAAAGTCGTCGTCTAAAACACGTGCATATATCCGGTTTTATACTTAGAGACACACTGGTTGTTTGTGTCGTTGTTTCACGAGGCACCGAGACAAGATGGCCTGATTCAACATTTTCCGACACGGCCTCAACATGCTCCAAACATCATGAATATCATTTCTCAATCGCCGATTCCATTATTTCATGTACCGCAGCTTCAAATCTGAGTCAAAAAAATCAAAGAAATGTAAAAAAAAATCAATGGAATATAGCAAAATAAATCAAAATGACCCCAAACTTGAATATATCATGTACTTACTGCAAGGCAACACAAAAAAACTGGGATCGAAAATCGAAAAAAAATTAATTCTTGCCGATTTGCCATCGATAGCTAGATTGGCAAAACCTTTTCGATTGCCGGGGAGGATGGCGATCGGCAAAGAATTTCGAGAAAAAATCAAAAATAACCTTTTGCCGATTGCCGAGGAGCAAAGCGATCGGCAAAGTATTTTTAAAAAATTAAAAAAAAATTTTTTGAAAAAAAATAATAGACCTTCTTGCCGATCACATCTTGGCGATCGGCAAAAAAAGAAAAAAAAAAAAAAAAAAAAAATCGCCTTATCCGCTCGGCCCGCCCTCCCTCCCCAAAATCCTTGCACTTTGCCCAAATAACCCTGCAGCCATAGCCACCCCTCCACGACCATTGTCTTGCCGATCGCCCGTGTCCATCCCACACATCCCCGCCCCCCCCCCACCCCTCCTCCCTCTCTCCCAGCGGATCCCTCCTCCTCCTCCCCCCACATGCCTCCTCCCCCTCCCCAGCCCTCCTCATTGCTGTCTCCCTCCCGTGGCGCCCCATGTTGGTCCCCCCGGCCAGCCCCCCCCCATGCCCCCACATGCCCATGTTGGCCCCCCCCTGGGCCCCCCCCTCCAGGCCCTCCGTCTGCCAGAGCCCTCACTGTTGCCCAGACCGATCCGGCCCCGGCCAGTGTGTGCCAGCGTTTGACTCGGCGTCGGCCCAGCATGCCTCAGCACCTCGCCCGACCCGCCCGGCGCCGTGCTTGCCCGCCCAATCCGGCGTGCCCGCGTCCGTGGCCTGTCCGTCCATAGTCCATGGCTGCCGTCGTCCGTGCATCATTCGCAAATCCATGCAAGCCTGCGTCGCCGTCCTCCTCGCCCAGCTCCTCGCCTCGCCGTCCTCGCCTCCTCCATTGCCCTCGCCGCTGCCCTTGCCCTCGCCTCCCGTCCTCGCGCGCCCTCGCTCCACGCCCCGGTGGCCGCCGTCCGTGACGACGAGGTAGTAGTACTACTAGTAGTAGTAGTTTACTTTGTTAATACCGCTATATTCTTTTTTGCATGGATTGGAAATACATTTGTGGTTGTCGGCCATCGTGCTCGACATGTATATGTGTTGTCGGCCATCGTGCAGCCTTTTTCTTGCAGTTTTGGTAACCTTCCCATGTGGGAGGTGCTTTAAAAATTTTTCGTTCTCACTAATTGTTTTTCTTTTTCGGAGGGCTCCCATTGGAGGCTAGCCGAGGAGAACACGACTTCGGACTTCCTGCCCGCTAGCCTTTCTTCACCGGCACCGCGTATGACCCTCTTTCCGCCACATGTAGTCATAGGTCGCGTTACCCGGTTAGGCGTCTCCGTCCAAAAAGCGGATACGGTTGGAAGTATCGCGTTCTTCGCATATGTATAACCAGTATCCGTTTCGGATTGTCCACGTTATTTGGACAGCCCGAGGATGCGCAGACGAGGTTAGCTCCCATGTTCCGCTCCCGTCCGAGTCGGAGTTTCGGCAGGACCTCCCCGTTGTTCTCCGTGATGACGAAGCGCCGGCGGCGACGGACGACGACGATGACGACGACGACGGCGCGTGACGCGCTACCTACACCAGCGCGAGGCAACCCGACTTCGTCGGCGTGGCTAAATTGTACTTTCCTAGGGTGCGGCCGCAATTCCACCAAATTGGTGATCACACCGTGGGCGACGTAAGTAACCATTATTGATTTCACTACTTGTTCATATGACATGTCAAAATCGAATCAAGACTAACAATTGTTCTTAATGACTCGTGCGGTTCACGGAAGATTGTGAGTGGAGCAGGTCAAGCACGCCATATCAATGGCATCCGTGGCCTCCGATTAAGGAGTACTACCTCAGCCTTGTCAACGTCAACGGCGAGATGAAGGTGCCCACCAAGTGGTCCCACTTCTACCTCGTCGAGGAGGGTGGCGAGACCATCGCGGCAAAGATAAAGAGGGAGTTTTGGGTGAGTCTTTCATCGCACCGCATTGCTAAATAGTATGCATTCGTCGGACTTCTTGCAAAAAGGAAATGCTACATGATGTGTCTGTGTGCAGGACTTCTTCACGTCTGCGAGGAGGGTAAAAGCGCCCAGCGCGGCGCGAAGTGCAGAGGCGATCTGCAAAGATCATCTCAAGGACTGTACCATGAGGCGCGCACTACAGGCCATCCGCGACTTCCACGCCAACGTGCTTGGAGAGAACATCAAGAAGCCCCAAATCCGCCAGAGAATGAACTCGAGGGAGGCCGACCTCACCCAAGCGCAATCTGAAGCGGTAATTATATGACAACATTCGTTCGTTGATTCCTTCGATGAAACATTACACTAATCTTCTCGCATGTCAAATACTTGATGTCATGCGGTGTGTCCGTCGTGGTGCGACAACCACGAGGAATGCCGGACGGAGATTGTGCGCATGTGCGCGCCGGATGAAGCGTCACAGGCGCGCCGACGTCCGTCCAGAAAGCCCAGAGATGCGAGGGGTGTCACACCACCAAGGGAATCAGCCCCTCCCCCAGTTCGCGACAAGATGGGTATGCGTCCGTTCATGTCTTAATCCTTGCGCTCAATTGTCAATACTTGTAACCATGTTTGTGTTTTCAATGCAGAGCAGACGCACGCGGTGGGTAGGAAATCAACGAGTACACACGCGTACCTCCTCTCCCACAAGGGCAAGGCGACGGATCCGAACAACGTCTACAACCCGGAGGATGGGCCCGATCGTACACCAACCCCACCGCCTACGAGAAGGCCACACCGAGTACACCGTCGGCTCGCCAGGCGCCACGGGGAGACGTTCGACCCACCGCCGAGCCCCTCGACACGAACCTCCTGCAGAGGTTGGGACCAGGGAAGCAAAGACGACTGACCGCTACTACATGGCCCACAGGCGCCCTCGACCCGTCCCAGTTCCTCTGGCGGCCGAGTTCGATCCACGCCCACGAGCTCCAAATGACATCCCGTAGAGCGCCCGGCGGCGGTCGGCGTCACGGTAAGTGCCGTTTACGTTCGTCGTTCACTGCTTTCGCTTTTGTACATACAATCAACACTGCGGATGTAATATTGCAGCCCGGATGGAGGCCAAGATGGAGGAGAGGATCGCCACGTTGCACGCCAGCAGATGATGGCGCAATGATGGCTTACAAGAAAGCTGCGGCGACACTACAACACTCGAGATGCGAGAACATGGCGGCTTCTTCCGGTCCATGCAGACGCCTCGGGCGTCTACACCGCCTCCTCTTCCAATGTTCGCTCCACCGCCTCCTCCTCCTCTAGAGTTTTTTCACAGGCACGCTCTGCCGCGCTCCCCGGAGGGACCCCGGTGAGTATATTGACTCTTGCTTTAACTTGTGCGTCCATGCTGCAGATACTAATGACATCACTTGGCGTTTAACATGCGAGTGCAGTACGGTCGGAGTTCGAACCCGTCTCCTAGAGGTCCCGCCATCGAGATGATGTCGATCCACCACCACACCCTATCCACCGTATCCACCTCCGCGTGGCCCTCCTCCAACGTGACTTTCGTGGCCACGGCGGCGCCGGAGGGTGGCGAGACTGTATGGCGCCTCGGTTTGGTCCAAGGGGTTTCCGTGGGCAAACCCCGGGGCTCTGAGGGCGGAGCGACGACGAGAGACCGGGACGGCGCGACGAGCTAGGTACTTGTCGATTCTGTTTATCATGTATCCACCGTGTCGTCGAAGTTGTTGTCATGTATTTCTTTTCTTCGTTATGGACCTAGACTTGTTATGTTGAACTTAGTGTGATGGACGTCGACTTGTGGTGTTCGGCGTGTTGGACTTCATGTGATGGTTGTAATGCACTTGTGTGGTTGTTATTGTGACATATATGTGAGATATATGTGATGTTGTGCGTTATTGTGATATATGTGGTGATGTTGGCGACAAATGTGATGAAATTGTGATATAAATGGTGCTTGGGGTGCTTTTGGTGAAATTGGATTATAATTTGTGATTTTGCGGGGTTTTGATGCGAGAAAAGCAGAAAACAAAAGCAAAAAAAAAAAATTCCAGCTTTGCTTGATTTCTTACAATCTAAAAGTCAAGTAAAAAACCCCAAGACGAGTCTTTGCCGATCGCAATGGGAGGCGATCGGCAAAGAGGTCAAACCTTTGCCGATCATCGCAACTCAAAGCAATCGGCAAAGAACATTTCAAAAAAAATATTTTCTTTCTTTGCCGACCGCCGAAGTGGCGGCCATCGGCAAACAATTTTGAAAAAAAATTTGTTTGATCGCCGAGGAACCAAAGAATAAGAAAAGCTCGCCATTGTCATTTGACGCACCATACGTATATGCCGACCGGCCGTGGCGGGGCGCTTGGCAAAGGCTTTTGCCGATCAGAAGCCACGTGGCGATCGGCAAATCCGCCTTTGCCGACCCAGCTTTGCCGACCGCTTTTTGCCGACCGCCACGTGGCTTTATGCGGCGGTCGGCAAAGCCTTTGCCGACTGGGTTTATGCCTTTGCCGACCGGGGCAAGCAGTCGGCAAAGAGGCGTTTTCCTGTAGTGAAACTTCTATATAGATACATGGTAGTACCTACTGCAATTGCAATGGATTAGGAGATTAAAAAAAATTGTGTCTGATTGAGTAGGAGAGAAGGACCTAGAGACTTTGTAGCCTTATCGGGAACAGGAAAGAGGGAGTGCTCGCAAAATTTCCTTAAAGACCATTGTAGAGGTAAGGAATTCTTGTGGCATTGTATGCCTCCTCGAGGTAGCTCCGGTGGTATGGTAGTCTCTGTCACCTCCTTGCCTCTCCCAAGCGGTACAAAGGTCAACTTGAGTTCGTCACTAGAAAATTAAGGGCAACACAAACTTTCTGGGGTTCTCCCACATACCAAGAGTTCTCGGGCAACCGCCTAGCCGGCTAGGGGCAAAGCCCCAAGAGTAACAACCATAAATCCAATTGGCTTGACGAATAAAAAGTGTTAAAGCTTGCTTTGATGTTTCTCTCACCAAGAACCCTTCTCTCAACTCAAACTCCTGCAAGATTTGTATTTAGGAGCAAAGTGGAGGAGAGGAGGGGGCTTTGAAACCTAGGAGGCTAGTTTTTTCTGAAGGTAGGTTGTGAGTAATGGAGTGGGTAACGGATAGAAGAGAAGAAGAGTGATATTTACACCACAAGGGAAATCTAGTTGTTCTGGGTGGCGGCGGAAGTTCCAACGCTAAGTGTCAGAACTTTCGACACCTAGGGTTTTCGTGAACAATATGGACAAGGAATCTAATTTTGCGCGAAAAGAATTGTCGGAACTTCTGACAATTGTCACTTCCGATGCTTGGAAGTTGAGAACTTCCGGCGCAACACCGACGATTGGCTGCGAGAGCAAACGTCGTCGGAACTTCCGATGTTCCGACATTGTCTCATAGGGGATCTGCGCAGAACCTCATCGGAACTTCCGACACCCGTCGGAACTTCCGATAGAGGAAAGCTCCAAGCCAAGCCCTAAGTGCTCATGCTTTGTTTGAGTGCCTATCAATTGTTTTTAGTTAGGTACTTGAGCACTAGACCACCTAGATTTGCATCCCGCTTTGTAGTACGATGTTTTACTCAATTTCAAAAATAGAAAAGGAATTGAGACCACTTGAGTCCGGACGCCGTTTGAACTTCGAATTGAGGGGTGCCATTTCATAAAAATTATCCTTTAAATCTTTCAAGGGACTAAAAGCTACAATGTCACTTAATGAACTCGTTAGTCCCTAATTTGGATGTCATTAATACACCAAAACCCACAACGAGGGCAAATGCACTTTCAACAAGATAACTTATTTTGGCGTTTACATAAAAATGGAATGTTCTCTGTTAAGTCAATGTACCATTTTCTTGTTAATAACAGGGTAAAGGTGTCATAGGAAATTTGACGTAAGGTGCCACTAAAAAAAGATTTTCATGTGGTATTTAAAAAAAAGGAGGTCATTGTAACTAGGGATAACTTAGCAAAGAGGAGATGGAATGCTAGTAAATTTGTTGCTTCTATAGCAAACATGAAACTATCAAACATCTCTTTTTTGGTTGTCATTATGCCAAATTTCTATGGCGTGCCATCGATATGTATTCCTTTCAGTTTTGGAGAAGAATTGAAGTTGTAAATTACGCGTGTAGTACTAATGTGAATGAATGGATATATATACAGAGCCGAATGTTCCGTTTGCACGCACTAGCATGCGCGTCGTCGTCTCCTGCTGTTTCGCCTCGATGGGTGCAGGAGAAAGATCATTTTCCGGACTTGGTCACGTGTGGAATAGCCGAATAGAAGCCTGTTTCCACAAAGTCTTGCCTCTGGAAAGCTAGCTAAGAAAATTTCTAAAAATGAAAAAGTTGGGGAGATATTTTTCTTCTTTATAATAACGAAGCATAGAGATATATGCAAGCGGCTCTAAAGCGTCACACGCACACGCTGGCCGGAGGCCGCCTCGACGCCATGGAATACCTAAGTACACATCTCAGTTTATTGACAAGTTAACCTTTTTATGTTTGACTTAGTATATAGAAAATCAATATTTGTATTTTCGTAATTTTACAACTAATCTAATGATATTTATTAGTGAAATATACTTTTATAATAGAATTATGGAAATAAAAATAAAAATATAAATATAAATATTAGTGAAGTTTGAGTTCTCGATAAGTGAGATGTGCTACTTTGAGATAGATAGATAGATAGATAGAGTATATATAAATAATGCATCGACACGGTGCACTTGCCGCGTATACGCAATACACAATTATATGAAATATGTTGTGTACCAGGAATTGAAGTCGTATAGTACAAGCGTACGACGACAGCGGCCCGAGTTCCAGAACGGCATATGGTGCAACGAGCCAACGACAGGCAGTATATCTTGGGTCCTTCGCGCATGCGCCCGGCCTGGCGGCTGGCACTGACGCAGGTAACTTAGCACGGGCGCTCCTTCATCGTCAAGCAACGCAACTCCATCACCCATTCACGCGGGCCTCCTCGCACCATCCTGCATGGATGCAGTGTGAGGTTTCTTTTCCCCGACGACGGGCGAGGCATACGCCGATACGTACGCGAGTGGCGACTTCGTCTCGATCAGATCAGCCAGCGTCCAGCAGCGAAAACTTGCCGTGCCTGTGCTCGGCATCATGTCATGTCACTAGGGGCTAGGGCTGCGTGCACGTGTGCGCGTCCACTACCCGGAACTAAAGGCAGGCCCGGTTACAGAGGCTTTTCCATCTGTCGCCGGCCAGCCGTAGCAAAACACTACTCCGTACTCCATCTAGAAAGCTGTTATATGTCGTCTGCGATGCCACGGCACGCCGCCGTCTGTGATCTGGTCTCGTGGGTGCGCGCGGCCGGCCGGTTGCTTGGTCACCACGCACGTACGTACGGCACGGGTCGCATGCTTGCTTGGACTGGATTAATTGCATCCAAACTTGTCATCAATTTTGATTAATTGCATCCAAACTTCTCATCAATTTTGACGTGTCGGGACACGCTAGAAGGACGTACTCCTTTACGTACGTGTAACAGTTGTCGGATAAGTAACCCTCTCGTCGCTGCTGGCTTCCGGGCGATGGAGGCCACCGACGGGCCGGCCGGCGAAACCGAGCAAGCAACCACGCACACGTGCGCATACGCGTGCGCGATGACAAAGCTAACAAGTCATCTCGCCGGTCGATCGTAATCTCCATTATTATCGAAAACGAAAAGAAAAGAATCTAAAAAGGTAACTTGAAAAAGGTAATTGATCCTAATCGACGGATCGATCGGCCTCTGTCAGTGACGATTACGTCACGGCGGCCCTGATCGATGCGTCGCGCTCGCGCGCGGGGAACTCGAGATTCGCCGCATCCTCGTCGGTCGTCACCACCATCGCCAGTCGGCGTCGGCTCCTTTTGCTTGTGCTGAGCTTGTGCTTCCAGAGATGGATCATGGATGACGCGTCGCGTCGCGAGTTCTTCTCTGGAAGGAAGGCTCCCGGTCGCCGCGGCGATGAACGACCGGCGCGCGCGGATGGGCCGGCCTCGCGGGCTCCTCCTCTCTCGCGCAGTAACCGACGGGTCGGAGCCCATGGGTGTGGGATTTGGAATTGCGACTGTGGGCCACTCGACTGACTTATCCTGCATGAACAACTTGCTGCAGTGATATTTTCTTTTTCTTTTTTTGTTGTAGTTCTTTTTTGTGGTCCGGTCCGGGTAGCAAAAACAAAGGGTCTCTGGTTGGAGTGACAAGGAATCAGGCGCGCAGAATGTCGTTTCTCCGTTAGCAGCATGTAGTAGAGTATCTACTAAGTATATTACATTACACTACTTAGGAGTAGGTACGGTACTCCGTCGGTGCAGCGTCGTTATACGAAGCAAGCACTTGGGAGCCCACGCATATATGCAGAGGGCAGAGCACAGCCATCCATAAACAACACGCGGCCGGCGACGCGATGCCTAGCTAGTCCCTAGGTCCCTGCGGTCCCGGCCGGGCGACGACGGCGGCCCCAACCGAACGCCTCCGATGGCAACGCCGCAACGCAACTTAAGCCTGCGGAAGAGGACGGACGGGACGCGCCAAGGCGAAGAGTGCCAAGCCAACGAACCGAGCATCGATCGATTCTGTCGTCCGTTCCCTCGCCTCTCGCTCGCGGTCGCCGTCGCCAGCAACCGGCGAGGAGACAACGCAGCGGACCCAGGCCCAGCACAGCATAGCGCGCGGGTACGGCGTACCCATCACGTATCATCAGCAGCGGCGACAGCGGCGTGCACCGGTCCAGCAAAGACAGCGCCGCCTCGAGCTGTCGCACGTGCGACCACGTCACTACTCACTAGCTCGCTTGGGTGCTGTCACGAGCAAGAGCGCATGACCACTGCTGCAACGAGCCCTCGACACAACACCAGAACCTGTTGTAATCTCAAAAAAAAAAAAAGAACCTGTTGCCTGTTGCTGTGGCGACTGGATTCAGGCTTTTTTGTGAAGGTGCATGCTGCATAGAACTCTAAAACCTGACGGTCAGGTCAGGTGGGAATAGCATGGGAGGCGTTGGAGTTCCTCCCCAACGGAAGCCCACAAGCAATTGAACCCACAAGCCCCGCTATCCTGTAGATTTATCATTTTGGAGCCAACGGGTGGTGGGAGATCAGAAATTAATTCAGAAAGGAGTACTTTGTCACAGAGAGAAAATGATCCAACATAACTTGTATATTGATCATTGTAGTTGTAGTTTACATTTATCCAACATAACTTGTATATTAATTCGGTATTGCATAGCTGATGCACATTTTTCTCCATCACGCAAAAGGTTTGCTTGTCTTTGTGTTAAGTTAGATAAAAAATTTAATACAACACGCCTTAGCGGTGTCCTAGGGGGTTAGAAGACTTTTATATGGACGCTCAGACTCTCCCTAGTGCACTGAAAGTTAAACTATTACATTGTACACTGATCAACCCGAAATGCAGCGCCGGCTAGAAGGCATGTAGCCGGGCTGCCGAGCGGCGGCGGCGCCGCTTGCGCGCACCCACGTCGTCATCCGGCAGGAACAACTCACGAAGCGCCTGCATGTTGCCGGAATCACCGCTGTAGATTTCATCGTACGCCTTCGAGGCCGACGTGGATGGAGAGGATATCCCGCTGTTTAGTCCCAGACGCTTCAAGACAAGGTGCTCACCTCGTTTAGACGCCGGGATATGCGACAAGCTCTGCGCCGCTATCCGCCTACTCATCTTGGGGCGCGCGGGCGGTGGACGTCCGCCATGGGCCGCAACATCTTCGGGTAGCTCCAGGAGTGGTGGCTGCCTCGCCTTTATGACTCGCTCGGTGAAGCGCTTGAGGCGTCTGTCGACAGATGTCGCTTGAGGGGAAGGAGTGCGGTTGACGACGTCCGTAGCAGCCATCACCGTCGCGCCTCCCGTGGTGGCAGCCTCAACCAGCGCTGGGTCAAGGTGTGCCTCGGTGTCCACGATGTCGGGCTGTCTCCCCCGAGGCGGCGTGACCGGTGGTGGCCGCTGCACAGGCGACGACGGAGGCGGATCCGTCGCCCATTGAGCAGCCATCGCCGGAGAACGGGTGTCCACCAGCGACGCATCCGCCTTCTGAGAGGCGGCCTCCGACGCAGGTCAGAACCTAGGTGGTGGTGCTCCGGCTGGGCGGCTCACAACGAGCGAGGCGACGAGCTCCTCCAGCGTTGGGTCGACGTCCCTTTACAGTTTTGTTGGTTTCATTTATAAGATGGTCATATGCATTTCAAAATCTCGGGACCACAATAAAGTTTGCTCGTTCAATTCTTTCCTCTTCATTTTATTTAGTCATGTGCTTCTTATTCAGCCAATCTTTTGCTGTTACTAGTAAGGAAGTAATGTAATCACAGAAATTTCTCTGTTTGTAATATTCAGGTTGGAGAGCTAGAACCTGAGAAGTCGATCCCTGATTCAATGTGCAGACAAGTAAAATCGGTACTGGATTGGTGGTTGCGTGGAGAGGTTATGGGTCTTGGTCCCCTCCTTCTGCCATCTCATCTTGCGAGCTTGGATATGGAGTTCAGGTGATCTTCTAATCAAGCTTCTTTTTTTGTTATAACTAAGGCCTTCTAACACTTGAAATATATGTCTGTATTTGTACCTTTCAGGCTGGAGGGGAGTTGACCGACTACATCGTTGATCTTAGGAATACATATGCCATCAGAATTTTCAGAGGTAAAGCACATGCCAGTTGGAACTGGTAATAGTGCTTCTGCTGGTCATCTTGGACGAGCGACAGAGGTCGATTTGGTGCTGGTGTTTTTTTTTTTGACAACATTTGGTGCTGGTGGTTATGCTGCCTGTTAGACATATAGGTGTAGCTCTGATTTTCCACTTTAATTTTTTTATTTGGCCACAATGCTCTATTGTTCCTGAAACTGTTCAACAGTCAGTAAAATAAGGCATTTTTTAGTTGGCCAAATTTTGGAAATTGGGCTACTGTAGCACTTTCGTTTTTATTTAGCAATTAGTGTTCAATCATGGACTAATTAGGCTCAAAACGTTCGTCTCACAATTTCCAACTAAACTGTGCAATTAGTTTTTTTTCGTCTATATTTAATGCTTCATGCATGTATCGCAAGATTCGATGTGATAACTACTGTAGCACTTTTTAGAAATTTTTTGGAACTAAACAAGGCGTAAAAAGAAAAATCAGACACCACATTGCATAGGAGCTGAGGGCTTCCAGATACCCGGCTGGTTTGTGGCTCCTGGGGTTCTTTTCGCTGCTGTAATGCAGGCAGGAGCTCAAGTGCTCAACACTACTCACTGATTTTAGATGCCTTATGACATTTTTTTGGAGCAGGAACGAGGAATTACTGTATTGAGCTTGAATGTAGCTAACCGCATCCTGGATGTTCTAGATGCCCTGATACACTACCTCCTTAATAACATTTGCCCATGGTTAGTATTAGGCCTTGTTTAAATACATGATGTAAAGTTTTAGGGTGTCGCATGATATATTCGAATACTAATAAAAAACAAATTACAGAATCCGTTATTAATCCGTAAGATGAATTTATTAAGCATAATTAATCCGTCATTAGCACATGTGTTAATGTAGCGCCGCATTATCAAATCATGGACTAATTAGGCTTAAAAGATTCGTCTCGTAAATTAGTCGCAAACTGTGCAATTAGTTATTTTTTTAATCTATATTTAATACTACATGTATATGTCCAAACATTCGATGGGATAGAGAGGAAACTTTAGAATGAGGAACTAAACAAGGCCTTAGGCCCTAGGCCCTGTTCGCTTGAGCTTATCAGTTAGAATCAACCATACTTTTCAGCTATAGAAATAGTATTTTTCTCTCGCAATAAATCAGCCGCAACAGCAATAAGTCCTGCCGAACATGGCCTTAATTGTTTTGCTTCAACCTTTCATTTTCATGGCTGCCAGTCAAGATTTGATGGCTTGCTCTGGTCAGGTCATTTCATTGTGTTCACAAATTAGGATTTTTGTCACCAAACACTGAATGGAGATGAAGAGGAAATGGAAGACAACAAAAGTAACAGTGTAATGTTGACTGTTAGATGACAAATGGACGATTGAGATTGATCACCTTAAAAACACACGTCGCTTATTGGGTAGAGTATCTAGTCCTTTATTACTTCGGCAAGCCTAGCGTCCGGATGTCCGACCCTAGGTCTACGTCCGGACGCAGCTTCTCATCGATGCACCCACCGAGCCCCGTCCAGTCCCTAGTGTAATAGGAAGACGCATGTCCGCGTAACAGTGGAGCGCACCCGTCGGGCCTCACCATGCGTGGTCTTATCCTCACCGTGCATGCATCACCTACAGCGTGTTGTCCCGACTGCGCCCGCGACTACCCAAGGCGTCCTGTCTCCGCCACGCCCTGTTCTCCTCCACGCCTCTTCCCCCACCACACCCGGTCTTGCGCCCCGTCATCCGCCGCATTTTGCTCCGGTCTTATCTCATCTCCTCTGCAACATTGGTCTTACCATTGCAACATATAAAGTATACGTTTGAAACATGTCATTGTAGCATATGCAAATTCAGATCTATTTGTGCAACACACGTATGCAAAATAGTTGAAATATTTGAAACATACGTGTATAACCATTGCAACATGTGCAACATCTCGATCTACTTTTGCAACATCTAAATAAAACAATTGAAACATACCTTTAAAACATCTGAAATATATGTTTACAACGTAGTGGAGGGGAAGTTCGAGGCCGGTAAACATTTGAAACATACACAAGCAACATACGTGTATAACCATTGCAACATGTGCAACATCTCGATCTATTTTTCAACATCTAAATGAAACAATTGAAACATACATTCGAAACATCTGAAACATATGTTTGCAACATAAGGGAGGGGAAGGTCGAGACCAGTCAATTCCGGTTGTTGGGGTGAGATCCGGCAGCAGCACCAGTGGCGGCGCGTGGGCACCACTGCCACCAGCACCGGCCTTGGCTCGGGCGGGCGGGTGGCGTGCGTTACACGGGAGGGAGCGGGCGCGTGTGGCCGGAGCGAGGAGCGAGCGGCAGGTGGGGCACATGATCGGCGGGACCGAGCGCTGTGGGTGGGACGTGCGACGGCCGAGAGCGAGGAGCGAGCGAGCGACGCATGGTTGGAGAAGGCGGCAGCAGCCGCGAGTGCAGAGTGAGGCATGCGGCGTCCGGATAGGACAGACGCCCGTAGCCAAACATTATCGTTATTACATCCAAAAAGGAATTTATAGAGACAAACTGCACCTTTGATCGGTGCTTCTTTTTGTCCTTTGTTACCTTCGATCTCGTCCGCGGTCTGGACTTCCATGGATCCCTGTCCTCATCGTTGCTGCTTGAAGATTCTGACGATGAACTGGAACTTGACTGATGATCTTCTGTGGGCTCGTTCGGCTGCTCAAGAAACCAACCGGAAAACACTGTTCATGGCTGAAAACACTATTCACTCTCTCACAAATTTCTCCAGATTCTTCCAAATTCTTCCCAGCGAACAGGCCCTGTGCTTTTAAAGATTTATAAATGTGAGTGAACCAAACGAATTTGAAGTAATCACAGTTGGTGAGTGTACTTATTATATGAGACTAGCACCTTGTTTGTTTCGGCTGAATTGGTTTATAAGTTATGGTTGAAAGTACTGCTGGCTTGTTTGGTGTGAAAGAAAAAAACACTGTTCAAGTTGTGGATTATAAGCAAGATACGAGCGAATAAGAGCTCTCACAGTAAAAAAAAAAGTACTGTAAATGGGTTTCATGACTTGAGCAGCCCAGGGCGCAAATGCCGAGCAACGGTACCTTGGTCCGCAGCCCAGGACGCAGGCACAGGTGCCCCGTCTAGGGCCTCGTTTAGATGCCATTCAAATTCTAAGTTTTTTCACTCTCTCTTTGTTACATCAATTTTTAGCCACTTATATGGAGTATTAAATGTAGGTAAAAAAAATAACTAATTACACAGTTTAGTTAGAAATCACGAGATAAATCTTTTGAACCTAGTTGGTTTATGATTGAACAATATTTGTTAAATAAGACGAAAGTGGTACTATTTATCAGGTTTAAATAATTTGCAAAGTGAACCAGCCCTAGCTTCACCTGGATGTGTCAGATATTGTCTCCTCCGTCTGGCAGTAAATTTTTACTGCCTGTGCATGCCTTGTTTCCGTCGTTTGCTGTGGAGGTGTGGATGGAACGGAGGCTTGTCACTACAGCATCCTCTGTGTCAGCTGTCAGCACCGTGTACCGCAGAAGGGGCCCAGCCCGCAGCCCGCAGCCCGCAGCCCGCAGCCCGGTGCATCTCGGAGGACGTGTGGTTCCTGGAGCTGGAGCGGCCCCTGCTGCCCGAGAGACGCTGGAGAGGAGGAAAAGATGTTTAAAGAGAGAGAGAGAGAGGAGGAGGAAAAGAGAGAGCAGGGGAATTGGATGGGTTTGGACTTTGTCGGTGTTTGGATCTGGATTGGGCTCATGACTTCGTCGTCTAGCATGCATAGGCCGTTGGATGTTTTTGGGGAAGGCGCGGGCCGTCCGTTGGTATAGATGTGACCCAGCTAGGCGCCTTCTCACATATAAAAAGGGGCAGCCGCCAGATCCAAGCGTCTTGTTAGGATCTGTCGGCCATCCACTGGCCGACAGGTATAATCGGCATCTAGGAAGCCGATAAGATCCGGTAGCCCTCCAGCCACCGATCCCTATCGGCGCTCGGAAGGCCGATAGGGATATATATATATATACCGATATATATATATATACCACAAACGAACAAGGCGAAGGCCTCCTTGCTCATCTTCATCCCAAACGCTCCCATCTTGTGTCCTCTGAAAAGTCAAGGAACGGGGATGCTTGGATCTGAGATGTGGCCTGGCGAGCCTGCAGCTTCTACTTGCTGGAGGTACCGGGAGGAATTGCTACTACTTGTTCTTGTTCTTGGCCACGGTGACCGGTGACCTCTCCTGATTGATGCGAGGCACGGCTCGCGGAGGTGAGCACAGAAAAACCCCCTTTTCTTTTTTTTCTTCCCTTGTTGTTCGTACTAGTACTACAGTAGTGGTGGTTTTTAGTGGTCAGATCTGTCTTGGTTTCCACATGGTTTGGTTGGTTGCACACGCTAGCTAACCCTCGTTTCTCCCTTAGAACAACCACAATGTTCACAATAAGCAGTTCATAAGAAATTATATATTCGCGAGGGGGGCGCGCCCTAGGTTGCGCAGCCCGATCTGACTTTGTAGGCTTCATCAGGGTAGGGAAGTTGCAGATTCTAGTAGACGCAATACTTGAGGAGGTAGACATGGGAGGGCATGGTCAGATTTGGTGGAAGGTGTGAGATCAGGGACGGAGACGACGGCGGCGGCGGCGGAAGGGATGAGGACGAGTTCTCCAGCCACTCGCGCGAAGGGATACGGGAGGTTGAGGACTGAGATTTTTTATTTCATCGCGAGATCCACTGCTATAGACGGATTCATCCGGTTACATTGTGGCTTGAAATTTAACTGCTGCCATCTGCTGTGGGACCCGCTCCTATGGACTATGGACTAGTTCACCCATGTACACTGATCTTGCTCTTGCCTCTCGGTAACAGATCCGTTGGGATCGATCCATCCGGTGGTTGCGTCAGCTATGAGGGGAAAAAGCTGCCACTACCTAGCAGCCTTACGTTTCCTTAGATGGGAGAAGTTGATTTCACGAATTTTTGCAAAAGAAAAGAGAGGATTGGGTCAAATCCATGGTCTGTCGTGTTGACGCAAGGCGTGGTAGAGGGAATCAATCAATCACTGGTGCTGCTCGGCTTTGTGTAGTATAGTAGTACGCGTTTGTACCGCTAAAATGGACGGCTGGACCGATCACGCGTGCCTTTACTGTGGGCCCTGAAGTCCCACGACCTGTCGGCAACTCACTAGCCGACTGGTCCTGTAGGCCTACCAGAAGCCGATAGGTTGCAACTATTTTGGCGAGGCGGGGCTCCATCTGGCCCGTGACGTTCGGGCTCGCTTGCTGCGCCGTGGAGATGATGCACGCCGGCGCCTCCCGCTACGACTTCGATGGCTTCGGCATCATCTTCCGCCCCTGGCCGCACCAGTCCGACTGCATGATCGTCGCCGGCATGCTCACCAACAAGATGGCGCCCGCGCTACGCAAGTAACGGGCCTGTTTGGCTGGTATTAAAGCTGGCTGAAGCTGTTTTGTTGTGAGAGAAAAATATTGTAAATTCTAGCTGATAAACCGGCTAATAAGTTGAAGCGAACAGTCCAAACGTCTTGCTTCCTGACACCAACCCGTATCTCGCCTTTCGCAGCTTACAGATTAACTTCTTGCAGCAATGCTCACTCTCTCAGCTTCCTGTGTTCTCTGTAGGGTCTACGACCAGATCCCGGAGCCTCGCTGGGTGATCTCGATGGGCAGCTGCGCCAATGGGATCTCGCTGGGTGATCTCCATGGGCAGCTGCCATCACCAATTAACCGTGCAGTGCAGTGGCGTGAGCTTGCTGGAAAAAGCTGCCAGTAATAAAACCTGACTAGACCTACGTTTCCTTTATTGGGGAACTGCCGGACTGGATTTACCGTGAAGAGACGCCCCCTCCCGCTTGTAGTCCTGCTTTTTTTACCGAGCTGGATTTTACTATCTCAGCCAAGGAGTCTGGCATACCGGAGGACGTGAGGAGTAGAGATCCCATGGTCAGATCCATGGTCTTGCGTGTTGATGCACGGTGATGCCATTTCTCATGCCACTGTTCCTACTCATCCAAACATAATGCTTCGACGAGCACCAACAGCAAAAGAAATTAGTGGGAAAGCGTCATGTCGAGCAGCAAATTCCCTAGTTTTTAGCATCTCATACCCTGCAAAATTTCAGAAATTAGTTGGAAGTTTTTGGGACCAACAATTATGCAATTTTTTTCTATGCCATTGTAAAAGCATCCTAAATAGAAAACTAACACTTAGAGCATCTCAATTCTCAAGAGTGTTTGAATACCAATATTTGAATAGTTTTTACTTTAGCTAATAACGAAAAATTTGAAATGGCTAGAGAATACCAATATTTGAATATCTAAGTTGATTCTTAAAGCAGTATGAATGTTTGTATCTTTTAGTTATCTTATTATACAAACATATTCTATGATTAATTAGTAAAATATATCTTTTACGTATATCTAGTTAAAATTTAAATTCTCATAAAGCAAGGTTTGTATTCATTTCCTTTTTTTTATTTTAGATTAGACTATATACTATGATGGGCCTGCCACTACCGTGGCCATGTATATATGAATGCCGACCCTTCGGCTGACGATAATAGCCCTAATACTCGCTCCGTCCAAGCGTGCTAGGTAAACTTTCATAACTTTAACTAAATTTATAGAAAATATTAGTAACATTTATATCTAGAAATAAGTTTATTATAAAAATAGATTCAATAGTCTATTTAACGATACTAATTATATATTATAAATATTAGTATTTTTTTATAATTTGGTTATAGTTGAATACATTTGGCTTGTTAGGAAATGAGAACCACAGTTAAAAGGGGATCGAGTAAGCAGTATAAACCTTTGTACCTACGTGCTGTACTGTACTATGACGAAATTGATGTACCTAAATTGATGTACCTATATGGCGTCTGAGTGATTCTTTATTGTTGCACAACTGACATGCGTTACTCGTTTGATTCCCTATATCGACAAATCCATAGCCACACTCCTAACATGTGTTAGTAGCAGCACTCTTAAGATGCATGGGATGCAATTTCTCTAATTCCATCCGCCATGTTCGCTTGGCTTATAAGCCGTACTTTTTCAGCCAATGAACAGTATTTTCTCTCACAACAAATCAGTCAATAGTACTTTCAGCAATGGCTTATCAGCCAAGCGAACAGGACAATCATTCCTAGTCGGTCCCAAGAAATTTACTCGCCTAAAACCACCATATCAGTGTCCAAATGCATTTAGATTTGTTGGATCACATGATTATGGATATCTATATTCAAATAGATCCCGTCTATGAATAATAGTGTATAACAGTTTGGTGTAGAATAGTATTATACAGGTGAATAACACGTGTATATATAGCCAAATCAACTACTAGAGCCCATTTAATTTTTAGATTGCCATTATCTAAATCCATTGTCACATCTAGTCGTTCAATTGCTATCATTAACATTAACCTAGCCTCGAACCGACCAGATTACTGACCGCTTGACCTGGTGTCTCCTTCGCCCGTGGAAAGTCAAGCTAGCTGTTCTGAAAGCTAAAGCCGAAAAATGCCTACTCTGTAAGTTTGGCTCTATTTTACGCTAAATCTATGTGTCACCCAAGTGTTTCTTGGTCTTGTGACGCTCGATTTTTCTACCGCCGATCTGATGCTGTCAACGGTGTCCATGCCCGAATTTTTTATTTTTTAGCCATTTTTTTGAAAATTTTTCAAAAATATGCCCCTGGAAGAAAGATTTCAAAATATAGACCCTTAGCTCGGCGCCATCGTCGCTGGCGCCGAGCTTACACGTCGCTGGCGCCGAGCTCTTAGGCTCGAAGCAGACGTGGCGGTGACACTGGCGTCGAGCTCGGCGCCATTCATCCGGATACATTGTGGCTTGAAATTTAACTACTGCCATCTGTTGTGGGACCCGCTCCTATGGACTGGTTCACCCATGTACACTGCCCTTGCTCTTACCTCTCGGTAACAGATCCGTTGGGATCGATCCATCCGGTGGTTGCGTCAGCTATGAGGGGAAAAAGCTGCCACTACCTAGCAGCCTTACGTTTCCTTAGACTGTCTCCAACGGATCGAACCTAAAAACGAGACACATACCGTGGTTTGGGTACCGCACAACGAAAGGTCACGGACCCAAAAAATTACTGTTTCCAACAGCCGACGCAAACGAGAAAAGCTCCCGTCGCCTCCCCTTCCTCTCTCCCTCTCCCGAGGTACAGGCGTTCGTGTCCTCAAGCTCGTCCGCCATGGCTGTACAGCATGGCTCGTGGAGAGCACGACCTGCGAGGGGAGAAGGGAAATAGATGCTAGAGGAAGGTGGAGGAGGGCTTGGAGAGCCTCACCATCAAAGGAATCGAGCTGTGGTGGCCCGGCGCCGGAGATCGACGAGGTGCTCCCTATCCAGAGTAAGAACAGAGGTGGAGAAACTGGAGCGGATGGATGGCGATCAGCAATGTGGGATGGCGCGGTGAGCTCAGTGGAGGGAAAGAGAAGCGAGCAGCGCGGCGTCGCGTTTTATAGGCGGCCGGAGAGGTCGCTGTGCCACCGGTGCCTAGCTCGGCGTCCAGTGCCTCGGCATGGCCATGGCAGTGCGGGCACTCGGAAGGACGGCTGGTGCGCACGACGCGACTGATGTTGGGGGCAGCGCGGTGCGACAGCCCTCACAGGAGAAATCGTTGCCGCCGGCCGTGCCATCGGAGATTTGGGTAACGAGTAGAGAGGGGATGCTTTTTTGCGTATGGTCTGTGCCGGTACGCAAAATTGATGCTGTGTATGGGGTCACTCGTTGGAGGCTGTTTTTGAGCAGGCTAAGTACGGTAACGAACGCATTTTAGATTTGCATCAGACAGTCTTAGATGGGAGAAGTTGATTTCACAAATTTTTGCAAAAGAAAAGAGAGGATTGGGTCAAATCCGTGGTCTGGCGCGTTGACGCAAGGCGTGGTAGAGGGAATCAATCAATCACTGGTGCTGCTCGGCTCTGTGTAGTATAGTAGTACGCGTTTGTACCGCTAAAATGGACGGCTGGACCGATTACGCATGCCTTTGCTGTCGGCCCTAACGTCCCCCGTCATGTCGGCTACCCACTGGCCGACTGGTTCTGTCGGCCTACCAGACACCGACAGATTCCAACAGCAGGCTATTTTGGCGAGGCGGGGCTCCATCTGGCCCGTGACGTTCGGGCTCGCCTGCTGCTCCGTGGAGACGATGCACGCCGGTGCCTCCCGCTACGACTTCGACCGCTTCGGCGTCATCTTCCGCCCCTGGCCGCGCCAGTCCGATAGCATGTAGCCTGTTCGGCTGCTGCTGATACGATACGATCATGGATTATTACTGCTGGCTGGTTTGGTGTGAGAGAAAAATACTGTTCTGGCTGAAATTTACGATCGTTTACGACCCAGCGAACATGCTGATGATCGTCGCCGGCACGCTCACCAACAAGATGGCGCCCGCGCTTCGTAAGTAACAGGCCTGTTTGGCTGGTATTAAAATCGGCTGAAGCTGATTGAAGCGAACAGTCCAAACGTCTTGCTTCCTGACACCAACCCGTATCTTGCCTTTCGCGGCTTACAGATTAACTTCTTGCAGCAATGCTCACTCTCTCAGCTTCCTCTGTTCTCCGTAGGGTCTACGACCAGATGCCGGAGCCTCGCTGGGTGATCTCGATGGGCAGCTGCGCCAATGGGATCTCGCTGGGTGATCTCGATGGGCAGCCTCGCAGATACCAGCAAGGGATCCATCACCAATTAACCGTGCAGTGCAGTGGCGTGAGCTTGCTGGAAAAAGCTGCCAGTAATAAAACCTGACTATACCTACGTTTCCTTTATTGGGGAACTGCCGGACTGAATTAACTGTGAAGAGACGCCCCCTCCTGCTTGTAGTCCTGCTTTTTTTACCGAGCTGGATTTTAGTCTGGCATACCGGAGGACGTGAGGAGTAGAGATCCCATGGTCAGATCCAAGGTCTTGCGTGTTGATGCACGGTGATGCCATTTCTCATGCCACTGTTCCTACTCATCCAAACATAATGCTTCGACGAGCACCAACAGCAAAAGAAATTAGTGGGAAAGCGTCATGTCGAGCAGCAAATTCCCTAGTTTTTAGCATCTCATACCCTGCAAAATTTCAGAAATTAGTTGGAAGTTTTTGGGACCAACAATTATGCAATTTTTTTTCTATGCCATTGTAAAAGCATCCTAAATAGAAAACTAACACTTAGAGCATCTCAATTCTCAAGAGCGTTTGAATACCAATATTTGAATAGTTTTTACTTTAGCTAATAACGAAAAATTTGAAATGGCTAGAGAATACCAATATTTGAATATCTAAGTTGATTCTTAAAGCAGTATGAATGTTTGTATCTTTTAGTTATCTTATTATACAAACATATTCTATGATTAATTAGTAAAATATATCTTTTACGTATATCTAGTTAAAATTTAAATTCTCAGAAAACAAGGTTTGTATTCTTTTCCTTTTTTTTTATTTTAGATTAGACTATATACTATGATGGGCCTGCTACTACCGTGGCCATGCATATGTGAATGCCGACCCTTCGGCCGACGATAATAGCCCTAATACTCGCTCCGTCCAAGATTGCTCGGTAAACTTTCGTAACTTTAACTAAATTTATAGAAAATATTAGTAACATTTATATCTAGAAATAAGTTTATTATGAAAATAGATTTAATGATCTATTTGATGACACTAATTATATATTATAAATATTAGTATTTTTTATAATTTGGTTATAGTTGAATACATTTGGCTCGTTAGGAAATGAGAACGACAGTTAAAAGGGGATGAGTAAGCAATATAAACCTTTGTACCTACGTGCTGTACTATACTATGACAAAATTGATGTACCTATATGGCGTCTGAATGATTCTTTATTGTTGCACAACTGAGATGTGTTACTCGTTTGATTCCCTATATCGACAAATCCATAGTCATACTCCTAACATGTGTTAGTAGCAGCACTCTTAAGATGCATGGGATGCAATTTCTCTAATTCCATCATTCCTAGTAGCTTGCAAGAAATTTACTCGCCTAAAACCACCATATCAGTGTCCAAATGCATTTAGATTTGTTGGATCACATGACTATGGATATCTATATTCAAATAGATCCCGTCTATGAATAATAGTGTATAACAGTTTGATGTGGAATAGTATTCTACAGGTGAATAACACGTGTGTGTATATATAGCCAAATCAACTACTAGAGCCCATTTAAATTTTAGATTACCATTATCTAAATCCATTGTCACATCTAGTTGTTCAATTGCTATCATTAACATTAACCTAGCCTCGAACCGACCAGACTACTGACCGCTTGACCTGGTGTCTCCTTCACCGTGGAAAGTCAAGCTAGCTGTTCTGAAAGCTAAAGCCGAAAAATGCCTACTCTGTAAGTTTGGCTCTATTTTACGCTAAATCTATCTGTCACCCGAGTGTTTCTTGGTCTTTAGACACTCGATTTTTCTACCGTCGATCTGATGCTGTCAACGGTGTCCATGCCCTTACCCCTCCCCAGCACCCAACCTCACCTCGCGCCCAACGTCTTAATCTTTCTTGAGTGAAATACATTGGCGGCCCTTTAACTTGTCGGCCTGTGCCAGTTCGGTCCACGAACTTGCAAACGCGGAAAATGGGCCCCTGAACTTGTCAAGTTGTTCACCGTAGGCCCATTTCCCATCCGGCGCAGCCTCCAGGCGACGTGGCAGCGCCAGCGTGGCAGACGAAGCACGTGAGCCGCACGTTTCAATACCGAACGCAGGTGACAATATGCATCTAGGCCCCTCCGCCTCGTCAAATCTCCAAAATCTTGTCTTCTCCTCTTCAAGTTCATCGTGCTGGGGGTGAGGCGGCTTGCGACGGAGGCAAAAGTCGACGACTTTGCAAGATTCTGCGGAAGAGCAACGACGAGATGTACTTGGGGAGCGTAGGTTTCCACCGCGATCGCGGTGAATCTGCGGCATGGCGCCGTGCCTGCGACCGGAAGGGGAACCACCGCCGGACTACGGTTAGTCAATCGAAGCTCAAAACCTTCTTATTAGTGCCTTTAGGATGTGGTGGTGTGCATGTACTTGTTCCTGGTGTAGGCCAATTTCGTTTGTTTTGGTGGCTAGGGTTTATGATTCCTGGTGTAGCCTAATAAATCAAGTAGTAATGAGCATCATTTAGTTCAATGTAGGCGATGCTGAGAACAAGTTCACTGTTGAGGTGCACCACTGTGGTTTCTTTGTTGATCAGGATTCAAAAAGGCTTACATTGATGGAAAAGTGAACTGGTTTGACCATTGCGAGGTAGATACTTGGTCTCCATTGTGGTTCTTGGATTTTGTTGATGAGTTGAAATGTCCTAAAATAGATGCTCTGAAGATATACTGGTAGCTTCTTGGAATAGATCTTGCTCATGGACTTAGGGTGATTGAGTCGGATTCAGAGACATTGGTGATGACTGGCATTGTTGACAGGGTGAAGAACCTTATTGTCTATTTTGATCATGATAATAGCATGTCTGGCATAAACTGGGATGACATAGTGACAAACCCAATTGCTTCACTGCCCGAAGTAATCAGCCCAGCCAAGGGAGGATTTATTTGGAAGGAAGAAGGAGAAGAACTGCCAGCATTTGAAATGGAGCAGGATTCAGTGTAGCAAGATTCAGTGCAGCATGATGTGCATGGGGATGATGGTGATAGTGAAGATGACTCTGATTTCAGTGATAGTGATTATGATTTAGAGGGAGATGATGATGATATTTTTGTGGACTATGTTGATGAGGATGTCACAGAGGAGACTGGCAGCAAAGATCAGCAGAAAGGTAAGGACAAGAAGGTTGTTGGTAGCAAATTGAAGGGGAAAAAGGTTTCATCTTTGGCTGTTTATGGAGAGGAGTCAACAGATGAATCTGAACTAGAATTGCCAGAATCTGATGAAGAAGGACAAGGTCTAAGGTTTAAGTCATTCAGAAGTGAAGACATAGACAATCCCATCTTCAAAGTTGGCATGATATTTTAATCTGTTGATGTTGAGATGCTCAGGAAGGCTATCACACAAATAGCATGAAGCAGAGGGTAGAGATCTGGTGTTTCCACCATGGCTGTGCCTGCGTTGCTCGGACCTCATACAGCACTAACAATTTTCTTGCCGAACACCACCTCCAAGTACTACTTCTCCCACATCCGATTCCATCTCGCTACAAAAATCGCTAATATAAGTTTCGGATCTAACAAGAACAGGTAAAACTTGATCTTAACTGAACCACTAACTTTGTAGAACGGGCAGCAGTAGAACGCCTGCCCGTAGCTCCATTCCTGCTTCGATACCCGGCGCACCACCCTTGCCCGCCCGCACTCCCTGCACTGGATCAGCAGTATGCCGGCTAGATCTGCCGTCGACGCCCTTGATTCACCAGCCATGGGGCCAATTTGATCCGAGCGACTGGAGCGACAGGAGAAAGATGGTATGGAGAGATAGGGCAGATGCAAACAGTGGGTTAGTTGCCCTTTTTAGCAGAACTTGAGGTGTCCTCTGCAAGATTGCCAACGTCCAAGAGCATCAAAAATCCCGCCAGAACCAAGCGATCGACACGCTGGCGCTGCCACGTCGACTAGAGGCCGCACTAGACGGGAAATGGGCCTTCGGTAAACAAGTTGACAAGTCCAGGGGCCGAATTTTTAAGTTTGCAAGTTCATGAACCAAAGTGGCACATGCCGACAAGTTAAAGGGCCACCGGTGCATTTAACTCATCTTTCTTCCTTGCCTCTGATCCCGCTCCGCTATGGCGTCTGACTCTTTCTTCCATGCCTTCGACCCCGCCTCGGCGTCCGCGCCACCACACCCCCGCCGCGCAGGACTTGCACCTCGGCGCGCCAAGCCCGCGTCTTCTGTCCTTGTCCTGGCCTCCGACCCCCCAGCGGCCTCCAGCGCCACGCACCTTGCCGCACCATGAAATCGCACCACCTTGGCGCGCCCGCGCCTTGCATTCCTCTCTTCCTAGCCTCGACCTCGCCTCGCATCCGCCACCACGCACCTCGGCGCGCCTACCCCGTTTGTCCTTGCGGCCCCTGCTGTCCCGGTGCCGCCGATGCCCAACACGCCACCGCATTTCGGCACGCCCGCAACCCTGCATCCCGACAGATTACATATTTGTGAGCCATATGTTACTATTCTGATTTGGGCGTAAGTTTTGGGTTCCATTGGTGTAAAAATGATTGTTTATAAGTTTTTTTGTGTTTCTGTATGTTTTATTTGGTTTTCCCTTGAAATTTTCCAATTTGATTTGCTTAGAAATAATCTGGCTATTTTTTTCTATTTTTTTGTATATTTATTTTGTTAATAAATTATGGTGCTTACGAAAATCGAGTCTTTTAGAGGAAAGAAACACTCGATTTGCCACTGTACCATATTTTAAGGCCACCAAACACTCAGGTGACAAATGCTTTTAAAACACTTACTAGACTTGGGTAGAAATAGACCCGTCCCCTCTTCCGACGTCCACCCAGTAGCCCTAGACAGACTCGAGTCACCGTTTCTGTTGTCTTCATCTAAGCAAGCGAGTAGCTCGCTTCTTATGCATGCCAACTAATATGCATCATCACATTATATGCCAATGTCACAATTTGCAAAAGATTAAAAATCTGAATTCAGAACCATAGGTACTCCGATGCTTTTGTAACAAGGCTAACGCCTGCTAGCCTGGATCGCCTGATTGAATTTGAGAAGTGCTTCGGTACTCCTGACTGCATGCATCTCAAAGCAACCCATTTAATTAATTAACCTTTTTTCTCTTATAGTTATTATACATTTGTGCCATGTTCGCTTGGCTGATAAGTCATGACTGAAAGTACTGTTGGCTGATTTATTATGAGAGAAAAATACTGTTCGTTGGCTGATTTGTTGTGAGAGAAAAATATCGTTCGTTAGCTGAAAAAGTACGATTTATAAGCCAAGCGAACAGGACATTGGGCCTGCATGGGTGTGGACCTTCCAAGCCAGATTGGTTCAGATAAAAGCCCCGTTTAGCCAGGCTCCGGCTCCCGTTGCCGAATCACTATCCATGCACTGTTCACCAAATCCGTTTTTCTCTTTCCTTCTTTCCTTTCTCACTAACCCTATCGAAGTCGGAGAAGCTCGTTTTTCTAGCTCCCGTGGCTCCGGCTACGAGCCGAAGCACATGGGAGCCCGGCCAAACGGGGCTAAAATCCAGTCCACGGTAGCCCTGTGGATAGGGCGGAGGTGCCGGCCGCCGCTGCCAGGTGCCCTCGCTTGCGTCCTCGACTGAGAGCTGAAGAGGCCTGTCATGGCTCCTTGTGAATCGTACATACAGGCCTACAGGGTCTCCGTATATGCAGTATATGTCGTGTGATGCCTGGTTGTACACGTGGGGTCTCCGGAGGAAGGCGTTCAAGGCTTGCGAGTTTGAACTTAGCGGAACGACGACATGCCGCATGCTGCAGCAACGAAGGCAAATGAGGCGGCATCCAATCCAAGGTGCCTTTGGTGGCTCTGTTCGCTTCTCTTATAATTTGTATTTTTCAGTTTATTTTTAACGAAGCGAATGGGACCAAAAATAAATGGACCGGATTTGGTCTGGGCTTAGAAGATAGGGGCCTAGGCCCAAGCGGGATCCAGATGTATTATAAATATTAAAAAGTGTTTAGTTAATTACAAATGCTTTGAGATACGTGCAATTTGTAGAAAGGAGGAGTATCGGAGCAGTTCTCTTTTTAGAAATGAGATATTCTGATATGTGGAGCCAGTTTTTTGTGCCCCCAATTTATTTTTCTTCTGCCTCAAGCATTGGACCTGAAAGACACACAGCATTACTGAAAAGCTCTCAAAAACCGTTTCACGTCACTGTATTGACTTGCTGGCTTCCTGATACTGGAAAAGAAATATGCATTCCTTTTTCTCCGCAGCCATCTTCAATTTCTGCATAAACATATCTGTGAAAAATACAAAAATATTAGTGACTGCTCTGCTTCGCTATGGCACATCGGAGCATAATTAGATCTATTATATAATTATTAGTGGAATCCATAATAAAAGAAAGTGTGCATGTAATTGATGCAGAAAGCACATCTTGATGTCATTTCATCCGACTGCTTGACTACTCGATCCTTCGTATCAGAGATATAAGAGATATATGTTTTGTGCATAAATTTTCTATGATAGTAAATGATGGATTGTGTGATTGCAAGTCACTTTGATGTTATAGTGCCGATTATTTATATTCTAGGAAAAAAACAAGTAAAAATAACTGCAGATGGTGATAATAAGGTGCTTCTGGACCCAATTTGTAAAAACAGCTCCAAATGCGTGAGGTGAAAAGAAGTTCAGTTGGATTGTAACCACTTTTTCCATGTATGAAACCCCTTTTATGAAGCCTCGGATTTCTTACTCTATTGACAAATTTAGCAGCTACATTCTAGACACCATATGTCACTGACCCTCTTTCTAATGTTATAGGTACCAAATAGCAAGACCGCTTCATCATTTTGCAACCTGGACAAGACTATGTTACAAGGATCGTACTCCCTCCGTCTCTGAAATATCTGTCGTTGTTGGTGTATGTGCCGCAAGTTTGACTCGATTCGTAAAAAATACGTGTAGCATTTATATCTTCAAATAAATTTATTAAAAAACTAGATTCAAAGATCTTTCCAATGATACTAATCATATACCATAAATATTAATATTTTTAATATATATTTAGTCAAAGTTGCTTTTCGAAAGCGAAAACAACATATATTTAGAGACAGAGGGATGTATCTTATCAGCTTCTATCATCCAAAACCGTTCACAGTTTTCACATAATACAACTTTATGCCCCTGTTACCCTAAAAAATAAAAATAGAAAAAACTACTGTTGAACAGAATATGTAGGAATCCTTAATATATATGTGTCCTTTACCGGTCACGAATCTGCTAAGTTTCTCATAGGTTCACATTGGGTCTCCTTGTCTTACACTTTACAGACCAAATGGAGCTAACAAAGGCAGTTCGCTTGCTCGTATACGATCGTGGATTATAAACTAGAACGGTATTTTTCTCTCACATTAAACTAGCCAGTAGTAAATAATCCACGATCGTTTACAGCCCGCCGAACAGGCTGAAGTTTCTCATAGGTTAGATTCATCCACCAGGGACACCACGATCTCCATGGACACTGACCTTTGGGACCGTGAACCAAGATACAAAGAAGGTCGTCGCGGCACCGTTTCAAACAAAATGTAAAATTACTCCACCTGCCACTATGTGTATAAGCTATATGTGATCATGTGGAAGGCACCGTTGCTGCCTATCGGGCAGCCTAATGTATAGAACCATCAGGTATTGAACACTGTTAAGTATAAACTACCAGCCTATGCTATAGGGTTAGAACATTTGCCTATTACCATAGAACCCACACTTGCCAAACCATTTGCCTACTGATTCCGCGCGCAATGGTGCGCGCCTTACACTAGTTTAGGTGTTGGATTTGATAATAATAAAAGAGTAAAATGCCCTGGAAGTCCATTAACTTTCGCTGTGGTGTCATCTAGATCCATCAACTTTGAAACTGTATTTTTGGGTCCATTAACTTTCGTTTGGTGCCATCTAGGTCAATCAACTTTGAAACTACATTTTTGGTCCATGAACTTTTAAAATGGTTCACTGCAGGTCCACGCATGCATGCATGCATGTCGGCTTCGGCCTTCGTGGAGGCGCTGCTCCAGGCGTGGGCGGAGGTCAGGGCCGGGCTGCTCGTGCCGCTGCTCCGGGCCGCGGTGCTGCTATGCACGGCCATGTCGGTGATCGTGCTGGCCGAGATGGTGTTCCTGGGAACGGTGAGTTTTTTTTAATTTTAACCCTTTTTTGAATATAATTTTAAATCTAACACTGTCGGGTTTTTTAAAACTAACACTTTTGACCGGACCTATTACCCTAGCGCGGCCAAATACATGCCGGCCCGCAGAGGGAGACCAGCCAGGGCCAGCGTCCGTCGCTGTGGGGCAGTGGCTGGCTGTGGCTGCCCTGTGCCGTGCCCGCCCGCCCACGTGAGCCCAAGCCGCAAGGCTCCAGCGTCGTGCCCTCAAAGTGGAACAACAGCTTGGGCAACTCCGCCGCCCCCCGGACGGCAGCGGTCTGGCGAGATGGGATCGGCGTCCATCGGTCGCGTTCTTGGCCTCCCGCGAGGGCAGCTTTACTGGGGAGACAAACGCGGCCCGGAGGCGCGGTAAACCCGGAGCGGCAGCGGCGTCGTGAAGGAGGTGCCGGAGTCGATGATCGTCCCCGCCGGTTCCGTTGTTCGTCAACGCGAAAGCGACTCGCACCGCAGCCTCGTGGACCCGACGGTGATGCCCTTCAGCGACGGTGTAGTAGAAAGATGGAATTTTGGGGCTCGGATTAGCGGGGTGGTGGTCGCGACGGCGCCACCTGCCCGAGCAGCCAGGCTGGCTCGGCGATGGGGCCGCAACGCGGTGGTATATACCCGGCTCTGCCGCCACCGCGATCGGTAGCGGCGCGAGCCTTGCCACGTCAGCGGTCAGCGGGGATGGTCGCCGCCATGTCAGGCCTCTGCCGCGCCGCCATGCATGGCGCGGCACAGGCATTTAGCCCCGCGGCGCGGTCAAAAGTGTTAGTTTAAAAAAACCCGACAGGGTTAGATGTAAAATTATATTAAAAAAAGGGTTAAAATTAAAAAAAAATGGGAACTGTCAGCTCCGTGATGAAGCGGCGGCGCCGGCGGCCGTGGCGATGTACAGGTGCGACCCCATCGCGCGGCCGGACAAGGACGAGGAGGCAGCTGCCTATCCCATGGTGCTCGCGCTGCTGCCGGGCGCGGACTGACCCGCCGCGAGCTGCTGCAGCGCATGACGCGGCGCAGCAAGGCACGCGCCGCGCGGTTCCTCGCCAGCTCCTCAGCGAGTGCCCCAGTGACGCACCCCGGGGCAGCGCAACGGCGGTGACCCCAGTCCCAGTCCCAGCACGGAGTACCTGATGCACTTGGGCATCGGCACGCCGCCGCAGCCCGTGCAGCTGACGCTGGACACGGGCAGCGACCTCACGTGGACGTAGTGCCGACCCTGCATCTCCTGCTTCCACCAGGCCCTCCTGTACTTCGACCCCTCCCTCTCCTCCACGTTCCAGGAGCTCTCCAGCGGCAACGAGACGTGCTTGTACACCTACTCCTATGGTGACAACTCGACGACCAACGGACAGCTCGACGCGGACACGTTCACGTTCGTGGCCGTCGATGGGCGCACGGCCACGGTCGTGCCCGGCCTGTCCTTCGGCTGCGGCCACAACAACAGTGGGATCTTTACGTCCAACGAGACCGGCATCGCTGGGTTCGGCCGTGGCTCCCTGTCCCTGCCGTCGCAGCTCCAGGTCGACAACTTCTACTGCTTCACCGACATCACGGGATCGGCGCCCAGCCCCGTCCTGCTGTGCCAGCCGGCGAACCTCTACAGCAGCGCAGGTGGCGCCGTGCAGACCACCCCGCTAATCCAGAGCCCCAAAATTCCATCTTTCTACTACCTGTCGCTGAAGGGCATCACCGTCGGGTCCACGAGGCTGCAGGTGCCGGAGTCCGCTTTCGCGTTGACGAACAACGGAACCGGCGGGACGATCATCGACTCCGGCACCTCCTTCACGACGCTGCCGCTCCAGGTTTACCGGCGCCTCCGGGCCGCGTTTGTCTCCCAGGTAAAGCTGCCCCCTGCGGAGGCCAGCAACGCGACGATGGACGCCGATCCCATCTGCTTCGTACTGCCGTCGTCCGGGGACAGGCCGGAGTTGCCCAAGCTGCTGTTCCACTTTGAGGGCGCGACGCTGGAGCCTTGCGGCTTGGGCTCACGTGGGCGGGCGGGCACGGCACAGGGCAGCCACAGCCAGCCACTGCCCCACAGCGACGGACGCTGGCCCTGGCTGGTCTCCCTCTGCGGGGCCGGCATGTGGCGGCGCCGCCGCGTGGCGTGCTACGTGTGAGGTCCATGCGTGGCGCCGCCACCGGAGGTCCATGCAGTGGCTGTTGTACGCGCACAAAGACTGGAGGCCGAAGCCGACGTGCATGCATACATGTGTGGACCTGCAGTGAACCATTTTAAAAGTTCATGGACTAAAAATATAGTTTCAAAGTTGATGGACCTAGATGACACCAAACGAAAGTTAATGGACCCAAAAATACAGTTTTAAAGTTGATGGACCTAGATGACACCTTAGCGAAAGTTAATGGACCTCCAGTGCATTTTACTCGTAATAAAAAGTTACTAGTACACTAGTGAAGGCAAGTCAAGATACGGAGCAGCATTATCACATGATTCTCAAATCGGAACTGCAACTGAACATCCAATGGATGCTTCAAATGCAAGATGCAAAATAACATAGCACAAAAGACCTAAGGAAGATAATTTGACACAAGAATGCAAATGGCCCAATGCTTCAAAAAACAAAAGAGAATACAAACGGCCCAAAACTCCAGCTGCTTCATGATGGGTCCATCACCCCCCACAAACAGTAGCCACCGGGAGTCCGCTTCCGCTGCCGCCATCGGACGCTCTCAATGAAATAGGACGCCATCTCTAAAATCTGATGCCGCTACGTGCGCACAGCTCAGGGTCCTCAGCGGCACCACGAGGAGGCAACCACAGACGAGGGACCCCTATGTCAAGAGTCTGCCTATTACACTCACTGACCATAATGGCCCACAAGTCATAGAGTGTACTCAATAACACGTTGCTGCAGTTGCTTTGCGTATGGGCTTGCGTATTCCTCCTCCTACGTCGAGGCGTCTGTGGCACCTCCCCCCGCCTGAGGTCTTGCTTGTCCCCAAGCAAGCGCGTGTGGAAAGTGAGTCTTTTTTTAAATAAAAAAAAACTGGGTAGACTTTCATTACTTAGGTGCTAACGAATCATTAGCGACAATTACATCGAAGCATTCGAGGACCAAGCTTGAGAATTGCTCATCCCCTTCAGCACAAAAAGACCCCAGCATTGCTAACTGATGAGCAGCCCTATTACATTCTCTAACCTTGAACACACACTGAAAAATGATAAAATTAGCAACCACAAGAAACCTCAACTCATCAACTAAACTACCAACTGAAGACTCTGAATAAGCACCAGTGTTGATCGCTTGCACAGCCAGCAAGGAGTCGGACTCCAGGATGAGATTCCCAGCTCCTATATTGATCGCCGCTTGACACCTTGGAGACACGCCACCAGTTCCGCTTGGAAAGCATTTAGTACATGATTTATCTTCCCTCGTCCTGTGATGACGAGATCTCCATCCCAATCACGAACCAGGAAGCCCCAACTGCCCTCCTCGGTTTCTGGCTTGAAAGATGTGTCGCAGTTCATCTTAAGATAGCCTGACGGTGGCTTCTCCCAACACGCCCTTCTCCTCTCCTTCGATGTCTTCTCATTGGCACACAAGTCAGTCGTTTCCTTGGCATAGATGCGAATTCCTCTGGCTAAGCTTTCAGCACATCTCCTGCGCCCCTCCTCCCCGATTGCATTTCTTTCACCCCATAAGAACGAGAGGCCGATCACCATAATCAGACTTTGGTCATCCTTCAGTTACAAAGTAAATTTCACAGCGTCCCTGGCCTGCAACAAACAGGCAAGTGCTTCGCGCTCACTGTCCAAGTGGAGTTGGTTCGAGACCTGTTTCACCAATGCACACTTAAAGAACAGGTGAGCGCCATCCTCACCGACCTTGCTGCAAACTGGGCATCTATCATCAATCTTCATTCCGCGCCTCATAAGGTTGCTTCTAAGCGGATGGCTGTTATGGGCGAAGAGCCATAGGAAGTGCTTTACCTTGTTCGGGCACTCAAGCTGCCAAATCTTTTCCTACATTGTTGTTACAGCTGCCACACTGTTTCCCTGCTCTCCCCCTCTACATCTTGTTCACATGCTGTCCAATCTACAGACTTTATAGACGCTTTTGACACTGGGTTTTCACTGCTTATCATAGTGCCAAGCCAGGGTGTTTGGCCTTCCTTCATGAACGAGCAAAGCAAGAACGAGATCAGCATCCTCCTGCCAGAAAATATCATTCACTTAGCTCCACATCCCAGCCACAAGAGATAGGGTTTATTAAATCAGCGACTTCAGACAACACGTGACCTCCTTTAGGAGTGATCGTCCGTCTTAAGCCATCTCATGGTATCCAAGGATCAGTCCATATTTTGAGACCAACACCATCCCCAACCCGCCATATTATCCCCTTTTTCAACAATTCAATTCCCCTCAACACACTCCTCCATGACATCCCCAATTTTGGTTTTGCATCCAAAACGGTTGTGTCAGCATAATATTTCGCTTTCAAAATGCGGGCACATAGGGAATCCTCATTCTGCCACAAACGCTTGCCTTGTTTCGCCAACATGGCAAGATTGAAGGAATGAATAAACCCTTCTGTCCTCCGAGCACACCATCCGAGCCAGACGCGCAAATACAAATTTATTCGTCGGTGGTCTAAAAACACCGACAGTTGGCACACCAGGTAGGGGCTTTTTGCGCGTCTCGACGTCCACATCAGGCCTCGGATGGCTAGTCATGGCGTCCGCTGGGTCCCGGGCGCGCACGTGCGCTTCGGGAACCTGAACTTCATCGTCACGACGGAGGGAGAGTTGGTGTAGGCTCCCGTCGCTGTCCAACCTCTCCACTCCGTCGGCCTCGACGCGATCGCCGAGGCGCTTGAGGAGCTGCAGCTGCACGCACCGGAGGCCCGCGCCCCCAAGAGCGACCAGCTCCTCGGCTTTGATTACGAGAGGCTAGAGCGCTAGCTCGGCGCCTTTCTGGGACCCCGACCGTCCCGAGAGGACCTAAGCCGCCTCACCTTCTCGTTCGCCAACGTCATGATGTAACTTGCCGACGGAGAGCCGATCTCCCCAGAATACCTCATCCGGAACGCCCCGACAGCGCTCCCGTTCGGTCTGCGTAACGTCACAGAGACCGTTGGCCACCTTGTGGCACAACGCACGCCCCCATCCCCTACGAACGACGAGTTCGTGAGGATGACCGAATGTGTCATAGAATCTTTCCACGATCTCCTCGCGGGAGAATCAGAGTCGTCCTCCAAATCTGACTCCAACAGTAGGAGCCATCACCCATCGCGTGAATGTTTCATGGTAGGTACCCTCGAGGGATACATCAAAAGCATCCACGAGGGAGAGGCTACCCCAACATACGACCTCGATGACGAGGTCGAGGGAGATGCAGGGGCTCCACCTCGCCTGCGGGTAGAGCAGCTGAGGGTGCGGCACCAAGAGCTCGAAGAAGCACGACTCTAGCTCGAGCAGGAACGTGCGGAGCTCGAGCGAGAGATCGAGTGCCACGGAGACGGTGGACGTGCACGTGCCGTGGCCCACGATGTGAACTGGAGGATCATCGAGTACGACGAAGCCCTCCCACACTTCAACAGGGCAAGCAAGAACATAGCTGCTGCGGCAGCCTTGCTCCGAGGGCTTCCGGGGCCCGTGACACCCGAGGATCGTCGAGCCCACCGTGAGATTCGCACGCTACTGGAGCATGCGGCGGCGTAGCAGGCCGAGAGCTCGCTGTCCTGATGACGCGAGCTTGGTGCCAGCCAATGCGCGCCCTCAGAGCGCCCCGACAGGGACGTGTCAGTCCATCAGGCGCACCAAGGCGGCAGGCCACGTGCCGCGGTCCCGGTGCATGAATATCTCGGCCTCCACTGTGACACGCGCGACACCCTCGATGCCCGCAGGCATGCCCGCGTGTAAGGTCGAGATGGCGGACTAGAGGGGGGGTGAATAGTCCTTTCTAAAATTAATCACGTCGGCTAACCGAAACAAGTGCGGAATTAAAACTATCGGTCTAGCCAAGACTACACCCCTCTATTTATGTTCTCTAGCACCTTCCAAAGATACTAATTAAGCAACAAAGGTGCCGAGCTAGCTAGAGTTCACCTAACCAATTCTAGAAGCAAGGTCACACAAACTTATGCCACTAGTACTTTAAGCAACAAGGGAGCTCCTACACATGCTAGTAAGCAAAAGCACAAAGCCACCTAAGCTCACTAGCAATGCTCAATAACAAGGCAACCAATGCCAAATTAGAGAGCGCAAATACTTAGCTACACAAACTAAGCAATGTGACTAACAAGGTTACACAAACCAAATTAGCCACGCAAGGAAGCTACTTCTATGCTACACAAGCAAGAAGGTAACTAGTGAGCTACACAAGCTTAACTAGATACAAGAGCAACTACACAAGCACAATGTATATGAAAGTTATTAAAAGCTTGTGTAACGAGGATGCAAACCAACAGGAAGAACAAGGTTGACATGGTGATTTTTCTCCCGAGGTTCACGTGCTTGCCAACACGCTAGTCCCCGTTGTGTCGACTGCTCACTTGGTGGTTCGGCGGCTAATTGGCATCACCCGCCAAGCCCGCACGTAGGGCACCGCAATAACCTACCCCGAAAGTGAGGGTAGCTCAATGACACACTCAACTAGAGTTGCTCTTCGCGGCTCCCGCAGGGCGAGCACAATACCCCTCACAAAGCTCTTCTCCGGAGCACCGCACAAGCTTCTTGCGGGCTTCGACGGAGACCACCACCAAGCCGTCTAGGAGGTGGCAACCTCCAAGAGTAACAAGCACCACTGGCTTGCAACTCGATCACCTAGTGCCACTCGATGCAAGCTCACGATGCAATCGCACTAGAATCGCTCTCTCACACAATCGAATGATCACTATCAAGTATATGTGAGATGGAGGGCTCCCAAGCACTACCACACAAGCCACCAAGGCTCTAGTGTGCTCAGCTGCTAGCCCAAGGCCGACCATGGCTTCTATTTATAACCCCACGAATAAATAGAGCCGTTACCCCTTCACTGGGCAAAAGTCGGGACGACCGGACACTCTGGTCCGATCGACCGGACGCTGGACCTCAGCGTCCGGTCACGCGATACTCGCCACATGTCCCCTCCTTCAAACACGGTTCATCCGATCTCAACGGTCATCTGACGATCGGACGCAGTAGCTTCAACTGACCGGACGCTGAGCCTCCAGCGTCCGGTCATTTCTAGTAAGGTTCTAGAAACAACATTTCACGACCGAACGCGTCCGGTTGATCGCGATCGGACGTAGCACCAGCGTCCGGTCACTCTCCAGCTTCTCGGCGCTGCCTACGTCACCATACGTCACTCTGACTGGACGCACACAGCCAGCGTCCGGTCACTGCGTGACCAGAGTCCGGTCCACTCTGTGAGACCCTGTCTTTTCTAACTAGGGTGCCGGTGCCATCGTCGGACTGTCCACACTCTACGGGCGGATACTCCGCCGGTGAAGTTTCTCCTTTCACCTCCATTTCTTCACCGAGTTGATACACATCAACTCCAACTACATCTCCTTTGTAAATGTGCCAACCCCACCAAGTGTACACCACCATGTGTATGTGTGTTAGCATTTTCACAATCATTTTCCAAAGGATTAGCCACTCAACTTGCCACGCCACTCGATCCTAGCGACGATGTAAAGTTAGATCACTCGAGTGGCACTAGATGACCGATATGCAAACAAGTTTGCCCCTCTTGATAGTACGACCATCTATCCTAAACCCGGTCATAAACTTCTCTACACACCTATGACCGGTGAAATGAAATGCCCTAGGTTATACCTTTGCCTTGCGCATTGCATTTCATCTTCTCCAACGTCGATGCAACACATGCACCAACACGATCAATAATGATATGATCCACTTCATGTCATCACGTGATCATATTGGTTCATCGATCTTGACTTCACTTGCTCTTCACCGTTGCCATCGTCCATCGGCGCCAAGTCTTGCTCAAGCTTCACCGCCACACGGTCCATCACTCCAAAGCCTCCGACTTGCCCTTCACGCTTGCAACCGATCCATCAAGCCAAGTTTTGTCTTGATCTTCTCCACCTTGATCACATGACTCAATGTCATGTCTCACGTGCAATAAGCTCCTTCATCATCATATGTGTGAGCTTTGCAACATCTCCAAGCCATTTTCACCTTCATGGCATATGTTGCTCACACACATGTACCTGTGGACTAATTACATGTGTATCTCACATAAACACAATTAGTCCACCTAGGTTGTCATTCAATTACCAAAACCAAATAAGGACCTTTCACCACGACGATGTGAGGGAGGAGCCTAGCCGCGGCTACCACCCTCATCGTGGCAGACGCTACGACAACGGCGAGGACCGAAGCCCAAGCCCTGACTTGGTGGGACCTCAGGCCTTTGGCTGATACATCCTTAATGCCGTATTCCCACTGCAGTACTGACCGCCAACCAACATCCCAAAATACTTTGGAGAAATGAACCCCAGACTGTGGTTTGAGGATTATCGGCTTGCTTGCCAAGTCGGTGGAGCGGATAGTGATGATTTCATTATCCGCAACCTTCCATTGTTCCAGGCCGATTCGGCGCGAACGTGGTTGGAACACCTTTTGCCCAACCGAATCCAAAGTTGGGCGAACCTAAAAGAGATCTTCATACGAAACTTCTAGGGCACATACGCGCATAGCCTCCCCAATGCCACTCACGCTCACCTTCCATTGTTCCCCCGCCTGCTCTCCCATGGATGCAGCCATCGGCTGTGCCTCCCCTGTCAACGCCGTAGCCGCCCCAACGCCACTCACGCTCACCACCGGTGCGGCGCCAGCCGGCTCCTAGCGTGTTTGCCGGAGGAGGATCTTTTTTAGAGCGAGCTGTAGGAGAGTCCCACATCCTCCGACACTACAAGGGGCACGACGGTCAGTTCACGGCAAAAATCCGATAAGACAAAAGAACGAAAAAACTCTTGACTCACCTTGACACCATCATACGAGGACGTTTTGGGGCCGGCTTGCCCTACCTCGGTTGTTCCTCGTCGGCACATTGCCGCTTCGAGCCCTCCCTCGACTCGTAGTGCTCGGACGAATCAGAACGGCCGCCTCCTGCAGACTCCGAAGGCGCCGTCGAGGGCTCGGTCGGAGCAGGGCGACCTATTTCTGCCGGCTCTAGGGCCACCGTCGTAGGCCCGGACAAGGCGAGGCGGCCTGACTCTACCGGTTCTAAGGCCGCCGTCGAAGTTCCGAACGAGGCGGGGCGTTTAGCTTCCGCCGGCTCCGGGGGCGCGTCCCCCTCCTGCCCCGTGGCATGCCCCAAGAAGGGCCCCGCCTACGGCGAAGGTGGGTCGTCGTCCCCAGCGGCCAGATCATCCCACATGATGGGCGACATGGAGACGTCATCCTCCTCCTCCTCCTCTTCTTCTTCTTCCTCCTCTTCTTTCGATGAACCTTGACGTCGCTTCCCTCATTGCAGCTTCGCTTACTGCTTCGACCGCCGTTTCTTCTCCTCATCGTCCTTCTTCTTCTTCTTCCTTTGTTCATCCATGGCATGGTTCACTGCCCTCATGGCCGCGTGCTCTGCCAGTAGCTCGATGAAGCCCATGTCTGGCTGCATCACGGGATGCCCCAGGATTAGGAACACGGCGTCGGCCTCCCCCATGGCCTCCTTGATGCGTTGCGCGACCTTGCTGTCGTGGAGCAGCCCCTAGGCGAGCATCGTCCTGACGAGCTACGTGTCGGGCATCATCTCGTACAGTGGGAGGACACGCGCCATCAGGGGCGCCACCCTCCTCGCGTGATACCCCCCGATGACATTAGCCCCATGGAGGCCATGGGTCTTCAAGAACGCGATGGCCTCGAGGAGGTTGCACATCCTCTTCTTCTCCTTGACGGGTGGCCCCCATGTCCATGATGGCAGTACCTCTTTGATCAGACGCCCGGAGAAGATCGGCAAGGGAACGGCAGGGTCATCCTTCAGGTAGAACCAATGTGAGTGCCACCCCTTGTTGGATCTGGAGAGTTGGCAGGGCATGTACTCGGCCGCCCACTGCCCCTAGAGGTGGATGCCAGCGCATCCCATCGGCACTGAGGTCTCCCGGCCTCTCTCCTTCTTCTTGATCAAGGAGATGGAGAAGAAATATCTCCACAGCTCGAAGTGAGGCTCGATCCCTAGGTACCCCTCGCACATCGCGATGAAGGCCGCGATGTGCTAGATCCCATTGGGGTTCAAGTGTTGTAGCTCGATCTGATAGTGGTGCAGCAGACCCTGGAGGAACAGGTAGGGAGGAACCGTGAGTCCACACTCGTGGAAGGGTGCGAAGGAGACAACGTAGCCATTAGGCGGCGTCGGCGCATCCTCACGGCCGGGCACAAGCCACTCTACCGCATCGGTCCTCCCGCGGAGAAGACCACGCTTGACGAGGCCCTCGATCCGTGCATGGGTAACATCGGAGTGGTACCATGAATCCACGGAGGATGGAGGCGGCTATGGAGAAACAAAGGCGGTGGCGGAGAAGCGAAAACTACGGATCTAGGGCTCCGACGGTGGATTAGCAAGCACAGTAGATCCAAACGGCGGAGGTGGAGAAACAGAGAAGGTAAGGCTGTGGTTTTGGCGTACAGAAACATGAAGGGGGAGGCCGCTATTTATAGGATGGAGCAAGGCAAGAAGGTGAACCATCTGCCGAAGTTCACGCGCCCGCTGCGCCGCGTCACGTCACTTCCCTCCGAAGATCGTTCGCACGCTATCTCTAGCTGCGCCCTCAAAGGACACGCCGGATGATGGTTCACCCGGTTGATGGGCCAAGAACCGTCGCAAGTAAGGAGGGATACGGAGCTGAAAACGCTCCTACGGCCCATTCAGGCCTAGGAGTTCGAAGGCTGGCCCTACGAAGGGTTCACAGCCGCTCCGGGGCACCCTTAAAGCAAGGGGTGGAAAGGGATGGACCCACTAGCGGCTAGTACCTAGGCGCACGAGCGTCGCGGGCATCCTGGCCCATGTTCAAGTCTTGGTCAGTTTCCAGTCCATGGTTTTCCTTGAAGAAAGGCAACGAGCCCTTGGGACCGGTCGAATAGACCCAAGAATTATAAGGATTGGCCACTGAGAATTTGGAGTTGGTCACCAGCTGACCCATGCCGGAACCCCACGAACGGGAAGCCGGAACCCCACTTGAACTAGCCTGTTAACAGCTCACCGAGCACCATGTTTTGTCTATCGAGGAAAAACGTGGCACGGCTCAGCCCCTCCGTTTTATCGAAAAAGATGCTGGAGGGATAACGATCACAAAGATGAGTCGACCCTCGACCAGACCCCTGCTATGCGCGGGGGCTCGAGGGAAGTTGGACTCGTAAGGAGACCGAACACGCGGTCGTAGGACGACGGCGGACCGATCGGATCCTAGGGGACTGGAATCAAGAAAAATCTTTCCAACCTTCCGAATCCTACGGTTACATGTCCCTAAGAAGACCGCTCGCGACAAAAGGGAATCACCGTCCTACCAGGACACACCGCGGGCTACAAAAAGAAGGCCAAGGCCCTCAGAGTCCTCCCATTTGAAAAAGCCTCCAAAGGAGTATTCTACTCCTCTGTAGGCTCGGGGGCTACTGTTGGGTATTGATATTAGGGATACCCAAAGCAAGGAAGTTAGCGCCCACGCTAACTTCCCCGGATGGATCAAGACGTATTAAAAAGTCTCGCCCGACCCCAAGGCCATGGGATCCGTCTCGCCCAACCTCGAGGCTGCAGGCTCCGTCTCGACCGACCCCTTGGGTGCGGGCTCAATCTCGCCCGATCCCAAGGACAGGGGTTTTGTCTTGCCTAAGGCGGCGGGCTCCGTATTGCCCGACCTCAAGGCCATGGGCTCCATCTCGCCCGACCCCTTGGGTGCAGGCTCCGTCTCGCCCGATCCTAAGGACGCGGGTTCTGTCTCGCCCAAGGCCGTAGGCTCCGTCTTGCCCGACCTCGAGGCCGCGGGTTCTGTCTCGCCCGACCCCTTGGGTGTGGGCTCTATCTCGCCCGACCCCTTGGGTAAGGGCTCCGTCTCGCCCGAGGCCACGGGCTCCATCTTGCCCGACCCCTTGTGTGCGGGCTCCGTCTCGCCTAACCCCAATGACGCAGTTTCTGTCTCATCCAATAAGGACCCATACCGCCGCCAACCACTTCATGTCCAAGCGTATGGGCCTGGGTCAAAACTCTGACACCAAGGAAGAGACTGGCACGCCTCGATGTAACCCATGGCCATAACGAGCCATACCTGGGGATTCACATCAAGAATAGTGTCGGACGTGCCGGTGCTGTTCTGCCAAACCCTTGTACGGACGCTAACAGACGAGTCAGTTCACCACGACGTCCGCCGAGACGGAGTGGAACGCCATGACTGGCAGATGACGCCTGCGCATGGCGCAAGTGATGAACAGGGCCGCGACGTGGAGCCATCCCTGTTGACATCTACAGGATCAGCGGGACCCGCATGAAGGAGAAGAAGGACCCGACGATCCTGGAAGCCTTCTTCTCTCTCTTGTTCTTCTCATTTTCCTACGCTGTAACCTACGCTTTCCCTTTGCCTATAAAAGGAGAAGCAGGACGCTCCATGAAGAAAAAAAGGATCGAAACACAAGAGCACGACATGAGTACACGGCTGAGCGGCAACCGAGCTCTCAGCACCCGTTTACTCCTTCCACCAGAGACTTGGGATCCTTTCCCTCCAGGGGCGGATCTACAGGGGGGGCTCCAGCCCCCCCTACAGTTGGTGCATCAATGGAAATATGGAGAGGGTGAGGGAGAAGAAGAGGTGGAGGAAAGAAGAAAAATGGAGAGAGAGGAAGAAGAAGAGACCAGCTCCCCCTTCAATCCTGTTCTGCATCCGCCACTGTTTCTCTCTCTCGTATGTTTGTAGCCCCTACTGCAAACCAAGTGCCAGTAACACGAGCAGCAGCGAACTGGACGTAGGGACGTTCCGCCCGAACCAGTATAAACACTTGTGTCCTCCGAGCACACCATCCGAGCCAGACGCGCAAATACAAATTTACTCATCCGTGGTCTAAAAACACCGAAACTAACATAGTGGAATGTTATTTGGTCACGCCACCAAAAAGGTTAGATCCACACAAAAAATTAGAAGCGATTATTATTGAAATATTGAATAAAAAGGATTAATAATAAAAAAAAATCCTCAGCTGCACCCGTTTGTGCTGCTATGCCCATTGCTTCATCGTAGTAAATGTCACCACTGACATAAAGCCAGGTCGCTCGGTGATCCATTCTTGTCTTCATGGGGACGGTCGTTCCTTACCGTGTTCAACACATATAATGTTGGTGCCCCTATAGCCACCAATGCATACACTCTGACAGCCCTGGTCTTGGCAACTGCACCCGCATTTTCCACGATATTTGGCCCTGTCAAAGGAAGAAAAGCAATTAGTACGGTAAAATTGGCACTATGATGATTCAGATTAGTTTCGTGAAGGGTACCAGTGATTGTACCATGTGTTGTAATTTGTCTTTAAATATTGATAAGTTTCAACGAACATGCAACTATCAAAGCACAACATGATTGACTGTCATACTTGCTGCCCTTAAAATCAGCACTGTATCATGTTGTAAAATTGGTGCACTTAATCAATTCTTGAAGAGAACACAGTAGAGTACAGGAGTGAGAAGTCTAATGTAAGTTTTTTTATACACAAGGTGGTACGTACTCCATTTTATGTGCAAATATGAAGGTATTTATAAAACCCGATTAAAAGAATTATGGACTCTGAATTTCCACAATAAGGATATGAACAAGAAACACTATGAACTATGGACTCAAAGCTATCCTAGCTGGGAGTTGCAATGAATCTACTATGGACAAACAAAATTTTGAATGAACAAGCAAAGGAAAACTGAAAATGAATTTTTTTGGTTCAACGTGAAACAACCAACAACCGCACCATATACATATCCTTGTACACTCACCATTGCCACACAAGACGCGGAAACTGTCTGCTTTGTCTCTCGGCTCGCCACCCTCCGTTGAGAAACGCCGCTGGCTCTGCAACAACTTCTGATTAATATAACAGTTTAAAAGTCTAGCCCAAGTATATAACAAGCAGGAAAAATTTAGAGTCCATAAGATGACATGGAAATTCTAGCCCAAGTATATAACAAGCAGGAAAAATTTAGAGTCCATAAGACAACATAATGCAAAGCAAAGATGCTTGTCCAATCGTTTAAAGCATATATTACTCTGTTATCCCAATCGGATTAGCATGTATCCCAACAATGCAAGGGCGCTGGGGATCCTATCACTCGGGATTGGAAAGGAAAGTAACACGACCATCAGTTCACACCAATGCAAGGAAGTTATTCCTATCCAATCCAAACAAAAGCTTACGACGAAAAATTCTATGTCTAACAGCCTTTTGGAAGTCCTGTGTATAGTCCAAAACACTTCTAAGTTACAGGTCTGTAAATTTTTCTGTCTACTAGGACTCGATTTTGATTTTGCTGCTTGGATGGCTACTCCGCGCTCGCCCTTCGCGTTGCCTCGCCCTATTTCCACTCCGTTCTGGCGTTATGCTCTCTGCTTTAGAGCACGCCGACGCCATTGCCAGAGCTCGAGCTTGCCCGGCCGCGAATTCATGCAGCACAAGCAAGCTCAAATAGATCCATGCGCACAGGGCGGCACTAGATCCTCAGCTATGTACCCTGCTTACCAGTCCCTAGCGCCAGCGAAGCCCAACGCCGGTGAGCGCCTCCCCGCTGTATGCCCGAGTTGCGGCTGCCAGCTCTCTCCCTCGCCGTGGCCGCGCCCCACCTCACGTCGCGAGCAGGAGAGGAGGTCATCCGAGACCTGCTCTTCTCGGCCCCTTCGGCGGCGGCGGTAGTCTGGCACACGCCGCCCTGGGCTGGGTCTCATCTCTTCCACGACGCACAGTCTCCATGACGCAAAGATTACTACTCTACGAAAACTAACAAGCGCCTAAGATCACCTCAAGGTTACGGACGGCCGCAGGGCGGAGCGGTGGCGACGCGGGGCCCAACATCGCCATCGCAGATCGTAGCGCAGCCATCGTCTGTCCGCGACAAGGGTTTTGGCTATTGATGGGCGTGAGGTGAGGACATGAATACGGCAGGGGTTATCGCAAAAAAAAAAAATGGCAGGGGTGTGCCGTGTACGTGTTGAGGCACTGAAACGGATACGGGTATCATACGGCCCACGAAAACTGTCTGGACCGCTTCCGTTTATTCCCACGTTAAGAAAAGAGCTGTTACGCAATTTTGCAACAAAAAAATATTTTTCTCAACGATAATGCTTCAACGCGGCCGTCCATTCGTCCTTACGCCATGCGCCACACCCAGCCTCGCTGCTTCCGCCCGCACGCCTGCGACGTGCACCTGGCCCACGATACTTGCTCCCTCCCATTGCTTGCACCGCCCATCGCACAGCTCGCTCGCCACACGCCCCCATCCTGCACCCTGCCTCTACTCTCGCTTTCTATCTCACGTCCGTTGACAGCATAGCGCCTCCTCGCCTCTTCCCCAACACCCAAAGCTGTCGGGATGCCTTGCCGTAACTGCCCCTGTCGATGGCCGCTGGGCGCACGTGCCGAGGCGTCTCGGGTCATCCCTAGCCGAACCAAGGGCACCCACGAGTTTGTGGTCAGATGCTAGTGGCGCTCACGCATCGCCGCTCGCCGCCGGCTCCAACCCAAACGACCGGAATTGACCAGCCCAGGTTGCAATTATTTTATATGGATGTTGCAAAAGTAGATCGGGGGATGTTGCACATGTTGTATATGTTGCAAGCGTTTGTTCAAAATGTTTCTTCTATTCTATATGTATGTTGCAAGCGTTTTGATCTAGATGTTGCATATGTTTCAAACATATGTTGCAACATTATGTTTCATCTGTTTCAGTCTTATGTTGCCCAAGTGTTTTTATGTTGCAGCAAGTGTTTTCATGTTGCAAGTTGCAAGTTGCAAGTGTTTTATCTGGAAGTTGCATGTGTTTTACACATATGTTGCAAGTGTATGTTCCAGATGTTTCATATATTTTAGACGTATGTTGCATTCAAGTATTTCATGTTGCACGTGTTTCGTGTTGTCGGAGAGTCAGGGGCGCAGGGAGTGATGGTGGCACGGCACGTGCTCTGGGGAATGTGGCGCGGTGAGGCGGGGGGACGCGGACACGACGTACGGCGCGCTGGGGGCTGGCGGTTGGGGCGCGAAGGGACGGGGCGAATGGCTAGGCGGATGGGGGCGGGTTGAGTCAAGGCGAACGGGGTGGACTGCACGTGCAAGGCGAGTCGTCCAGACGCACGGGCATAGCGATGGGGCGGGTGTGGGGCGAGGCAAATTAGCGGACGGGGGCAGGCTGCGTGGGCATCCGGATGTCCGGGTGCTAGCCATGCCGTTTTCTCAATTTTGCGGGTGTCTACTAAAATTGAGCAAGGTCGTCGAGGAATTGGCAGTGCGCAGGACAAGGAGGCAGCGCCAGCTGACTGACGGGGAATTTGCTGATGCAGGGCAAAGTGACGGCGCCGATGGAGAAGGGAAGGTGGAGGCGGCGCACTGGTCCTCGAAGGATGGTGGTACAGTTTGCACCAATGCCAACGACAGTATCCGATCCCCTGTAAGTTGGTTAATATACTTGTTCTATTCGTCCCAAAATAAGTGCATTAGCGACTGGAGTGGGGTACACATTCCCCCGGGGCAAAGTGCATGAAAAGGCTCCATTTACAAAAACAGGTCTAAGACCATATACTCACTGGAAGTTGTGTCTGTTTAGCTTTGACTGGACATGAATGCATCTTAATAAACCATATTATATCTACAAAATTCCCAACACGTGCTAATTGTTAAATCATTCTACGAGCACAGAATTATGTCTTCCAAAGACCTGATGCTCAAAATATTAAAACAAGCGCATGTTTGCTCCAGTTTATGCTGCTATCCCCATTGCTTCATCCAAGTAAATGTCACCACTGAAATCAAGCCCGATCACCTGGTAAACCATTCTTGTCTTCATGGGGACGGTCGCCACTTCCTTACTGTGTTCAACATATATAATGTTGGTGTCCCAATGGCCACCAATGCATACACACCGAGAGCCCTGCTCTTGGCAACTGGACCCGCATTTTCCACAAGATATTTGGCCCTGTCAGAGGAGGAAAAGCAATATAATTAGTACGGTAAAATTAGCACTATGATTATTCAAATTAGTTTCGTGAAGGGTGCCCTATCAGTGATTGTACCATGTGCTGCGAGTTCTCTTCAAATATTGATGAGCTTCAACAAGCATGCAACTACCAAAGCATAATATGATTTGACAATGTCATACTTGCTGCCCTTAGATGCTCTGTATCAGGTTGTGAAATTGGTGTACTTAATCAATTCTTGAAGAGAATCACAGTAGAGTACATGAGTAGAAGTCTACCTAATGTAAGTTTTTTTTATACACAAGGTGGTACGTGCTCCATATTATGTGCAAATTTGAAGGTATTAACAAAATTCGATTAAAATAACTATGGACCCTGGATATGCACAATGAGGATATGGACTGCAAACACTATGACCTATGGACTCAAAGCTATCCTCATACACACAAGGTGGGAGTTGCAACGAATCTACTATGAACAACAACAAAAAATTCATTGAACAAGCAAAGAAAAAGTGAAAATCATTTTTTTTTTTTTCAACGTGAAACAACCAACAATGCTCCTCGTACACTCACCATTGCCTCACAAGACGCGCAAAACTGTCTGCTTTGTCTCTTGGTTCACCACCCTCAGTTGACAAACTCCGCCAGCTCTGCAACAACAACTGATTAATATAACAGTTTAATAGTCTAGGCAGACGATGAACCAGAACAAGTTATATTCTGAAGCTGAACTCACACCGTGAGAATTGAGATGACATGGAAGTTCGTTGAATGCAAACGTGCAAGGTAAAGATGCTTGTCTAATCGTTTAAACCATATATTGCTCTGTTATCCCAATCGGATTAGCAATGTATCCGGTATCCCTATCCCAACAATGCAAGGGCGCTGGGGATCCAATATCACTTTGGATTGGAAAGAAAAGTAACACGCCCATCAGTTAACAGTTAACACCAATGCAAGGAAGTTGTTCCTAGTATTGGTTGTTAGTCTATTATACAGAGAAAAAATTGTACAGCGGTATTGTTGTGCGCAAGATATATTACTCCTACAAACGAAAGCAAGTTACATGTGAGACGGAGCCAAATTAACTGCCTAAGCTTCCATATTAATTCAGCTAACGCAAGCAAATCCACAACCTTAATCTACTAACTGTGCAGTGAACTTACAAAATTGTATGACACCTAAGGCCAGTTTTTATTTCCAATTTCCAAAAGAAAAGGAGAAAAAAAGAACTTCATTTCTGCATTCGGTAGCCAGTGATTAGGCACAAATTGCTGATTGCAGATTCTGTGTTCTGCAAGCTAGTGAATTGGAGATTTGCTAATTAGACTTTGTTTAACTAAAGTTGGTTAATTTGGAATTCTTGCATAAAATAGTATAAACTAACTACTAAGTTCAGGGCTATGGAAATCAACGCTATGTATAGTGAAGACTGAAGACCAAGTTTCTGTGCAATCTTTTGAGTACAGACTACAGAAGCAAACATCGAATTGCAACAAATGTAAACTGAAACTCGACCTGCACCAACCGTGCACTTGCCGATCATGCCGCGCGCCCAGGACGACTGCGACCAGCAAGGTGCCCGCTGCCCAGGCCTAGACGCCGTCTTCCATGCTGTCGTGTCCCGCGGCCGGCTGGCGGCTGCCGTGCGCCCGCGCAGGCCACCGTGCCCCCACTCCAGCCTCCACTCTCCCACCGATTTTGCCGCCTACCGCATATCAGTGTCTTTGTGCTGAGGCCGAGCGCGAGCGGAGAGGGTCGTCGCTGCTCACGGTTATCCCAAAGAGAATGGGATCCGATCGGGGCATGGCGCCAAATGGCGGACGGGGAGCGACTGACTGCCGAGTGCGAGAGGGGCGGTGGGGATTTGAATAATTCAGAGAAGCAGACCTAGCGCCTAACAGGGAGGCAGGGAGAAGGGTGGCCCAAGTCTGGTAGTAGAATTAAAGCCCAGTCAGCTGCTGGCCCAAGACATGACTTCTGAACGTCTTCAACCTCCGGACGCCGATCCGGCTCTTCTTTTCGTTGCTCTAATGGCGAAAAAATCCCTCCCATGGCCGCCGTCTGCCCCAGGTCCGCCTCCTCCCTCTTCTCCCATAGCGCCGGCATTGTCTCCAGGGCTCCGGCCCCACCCTGACTCGCCGCTCCCGCTCCGGTGTTCGCTATGACCCTGCTGCGCCCGCTCCAACCCCACTCCCGGTCCTGGCTCCACCCCGGCGACTCGGCCCCGTCGCGCCCGCTTCGGCTTCACCCTAGCACCCTGGCATCCTGATCTTGCACTCACAACACCAGGTATGCCTATCCCTTCTCTTCTCTTCATTTTGGGTAAAACTGAGCACTAGAACCCTAATTTTACCTGTTTGGCTATCTGTAGATCTAAACCTAAGTGTATGCTTTTATGAGCAAAACTCGTTTTGGTCTTCCTGCAGGATGTGGATTGAAATTATCAGTAGAATCTTGTGTTCAGCACAACAAGGAGCAGGGCTTGTGTTCAGTTTCAGGTGAGCAGCGACAACAGTGCTCTTCACTGATATCTCATTTGTTAAGTGCCCCTTGCAAATGCACTAATAGTCTTTGTTTAATATTTGCCATCCTACTTAGTTGCTTGAACTATATCGATAGTTCTCAGTGGCTTGTTTGCTACTAGAGATTTTTATTTGACTATAAGTGTTACTCCTCTCATTTCAGACCAGATTGCAAACCTTTTATTTTGTTCACCCTTTGGAGAGTAGCAACATTGTTCACACTCGGTACATCAAAACTCTATATTTAAATTGTGCTCAACAGATTTCTGGAACTTTTGTAACACTGAAGTTACTGAATTTGAGATCCGGTAATTGAGTTGTATGTGACTTTGCTTGACGAGTGGCTGCCGAACTTGGACAACACTTTGCATTTTTGCAGATAACATGTGGTGTCGATCTGCTTCAATTAAATACGTTCTTTCTTAATACCATGTCTTTTCTAGTCATTTGGTAACTGAGGCTATGATGATAACTGATGCACTGTTCTGTAACGAAGCTCGGCTACTTTGGATTTTTGGTAGTACAAGATGCAGTATGTATAACAAGTCTTTGAATGATACAAGGGCATCTTCAGATTGTCTGTGGCCTACATGTATGAGCAAGTTATCAATTGCACTGTTCTGTAAACAATTAACGTTATAGTACAAATAAAGTTATCAATTGCACTCACTTGCCATTGTGTTTTATGTTACAGATAAGTAAATGGGTTAAGGCTAACAAGAAGATCCAGAGACTGAGCAATGTGTTCGGCTGGTATTAATCCCGCACTGTTCATGATGGATTTTACTGTTCATGCTGGAATTTTGTGAGAGAAAACACTGCTCTGGCTGGAAAAAAAAGGAACCAGCCAGCCAAACACAGGTATTTATACTACAATTTACTAGATGATGGAGGTAGTTAATAGTGTACCTGCAATATTAAAATTTACTAGATGATTTTGCACATGTGCGTGATAATTGTCTCCATTATATGTTCTACCCTTTTCCTTTGCTTACCATTGACTGTGTGAAGCACATCTAATCAATAGTGTTGCTGCGTGCCATTTATTTATTTGGACATGTAGTATCCAATCTTCTTATCCATCTTCTGTTATTTGTACGTAGGTACACATAGTTCAAGTAAGTGCTTCGTATCTACTCCATTCATTCCAAGTTTTATGTTATTAGGTCCTACATCAAGGCTAATAGGAGCAAGGTTGATTATTAACATGTTTCTGAAGATTAATGCAAATATGAAGATTGGTTGACATTGCCACGCCGAGTCTATCTTGTCTCAAGTATAGAAAATTCAGTCATTTACCCTCCATCTTTACCACAGTATTCTAAATATAACAATTTTTCAAGTGTATGTATAAGTTGGTATTGTATAGTCAAATAATTTTCTCTCTGTTTATACATTAGCTTTCCAATCTAGCAGGGGATGATGCCGCAACCACCAACAGACATAGATGCAAGTCAGCCAACACCTCTGTCCATTAATGTATAAGTGTATATATCAAATTTAATCTACAAACTGTTTCTATCATATTTAGATTCTCATGTTCTACTTGTTGGCCTCTCAAAAATATATGCATTGAACTAGTTAACTAATTTCAAAGCTTCGTAATAAATAGATGGCATTTCTTTTTAGAATCTTTGCTGGCAAAACTCACTTATCTTATATTCATTTGATTTTCAGGAAACACGTCTTATGGACAGTAAGCCAATTGAAGTGCTCGTGGATACTAAAGTTTAGTTATTTTAGACTCCTTAGAGATCAAATCTTTAAGTTCATACTTAGTTGTTGTGATAGTCAAACTAAATGGTTGTGAGCTAGGCCGATGTGACTGTTGGGGACATGCTAATACATGAATGAATCAATGTTTGGTGTATCTTAAGAGCTGTGATGCATATAAATGCAGCATGATTTGGCACTAGTTTGTGATTTTCTTTTTCGTCACTATGGTTTGGATCTAGGCTTGGATATGGGCTAGCTATAAGATGTAGACAACTATTCTATGGCAAACACAAATTTCAATGTGTGACGGCTCAATTTGGGCCAACAAATGTATGACGCATGATACATGACGTTTTTTTCCGATCGTCATGATGAATTAATTGTGATGCATTTTCACTTGTACGTGACCAAAGTAAACGTCATATATATATATATATAAAGGTATTTTTTTAAGCGCGACGATCGTGATCCAGAGGAACCGCACCTTCGGCGGCCCGCCATCGCAGATCGCAGCGCAGACATCATGTGTCCGCGACAAGTGTTTTGGCTGCTGGTGTGAGATGAGGATTCTCGTGATTGCTTGTGTTTTACGCACGGTCGGACACTGAATATGGCAGGGGTGTACGTGGCACTGAAACGGATACAGGTATCATACGGAACACGAAAACTATCTCAACCGCTTCCGACTCCGTTTATTTCCTCGTTAAAACAAAAATGTTTTGCTATTTTGCCACTCAAAAAAAATATTCTCTCAATTTTGCCAGGTGGGTTCCCAAACTGGGCAAGGTCGCGGAGGAATTGGCGCGCGGGACAAGTACACAGCGCCAGCCGGTTGACGGGAAATTGCTGGTGGAGGGCAAGGCGACATCGCCAGTGACGAAGGGAAGGTGGAGGCGGCGCCACCGGTCCTCGAAGGACGGTGGTACAGTACAGTTTTGCACCGGTGCCAGCGGAATCTATCCAATCAGATTTGTACTGTGACGGTATCCCGTCCCCTGTAATTTGGTTAATACTTACTCGATGAAAACAATAGCGGTTTGGATTTTTACCTTAACTATATAATCGGATAGCGTTACAAACGGTCAAACCAAACACCATCAACGAAACATTGGCAACACACAGCTACTCCGCACTAACAAAAGCAGGCAGTGCTACCGAACAGCAGAGGTGGAGTTCTGCGGATGTCATGGTCCGGTCGTCCATGCTGCCCAGCCTACTCCTCAATGTTAGAGGGCGCTTGGTTCCACGTCTTCCTTCACCATGCCATGCATGCAGCTGCCACAAATGCTAGGCTAGCTCTTTGGTTTTCGTATATCGACCGTGTTCGACATAAATCCGCTCGAATTGGTTCGTTTTCAGAATTCTCGATATTTCGTAAGTTCGCGTTCGTTTTCGTGTCCGGCTTTATCGTTTTCGCTTTCGTTTTCGTATTTCAAATGTAAAAGTAGAAAACAATTTTGGAGTTTTTCGACCGTTTCCGACCGTTTTCATCCTTACTCGTCACAACTGTGATGGCCATTTTGTTCACCTCAACTGCGGCGGGGCCACAACCAGCATGGCGTCTGTTGGCGTACAACCAAACAGACCTTTAATACGATGTCGCGTGATGAGACTCACATTTCAAAAAATAGAAAACCCTTCAATACGATGTCGGATGAAGATAATTTTTATATGTAAATTGTAGACCTCGATGAGATCTACAACTTTATAGTTTAATTTTTTCATTTGAGGAAAGTAAGATGCTTGAAAAAATAATATAAAATTTCAGCACCAACTTTGTCGTGCCTCAAATTTCAAAAAAGGCCCTTCGAACGATGTTGGATGAAGATAATTTTATATGTAAGATTCAGAGCTGCATGAGATCACAACTTTATAGATTTGAGTTTTTTCATTTGAGAACGTTATTCACTCAAAAAATAATTTAAAATTTCAACAACCAGCAAATGAAAACTGCGTGTGTTGGCGAGGACAAAGTTGTCCAAACAGATAGTTTAATCCCTTTCATAGTTGAAGGTTGAAAATCAAGCTTTGGCGCAAGTCAAACAGGCCTTTACCCAACAAAAAAAATTAAACCCTCGGTTTGCTAAGAAAGAAAAAATACAATTCTAACATAGTATTATGTTTTAATATCTTGAGTTTGACCAACTATAAATAAAAAAAGTATCATATTTATGATATCAAATAAATATCTTTAAATTAATTATAAAATATATTTTCATAATAAATTGATTTGGAGCCGTAAAAATGCTCCATTTACTTATAAAATAGGTCTAAAAGCATATATTCCACTAAAAGTTGTGTCTGTTTAGCTTTGACTGGACATGAATGCGTCGTAATAAACCATATTATTATATCTACAAAATTCCAAACACATGCTAATTGTTAAATCATGCTACGAGCATAGATTTATGTCATCCAAAGACCTGATGCTCAAAATATCAAAACAAGCGCACGTTTGAACCAGTTTGTGCTGCTATGTCCATTGCTTCATCCTAGTAAATGTCACCACTGGAATAAAGCCTGATCGGATGGTGATCCATTCTTGTCTTCATGGGATGGTCGCTAGTTCCTTACCGTGTTCAACATATAGAATCTTGGTGTCCCTATAGCCACCAATGCATACACACCGACAGCCCTGGACTTCGCAACTTCACTCGCATTTTCCACACAGTATTTGGCCCTGTCAAAGGAGGAAAAGTAATTAGGACGATAAAATTGGCATTATGATGATTCACATTAGTTTCGTGAAGGGTACCCTATCAGTGATTGTACCGTGTGCTGCGAGTTCTCTTCAAATATTGATGAGTTTCAACAAGCATGCAACTATTAAAAGCACAATATGATTGACAGTGTCATACTTGCTGCCCTTAAAATGAGCAATGTATCAGGTTGTAAAACTGGTGTACTTAATCAATGCTTGAAGAGAATCACAGTAGAGTACAGAGTAGAAATTTGTCTAATGTAAGTTTTTTTATACACAAGGTGGTACGTACTCCATTTTATATGTGCAAATATGAAGGTATTTATAAAATCCGATTAAAAGAGACTCTGAATTTGCATGATAACGCTATTTTTTAATTACGGAATAAAAGCATTTCGGCCTTCACATTCACAAGTGAATGCTTATGGCCAAACGATAAGGATATGAGCAAGAAACACTATGAACTATGGACTCAAAGTTATCCTAGGTGTGAGTTGCAATTAATCTACTATGAACAACAAACAAAATTTTGAATGAACAAGCATAGGAAAACTGAAAATCAAAATTTTGGTTCAACATGAAACAACCAACAATGTTGCACCATATCCTTGTACACTCACCATTGCCACACAAGACGCGTGAAACTGTCTGCTTTGTCTCTCTCTCGCGACCCTCAGTTGAGAAACGCCACCAGCTCTGCAACAACAACTTATGGTTAATATAACAGTTTAAAAGTCTAGCCCAAGTATATAACAAGCAGACAGACGATGAACCAGAACAAGTTATATTCTGAAGCTGAACTCACACAAGTTGGTCCAACGCAAACGTGCAAGGCAAAGATGCTTGTCCAATCATTTATACCATATATTAATTACTGTAACCTTGCGCTGTTCTTGGATTAAAAGATTATACCTTTACAGTCTACATGACTTTTTTTTTATATAAAACCGTCTATATGATTGTTGTGTAACACACTGCAACACTGATGGCAAGCCAATGAGGAACAATGAGAATCAGACAATGATGTTAGCACAAAGATAGAGTTACTGTTACGAAAAATGGATACCAGAACTCAATTGTTCAGAGGTAAGTGTCAACGACAATGGAAGAAAAAGGTCCGCAGAATTAAGGATATATCCACAATGACTTTATAAAACATTTTAATTGCAACTCAATGTAACTTGTAAAAAGGTCAAGACACAGATGTCAAATTTAAGAACAGAACTCAAAAGGAACACATTCCAACGACTCAACAAATACATAACAACCATCACATCACAAACGGAATGAAATCTAGTTGTTCTAAGTAATTTGTTGAAGACCACAAAAGGTCAATGAGGACAAACAAGAAAGAATAGATGCATGGAGCGAAAATATAGGATAGACATACACAGATTCAACAATTGCGCGTAATTAGAACATCCAAAACTTCAACACGTGATGGGAGAAAACGGTTATTAACCCCCATCGGATTAGCATGTATCCCAACAGTGCAAGGGCACATGGATCCATGGATGGTTAGGGTTCCATGTAGTCTGTATCCCAACAGTGCAAGGGCACATGGATCCATGGATGGTTAGGGTTCCATGTCAAATGTCTGAAAAGGCGAATGCCCTTATGTTCAAATATGCTATCTATTTAAATGAGCCTAGAAAATTGTAATCTCGTTGAATCTATAATTTTCATATAAAAATATTTTCATTTAATTACTAAAAAAATAATAATATGATTAATATATCTTAGAAAATCATCATATTTTTTTCGAAATTAAATGAAAAGGTTTTATATGAAAATTATAGAGCTCGATGAGATCTACAACTTTCTAGTTTTGAGGTTAAAGGAGGTGGGCATTTCGCTTTTTCACACTCATGTTTGACGCGCCTAAAACCGAGGCATGGAGGACCCAAAAAGTTAGAGTAGTGGCGTTGAAGACCGCTGAATTTTTCCAGGCGAACTTGGTGGATCTCCCATATATGCCTCTTAATAATTAAGCATGATCTAGAGGTTAACCGCAGCTACATGGAGTGACGGCGACGCAGGGCGTAAAACTTGGTGGATCTCCATCCCTCTTCCGCCCATGGATGCCCAGATCGCAGCCCAACATCGCCAAATTTCATATCCTCCTCTCTTCCTTTCTCTCCTCCTCCTTATCTCTCGCGATTTTTTTTACTTTTAATAATTTTTTAAACTATTTTTAAATTTGACATTGTTTTTTTTTAAACTAACACTTTTGGATGCTTTGTTTGCACGGCCGCGACTAGTCCACGCCGCCATGCATGCATGGCATGCATGGTCAAGGCAGCATCAAGGGTCATGGCGATCACGACATGGCGGTGTCCGACGCGCACACCCATCACGGCAACGGGCGGGCTGCCATGCCATGCATCACGGCGCGCACAGACCCTTGTACAGCACCACGACGGTCCCTTCATGTCTCTCTCTCTCTCAGTCGCCCTGCTCGCGTGGCTTATAAGCCGTATTTTTTCAGCCAATGAACAATATTTTTTCTCTCACAACAAATGAGCCAACAGTACTTTCAGCCATGGTTTATCGCCCAAGCGAACAGGGCAAGTGTCTCCCGCCCGCCGCACCACCGCCACGCCACGCCCGCACGCCTCGCCCGCCTCGCCCGCGCCACTGCCGCCATGGCCCCGCCCACACCGCCCCATCTCCCCTTCTTGCCGCATCGCCGCCCGCCTGGCCCTCGTCACACCGCCCCTCCATCTCTCCAACCATGAAGGACATTGCTGCGTTGTCCATCGTCGTCCTCCAGAAGGGGGGATTGCCGCCGGTCGGCCATTGCCATCGCCCTCTAGAAATAGGCCACTGTCGGCCGGCCATTGCCGCCGCTGGCCATCTCCTTTCTATTGGTGGATTGTGGTGATCCATAATCTTTATCAAGGTAATGTTCTTGTGCATCTCGTCAATTTTTGCAATTAGCTAGATATGTATAGTTAGTAAATATAAGTTATGTATAGTTTTGCAGTTAACTAGATATGTATAGTTAGTAAAGTTACTTAATATAGTAAATATAGGTATTAATATTAGTGTGTTTAGTGTAGTTAGTATAGTTGGTTAGAATTGTTGGTATAGGTATTAAAATTAGATTAGTTGGTATAGGTGTAGTTAGTATAGGTGTAGTCAGTATAGTTGTTTGCTATGCTATTTAAAACTACTATGTTAGTACCAATTATGATATATGTTTATTCTCTCATTTTGCATAATAGTTTATTCCTTTTACATTTACTTTGTTTTTATGCACTAATGTTCCATCATATTATAATACTCTTAATGTTTGTTCTAACACATCCATTTGAAATTTGAACCAGGATGGGGGGTCATCATCCGCAGTACCCCATTCTTGAGGTGCACTACGACAAGGACCACCGAGCCAAGCACCTGTCGGAGCTTCAGGAGAACTTGGTACCTCTTAGACTACGCACGCACCAGCCGCACCGCTGGGACGAGCGATACCGGTCGTACATACAGCGTGCCGGCTTCTTTCAGATCGTCCGGGTCTTCAACACTGGGCTACCGATCCTCGACCCTACACTTCTCACTGCTGCTGACGATAGGTATGATTTGATACACGTTTGATGAAGTACAAAGCATTGATTTGTCTCATTGTTTGAATTAAAAAACTTCTTGTATTGAATTAAAAACCCACAGGTGGAGGCCAGAGACCCACACCTTCCACCTTCCTTGCGGCGAGATGACTATCACGATGCAGGACGTGAAGATGATTCTGTGTCTGTGGTTGGGGGTCTTACAGTGACTGGGATCCTTAATAACGATTACTGGATGGACTTAGTGGAGCAGTTCTATGACAGAAGACCACCAGAGGACGAGGATGCTAAGAGAGCAAAGTAAGAATTTCTACGTTCCAAACATTTACCATTTTGACACCAGCACATGCAACTCTTTGGTTGGTCTCTTATATCACAAATATATGTTATGGTCTAATTCTGTCGTTGATCTACATATTCTGCAAATTATTTTGCTATTTAAATGGAGGGTGTAGTACATCACTTTTATGATGTGTATTGTCTTTGTCTAATTTAATGTTTATTTTTGTTCCCTCAGCTCTCATGTAATTGTCCTTCAAAATTTTAGGAAAACATCCGATGTTAGTTTGGTCTGGATAATAGAAAACTTCGGGGCGCCGCTGCACCCAGACGCTCCAGAGCAGGAGATCGAGAGGTATGCTAGGGTGTGGCTGTGGCACTTCTTAGTGAAAGGTCCTTGTTGGTTTTGATAATTGAGTGACAACCTAGGTGGACTAATTGTGTTTATGTGAGATACACAGATGATTAGTCCACAGGTACATATGTATGAGCAACATATGCCATGGAGGTGAACACCATCACCTGATGAAGGAGCTTATTGCACATAGAGACAACATTGAGTCATGTGATCAAGGTGGAGAAGATCAAGACAAGACTTGGCTTGATGGACCAGGTTATGCGTGAAGGGCAATATGGACCATGGCGTGAAGCTTGAGCAAGACTTGGCGCCCGATGGACGATAGCAACGGTGAAGAGCAAGTAGAGTCAAGATCGATGAACCAATATGATCATGGATCTATGAAGTGGATCATATCATTGTTGATCGTGTTGGTGCATGTGTTGCCGACATTGAAGGAGATGGAATGAATGCCAACTTAGGAGGTTGTTCCACCATACTAGAGAAGTTTATGTTTGGTGTTGGGAGCAATGGCCGGTCATCTAGGCCACTCGAGAGGCCCGTTGTTCATGGTTTACACATGATGGTGTACACTTGGTGCATGGATTTTTATTTTCCTCAAACTTGATGCCGCACGCCGATGAAGTTCTTGTGATTATCCTATTCAATGATGAGTTAGCAGTGGAATCAGTCGCGAAGATGGACGACGGGACGAGGTACCGGCCGCTTCTCTCGTCGACCGCAAGAAGCGGAGGTAGTTAGAGGAACCCGAGCGGTGGTACAAATAGTACTTGTTCGGACCGCTTAGACGTCCCGACAAGTGACCGTGGAACCGGACACGTGTCGTCAACGACCACTTTGATCCATCAACACGCTAATCGGTGTTGTTGCTTTTTTATTATTATAAAACCTAAGGGGACTTAGTGTATGCTTGTGAGTGCTTACCTCCAACACATATACTTGATAGTGAATTGATTGTGTGAGTGAGCCTTGGTCCATGAGGTTGCATCGAGTGGCACTAGGTGGTCGTGGAGCTAGAGGGGTACCTCCTAGAGTCCTCTCCGTCGAAGCCCGAGAAGCTTGTGCGAAAATGCTTGTGAGGGGTACTTGACGAGTGACTTTTAAAGCGTGTCGAGCCACTAATTTTCTTTCACGCGTGATCGAGATGCACTACCCTTTTATGGTGTATAGGCAGAAAAATCATCGTGTCAAGATTGCTTCCCGTTGGTTTGCATCCCCATTACCGCAATTACTTATATATATATCTTAAGCTGTACTTGTGTACTTGCTAATTATCTTCTTGCTTGTGTAGCATAGAAGCTCCCTTATGTGGCTAATTTGGTTTTAGTAACCTTGTTAGTCACATTGCTTAGGGTGCGTAGATTATAACATAATAATTTAGCAGCATTGCTGTGCATACATATAACTACATAACTAACGTTAAACTTGTAGATTGTTTAGAGATCGAAGGAATGGGTACAAGGAGAAGAATTAGAGTCGTGTAGTCTTGCACGCGGGTACATCCACGACTAGGAGAATAGGCACACTTAGGCCTCGTTCGGCCGGGTGCTAGAAAGGCCTTTCTCAACTCTAGCCGGGGAGAAATAGGAGCGTATAGCTAGGGCAGCGCGGACCTAGCATGGATTCCTCTCATATATTCCTCCATGTTTGGTTCATCCAGTTTCCTTTAGATTCCTCCTAGCTTGATGCCGCCGCACTTGTGATGACTATCGGGGGACGTGGGACCCCGATCGTCGAGAAACCGCCGCGACCAACGAACCTTTGATATTGCTAGTCCGCAAAAATACCTCCAATGGTTGCATTCGAGGAGCCCCGAGTCCTCGTGACCGCACATATACTTTTTTAACGAGCCACTAATTTTCCCTACACTCCTCTTCGGGTCCATGTACATTCTATTCTCAAAGACATGACAACCAATGGTTAAATGGTTCACATGACTCATTCATCCGTGTTTTTTTTTTGTAGGTACGCAGAAAGTGAGGAGAGGAGCGCAGAAGAATAGGCTAAGGGTCACGATCGGAGAAATCGCCGCACGACCAACGCTCACCGCGGATACTCATATATACGGGAGATGCCTCAAAGCTATGACCCGGACCTATCTAGTTCCTTTTTGCGTACGCCGAGCACTCTGCGACATGGGAGATGCCCTATGACCCGAGACTGTTCCTCCGACACTATGTCGACATCGGCGGGTTCCTCCGACACGACTCTTTGGGACCTCTTATGTTCATACTCCCGGCAATGTAGGCAAGGGTCCTGCGGAGCACGACGTTGAGGAGGACGAGGATGAGGAGGACGAGGACTACAATGAGATTGGGATGTCTCAGCTTGGTGATGCACCATTTCCTACACAGTTCGACGAACAGGTACTTGAAACAACCCTTTGCCATATACATCACAATTACTTAAACTTTGTAAGTAACGATGCCTATATTGTAATTGCAGGATCCTAGTTACACTCAGCAGTAACGCCGGGTGTACCGCCAGCGAGACCGTACCGACGTTGGGTTCACCCCTAACGTGCTGCCTTCATGTCCGAAGAGGCAGCGACGTCCACGGTACCCATATACTCCTAGGTTGTATGAGTTCTTTAGGATGACATGGTGCACTTGTACTCAGACACCCATATACTGATGGAACATGTAGTATGTCGAGTAATGTCGAACTTATGTATTGGTGAACTTGTGTCGTTGTTATGACTTGTTGAACTTATGTCGAACAGAGGTATTGTCGAACTTGCGATGAACTTGGAACATGTACAAGTTAGTATTGCTGAACTTGTGCATTGATTGTCTCGTGCACTTAACCTTTCTGCTGACCTATTCGTTAAACCGACACGATAAAATAACTTGGCTCATGTGAGAACATAACAGAAGTGTCTTGTTCTATTTGTTGCCGCTTTGACCGACGCGCCATGGATAGGGGCGCGTCAGCCTTGCCGCGCCATGGCAATTGTCAGTGCCGCGCCCAGATTCGCGACGCGACAGCCCCAGCCACGTCAGCGTTCAGCAGCCCGGGTCACTGCCACGTCGCCGCTCCTACCGCGCCCCATGCATGGCGCGGCAACATGATTTCGCCGCGCCATGCGAATAGGCACGTCCAAAAACGTGTTAGTTTTGAAGAAAAAAAAACAGTCTTAGATTTAAAAATAATTTAAAAAAGTGTTAAAAATAATAATAAAAAAATCTCTCTCGCCTTCCCTTCACCTTCACCTGATCACCTCCACCTCCCTCTTCTCTCTCTCCTTGAAAAGCTAACGAGTATGTAGCAAATTCCGATACTATGCAGTATATATGCACCAACACGGAAGACGGCGGCAGATACGGGCGCGATACGGCCAGGGCGAGTTGGGCCGATTCCGTTTATTTCCACGTGAAAAAAAATAACATTGTCAACTTGTCTTCTACCACGTGTATTAACTTAGCAATTTCTACCGTAGTCAACGGTGTGGAGTTAGACAGTCAGGTCACAGATGACACACTCAAACCGGGCCAGCAAAAGAGGCAGCGCCAGCCGGTTGACGGGGAAATTGTTGGTGCAGGGCAAGGTGACGGCGGCGCCGGTGGGAAAGACGGAGGCATGAGTACGTCAATTGCCATGTCCCTCGAAGGACGGTGGTATCGTTTTGCCATTGCAATTTGCACCGGTGCGAGCCGGATCAGATGTGTACAGTGACCGTATCCGATCCCCTGTGATTTGATCAATGCTCTATGGAAGCAATAGAGAACTTGCTGCAGGGCAGGATTTCTACCGTAGTCAACAATGTGGAGTTGACTGACTTGTCACAGTGACACCCAACCTCTCTATAAACAAACTTCAGCCGGTTGACAAATTGTTGGCGCAGGGCATGCTTTTCAGAATGACTGAACAGATGGAGGCAACCATACGTCAATTGCCATTCCTTCGAAGGACAGATGGAGGAGCGAAAATTTGCAATTTGCACCATTGCGAGCCATCAGAATTACATCCCGTATCCGATCCTCCTGTTGATTTGATCAATGCTCTACGGAAGATTCATGTGATCTTGATTGTTTAACGATCTTGGTTGTATAAACAGGGGAAAAACCCACTGCTTGAATCCAGGCAGTATGTCTGGACCCAGCAGATACACTCATTGATTGACCACACAGCAGGCCAATAAAAGGGTCCTGAAGTTTGCGGTGAGATTCTGATAGAGCAGAGCACAATCAATGCGCTGTCAGTATTCAGTAGAGAATGCAATCAGTAACATTTTTGCCCTTCCAGTGTGGCTGTCATGAGCACGTTCATAAATCCAGGGCCAACCTGGAAGCAATCATGCAAACGTGTACTCGCAAGATTTCAAAACTTGGCCAGTAGCATGATGCATTGTCCTCTCAAAAAAGAAAGAATGAAACACGATGCAATTGTCCATTTGCATGGCCTTTTTCCCGATCTGAATACTGCTTTGATCTCCGATTTTCATACCTCTTTACCCTGCAGTTAGTTCAATAGAACTAGCTTTTCTGTCAATATAAAAAAAAGCAATATTTATGTCCTTATTTTGTTTGTAGGTTTAGTCAGTTTTTTTTTTTTTGGTGTGTGTGTGTCATTGTGTGCACATGATGCATAGATCCCAGGTCTCTAGGGCCTTTGTTATCTGGGGCAACTATGCTCTTTGACCAAGACTTTGTCTTGTCTGTTTGCTGAAACATCAGCAGTTCAAGGAGGTCAAACAAGGCCAAACCCTGTGTCCTGTCTGATTCCTGACAGAATCTGTCCTGGTCATTTAAGAGCAATCAGCAGTTCACTTGGAAAAATGTCATACGATGATACGAAGGCCTTAAACTAGTCCACAAACTTGGCAATCAGTAAGTTGATTACTCACTGAGCTCCAATAATCATGTACCATTTGACCACTGTGAACTTTCCTAAAATTTCTAGGTGGTCTTGCCTACCACTAGCTAGCAGTTCAACAAGTAGGATAACCTGTTTTATGTTTGCAAACAAAAATTTAGTCATCTAGGACTAGGAGTAGACCCCAGACCACAGTTTGCATAGTGTAGTTTCAGTCCTTCACATTATGAGGTCAGACCCCCGAGGGCCTGTTCGGCGGGTTTGAAAAATATTGATCCGGCTGATTATTGTGAGAGAAAAATACTGTTCTGGCAGGACGTAAACAGTGCCCCGCTGAGTGGCCTGGCCAGCCCCAGCCAGCCGAATAAGCCAGCCAAACAAGCTCTCAGCCTTTTCGTTTGGCTGTGGCTTGTCGTAAACGATCGTAAATTTCCGGCCGGAACAGTATTTTTCTCTCACACAAACCAGCCAGTAGTACTTCTTCACGAACCGCTGCAATGTTTTAGCACACTGGTTTCAGCTTCCAGTTAAGACCACAGCATAGTATTTCTACTCAAAGAGCCATCTTGGGAAGCAGGACATTGTAAATTATCCTCTCTTTTTCACCTCAAATAAACACCCAGGCAAGAAATCCACAATGTTGTCTACTCAAAGAACTATCTTACAGAGACTCTACCACTGACAAAGCCACAATGACTGAACAAAGATACAGCCACAATGACTGAACAAAGATGCAATCTGACAACAAGAAGTTGAACAATCAGACCAGCAACATAAGGACAACTCAACAATGCAGCACCGAGCCACTCAAGAATGTGGCAAGACACCAAGCAAACATCCGAGCATAGAGAGGATGTGGAAGTCGGCTTCATCTCTACATGGAGCTCCATGAAACTATCACGCCTGAGCGGCCTTCAACTCGGCACTCATGACTTTCCTATCATCTGACTGCTTCAGCGCCACCGTTCTCTGGGCGCTGCATGCCTTCTGCTTTGCCTTGATCGACTCTGTCATGCTCATGTAGTTGGGTCTCGTCCTGACATTGTCCTCGGTCTTCTCCGAAGTCACAAATGTGGAGAATGATATAGGGGTCGATGCGAAACAAGACGACGACGACGCGGAGCTCTCATCGTTGTGCAGTTCAGTGCTCAGAGACGAGATCGACTGGGCTTTGAGGCGCTGATGATGTCCGTGGGCGTGCGTTGGCCCAGGTGATTTTGCGCAGACCCGTTTGCTGACATTATTCTTGCGCACCTTCACTGAATTCGGTTCAGAGAAGTCGCCGAGCACACCAAAAGAGTCCTCACAGTTCTTGGAGGACCGAAAGTCAGGGGAGCTCGAGTTGGTCTGGTTGTGCTCCTCCATCAACCTATTCTCCCATGGGCGTGCTGCCATCCACCTCTCCAGCCAGCTCCAGTTGCCATTGCTCTTGTCGAAATTCTGGTGCTTGAGCAGCATGCCGGAGTGGTTCACCCGGCCATTGGAAGTAAGCTTTGGTGGCTGCAGAACAGACAGAAGGAAGGTCAGATCAATATACACAGATACTTGTACAGAATCACAATCAAAGTGTCGATGATCCCTACATTGCATTTGGCAGCACCATCGGCCTGCTGTGAATATGCGTAGGCGATAGCTCGGTCCCGCTTGATTGCGCCCTCCTGCCGCTTCTGCAGCTTGACCCTCACTTGTTCAAGTGTTCCCTGACTGTCACACCATCCTTCCTGAAAAAAAAAAGATTCCAGAGCAATGAGAGTTTGTTCATCTAGGCTTTTCTGCTCAATGCGTTTCAGAAACCGAATCATCTTAGTAAGGAGAAGGCAATTCACGTGAATGCGTGTTCCCGAAAAAAGAGTTCAGAGACCTCGGCTTCCCTGAGGATATCCATCTGAGTGCGGCGCGCCTCGAGCAGCTTCTGCACAGCCTGGCCCTCGGTGGACATGCGCACGCGGCGCGCCCGGATGCGCGCCTGCACCCGCACCAGCGCCTGCATGCAGCGCAGCGTCACCGCCGCCTGCTTGCGCACCTGCCGCCCGCGCACGATCGCCTGCAGCCGCACCAGCCCCTTGAGCGCCCGCAGCGCCCGCCGAGCCTTTACCAACGACGAACACACGCGCAAACCCATCACGAATTTCGCAACCACAATCCAGTACGAATCCAAACAAGAAACAGGTGTCGCGGAGAAATGCCGGTACCAAGAAGCCGCGGAAGGCGGTCTGGATGCGGATGGCGGCCCACTCCTGGCGGACGGCCATGAAGTCCCTGGCCGGGGCGCGGGTGACGGTGGCGACGGCGGCCGTGAACGGGTCGGCGGGGGCGGCCACCGAGGAAGCGTCGTCCGAGGCCTCCGACGCCGCCGAGCGCTGGCTGCCGCCTGTGGAGCCGCGCCAGATGGAGCCCTGGTCGCCGGAGGAGGTCCGCCACAGCTTCCACTTGCGGCCCTTGCCTCGCAATCCTCCGTGGACTGACGGGAGTGGCAGCTTGTCCTGGACAGGAGCAGGAAAAGTTGCGCATTTGATGAAAATACTTCAGAATAATTCAGAGTGAACTGTACAAGGGAGGAACTCAGATTTTGAGCTACGATTCCGCGGAATGACTTGAACATCCATACGAATGAACAAATACGGTACACAATGATTTTTGTCTGAAGCAAGAAAGCGAGTATTGACAGACAAGTAGTACGAAGGAATGAAAGGGACACTTTTGGTGGCCATTGACGGTATCATCAGATACAGGGGGTTGCCATTCTGGGAGTAAAAAAAAAGTATCAAATCGTATGTTCTGTATCTAGTGTGGAAAGGGAAGTAGGGGCTGTACCACACGAACTAGGAACAAGACGGTAATCTACCTAGGAATCATTGTTTTTCACTTCAGAAGGGGAAAAAAGGTCGAGTCTGCGACAGCGAGAAAGCAGCATTCATGGAGACATCTATCTCCAACGAAATCTTCGCAAGGATGAATCACGATAGTCAGAGACAGACAGGAATCATCCTGATTAAAACAAAACAGAAACAAAAAGCGGGGAACCATTTGTGGCAAAGAAACCAAGAACACCCATTTCCTTTGCCCCCTCACCTTGCAGTCTTCCTTGTCGGGCTTCTTGAGCCCTATGAGCGACTTGACCCACTTCCCGGACCCTCCCATCCTGCTCCGCTCCTCCTCTCGCCCAGAACGACGGCGGCGGCGGGGGAAAACGGACTTGTCCCAAGAAGCGGTGGGCGGCAGACACGGGAGCAGGAAGAGGAGCGGCCAGAAGCCCAGCAAACAACCCACGCGGCAGCAGCCTTTGGCAAGAACAAGAGGAGGGAAGAGTGGAGAGCAGCGCGGGGCGGGCGAGACAAAGGGGCGCGTGCCGCGTGCGCGTGCGCCTGCTTTGGCTTTGCAGTGGGAGTGGGAGCGGCCGGCGGGGCGGGCGGGTGGGTGGGCAGGAGGCGCTGGGGTTTTGAAATTCGAAATGGAGGGAGGCGGTCAAGCACGCAGAGTGCCGCTGTGCTGAGACTGGAGGGGAGCGCTGCGTGCAAAATGCCAGTGCTGGAGCTGAGCTGAGCTGACAGAGACAGCCGCCGCCGCGTCCATTACTGCCATCGGTTATTACTCACTAATAATCAATCACTCGCTTTAATTAAGAAAATAAAACAAAGACTAGAACAGCTTAAATTTTGCAAATTCAAAAAGGAGGCAGGACTGAAAAATCCTGTTCCAGCTGATTGTTGTGAGAGAAAAATATTATTCTGACAGGACGTGAACAGTGATTCTGTGAGAGGAAAAACAAGCCAGCCGGCTGGCTTTAAGCCAGCCGAACACGCCCACTGGCATGGAACTTGGAAGCGCGACGCGAGATGTGAAAGAATCCGTTTCAACTTCAGCATCGTAGCATTTCAGTTTCACATCGCATTGGATTCTCTCCTACTGTGGCCTTTTCTATTTACCCTGCCGTCGTGTCCCATGGACATGGACGGCCGGGCCGGGACAGACACACATTCATAGGAGGAGGGATTATTTTTTGACTGCCGGTCAAAAGAAAGGTCCATAAAAAACCTCGCGTTCCGCCGCATCGAGAACCGGAACCACAGCAGCGACCAGCGAGGAGAACAGGGAGGAGGGGAGTTGCACCCTTTGGTGCTCACGTCTCCCTCTTTTTCCTCGGGGTCCTGGGAATGCCCTCTGCCCCTCTCGGCTGTGTGTGTTTGGGATTCATGGCGTTCCAGGTCCACCATGGACGGTCAGATGGCTGTGCTCTCTGCTCTGTGGCGGTGAAACCGGGACCTTTTCCTGCTGTTGCGTTGCGTTTCATTGCGCACAGTGGTTTTGTGCAGGACGGACAGTCAGCAGAGCAGGCTGTGCTCGTGGATGAGAGAGACGGACGGGAGAGTTTCTCCTTGTCGAGGGTTCACTCGTGTGCCATTATAAAAGTCGGTAATTATATATAAGCTCTAAAAAGTTTGAGCGCATCTAGGTGCCACTGGCCGGAATTTTTTTTGTCGTCCACGCCATTCCATCCGTTTATGCCTCTAACGGTGTCAAATTGTGATGAGAAAAGTCCAAAATGCCAACCAAGTCTGAAAGACATGTAAAATAGTTTCTTTCCTCTTGTGCCACTAACCTCCAACACGGTGATCGCTTTTGGCATGACGTGCTCAGCTGGCATCCTCGCCATGTTCCAACAGTTCGAAGTGACGCCATCCATATCGGTGATTGTGCGAGAACGGAGAAGCATAGCAGAAAGGGCATTTGGCAAGAAGGGCCTTTGGGATGTGAACACGAAGCACGGCCACCTAGGTGCAGGACTTGGGAGCTGGTAGCCAACGTACATGACCCGTTCTCGCACAGTCGCGCTTGGCTGATGTGCCCTGGCACGGCACGCCACACCTGAGCATCACGCCACCGGCGTCGACGCGTCGTCGTCATGCCCTTGATGTGGACGCCGTACATGGTGCCGGTGAAGGTGACCTCCCTTGCTGGCGTACCGACCGGGGCTGCTGACGCTCATGCCGTGGCCGGGGCCTAGGGCCGCACCGCACTCGGGCGACGTCCACATCGTCATTGCCCTGGCTGATGGAGACACAGTCGTCACCCATCTTTAGGCTGACCTGTGCTCGCGGCCCAGTGGTGCGCGCTGAGTACACCGGGACTCCGGGAGCAGCTTGCTCTGGGAGCGCCGCGGACAGCATGTGGCTGGACACAAACGTCACCCACACGCAGGCGCAATAGCCGGTGGCGAGGCCTAAGGAGGTGCATCACGGCCGTAGCGGTTTTCTGTAGGTGTTCCAATGGCCATGCCCAGTCCACGAACGGGGAGCTGCTGCGCTCGCTGCACCACCTCGCGCAGGACATGTTCGAGGCCACCAAGACGCCAGCCCCATTCCTGCGCGGCGCGCTCGCGTCCATCACCAGGCGGCCCAAGCTCCTGGTCGCCGCGTTCGACGACCTGGTTTGTTCGCCGTAGCCGGGGACATGCCGCGGTCCGCGTCGCTGTGCCTGCGTAATACATGAAATTGAGCGGGAGATCGTGCCGGAGCGGGAGAGGCTGCAGGAGATCCTGGAGGAGGTGGGCATCAACGACCCGACGACCTGCAGCGAAGAGATTGAGAGCCTCGAGCATGAAATCGGCGACCGCGCCTCGCAGAGGTGGACAGACGCTAGGACATCGACGGAGCGAGGACCAGGAGGTGGTGCTCGACCTCCATCCAAGCGGCGTAAGATTCATCGCGTCACGGCCCGTCCACCGCGGGCGGCGCGGGCGAGCTCAACACGAGTAAGGACGGCAGCGAGAGTGGCGGCGCGGAGCCGCGACGCAAGGACCACAGCGAGCAGTAGAGGGATTGGGAGAGAGGGAGGGGGTTATTTTGGACATCTTGATCGGCTGGACCTACATGTTTGGGCTAGCAAACAGCAAAGATCTAACGGAAGATGGACGAAATGACGTGGAGGATAAATAAGTTTAGATGAGTGGTATGTGTGACCGCTCAAACTTTTAGCGCTATGTAGATAATTACCAATTTTTTATAATGACACACTTAAAAACCTCCTTGTTTTGTTGGCTGGCTGGTTGAAAGGACGGGTCAAATGTTTTCTTTCGCCTTTCCGGTTTGTTCCCACATGTCGTGTGATGTGCTCTGTGCTCTGCGTGACTGTCCGTGCCCGTGCCTGTCAACTGCACTAGACCAGACTCCGGAGTGCATGGATGCGATTTTCATGGATGCGATTTTAGGTATTGTTTAAATTTAGGGTTTTAAAGTTTTGAATATATAGAGGTGTTGAATAGGGTGTTACAGAATTCGTGAGTAATCCACGAGACGAATTTATTAAGCCTAATATATTACTGTAGTACCACATTGTCAAATCTTGAACTAATTAGGCTTAAAAGATTCGTCTCACAAACTAGTCACAAACTGTACAATTAATTATTTTTTAACCTATATTTAATATTTTATACATATGTCCAAATATTCAATGGAATAGGAGGTAAAATTTAAAGGATAAACTAGACGAGGCCTTAGAATGATTGATAGATTAAACAGAAAGAGTGCGCCTGTAGGACTAGCAGTACTGGGGGTAATAATCTTTTGAAGTTTTTACGTCTGGTTCGTTTCGTTTATAAGCCGTATTTTTTTCAATCAATAAACAGCATTTTTCTCTCACAACAAATTAGCAAATAGTACTTTCAGTCATGATTTATCAGCCAAGCGAACATGACATACTCAGGGCATTACTCTACTCTGGTATGCCCTGTTCGTTTGACTGATAAGTCATGGCTGAAAGTACTCTTGACTGATTTATTATGAGAAAAAAATATTATTCATTAATTAAAAAATACGACTTATAAAACAAGCGAACGGACGAATCACTCGCTGCGTTTGCAGAAAAGGAGAATAATCAAAGTGAGGGCAGCGCAGCTTTGCAGGCCACAGTGGAATTCAAAATCGAACCCTGGTTGGTCTCCGCCCTAAAAAAAATGTGATTCTACTTCTATCTTTAGCTAAACTATCTCAAATTTAACTAAATTTATAGAAAAAAAATATCAATATTTATGATGAATCTACATATTGTTTTACATAAAATTGGTTATACTTAAGTGACTTGTTAGTATACTAGAGTTGTATCGTTTCAGGACGGGGTTGTACATGGCATTATTAAAGTTTAAAATAACTAGCTAACACAGAACCATAAAATCCTGAAGAACAAACAGTTCATTTGGTCACGCCAGTGCGCTTGGCATGGATTCTTAAACCTAGCCACATTAATCTGCTTGGAGTGACTCAGGAGTCAGGAGGCTAAGCACACAAAGAGGATACGAGTGACTCAAAATTACCACGCCAAATAGCTTGGCGTGACTCACTGGAAGAGGTAGCTTTTGAAATGTTAGTTTTAATTGTGTTGCTATAAAAAAAGGTCTAGATTAAGAAAACAACAACAACAACAACAATAACAACAAAGTATTTCAGTCCTAAATAAATTGAGGTATGCTAGAGTTAAAAACCAGCAGAAGCAATCAAGGTTCAGGCACGTGAATAGTTGTCTTCCAAGCACTCCTATCTAAGGCTAAGTCTTTGGATATATTCCATCCTTTCATGTTTCCTTTTATTCCCTCTACCTAAGTCAACTTCGGTCTTCCTCTGCCTCTCTTCATGTTACTATCCTGGCTTAGGATTCCACTACGCACCGGTGTCTCTAGAGGTCTCCGTTGGACATGTCCAAACCATCTCAACCGGTGTTGGACAAGCTTTTCTTCAATTGATGCTACCCCTAATCTATCACGTATATCATCGTTCCGAACTCGATCCCTTCTCGTATGACCGCAAATCCAACGCAACATACGTATTTTCGCGACACTTATCTGTTGAACATGTAGTCTTTTCGTAGGCCAGCATTCTGCACCATATAACATAGCAGGTCTAATCGTCGTCCTATAAAACTTGCATTTTAGCTTCTATGTTACCCTTTTGTCACATAGGATACCAGATGCTTGCCGCCACTTCATCCACACTGCTTTGTAGCATTGATCATAAATATCGAAAGGTATCTTTTCTAGGCACTACTTGACCTTCTAAATTAATATCTTCCTCCTCCCGAGTAGTAGTACCGAAGTCACATCTCATATACTCAGTTTTAGTTCTACTAAGTCTAAAACCTTTGGACTCCAAAGTCTCCCGCTATAACTCCAGTTTTTGATTCACTTTTGTCTGGCTTTCATCAACTAGCACTACATCGTCCGCGAAAAGCATACACCAAGGGATGTCCCCTTGTACGTCCCTTGTGACCTCATCCATCACTAAGGCAAACAAATAAGGGCTCAAAGCTGACCCTTGATGTAGTCCTATCCTAATCGAGAAGTCATCCGTGTCTCCATCACTTGTTCGAACACTAGTCACAACATTGTTGTACATGTCCTTAATAAGCCCGACGTACTTCCTTGGGACTTTATGTTTGTTCAAAGCCCACCACATAACATTCCTTGGTATTTTATCATAAGCCTTCTCCAAGTCAATAAAAACCATGTGTAGGTCCTTCTTCTTCCTATACCGCTCCATACCTTGTCTTATTAAGAAAATGGCTTCCATGGTTGACCTTTCGGGCATGAAACCAAATTGGTTCATAGAGACCCGCGTTATTGCCTTCAAGCGATGCTCGATAACTCTCTCCCATAGCTTCATAGTATGGCTCATCAACTTAATTCCTTGGTAATTAGTATAACTTTGAATATCCCCTTTATTCTTATAGATCGGTACCAATATACTTCTCCTCCACTCATCAGGCATCTTGTTCGATCGAAAAATATGGTTGAACAGCTTGGTTAGCCATACTATAGCTATGTCCCCGAGGCATCTCCACACCTCGATTGGGATACCATCCGGTCTTATCGCCTTAACTCCTTTCATCCTTTTCAACGCCTCTCTGACCTCAGATTCTTAGATTCTCCGCACAAAGCGCCTATTGGTGTCATCAAAAGAGTCGCCCAACTAAAAGGTTGTGTCCATATTCTTATCATTGAACAATTTGTCAAAATACTCTTGCCATCGATGTCGGATCTCATCCTCCTTCACCAAAAGATGCTCCCTTTCATCCTTAATGCATTTAACTTGGTTGAAGTCCCTTGTCTTTCTCTCACGAACCCTAGCCATCCTATAAATGTCCTTCTCTTCTTCCTTCGTACTCAAATATTGGTAAAGATCCTCGTACGCTCTACCCTTTGCCACACTTACAGCTCGCTTTGCAGTCTACTTTGCCGCCTTGTACTTCTCTATATTGTCCACACTCCTGTACAAGCGTCTATAGCATTCTTTCTTCTCCTTAATAGCCCTTTGGACTTCCTCGTTCCACCACCAAGTATCTTTAGCCTCGCCTCCACTTCCTTTGGTTACTCCACACACCTCTGAGACCACCTTCCGAATGTTGGTTGCCATCTTCTCCCACGTGTTGTTTATGTCATCATCTTCTTTTCAAGAGCCCTCTTTGATAATCATTTCCCTGAATACCTCTGACATCTCCCCTTGCAGTTCCACCACTTTGTTCTTTCAATCTTAACTTGTTTATCCCTACGGGCACGCACCTGAAAACGAAAGTCTGTCACCAAAAGCTTATGTTGAGAAACAATACACTCCCCTGGTATCACCTTGCAACCCAAGTATGCTCGTTTGTCCTTTCTTCTTGTGAGGACAAAGTCAATCTGGCTAGAGTGTTGTCCGCTACTGAAGGTCACTAGATGAGATTCTCTCTTTCTAAAAAAAAGTGTTGGCTATCATCAGGTCAAAAGCTACTGCGAAGTCCAGAACTTTCTCCCCCTCCAGATTCCTACTACCATACCAAAAACCTCCATGAACTGTCTCGAAACCTACGCTTGTAGTACCTACATGCCTATTAAGATCTCCTCCTATAAAAAGCTTCTCACTACTAGGTACAACTCTAATTAGACCATCTAAGTCTTCCTAGAACTGTCTCTTAGCACACTCGTCGAGGCCTACTTGGGGGGCATACGCACTAATTACGATCAAGACCATATCACCAATGACAAACTTGATTAAGATAATCCTATCTCCTTGCCTTCTTACTCCCACCACACTATTATTGAGGCTCTTATCAATCAAAACTGCTACTCTATTTCTATTCGCAACTATCCCTGTGTACCAAAGCTTGAAACATGTATTGTCCACCTCCTTCGCCTTCTGACCCTTTCATTTAGTCTTTTGAACGCATAATATACTTACACGTCTCCTAGTTGCGGTATCAACTAATTCTCTTAACTTACCTGTAAGCGACCCTACATTCCAACTACCTAAACGGATCCTAGTTGGTTCGACTAGCTTTCTTACCCTTCGCACCCGTCGACTCAGATGTGAAGACTCTTACTCATTTTTTACTACACCCGGGCGTCGATGTAGCGCGCCACTAAGGATGCGACGATCCGATCCTTGCTCACTTGACACCGTGCCCAGATCGCGACACGGCGCGTCACGGGGGTGACGACCCGGCCCTTACTCATTTAACACCATACCCGAGTTCCGATATGGCGCGTTGCTAAGAAGGTTACGCCCCAACGGTTTTCTTTCGGGTCTCATCTCCATTAGAATGGCTAGATTTAACGTTGGCTCGCTACGCCTATCACAACCCTCCTCCTTTACCAGGGCTTAGGACCTGCTATGTTGAGACAACATAGGCGAAGTTTCTAGATTAAGGAAAACTAAACAAAAAATGTTATAGTTCTTCCGGTTGCAGTCCCTGCGAATTATACTACGGAGTACTAGTATACTATACACAAGTACAGATGCAGACCTGTAGACCATGATTTCCAGACCTAAAGTAACAATCATCAGCCTTATCTACCTTGGGTAAAAGTTTTTTTTGAGCAATCAAGAGGAGCGAGAAGCTCCTAATGTAAACCTTGGGTAAAAGTACTTCTTCTATTCCCAATCTAGGTGAATATCCCCCCTATACTAGAATTTCCTCAGGAAAAAAAAGTCCCCCTACACCTATGCAGAGACACACAGAAAGGTCACGCTTTGCGGGCGTACTCGAACGAACTGTGCCTTGCTCACAAATTCCTGGCTAGTGCAGGGCCACATATGAAACAAAATCATGGAACAAGGTCAGGGATGCATGCACACTGCACACACGAGAGCCTTGTCTGATAGCCTGATCATCCACCATCTGCAGCACTTTGTTGGCATCATTTTGGGGGATCATGGGCCCATCATCACCATCCTTATCCATGATCCTTTATTTAACAATACAATACTGTACCCTAATGAATCTGCCACTCTGATTTGATTAGGGCTAGAAATCAGCTGCCTGCCTGCCTATGTGTGGGGTGTGGCTTGGCATGTCTGCTTCCTACTCGCAGTAGCAGCACACTGTTCGCATGTGCACATCAGGATCAGGCTTCAGGCCGTCAGTTCAGTTCAAACTCGTTTGAAAAGTGGCCGTGGTTTTTGAAAAGAAAAATAATTCCGCAGGCATGAGTTGACAAAGAGCTTGGTTATGGTTGGTGCTTTCAGAAAGAGTAAAAGTGAAAGGCAAGGCATCCGTTCAGAAGAGAAGGCGGCAAGCAAGAAAAAGGCTAAAAAGGACGGGAATATGAATACTCCTATGTTCTTACCATTTGCGTACTCTCTAGTAGTAGTACATCACAGAGAAATCTCGATGGAGATTTGAATTTGGGATCAACTGTCACAGTGTCCTAAATGGCGCGACCTGTAGCCCAACAACACCGCAAATGAACAAGAGCAGGTAGGAACTTCAGAGCCGGCTAGCGGAGGAGTTGGAAATTCGAATTGTCACCTTGTCCATCTTGTACTTCATTCACAAGCGATTTGTAGTGTTGTGCTGGAGTCAAAGGGCAAGATGCTGAATCTACGAAAGGGTTGTCGTCGATCCTTCATGCTGGGCTGGGCTCCACGGTAAACTAGTTGGGCAGGACAGGGCTGGGCTAGCTACGAGGCCTGTTATACATGATGTGCCGGACCGTAGCTCATCCATCGTTTTTTGGGCCAGATTATGCTATCCAGGACCGATGGGGGCCTTATGACCCATATCAGCTTTGTACCGGGCTTTTCTAAAACGTTTCGTTCATGGTTTCACAAACAGTGGGTGTTTTGAACTGGAATATCTGCAAAGATCCTGGAATGAATACATAATACAAAAACAGTCCATCCATAAAAGAATAAAATCGAAATCAGTGAACACATTTACGCAGCAGTATATTCAAGGCTCTCCAATTGGCAAGAAAGGAGAATGTTACCACGCACATCTGCTGTTCTGAGTTGTGATGGGGGAAAAAAGACCCACTCAGCTGCACAAAAAACGGCAGGGCAAAACTATTATGGACAACAAAGAACGCAGGGGAACAGGTGAAAATTGCTGCAGCAGTGTAGAAGCTGAAGCAGATGACTGGGCAATAAACAACATCGTCTCTTAAATCTAAGCCAAATTAATACCACAACCATATCATGGATACAGTACGAGTAGTAGTATCTACACTGATGTAGCACAAGTCCAAGGCAGATGCAAATTCACATCCTCTCTATCAGTTGCCACGTCAAGGATCGAAAACACGCCGCCGCACAATGATTTCCACCAGACGGGCTGTAGTTGGCAAAAAAAGCGCACCTGCACGGCCTTGCTACGACTCACCTAAAAACATGCAGCACGGCGGCCTCGATTTTACCCAAACCTGTTCAGCTGCTGCTCCTCCTCCTCCGCGTGCTCTCCGCCATCGACCTGATGGCGGATGAAATGAAAGTATGAAACATACACGGTCGCCCGCGAGGAAGAGGGCTCTCAGAAGCCATATCATGGATACAGTACGAGTAGTAGTATCTACACTGATGTAGCACAAAAGGCAGATGCAAATTCACATCCTCTCTATCAGTTGCCACGTCAAGGATCGAAGACGGCGCCGCCGCACTTGCACTTCCACCAGACGGGCTCGTAGTTGGCGCCGGCGCGCACCTGCACGGCCTTGCACGGCGGCCTCGAGCCCAGCCTGTTCAGCTGCTGCTCCTCCTCCGCGTGCTCTCCGCGATCGACCTGATGGCGGATGAAATGAAATGAAATGAAAGTACGAAACATACACGGTCGCCCGCGAGGAAGAGGGCGAGGGAGAATTGTTACCGGTGGGAAAAGTGTGTGCGGGTCCTCTCCGACAAGCACCGGCTCCTGATGGCCGCCTGCATAGCCTAGGCATAGCAGGTTGCCGCTGCTTCAGGTTCAGACTTCAGAGACACAAAGCGTCAGGGCAAAGCGGAGCCAAAGGGCGCAACTGGTTAGAGCATGCAGCGGCACACTTTAGGTCATGGTTCCACTTCTCGTGGGAGCGAATTTCAAGCTAGGTTTAAAAAAATCCTCTCATATATCTCACGTCAAAGCACAGGTCTAAGGAATGGCTCTATTCTTACAGAGGTACGGTGCCGCTGTGTATGAGTGGGGTAGGGATTTAGAGGTTTTCAGGGTTTATGAGATGGTTCTTCTTCTTAATGCAAAGCAGAGGACCTCGGCTCACCTTGGGTCATGGGGGATGAGAAGAGGCAGGACGACGACGAAAAAGAAGAGCAAGCAGCAGGCCCCTCTATGCTGCCACCGCAGACGGCGGGCTGCACCTGCACTCATCACGCAACGCCGCGTCGCCGGCAGCAAGCAAACGGCTTGGCCAGCGCCCAGCAGAGGTCGCTCACAGTCACGGACGGGCTCTTCGTTCTCCGCTGCCGAGCGAGCAGAGAGACTCTTGGCTTTGATCTCCCCGTCTTTGTACCTGGACAAGGTTCTCTTTCCTGTGGCGAAGGGGCCAAGCAGATGCGTGCCATGCTCGTCACTGCAACGTCGTCAGGTTTAGGGCAGGAGTGGTCTCGCATCAACGGGCACGGGGCCACGGGCCAAGCTTCCGTCAGCTCAGCTGCAGCCTGCAATACTAGTACTACTCGTATTCTGTACTGTATAAACAACATAGTTCGAACGGAAGACTCGGTTTGAGAGGAAAACGCATTGCAAGTTTAATTGCCAGACTAATTAACCATCCACACGGGCTCTAATCAAAATTTAGTCATCTATGGCATCCCATATTCCCATATAATCAGAATGTGCCACGTGTCATGCATATATGAATATATGATCGATTGGTTTCTTCCTCTCACTTTATTATTATTATCATCCACATTAAGTTTTTATGCCTTGTTTGAGCTTATATGACTTATAAGTCATCCTTTTTCAACAACTGAAATAGCTAGTCTAGATTTTCTGCTATTGGTCACAAATTATGGAGCAATGCAGATTTCTAGGTGATGTTTGATTGCTCCTCCTAAATTTTAGTAGGTGTCCATCGAATGTATATGCCACTAAACTCGAAATTACTGTGCTAATCCCATCACTCATCTGTGACTGTCACCACTAACCAGGCAGGAAATATATAGGCAAAATTTGCTCAGGGACACCACACCAACTTCCTGAACACCGCCACATTCAAAATATGTGGATGAAATCGGTTTTGACCACAGCACTGTAGCATTGGATTCTCTCCTGTGGCCTTTTCTAAACCTTTTGTTTTTTCTCCACGTCGTCTCCAATGGACATGGACACCTCACGTTCTAAGGATTGTTTCTGCTCGGGCTAAGATGCGTGGAGCATTTACCTGCCTATGGTCATACCAATGCTTGAGCATACCATTTACCTTATGCCCGTTTTTTTTCAACCAAAACAATGTTGACTAGGTATATTCAAGAAAGATCAAATAATAAAATTACAGTGATATGAAATAATAAATTTATAGATAAATGACATGCAAATATGTCAATCTCACTTGCATATAGTTTATTAGGACATTATACGGTACCTCACAAAAGGCATAGTACATAGATTCGTAATTCGATCATTCATGCTCATATGCGAATAACACAAAACAACTTACACAAGAACTAAAGTAACAAGTTAATAGCTTACACAATCATTTTATTTAGCCATTCATAAAAAAAATATCATCTTTAAACTTCAACATGTTATTCATATGTTACAAATTACATGTTAAATGAGTTAGTTGACATGATATAGATGACATATATTCATATAAATTCTCAATTTGACCTCAGATGAAAAAACTCTGAATACCACATCTCAGCATCTACAATAGCCGTGGATAAAATTTTATCACCCACAGCCTACCACATCTTTATAGACTTTACCGACCCTCATGTACCCACTTGTGAAATTTAATGCTATATGCTCTGTTAAACCACACAAATGAAAAGATTGCCATCCCTGGGGCGTCCCCAACGGGACTCAAATAGCTAGTCTAGATGAAGTGCTATTGGTCACAACAAGGATGGAGCAGGGTGCTAGCGACTGAGTCCTAAAAATGGTGTTTGAACCGTCCAAACTATCTCAAATTTTAAAGTTGACCAAAACAAGAATTGTAGATCTTGATGAGTTGAACAAACTTGGTATTCAAAACTTTTCAATTAAATATTTAGACTAATTAATACTAAACTAATTGCATAGTTTTTTTTAATTTGAGAGATTTGACTTGGTCAATCTTTTCAAATGCACTAATTAGTCAATGATTTGACAATATGGTTTGATCATCTCAGCAAGATATACAATTGTTACTAATGATGTATTAATTTGAGAAAGTTTTAAAACATTAGTCACAAATTCTTAAATCTCATACGATTATGTAATTTGTTTTTTTATTAGTATTTAAATACCTCATACAACGTCTTACCGACACACCTCCTAAATTTTAGTCACTGAATCTAACCACCACCTTCGACTCAGCACGTTTCTCCACGAAATCTCTCTCACAGCATTCACGGCTATGCACCCTCACGTTCTTTTTTTATTGTTTCTGCTCGTCCCGTAGCTAGCGATTTGTGCGGTATTGTTGTGGACGCTGCCTCCAATGGTTTAGCCAATAGGCTCGGTTCGGTTTATCTTAAAAGCCAGTTTTTTTTTTCAACCAAAACAGTGTTGACCAGGTATTTGTAAGACTGACTCCAACCATGAGACCAAATACAACACCTATATCTCGGTTTGAGTCCGGCACAGGGAAAAAAAGTCACCACGCAAAAGTGAGCCTCTCCAACCGACCGCAAACGCAAAACCCCCAAATCCGCCGGAGGTCGCCGCCTCGTCCATCCAGGACCGCGCCATGGACATCCTCGTCGTCGTCTCCGGCCTCCACGCCTCCACGCGCGCTCCTCCAACACCGGCAGCGGGTGCGGGCGAGCTCCGCCCCGGCGCGGAGGACACCGGATCCCTGCTCCCCGACGGCCGCGCCCCGCTCCCCTCCTCGCCGCGCGCTCCTCCTCCAACACCGGCGGCGGGCGCGGGCGAGCTCCGCCTCTGCCACGGCGCGGGCGAGCTCCGCCTCTGCATGGGCGAGCTCAGCGCGGGCGAGCTCCGCTTCTGCGCTGGCGAGCTCGGCGATTTGCGTAACGAGGAGAGAGGGGACGCTTTTTTGCCTGGCGTTCAGGGGAGCAAGCAAAATGCGTCGGGTGTATGGGTCTGCTGTTGGAGGACGTTTTCGAGAAGACAAAAAACTATGTGGGACGCAAAAAATAGGTCTGGGTCTCCTCATTGGAGACCATCTAAGTTGGCACTGAGGGGCCGGAACCGACACGCATAGGAGGCGTTGTTGTTTACTTTTTGACTGCTGGTAAAAAAAAAGTTCCATAAAACCTGCTCGCGTTCCGCCGCATCGATAACCGGACGGCTGGCAGTAGCAGCACCCAGCAGCACAGCAGCGACCAGCGAGGAGAACAGGGAGGAGGGGAGTTGCACCTTTTGGTGCTGCTAGGTGCTAGCTGTGGTGCTCTTTTTTTCTTGGGGTCCTGGGCAAGCCTCGGCTGTACGTACTCCTTGCCTCCTTGTGTTTGGGATTCATGGCGGTCCAGGTCCACCATGGACGGCGGCCAGATGGCTGTGCTCTCTCTGCTCTGTGGACTGTGGTGGTGAAACACTGCTGAAACCGGGACCTTTTCCTGCTGTTGCGTTGCGTTGCAATGCATTGCGCACAGTCAGCACTTTTTGGCATCATTTTGAGGGATCATGGGCCCATCATCACCGATCTTCTTATCCCTGACCCTGTGTTTGAACAGGTTTACAGGGCTAGAGATCAGCTCATCTGCCTGCCTATGTGTGGGGTGTGGCATGGCATGTCTGCTTCCTACTCGCAGTAGCAGCACACTGTTCGCATGTGCACATCAGGACAAGGTCGTCTCCAACTCGTTTAAAATGTTCAAGTGGAGTGGAGTGGGGGTAGGCATGTGAGTTGACAAAGAGCTTGGCTATGGCTAGTGCTTTCAGAAAGAGTAAAAGGCAGGAGTCCGTTCAGAAAGGACGGCGGCAAACAAGAAAAGACTAAAAAGGACGAGAATATGAATATGTTCTTGCCATTTGCATACACAGAGGATCTCGATGGAGACTTGCACCATGTTCGCTTATGCTGAAATTTGGCTTATGTCGATACTTATGTTGAAATATTGTGAGAGAAAACACTATTTTATGACTAAAAAGTAGCTCAAGCTAATAAGGTGTTGAATTTGGGATCAGCTGTCTCGGTGTCCTAATTGGCGCGACACGCAGACGCAGCCAAACAACACCGCAAATGAACAAGAGCAGGTATTAAATTCAAAGCCGAGGACTTGAAATTCAAACTGACCATCTTTGTACTACTACTCCACAAGTGATTTGTAGTGTTGTCCTGGTGTCATATGGGCTAGATGCTTTTTTTTTTTAATCCAAAGGGCAAGATGCTGAATCTACGAAAGGAGCTGTCGTCGATCCTGTTGTTTTCTTTATAGAAGGAATGGTCCCTGAAACCGTATGCTGGGCTGGGCTCCACAGTAAGCTAGGAGTACTTGGGCAATGGGCAGGGGCCGCAGGGCTGGGCTCGCAACGAGGCCTGTTATACATGCTGGGCCGGATCGTAGATCATCGTTTTTGAGCCAGATTATGCTGTGCCGGACCGACAGGGGCCTTAAGGCCCATATGCATTTTGTACCGGGCTATTTTCGAACAGTGACTGTTTTGAACTCTGCAAAGACCTTTGATTGAAATACATAAAACAGTCCATCCATAAAAGAATAAAATAGGAATCAGTGAATACAATTACACAGTAGTATATTCAAGGTGCTCGAATTTACAAGAAAGGAGAAAAGGTAAAGATGTCAACATGGTGTCATCTGCTGCTCTGAGTTCTGACGAAAAAAGAAAAGAAAAGAAAACCGCAGGGCAAAAACTATTATGAACAACACAGAACGCAGGGGAATTTTCTCCTTTTTTTCCACATTAGCTGAAGCAGATGACTGGCTAATAAACAACATCATCTCTTAAACTTAAGCAGGTAGGAATTTATTCGGCGTGTTCACTGGTCGGTTTCTGGGCTGGTTTGGGCTGGCTGGTACTGGTTTGTTGTGAGAGAAAAACACTGTTGGCTGGTTAAATAAGCCTTGCTGAAACAACAAGCGAACATGGTGATTATTACGAATCATGTTATACAGTACTTCGAGTAGTAGTATCTACACTGATCCAGGACAAGTCTAAGGCAGATGCAAATTCACAATTTCACATGCTCCCTATCACATTCTCAGCAGTGTTTGCGTGCAACAATTATAATCATGGATGGATTGAACGAAGATGGAGCCGTAGTATGTAGTAGACAAACTTGTCGTGGTGTCAAGGATCGAAGACGGCAGCGCCGCACCTGCACTTCCACCCGACGGGCTCGTAGTTGGCGCACAGCGGGCGGAGCCCCGGCTCCCGCTCAGCTGCGTCGCCGGCGCGCACCTGCACGGCCGTGCACGGCGCGCACGCGCCGCACTTGCGGTCGCAGCACGGCGGCCTGGAGCCCAGCCTGCTCAGCTGCTGCTGCTCAGCATGCCCTCCGCCATCGATCTGGCGGTCCTCTCCGACGTGCGCGGGCTCCTGTTGGCCGCCTGCATAGCAGGTTGGCACTGCTTCAGGTTCAGAGAACACAAAGCGTTATGGCAAAATGGAGGACCTCAGCGCACCTTGGGCCATGAAGACGAGAAGAGGCAGCACGACGACGACGACGAAGAAGAGGAGCAAGGACCAGGCCGCCCTGTGCTGCCACCGCAGACGACGGGCTGCGCCTGCACTCATCACGCAACGCCGCGGCGCCGGCAGCAAGCAAAACGGCTTGGCCAGCGCCCAGGCCCAGCAGAGGTCGCTCACGGTCACGGACTCTTCTCCGCTGCTAAAAGCTAGCAGACGCACGCAGGCCAGAGAGCTGAGCGAGCAGAGGCAGAGAGATTCCTGGGCAGGGCTCTCCCCTCTTTGTACCTGGACGACGACTGACGAGGTTCTTTCCTGTGGCGAAGGGGCCAAGCAGATGCGTGCCATGCTCTGCTCGGCTCGCAGTCGTCAGGTCAGGTCGCAGCGAAGCGAATGCAGCCGCGTGACTGCGAGGATGGCCTTGGCGCTGTGACCACGTCGTTGCTGACTTGCTGTCTCCGCGCAACGCAGCAACGCAACGCCCGGCGTCGGCGTCCGTCCCAGAGAGAGAGAGCCAGAGAGGTCGCCTCTACCCTCTCACAGTCACAGCACAGGCAGCGCTGTGGTAGCATCAACAGGCTAGGCGGTAGGGCGGGAGCGGATTTAGGAAATGGCGCAGGCTTTATCAGGCTGCACCTGCAGCAAAAAGTTGCGCTGCATGGAGTGGTCTCGCATCAACGGCACGGGGCCACGGCCCACGGGCCAACCTTTCGTGAGCTCAGCTGCAATGGCCAATGGGCAATGCTACGTATAAATTAAACAAATGATTAAATAATTAAGAAAAAGAAAGGAAAAACTCCTAAAACTATGTTACACGCTCATGAAAAAGATCGATAGCTAACACGTTAATTGAGTCTTAAACTTTGACAGTCTAAAATATGTTACACGCTAACATATTGTGTACTATGTGCGTTATGCTAACTCGATTAAAACTATGTCACATATCTAGGAGGACCTAAATTAAAACACGTTGCACGCAGCTAATTCACGTTGGGAACGGAACACGCTACAACGTTGCAAAATTATAGCACATACAAGGGAATAAAAAGTTACATGCTATTCAAATTATGACACGTACCTTAGCTGTCATGGCAATTATACTAATCAAATTATATCATGTCCCAAAGTTGCAAAATAAAAAAAGACTTAACATATCAAATAGATCACGCATGCAACAATTAGATATAGAAAAAGATTTTTTTATATCTAAAACTTCCTTATTTATCCTATTTTATCAAATTTAAAAATAAGCAAATATACATTTCACCTATTACCTTCTAGGAAATTCAGAGTAATAGATGATGGATCTCATTAAATGGACGGCTCATAGTTATTGGGGATACCAAAGCAAAGCCCATGGCTAATTCTAAGGTAGTATATTTTATAGAAAATATGTGGTTTAAATGGAAGACTCACGGTTTGAGAGGAAACCGCATTTCAAGTTTGATTTTTATAAGAGTAGTTAACCATCAATTGATCCACACATCCGCTCTAATAGGATTTTTTAGCCATCCATGCATGCACCCCATCTAATCAGATTTTGCCACGTGTCACGCATATATGGATATATGATTTTGACCGAAATACATATGAATATATGATCGATTGGTTTACTTTTGTTCCTATTATCCTGCTTTGTATCCATCGGCTAGACTTAGGCCCTGTTTGGATCCATGGGCTAAAGTTTAACTTACCCGTTTTAGTTATCTTTTAGCCCTCATGATCTAAACAGAAGTGCTAAAAGTGGAGGCTAAACTTTAGCCCATTCCTTTTCCATTAGCCCCTCCCAGGTGGGCTAAAGATGGCTAAAAGTGGTCCCTTCACGGTAAAAGACGCATATTACCCTCATCCACCATCTTTTAGTCCTTGCATGAGTATTAATTAGGGGCAAATAGGTCATGGTAGGGTACGCGGCTAATCTTTAGCCCCTGGATCCAAACAGCTCCATGGGCTAAACTTTAGCTCTTTCGTTCTAATCTTTAGCCCCGGGCTACATATTAGTCTCATGGATCTAAACATGACCTTACTAGGTGTGCGCCACACCTTCACTCGCCACTGACTTGGCAGGAAAATTATGGTGAAAACCGCATCTTATGTGAAAAATTTATGGAAAGATTGAAGCTAAGCCCTGCTTAGATCTCATGGTTTAAAGGGCTAAACTTTTAGAGCATCTTCAAAGAACTCTTCATATCCTTCCTAGATGCTAGGAATAGAGGTTTTGGTGAAAAACTACCCTCCAACAGTTTCTCCAAATGGTCATCCAAATATAGCCATATTCTATTCTGGATTTTTCGCTAGCCAAAAATAGAAGACGAGAATGACTCTCTAGAGTACGCATGAGATATAGAAAAACTGTTGGAGGGTAAAAAGATAAAGCGATTTTTATCTAAATGACTCTCCAAATGATAATTTTGAGAGTGAGATTTAGAAATGCTCTCGGAGATGCTCTTAGCCAAGTAAAATTTAACCATTAACTAGGTATCAGCCCGTCCGTTGCGCCTAATTTAAACGAAATACGTAGAATGCGTAATAAATATTATTATTAGATGCAATTTCGTTTTGGCAAAAAAGGAAAAAAGACCACAATATCAACCTTCTATCAGTGTTATCCTAAACGCTAAACAGTCGGTCACCTACCGTTTAGCCCATTATTTAGACAAAACGGGTGATTAAACGGAAAAAACGGACATTTAAACGGTCAAAACAATCGATTAAACGGAAACGGTATACCACCGTGTAGCATTTAAACGGTGTGTAAACGGGCTAAACGGCCGTTTAGGTGAACAGTGCTTCCTATACGAAAATTTGTTTCAACCTTCCTAGACCAATTTCCAATGGAGAGGGAGTACTAAATCGCGGTCGCCGGCCATGAGAACTCGGAGGTTCGGAATGTCGCTGGGCAGCGGCGGCGGCACCAAGTTCGGCGTCGTTCACAGCCCTGATGTCTCGCTAGCCCAGTAGTCCTCGTTGATGCGATCCACGGACGGGTCGCCCAAGGCCAGAAGCAGAACCTGCTACCTTCCGCCTGGGCTTCTCATGTTCTAGAAGACTCATTACGTGGCCCAATAGGCCGAACAGCGGTCCAACTGTTCGTTTCGTGTAGTCGCAGACTAATCTTCTTCCTCAGTTAGGTAGCTTATGCGGTACCCTATTCGGTTCCTATTTGCCAGCAGCCGAAATTATCAACGTAAATTCGGTTCTTTACCTTAAAAAACCATATTTATCAAATTACCTGAAATGTTCTGAGTTTAAGTGTTGTTATATTATTGATGGTACTATTGTAGACTATTATATTATGTATTTGTGGTACTCACTCTTATAGTTTTATGGACTTTATATATATTTATTTATTTTGCACTATTATTCTTTATGAAATCATGTCAAAATTAACTTTTGAACCTGTTATTACATGTCTCTGTGATCAATTCGATACTGTTCGGTAAATACTAAAAACGAACCGATCCGTACCTATTTTCTAAACAACCAAATTTCTGTGGGAACCTAAGTGGGAACCTAAGTACCGAACCGATCGGTTCGGTATTGAAAAACAGAAGTGCAGGTAGCCCGAGTCTCGCCATCGGGAGGTCACCGTACTGTTGGATCGACCTCTATCCTCCACAAGCCATGCCAGACCCTTTTCTTTTTCGAGTGAAGTGAAGAGGGATCTTCGTTAATTGCTCAAAACGCCATTACAATCACGAGCAGCTAGCCGACACACGCGGGAATTTGACTACGCCACACTGTGACTACTGCCATTACAATCTCCAGTACCGATTTACACCTAGTATATAGTTAGTAGGAGTATATGTTCTGCATTAATACTATACAAGCACAAGTGAGCATGATTACGATCTCTATGCGGCCAACAGATTGACCATGGAGAATATCAGCCGACGCTAAAACTGTTAGCACCAGGGGATCATCAGCTACCAAAATGGCGGGACAGAAACAGAACCCATGTTTCCTTTCATCTCCGAGGCCGGACGGCTCCGATCGAAGTCGTCGACGAGGAGGAAGATGACCGGGCCGACCTGTCGTTCTCCTCCTTGTCCTCGCTGAATGCCTTTTGAACCAAGTCATGCAGGTCATGGAACCTCCTCTTCTTCTCCGTGGATGTGTCTCGCCTAAGGGAAACCAGCTCGGTTTCGTCATCCATGATCTTGTCGAGCACTTTTGAACACCGTGGGAAGAAACGCTTCCCGAGTTCCACTGGTACACAGAATTCAGCTTGCGATTAGTCCAGGTTCAATCAGAGAAACAAAAAAGCGACAGTGTGCCTGCCTACAGCTTCCAAGCAATGGAGACATGCAAGACTAGTACCCAATTTAGTAATTCGAGGTTAGATCAAAACTGTACGTGAGTACATTAAAATGTACACCTTCAGGCCAAATATATATCGTTGTCTGTCCTTGATTCACATAGTGATTCAGATCTAATGATTTTTCAATGTAATTTAATTTACACGATTTCTATAAAGCCCTATAGGCATTTCAAATATCAAACCTAAGCTTTCCATCACTACAGATATGCTGAAGAAGTCAATAACAGTACATTCAAAATAAAGTGCTGTGGTTAAAGAAAGAGGGAAGCTGAGCGTCACCTGTTTTGGATAGGGCTCTCATCCGAGCCAAGTTCTCTTCCTTCATTGTGAAAGGAGTATCGTTCAGGTCAACTGTCCGCTGAATCTCGGTAGGCAGATTAGCATTAGAACCAAGGGTAAATTCCAGGGTTCCATCAACTTGAGCAATGTCCATCGCAACCCTTGCCTCCATGGGAAACAATATCCTCGCTAAAGCAACTGCATAACATTAAAAAAAAGGACACATGAAGACAGAAGCATGGAAGGCGCTAGTTACTCAAATAATCGCTGACAAAGAACAGTGTTATCTGTTCAATACCGTACCAGCCACATCTGAAGTTCTGAACAAATTATTCTGAAAAAAACATGGCACTGTACACATTTTCCAAAACAAAGATTACCTCGGTTTTCAAGGTAGAGCAACCTTCCACGTGCAGAGTCTCCTTCTATCGCAAGAGAAACTGATGCTTCTCCAAGCTGTGGATCCCTTCTTTCAGCTTGCTCTAGTATCTCGATACATAATCTATCTTTAGGAGAAGGCTTTCCGTCCTCAGTAGGCCCAAAGTAATCCCCATGCTTTGTAAGTCGTTTAGAGATCTGTACTGCTTTTCTGTGATCAAATGTGAGATCTGATGGCCGAGCTCCCTTGGTCAAAAGAGAGACGATGATTTTAGGTTCCCTTCTCATAGCAGCAATGTGAAGAACCGTATAACCTCTTGGGTTCCTATGATTAACATCTGCAAGTGCGAGATCCAGAAGTTCTACTGTGATCTTTGAGTCGCAATGTTCGACAGCATAGTGTAATGCATATGCATCATCAAGATTAGTTTTTCCTTCCTTGAGTAGCATTCGGACTAGCTCCACGTCATCAGAATCCAGCGCTCTGTGTACTCTTCTTACATGTATGTTAGGGAAGCCCTTGTCCTCTGGCGAAACTAATCCAAGACTTAGCCTTGCATCAACAATTTCTTTGAAAACATCTGGAGGCAACGCCTTCTCAAGAGCAATCATATCAAGATTTGACCGAACTACTACATCAAAGCATCTCTCAAGCAGTTTCACACAAGATTTGTTGCATAAGTTGGCAACAGACAAGATCAATGGGAGGTTGTCCACTTCAACCTTATCAAGGACATCAAGGAGACGCCGCTGCAGGGAGAACCACGTGGCTCAGTAATGGCATGTTAAAACAGAAAAATTCATAAACAATTACAGCGATACTAACACATACTAAGCAAGAATAGTAAACGGCCATGCCTGCACATCAGTGTCACTTGTATAAAGCAACAGTGGGGAAAAAGCAAGAAGCACCAAATATCGACTGATCTTATCAGGGATTCTTGAGAAAGAACTAAATACACAGTAAAATATACCAGAATACATAAAAACAGCTCCAGGTCCCTTACTGATATTTGCCTAAAATCACTATCAGAAATGGGGAAGCAAGTAGATAAGGAGTACTTGTGTTACTTTCTTCATAGTGGAGTGAAGAAGCTCTTAGTAAACAGCAAATTTTGTATGCAAGGTATTTCACCATAACCTACAGAATAGCTCATGATCAGAAATTCGCTTGCTTCTTAGACCGTTTTATTTTCCTTTATAGAGATAACCAATTTGGGTTTGTTTGAACTACTACTACAAATAAGGACCCAGATGGTAACTTTTCAAGTATCGCGCTCCATAGATGGTTGCATCATCTTATATCTATACACACGGTAAGAATTATGTGGAACAACTATGATGGCTTCTTTTGTTTGTACGTTTATCCTTTCTGTATATAGGTGTAAACTATCGGTATCCCAGCAGCCCACAATAGATAGTGCAGAGTTTGAGGTGTTTCTACTCAGTACTCTACAAAAAGTTAAAAAAAAAGAGTGAACAGCTTCATCATATCTTCATCACAGTTATTGCAAGTTACCCAACAACACATCTTAGGTTAGGGGAATTCGTGAACCTGGAGCGGAACTTTAGCCTGTAAAATACATTTATCCAGATAGTTTCGGATCCAACTGAACTTGGACCAAATGGGTCAGTCGTTCAGACTTTCAGTGCGTGGTTTGAACTGACTGATGACTTATGGTGCAATAGCGCTGTTTATGCGCACGTGCAAGCAGCTGTCAAATGCGCACGACTCAACTTGTCCTGGTCTACATCTAGAAGTCTAGAGCTGTTTACCAATGATTACACTATCAGCACGAGCTTACTGTCACTATAACAGGCAAATTTGGATGATTAACAGTGTTTTGCATATGCAATGGAAAAACAAAAGACGTTTCATCCGAGGGGCATGTGCAAAAACAGTATGCGAAAGAGACTTTTCACTGTGTGCCATTATAAGAGATTGTAATCCTCTCTCGTGCCCTGGAAAAATTCAGCGGTCTTCAGTGCCACTGCTTCAACTTTTTCGGGTCCTCCATGCCACTTCCGTTAGTTCAGGCTCTAACGCCGTCCAACTACATGTGTGAAAAGACGAAAATGGCCTTAAGTTCAAATATGTTATTAAATTTTTTTTGAGCATCTTAACGACTTCAAATGAAAAAAGTCAAAATTAGAAAGTTGTAGATCTCGTCGAGATCTATAATTTTCATATAAAAATTATTTTCATTAAATTCGGCAAAAAAATATGATGATTTTTCTAAGATATATTAATCATATCAAATCATATTTTTTTACGGAATTAAATGAAAATAATTTTTATATGAAAATTATAGATCTCGACGAGATGTACAACTTTCTAGTTTTGAGTTTTTCCATTTGATGTCGTTAAGATGTTCAAAAAAAATTAATAACATATTTAAATTTAAGAGCATTTTCGTCTTTTCACACTTGCAGTTTGAAGACTGAGAGCCTGAACTGACGTAAGTGACATGGAGAACCCAAAAAAGTTGGAGTAGTGATGCTGAACACCGCTGAACACCGCTGAATTTTTTCAGGGACACGTACGGGATTACGGGTGTGATCTTCGTTTGCCGCTTCAAGCAGCATCTGCGTGCGCTGCTCAACGGACGACCAAAGTTTCGTTGCAAGCCACCGATTAATGGCAAGAACGCATCCGCAATCAACACGCATAACAGAAACCGCGAAAACTAAAAAGGCGCCATGAATCGCTGCCCAGGTTAGCTAACAGGGGCGGCGCGGCGCGGCGTGCGTGGCGTGACAGAGTCAGAGAGGGTTCGGAGGGAGATGGAGGCGGACCTGGAAGAGGTTGGTGAGCTCGGCGACGTCAAAGGTGGACGCGGCGAAGAGGACCTGCGCCATGAAGGCGACGGCGGGGCGGCAGCCGACGTGGGCGCAGGCGTCCTCGTCGACGCAGAGGCAGGCCGCCTTGGGCAGGGCGGCGACGCGGCCGCTGTAGAGGTAGTCGAGCACCAGCCGCAGCGCCTCGTACCCGACCTCGACCTCCTCGCCGAGGAGGTCCCGGAGCTCCACCTTGCCCCAGTCCTTGCCCTTATCCTTCTCCTCGCCGGCGCTGGCAGCGGCGCGGCGCGCAAAGACGTCGCGCAGGAAGGGGCTGCGCGCGCAGAGCACGCAGCGGTGCACGCGGAGGTCGGGCGCGCCGGGCACCGAGATGCGCGCGTCGGAGAGGAAGGCGAAGTCGTCGGGGGAGCGGAACGCCGCCGCGAGGTTCTCGGAGAGGCGGCGGAGCGCCTGCAGGTCGGCGTCCGCCGCGTCGGCTGCGGCGGCGCCCTCGACGGAGCCGCTGTCGGAGTCGGAGAGCGCGACGGCGGTGAGCTGGCTGTCCATGGGCTCCATTGGCTGGGCGCGGCGCGCGGCAGGCGTGCCGGTCTGCCGGAGATGGTGGGGAAGGCGCAGCGACGAAGTCGAAGCGAGCTAGCGAGCGAGGAAGGAGGAATGGGGCGCGGGGAAAGAGACGGATTTATGGCATTAGTAAACGGCTGCGACTGAGGTGGCAGATGGGGGAATGTTCCCATTTGATCCCTTTCCTTCTTGCATTTTGGAACCAGATCCTGTGGCTGTGGTTGACCAACCTATTCTTTATCACTTTCTTGCATTAAGGGCCTCTTTGGTTTCTTCCCCTCCTCCTAAAATTCCTATCACATCCAATGTTTAGACATATGTATGGAGTATTAAATAAACCAGAGACATTTCTCCTTTCTGACTAGGATTCACAAAATGTGAATCTGACTAACGGCCTGTTAAACTTGGTCGTAACGATCGTAAATTTCCAGCCGAACAATATTTTTCTCTCACATAACTTGCGACTTTTGCGAGATGAATTTTTTAAGTCTAATTAATTCACTCCATGATTTGTTCCTACATTTTCCATTTACGACGGTGCTTGTCTTATGAGCCGTTATGTTTCAGAAACATGTGCTAATGATAGATTAATTAGGCTTAAAAATTTCATCTTTTGAAATTAGTCTCCATCTATGTAATTGGTTTTACTAATTAATTTATATTTAATGCTCCCCACTTATTAGCCTCTCAAAATTTTGATGTGATCATAAATTTTAGATTGTTGCATGCATGGAAGAACCAAACACCCCCTAAGCCTTCTTTGTCTCTTGAGCGATATTGCTCTAGTAGAAGATCTTCCCCTCTGTTTTCCTAGGATTAGTACCGTATTTTATTAGGTTACGTTTGTCAAGGATCTTGGAATCTCCGTTACATGAGAATCTCTTACGAGCATTATTTCTGGTGAGTGATTTGAATCAGAAACCAGAGACATTTCTCCTTTCTGCACTAGGACGAAGAATCAAGCAAAACTGTAGCATCTGAAATAAGTGACTAACGGTCAAATAACGGTACCAAACGGCCCTAGATCTCTTTACGATCGAGCTCAAAACCAATCGTAAATTTCCAACCGAACACGTGTTTTTCTCCGGGACACCAAACGAAACTGTAAATAAAAAGAAGAAACACGGACGATCCAAAAAAAGTACTACTACTAAGCTTGCCCTTCCACGTAAACAAAAAACACCAAGATATGTTCCACTCCGGTCCGGGGCAGTGGCGGCTGTAATTCACTCCAACATTTGTTCCTACATTTTCCATTTGCGACGTCTCGTTGGGACTTTTTGCTTGCACTTGCTTGTCTTATGAGCACCCCAGCCACGAGTGCGTGGCCGTGTGGCGCGTGCCCTAGGAACCCTGTTTTTCTCTCACAACAAATTAGGCGAGGAGCTACAAGATACGTACGGTACGTAGCCAGGCAGAGCTTTTTTAGTAACAAATGGTGCAACGGTCCCAGAACCATTTGCTTAACATTTCCTACCCTAGCTCTTGATTTCACCCATCGGTAATCTTTGAAGACTTCAGAAGGCAGCTTCAAGTAACTTTCTTCATGGAAATTCTTGTTTTACTCAGCTAGAGTATTTGAGCAGTTAGAAATATATTCATCTTTGAAGGCTTACAACCCACTCAAGGAGCGACCAAACAAGTTTTCCATCAAGAATTTGCCATGCGGTTATCCACAGAGCAGAGAAGAAATACTTTCCTTCAATTGTTGCATGCATGGATAGACACTCCGTTGTAATTTTCTTTATTTTCTTTCTCTCCTTCTTTGTCTCTTGAGCCATTGTACAACTTCTTTTACCTCTTACCTTTTCAATAAGTTTATAGTAGATGTTTTCCCCTCCTGTTTGCCTTTAAAAAGTTATGACAACCATTCAACAAGGAAATGATTTCACAAAAATGGTTCCGGCTATTATGGCATGTTTGGATATCATGGACTAAACTTTAGTCATCAAGACTCTAGGCTAGGTGTATCCAAACAAGTGGATTAAAAAGAAACTAATTTTAAGTTTCCAAATCATTCATTAGTTTATTATAGTTGGCAAATGATGTAGACTAATATGGAGTAAAAGGTGCACATGAATCTTATATCTAATCAGCGCTAGCTAAATTTCAAGTGACTAAACTTTAATTCTGGTTGATCCAAACAAATCCTTAGGGCAGACTGTTTCAAGAGAGAAACTGCTAGATCTGAAATAAGTAACCGCAACCAATTCAAATAACCGTACCAAACGGCCCTAGATCTCTTTACGATCGAGCTCAAAACCAAATCACTAGTAAAGTCACCCCGTGCGTATCTCGACACGTGTTTAATTCGCCGGGAGTCCGAAGGACGAAACTGTAAATAAAAAGGAAGAAACACGGAGCGAGAGAAAAAAGTACTACTAGAAAGCAGCTTGCCCTTCCACGTAACAACAAAACACCAAGATATGTTCCACTCCGGTCCGGGGCGGTGGCGGCTGGACGGACGTGGTCAGCGCGTGATTTGTGACTGTACGCCGGGCAGTGGACTCTTCCGTGCACAACAGTGCCACCCGGGCGGTGCATGCTTTTGCTTGCACTTGCACAGCAGTACACCACCACCCCAGCCACGAGTGCGTGGCCGTGGCGCGTGCCCTACCCTACCCTACCCTACGTGGCTACGTCGTTTACTCGAAACAAGGCAGGGAGCTACAAGATACGTACGGTACGTCCGCGTCGGAGGCAGAGCTTGTTTTAGTAACCGTGCACCGGTGCACGGTCCCAGAACCATAAGTTGCTGTGTATGGGCACAAGGCACGTAGGGTTAGCACTAATCTAAGGGCGTCCCGTGGTTCTCAAATAGCTACTCTAAAAAGAATTTCATTAGCTATTAAAAGAGATCAAATAGCTAGCGACTTTCAAGTAACTAGTCTAATATGATCTCTTCGAAATATCTCTCTCACAGCTCACGTAACTCATCGCTATAGTATTTATTTTTATTATTTCTATGTCTCGTCCACCTGGCTATTTCTAAATTGTCGCTGCGGACGCCCTAAGAGGAGCATGCATGTTTGTGTGTCTGATGCGATCGAGACAGTTCAGGTTGGCCGCTCTGGACCACATTTGACCGGCTGGCCGGGTGAGACTGCAGTGAGATTTATTTCTTTTTATTTATTTACCGGCGTATGCGCCAACTACTACTACCTACGTACACCGTACTTGGCTCATCAACGTGTCGGGGGCTATGTATGTACCACTTGCAATGGAATCTTGTAGCTTCTTACTATTTGGAGTAGCCTAGTACGCGTAGCTGCACATCTTTGATATGCCACATCCCACCCAACCTCGTAGCACCTATTTGGCTAATATGTTTGTATTATTATTAATTCATTTATGTGAGACTTGCATGGTAGTATGCTTACTTGATGGCCTATACCTTGGCGCAACCTTACGTTTAGGCTAGACACACGCTTCTTTGCTATATTTCATTGCTTATTACCTCTACTACGCTTGCTACATTGATGCGTGGTGAAAATTGGTGTTATCTAGACTATGGGGAGAGTCTTTGCGTGTGTGTGACTTGGGTGCGTGAAGGGTGAGGTTGAGTCGACCAAGTTGGAATATCTGACGAGCCAAGGGCAAGTCTTGCAGCAGGTGCTACCTGGCACCCCGGAAATGGATACCTGTGGTGGGTAAATGGTATATGAGGTGGCCACTGGTGTGAACTCCAGGTGGAGGTCTTGGTACAAAATGGAAACCACATGAAGACATTACGGCTTGGTCATCCCTAGGACTTACTAGTACTCAGATTCACCAGAAGCCTTACATACCACTCGCCCTATATGGTGTGGGGACGCGGACTACTTGGTAGGATATTGCCACCTCTTGCTAGGTTGATAGCCGGACGGTGTGAGGAGGTGCAGGCGCGGAGGATTCCCCCACCCTTTCCGAGACTTCATGGAGACCTTATGGACCCGGCTCATGACTCACAGTTTGACCACCCCAGGACTAGACTTGGGGTGTACCAGGTGAATGGTTGAGTGGCATTATCCTAGGCTACTGAGGCGGAATCGGCCCGATTGACGACGAACGGTCGGCGAGGAAGGTGGATCTTGTGGTTCCACCTCTCTGAGTGTATGGTTGATCGATCGATACATATGCCGACTTGCTTATCGGCTATGGACCTTTCCCTGGGTTTCGCTTAAACTAGATAGTGAGATGAGTCTTTCTCTTCTCCCCACCGTGAGTGAGTGTTCGGTGGTGTGCTGGGGTTACGGGCCATGAGACAAGCCCAGAGGGAGTTGGCTTCAATCGGTGGCGCGATATTATGGTGGTGATGTGGTGATGGTGTGGAGAAGGTGGTATATCGATCCCAGGATCGAAACCTTGCTCTGGACAGAAATGGGGTGGAATAGATGTGGGAATGGTGTTAAAACTTGACCAACTATTATTATATACTTGATATGCTAATACATAGAAAACCCCAAACCTTATAGGTTCCTTTTGATTATATCCAACTTGCATCCAATTTCCACAAAGCAATGCTCATAGGATGGGAGTGGCGGCGGCGTCTTGATAAACTTTGCACTGAGTTCTGCTACGAGGAGTATAGCTCGAGGAGTTTGAGGGTTGAGGGGTTCGTTCTACGCTCGAGTTTGGCGATCTTATCTTCAAGCTGTTACGAATGAATGCTACTTTTGATTCCGTCTGATGATGTAATAATTTATGTAATTCCGCACTATTTGTACTACGATATTACATTGTATGGATGTGATATTCAACTGGAATTTGGGTAATATGATCTATAACGGTCTTATTACACTCGACTCTGTGGATTTTCCTTGGCGGAAATCAGGTCGTTTCCGCCATTCACCAAGCGCCCCATCGCCGGGCCTCTCCCTTCTCTACCTCAGGGTCTCTAGCTCCGCCCACGCCCGCCTCGAGCTCTAGCTCACTTGCTTGCTTGTCGGCCCTCTCCTGCTCCTGTGGGCGACCTTGAGCTTCACCCACCTTCCTTTCATATAGAGAGAGAGATAGGGAGTTGCCAGAAGGAGGAGGCCCGGGATAAGGAGAAGAAAAGAAGGAGAAGGAAAGAAAAGAAAAAAAGAAAGAAAAATGAAGAGAAAAAGAAAAAAAAAAAAATATATAAGGGTATTTTGGACATTTCACATCTTCTTTACACTAGGAGAAGCCGTTTTGCCAAACGTTTTAAATACAAAATAAGCCCGAGCCTTTGCTTTGTTTTAAGAGCTGTTTTTCACGCCGAAAAAAAAATCGCGGGCCCTAAATAAAATCGTATTCAATAGCCCTTTGCATTTGACTTGAATTTATTATACCTGGCTTTGCTAGAGCAACAGTGCAGCAGCAGTACTGATATATAATGGGGAAAACATCATTTGTTGTAAGAGAGAATTATCTATTTAACGCTGAAACAAATTATTCTTTTGTATTTAGCATTTGAAATTTTGAACTTTCTTATCTAGCATCAATTTGAAATTTTCTTCCGTAAATGGCACTTCCGTCTATTTTCACCATCCATCTGTTAGTTGACTGGTTTGACCTTGTCAGTTTGGTTTCCATATGCCCAATATACCCCTCTGTTACTCACGCGTCCAATTTAGCCAGGCCTAGGATCCCGTGAGCTTCTTCCCCGTGCGGAGCCAGGCCGCAGCACAGTCGCGGTGGCGGCGGGCGAGTTCACGGGCCGGAGCTCGGCCAGCCTGCGCCATGGCGGAGGCGGCGCGGCCCTCCGGCCAACACGTGATGTGGCGGAGGTGGCGTGGCAGCCTCGCCAGCCGATGGCGGTGGCTCCTTGCGCACCCGGCGGCCACACATAGCGCTGCATGCTCACCTAGTTCAGCACGAACCGCGACACGACACCGACGCCGCTGTTGCTGCCTCCCATCAAGAATGTGTAGTAGACGTCGCTGTCGCTCACAACGAACTCGAACCGGAAGTCGCTGTTGTTGGGCTCCATCTCCGGCTTGAGGCTGAACTGCAGCCCATTCCGGTACATGGGCATCGTGTCGGCGCCAGTGTTGCTCATGGTCTAGGAAGTGGGAAGTGAGGCCCATGTACCAGGTGCCTAGGAACCTCATTGTCGAGCTAGCCGCGGAGAGGGGAGGATCAGAAAGTACTACATAACAGAGCTAATGGCGGCCGCACACCCGCATCCATTGACTATAATGTAGTGCTGACTAATGTGTACTGTTACCTTAAAATTTGAGATTTATCGATTACTCCCTCCGGTTGATTACTCACTCCGATTTTCTAAACAACGTCGTTTTGAGATTGTCTTAAGTCAAACATTTTAAACTTTAATTACAAATAAATTTTTTTTTGGGTTGAGTTTGAAAATATGAAAGTGATGTAAGTAGATTCATCTCGAAATGTAGTTTCATAAAAGTATATATTAACTATATTTTATAAATACTTTATATCAAAAAGTAATGGTCAAAATTGTTTTTTTTGAGATCGTGTCGCTGTTCAAAATGACATCCTTTAGAAAATCGGAGGAGTATTTATTTGCACTCTCACAAAATCTCATATTTTAGTTTACAAGTATATTTGTAATATTTATGATTTTCTTATTTGACAAACTTTTCATTTATTCTTTCCTATTTGGCACCATGGACTTCTACTACAAACAAGGGCACTTATGTCATTTTGCAAGCCACTTAACATCATTACCGGTGAAAATAGACGGTAGTGCCATTTACGGAAGAAAAATTCAACTTGGTGCCAGATAAAAAAGTTCAAAATTTTTAGTGCCAAATATGAAAGACCGATTTGTTCCAGTGCCAAATAGATAATTCTCTCTTGTTGTAATTGTAGCATGCATAGTAACTACCAAAATGGGTTGCTTGATTGTCTGTGGCTTCATGTGTCAACTATTGGATTAGGGTTGTCCCATCCATCCATGGTACATACTCAAGAACTCTAGATGCTTTTAGCTTTGTGATTTGATGAGTTCGTAGTAGTGGAGAATGTACTTTTCCTTGACTTGAAATATGACTAGGGCTATATATGTAGCATCATATCCTTTATGGCTTCCTTTATATATAAGGTGAATCTGAAAGTATTTCTAGGCGTAGATCCGTGGGTAATACTTAGCTTAGATGGGAGACTTGGTGATGTACCTCGTCATGGCGCGGCGCGACGCGCCTCTAGTGCCACAGACGAGGTAGCAGCGTATTGGTCACTGGGGTCGAAGTCGAGGAAGCCACGCAGGCGTGGTCTAGTGGTGGCGACGAAGGTGATGGCGCTTCCCATCGTTTACAGCGCGCCCTCACTAGATCGGACTAGGGTTAAACTCGGTGGGGAACTAACGACTGCTGTGAACCTCGTACCTCGAGCCCTAGCCCCCACCTCCTATTTATTGCGTTGTGCGACAGGGCCTATCAGCAAGAAGAACGGCTGGGCGCCTCCGATCATGACGATGATCAAGGGCCCAATTGGCCGTTGGGCCCACTTAATGGAGATCAACCTAACATTTTCCTCCTTGTCTCACCTTATAACTTAAACTTAGTTTACTTTATCTTTTTTCATTCCATCATAGATCAGTGCATAGAGCGTGCCTCATCATCACGGTCAATTACCATTAGATTTAACAGCTATAATGCACCTCTCTATTTTGAAACAGATACTCAACTAGGCCCTTAGTATCCAGAAATCATAGGCTTTCCCGTAAACCCATGTTGACTGTGTGTTCTTTGAACGCACTGGGTGGTAAGCATTTAATAAGCGGATCTACAAATACTTACTCGGTACTTATGTGCTTAATGCTTTTAAAATGATTCTGGATTTTGTCCTTTATAACATATAACTTAGTGTCAATGTGTTTGGCAGCACACTTGACCTGTTGTCTTAGGAGTTAACTTACTTTAAATGGTTATTGTTGTTGGCTACCATTGTTAAATTTGGGTACAAATTCCCTTAACCTCCTTTTACCTGTTCCTTAAGCCTCATGTCAAGCTATACCATGGTATGCATCACTGATGACACCACAATTGTTTCTTTAGAGCTTTTCCACAATAATACTCCAACTGCGAGTGTTAGCAACTACTGTTGATTTCACTACACATCTTGTCAAGACTTAACATTTATACCCTCAACTATTTGAGAGTACTTATTCTTTCTTACCCAGCATGAGGCCTATGATACTTTGCAAAATTGCATGACATTCTCAACTCCATTCCAATGATCTATATCTGGACTGGACTTCTACCAAAATATTCGGATACGTAAACTACGTCAAGGTAATTTCTTACTTGTACTTGTACACTCATCAAGCTTCCAATAACTAAAGCATATGAAACCATGTTCATTTGATCGATCTTATATCGGTTCTAGGAACACTTAAAATTCCCAAATCTATTACCCTTGACTATAGGAGCAGGCGTAGGTTTACTCGCATGCATACTTTATTTCTTTAGAATCTTTTCTAAGTATGTCTTTGCGATAGTCCTAATACCCCATTTTCTTCTATCTCGGTAAATTTTGATTCCTAGAATCATTGACGCTTTACCAAGATCATTCACATTGAAACTTGAGGACAAACTTCTTCTCCAATGATAGATTAACATCACTACTAGTGAGTAAAATGTCATCTATTCACAGGATGTGGAAAATGAATTTTCCATTCTTGAACTTCGCATAAACGCTATTGTCCTTCTCATTTTCTTTAAAACCTAAACTTTCTTATCATTTCATCAACTTCAAATACTACTGTCTAGAGACTTACTTTTAACCCATAAATGGATTTCTATAGACGTCATCCCATGCATTCTTTTTCTTCCATGACAAAACCTTTGGGTTGTGCCATGTTAACGTTTTCATACAAATTCCCGTTGAGGAATGCCGTCTTCACATCCATCTGATGTAACTCTAAATCGTAATGTGCCAATAACACCATTTTGATTCTAAAGAATCCTTACATGAGTCTGGAGAGAAAACTCTCATCGTAATCTATTCATCCTCTTTGCGTAAAGCATTTTGCTACAAGTCATGCTTTATATCTTTCTATATTTTCTTTGGAGTCATATTTTGTCTTGTAGACCCATTTATAGCCTACTGTTTTTGCTCCATTAGGAATTTCATCTAACTCCCAAACATCGTTGGTATTCATTGAATTTATTTCAACTTCCATAGCTTCTTGCCATTTAAACGAGGAAACGCTTCTCATGGCTTCTTCAAATGAGGTGGAATCACCCTCTATTTGAATTTTTTACTAACATAGACTTAATAGTCATCAGAAAAACTAGTTTACTAATTCTTTGAGACCATCTAGGATCTCAGCTACTGACACTTTCATATGAGGTTATTGTTGCTCTTCATTGTCAAGAGACAATTAATTCTACAGGCTTCTGTATTACAAGATCCTTGTTTACATTATTCATCTTCTTCGAAGATCTAACAACATGTGTTGTATTAGTCATACAACATCAACAGGTATTGAGAAACTTATTGCTCCTAAGTCACTGGAGTGGACACGCGTACCTCTTCTCTTCAAGTCTTAGGTCTCTACATATCTCTACATGCCATGCTCCCCCAGATCTTCTCATCTTTTCTAAAGATAGTGTATCTTCAAATATCTTATTTTGGGTTTAATTTGTTAAAACCTCATATGACGCTTTAAGCACCACCTTAACATCTTTTGAGGTTAACTACGCTATCTTCTCTATCGAAACTTTAAAAGGTTTAGAAATTTAGCCATTTCTTTGCTTAGGGGTATCATTGTTGTGACCGTTGTACTCTTCCAACGGTCGCATTCATCTTAATTAATCTTTATCTCACTCTTAATGAAGAGTATCTTTCTTAATTGATCTTTATCTCACTCTTAACGAAGAGTATTTTTCTTAATTGATGTTAATATTCTCCCCCTCGAAATATGGCATGAACTTTACTGCCATAATTTTGAGAACTATTCAGAAAGCTTGTGAACGAAGAGACACTTATAACTTACTTCATTCATATGATTATGTTATATAAACAAAGTTATTTCTTGATCCATTTAGGAGTACCCTTTCCTTATTTCACTTCAAGAACTCAACGAGGTCTTTCATTAGTAGTATTCTTGCAAGTCATGCTTGCATCTTTTCTTATCTTTTGGTTAGTATTGATCATGATAATGCATTTCTATTATGCCACGGTCAATACTAGGACAGCATTAAAGCTACACAAACTTCTCTCGTTATGTAGGATACAAAACATGTGAATCATCACAAAACTCCTCCCGTCATGCATGATTGATTAGCATAAGTACTATGCCAAACTTCTCCCCATGCGGGATATATCTATATGAAAACTAAGTCATGACGACTAAAATATTCACTTATACTTTATTTTCCAATTAAATCTTCCCGTTGGTTCCAATTTAATCAGAAAATTAGTAAGCTAACAAAAAGTTATCCTGAACTGACTTGACTTAAGCCTTTTCATTCACATATCCCAGCATTGCAGCCCATTGGCATGTAGCCGAGTGATCTCGTCGGTTAAATAAACAAGATGCTTCCGCATCAATTCTACATCACCGTTGGGCAGAAAATACAATTAATGTATAAAACTCATAAATCAACTTGAAATACATATAACTACTCTTCAAAATTAAATTCTCCCATTGGTTCGAATTTAATTAAAAGATAATGAACACTTCATCGCAGCGAAAACATGTTAATAAAATACATTCCATTAGTTCAGAAGCATTTTTGGTCTTTATCTACTCTTTGAAAAATTGACTACGTTGGTGTAAAATTTATCAGAGATTTAAACCTCAAACTTGAACTCATTATAATATTGTCATTATCAACGTTGGTCAGAAAATGACAATACCATAATCTGACTTAAATAAAACGGACTACTCCTCTAATCTAAATTTTTTCGTTGGTTCTAATTTAATTAGAGGATAAACATAATCATAATTTACTAAATATAACTGCTCTTCAAATTAAATTTTTCCGTTGGTTCGAATTTAATTAGAAGATAATCAACATTAAACTTTGCAGCGGAAACATGAAAAAATATTTATCTACTTTTCAGAAGCATTTTACTGTACTCATCTACTCTCTGAAAAAATTATCCCGTTGGTTCAAATTTTGACAGAGATTTAAACCTTCAAATTTGACTAAAATTCATCTAAAAATTGCTTCTGGAAAAATAAAACTAAATACAAGACTGTTACTATGCATTTTGGCCCGAAGGCCCAGCTCGTGCAGCGGCCCACGGCCACTCTCGCGCGATCGGCTTGCGCGCTGCACGCTGCCTCGACCTATCTCAGCATGGTGCTGGCCGCACAGGCCGCAACCTGGGCCTGGGCCTCACATTGCCCTTTGGGCCTTTCTCCCCGCCGCAAGCCCGACTAAGGTTGGGAGAATTCTCAGCCGCAGATCAAGATCGGACGGCCGAGCTTCATTTCCGAAGGAACAAAAACGGCGCATGGCCGGCTCCCCCAAAACCCTAAGACCATTTCTTCTTTCTCCTTCCGCTTTTCTCGTGACCACAGCCAGCCGCCAGCGATGCCAGACGACGGGACGAGCGCGAGGTGAAAAAGTTGGTGGCGCCGTCGTGGATCCCTTCGCCGGAGCTCGCGTGCGTCCGTCGCGCGGCTCTGTCGAATGGTCTCATGGCGGTGCCCTTAGGGTGAAGTCCGCGCACGCACGGGGATGAGCAGCGGTGTGGCTACTTTCTGTGGTAGCGGCGAGCTCGTGCGCGTGGCTGGGTTGTCTTCCCGCGGCGTCCAAAGGACAGTGGCGGTGGCGATCGGTGGCTCGGACACAGGTAAGTCCGCCGGTGCTCTTTTCTTTGCTAGGGTTAGGGTTTCTATTAGGGCCAATTCAATTCATTCTCTTTCTTGATTTCTTTTCACTTTTCTACCCCGATCTAGATCTACACACTAGAAAAACCATAGCTCTGGTACCATTGATGAATCTAAAAGTACTTCTAGGCGTAGATCAGTAGGTAATACTTAGCTTAGATGGGAGACTTGGTGATGTACCTCGCCATGGCGTGGCGCGACGCGCCTCTAGTGCCGCAGATGAGGTAGCAGCGTATTGGTCACTGGGGTCAGAGTCAGGGAAGCCGCACAGGCGTGGTCCAGTGGCGGCGACAAAGGCGATGACGCTTCTCGTCGCTTACAGCACGCCCTCTAGATCGGACTAGGGTTAGACTCGGTGGGGAACTAGCGGCTACAGTGAACCTTGTACCTCGAGCCCTAGCCCCCACCTCCTATTTATTACGCTGTGCGACGGGGGGCCATCAGCCAGAATAACGGCTGGGCGCCCCCGATCAGGGCGCGGATCAAGGGCCCAATTGACCGTTAGGCCAACTTGGTGGAGATCAACCTAACACCTCCTCCTAAATTAGGGGTATGTTTGGCAGCTTCATAGTTTTATTCACATGTAATTATCTTCCGGTTGTAATATCTTGTGCACAAGAATGCAATTGTAATTTGTTTCCTTTGCAAAATATTCGTTTTGGCAAATACGTGAGACAACCTTCTCTTCCACAAAAGAACTAGCCGCCGCTGCAGTTGGCAGGTCACGCAGCTCACTCATCCTCTGCAAGTGGGTGAAGAAACATATCGGATTCAAGGTCCAGGACTTGCAATTGTGACTTCAGAGTTTGGACTTGATAGAGCTAGCGTAGAAGCACTCGAATCAAATGCAGTTCATCCGAGTTCGTTGCGATCTGATGAGCAGAGATATCCAGGAAGAGGGAATGGAGACGATTGATCTGCTGAGCAGAGAGAGAGAGAGAGAGAGAGTGGAGATGATCTAGAGGCCATAGCGGAAGTGGGAGGACCAAGAGAGAAATCGTGCTCCAAGGAAGAGAAGAGATCGCCATGGACATGGCGAGATGCAATCGGGTGTGCAGCCATGCGGGAGACGACACTCGATATCCATCGTATTTTTTATTGGTGTCTAGATAGGTGATTTTTTTATTCCAGGTGGATCGGTCTAATACAAGGGTAAAATTAGTTGGTTCACAAGGCATCCAAACAACATTTTCTAGTTCAAGATGTAAAAATTTTCAAGCCTGTAATTTACACTGGTTTTTGATATAAAACCATGCTTCCAAACAACCTCTTAGGGGTATGTTTGGATTACTAGGGCTAGTTACTAATTGGGGTTCAAAATCAGATCAAATTAGCAAGCTAATAGTTAGATAACAACTTAGAACTCTTATTAGTCCTTCTATTTGGATAAGCTAGAGGTCTAGAGCTAATTTTAGGACTAAAACAGTATAGGTTATGATTCCGGCCAGATAAAAAAAGAAAAAAAAACTAGATCATCTAAGGTTTGTGTGTGAATTATCTTTGGAACGAAAAGCACAAGATTACAACTATGTGTGCGATTAATTGTAAATGGAAAAAAGAAAAACACACACATAAACGAGGAGTTGGTTTCGTTTTTGCGTGATGTTATATGATCGTTGAGCCTGGCAAGCTTATTAACCCACTCAATAGCTAATCACAAAAAAAAAAACACCCAACAACTACTCTACTATGCACTGTCGTTGTCTGATGGGCCCGGGCCCGAGCCCGAGCCCGACGATACTGGTTGCTGTTTGCACTTAGCAGCCCACCATGACGACGTACGGAACTCGCTTGTGCAATAAGTACGTAGTTGGTGCCAGCAAGCTGAGCCCGGCCGGGCGTGCGACATCAGTCACAGTCACGCCCGTCGTGCTTGTGCGTCCTTGTCCAAACCCCTCGACCGAAATTTTTTATTTCTCAGCTTTTTTTTTTTGAAAAATATTCACAAATAGATTCTTGGTGGTTTGATTTTCGTTTATAGATTCTGACATCGACATCATGATTTTTGGTGCCGAGAAAACACGTCTCGGCGTCATGACCAATGATGCCGAGGTCTTGACGAGATGTCGGATGTGACGATGACCTAACGCCGACGTGGATAAGGCTTCGGCGCCGTAGATTTTGACGCCGAGCTATTACCTTGGCGCTCTGGGGACGCCGGCTCCGCCACTCGAGGGCTCCAGGCCACGAGAGCAAGCGGCGGCGGCGGCACGCGCGACTCCGACTCCGACTCCGACTCCTCCCTCTCCCTCCCTGCCCCATCGCGTCACGCACGCCGCTCCTGCCCCGCGCGCCTCCCCGGGCTGCTGCGGCGGCGCTCCGGCCGAGGACTGATGCGCGGTTCTGTTGCAGGCTCTAAACCCCTCCGGTCTGGTGCGCAGCGGATTTGGCTCCAATGGGGAAGTCTCCGGCGAAGTGGATCAAGTTGGTGCTCTTCGGGAAGAAGAAGTCTTCGCGGTCCTGCTCCACCAAGGCCAACGATTTATCAGTGCGTTCTTCTTCTTCGGTAGTTTCAGAATGCTGTTAGGATTTCAATTTTCTGAGTGTGCCTCAAGTCGAGTTAAGGAGTAGGGATCTGTTATAGCAATTGATGCGAGTAACAAAGGGTATGCTGCTGCCGGGAAGGAGCCTGCATTCTCAGAGCACTCTCTGGTGATCTTGGAGCCCGTGCTTGTTAGCGCCCACAAAATGAGACTGTGCGGGAGGCGGCCAAGGTGAGAATTCCAGCGTGCAAGAAGTGCCCGTGACCGATGTCAGTCAAGACTTGTAGAAGTCTCTATATTCCAAAACTTGCATCTTTTTTATATAATCTTTTTTTTACAGAGGAAAACCCAGTTTTTATATAAGTTTTCATCTCTCAAATAATAACTAATCAGAAAACTGGTCTCAATTAATTTGGGAAAATGTTTTTGCAGATTTTGACGTTGATAATGGAGGCTATTCTTGAAAGACCAAATTATGAGTGCTTGCTGTTTGGTGTGTTCCCTGCTCTTAAAATTCCAGAGAAATTTATTGCTGCATTTATTTCATCATCTTGTGGTACAATCAAATAATGATGTTTTTCGTATTTCATTTTCAGATCTTGATGACACTTTCTATCCCTTAAGCGCTGGCATCAATCTATCTTGTCGCAAAAACATACAAGGTGGGTAATGATACTAATGTTTTTTTTACTGCTTCATGCTTCATGCATTTATAGACTGTTTTCTTGGAGCTCTATACGAGCACGGTTGCCATTTTGACACCAGAAAACCTTCAGGTATCACATATTTGTAAGATGAATAACAAACATACTTATTGCATAGATCTATTTGGATAGTAATTATTTGAGTTCTGGATATCTACTTTTATAGATGACACCACCACACAACAATGTTGTTGGTCATTTGGTCCTTATGGCAAGAAGGCCGTGAGACATAATTTTTGACAAAATTTAAGGCACTGTTTTTTTTTGCCATTTTTGTAGCGTGCTCTTAATTTTCTGTCTAATAGTCCTGTGTTAAGACCAAAAATTGACTTTTCAATTCTACATGGTGTTCTAATAGTCCTGTGTTAAGACCAAAAATTTCCATGATGTTCATTCTAACATCAGCTAAGATAGGCTAAGAGATGTTGTCATAGCGATTTTAATGTCAAAGAGGACCACGAGAGGCTGTGAGATGCTTAGACTTGTTTCTGAGAGGGTACAAACAACAAGTTGTTGCCTTCTGTTAAGGTACTCTCTTGGGTTAAATGATTGCATGTTTAGCTAATTTCCTTCGTTTGCTGGTTTAGGTCCCTTCATGTTTTTTTTTGCGGTTAGGTTCCTTCATAATTGTTTGAATGCCTTTCAAAAAAAAATCATGACACTGCGGATTCAGTTTTTATGATAGTACTTCCATTCTTGTACTTAGGTTCCTTCATGATTTTTTTTGTTTTCGATTTGGTTCCTTCATGATTGTTTGCATGCCTTTTAAAAAATCTGATACCGCGGATTCAATTTTTATGATAGTACTTCCATTCTTGTATTGTGCTAAATTCAGTTTTTGAATTTATGAAAGGGAATGCTACCAACATGGCACTTTTGAGAGGATGGAGGTTGGCGGTGAACGCCGTGGTGCTGGACTTGGAGAAAAGAAAACATATTCTATAATGGAATACATCAACCTCCTTGGTGGAACCTAACCGTGACCAGAAGATGGCTGTGATGAAATTGGTCAGATTAATGGCATGCTAGACGTGACCAGAACATGGCTGTAGCAAAAGGCCGACAATCTGTAATAACCATTAATCACGTATAATATATTGATTTAGATTTACCATATTTTTCAAATTCGTAATAATAGGTTGTTTACCAAGTTTGATGATTGAATGTTTAATATGTGTTACCTTAGATGTCGCCGTAGCATTAGCATGGGCAATATACTAGTAGTAGTGGTGGGAACTTCTTCTTTCTTCTTAGGCACATAAACTTCTTCAGAGGCGACCAGACTTCATCGAATCATCACTTTTCTTTGTGTACTACTTTGTCATAAGTCGGTCAAAACTCTAAGTGTTCAAGCATTTGTCTTTATACGAGAGCTCAGGCCAACAAAGTCAAATCAACAAAATATTTGTCAACTAAATATTTTTTAATCAGCGTCGTAGATCTTGGCGCTCGAGCTCGGCGCCAATTACTACGTCGCCAAGATATGGAAATTGCCAATTTCTAGATTGTTTTTAAGTATTTCTAGTAGCATTAAATGTAAAAATGGCCAAAACGGTATCTGTGGTGTAAAAACAGTTACTCTACAAGGCACCATGCTACACATTCCCACAAAACAAATGTTGCATTCAGTTGTATATATTGACATTATCAAGCGTAAAGCCACTGAGAGTCACTATGCTAAAATGTGTTTACAGCAAAACAAAAGCGATTATAATTACAAAAATATAGGCAAAGAAGTAAGGATCACAGGTGCTCCATCCAGGCCCTATTATATTCATTCATGCGCTAAAACAGGGGAATTCATTGCCACAGAACATCGCTAGTATCGGAACGTCGACACCTGAGCAGGCACGGCTGCCCCGCGCACGTGGCCTTGCCGAGGCGGTCTAGCTCGATCTAGCTAGCACTAGCAGCAAGGCCATGCATGTTGCTGGGTACTGCTGCAAGCGCGACTGACACGTCTGTACTCTCGCGCGCCTACAGGCCGGTGGATCGGAGTCGAGTTGAGTCATCGCCTTGGCGCAAGTAACTACAGCCCTGACCTCGGCGCTAAGACGAACGGCTTCGAGCTATCTACCAAATCATCGTCACGTTAGCGTCGAGGCTAAGAGCTTGACGTCAGCAACGATAGCGTCGAGCGGTATAAGCTCGGCACCAGCAATGATGACGCCGAGCTAAGGGTCCAGATTTTAAAATCTTACCTCGATGAGCATATTTGTGATTTTTTTTTAAAAAAAGGCTAAAAAATAAAAAAAACGGCCGCACGACAGTGTAAATATATAAGCCGACTTGGGCCCGTTCGTTTCGTTGAAAAAACAAGCCAAAACACTATTTCAACTGATTTGTTATGAGAGAAAATTAATGTTCCGGCTGGAAAAAAACATGCTAAAAAAGATGGATGGTAGGAGAAGTGAACAGTGTTTGACACCGCCAAAGAGAGCTTTTATAATTGCCTTGTCGGCTTCTGAGGAGAGGGGACGAGGGGCTCGTAATAAGCCACGTCACCCTGTCAGCTAGCTAGCGTGCAACTCGTTTGTCACCTACTGCGTGCGTGCTATACAGCTAGCAGCAGCTTGAAGAAGATGGCCAGTTTTATATTCAGTCGTAGTAATAAGTTTAAGTACAGTGCACACATGAGACATGACGCGCTGGCTTGTTCAGTTGTTCTACTACTACTACTAGCACAAGAGTTCAGTTCGCGAGATCCGAGTTCAGATGCCCTCCGAGCTCCGGTTTCTGGTGGCCTCTACGGTGAGCCCACGATTGAGTCTGGCCCTGGATCCACCTCATCGTCTGCCCCTCCCTCGTAATGGTTCAGCCCATTGGACTCCCTCTTAACGGTTCCTTTGCTCGTTAGAGACTGGAAAGCGATGGCCCATTCCTTTTGGTTTCTGGCAAATTAGCCTAGCCCAATTGTTTTCTGCAGCTTTAACTGAGCCCACGGTTGCAACTGTCCTCTGGGCCTGTGAGAATTGCCTGAGACTGATCCTTTTCCCGCTTCTCTGTTGTCTGTATACCCTCCAACAAAATTATATCTAAAAAAAAAAGATATGGTATTGCCAGGCACGTCTCTACCTAGAATGTGTTAAAACTTCACTTTTTTTTATCACATTTTGTTCTAAGTAAGTGGGAGAAACCCTTTTCTCTGTAAAAAGTACAAAAATATGGTAGATTTTTCACTTTAAAGTGTAGTTTAGATGTCTCCTGTTCTTGTGTTTGGCAACTCTGTACAAAATTTGGTATAGCTTAATTAGTTATTAATTAATTTGTTGTTTTATGACGTAATGATCAAACTACGCTCTATCTACTTCTTGCTTTTATACTTTGAACACCAATTCCATACATTTGTAATCAATCACTAGGGTACCGTCCTAGCGATGATAAAATTTGATTTGTTTGATATATACATTCCCACACTTCCCACACTGCTTTGAAATATATGATGTTTAAGATAAAACTAAACTAGTTAGGAACGTTCTTGGTGGTATGTTTGCTGAGTGTACGCTAGACGTAAACGTTGTCTAAGGCAGCAGTGCATGCTGACCTGTTTTGTTCTTTTCGGCAACCCAACCCAACCCAACCCAATGCATCAGTAGCTTAGGGTGCAAAACAAGAAGGACAATGTTTTGTTCTTTGCTAGGTATCTAGATATAAAGTATGTCTAGATACATAGCAAAATCAATATATTAAAAAAGTCAAAGTGACTTATAGTTTGAAAGAGATGGAGTACTAAATATGGTATTTTTAAGCATGTGTAGCTAGAATAAGTTTAAAATTTCACTTTTTATTAATTTTGTTCTAAGTAAGCAGGAGAAACCTTTTCTTTGTAAAAAGCATAAAATATGGTATTTGAGATATTTTTCACTTTATGTGTGGAGTTTTTTTTTGAAAGGAACAGGAGGGGCTTGAGCCCCTACAAAATTGAATTAAAATAAAAGCAAAGTTCAGTACACAAGTGTGGAGTTTATATGTCTCCTATTCTGGTTTAAGGCAACTACACACAAAGTTTGGTATTGCTTAATTAGTTTGGTAGTTTTAGGACGTAATAATCAAATTGTGCTCTATTTATTCCTTGCTTTTATACTTCGAACAACAAATCTATACATTTGTAATCAATCACTAGGGCTTGCTAGGTACCGTCCTAGCTAGCGATAAAATTTAGTTTGAACAACATATCTATACATTTTTAAGATAAAACAAATTAACTAGGAACGTTCTTGGCTAGCGTATGTCCTGAGTGTACCCTAGACGTAAACCTGTTTTGTTCTTGACATATATATTCCCACACTGCATTGAAATATATGATGTTTAAGATAAAACTAAAATAACTAAGAACGTTCTTGGCGCGCGGTATGTTGCTGAGTACCCTAGACGTAAACCTGTTTTGTTCATGGCGGTAACGTTCTAAGGCCGGTAGTGCATGCTGAGCTGTTTTGTTCTTTTCGGCAACCCAACCCAACCCAATTAATGCAGTAGGGTGCGTGCAAAAACAAAGCAGGGTGTTGAGTCAAGTGACATCACACGCACGCTCTTTCTCTTTCACGCACGGCCATCAACTATTTGTCCCGTGTCAACTGTCATTTTGTTTGATGGATCGGACATTATTCTTTGGACTCTCATCTTTGTCGACCTTCACTTGATCTCTTCTGCAGACCAACCATTTGCTCTGTTGTTTATTTTTATATAATATTGATAATAACCTTTTGGACCGCTTGATGAAGCCATCATCCAACCACTAGAAAAAAATGCAACAGCTAGCTAACACGGTAGAGTTAAAATAAATCTACCAATGCAACATGCTCCGATCCATCAGAGATTAAATATATAATTTATGTCGACAGCTACTAGTTAGCTAGCACAAACCATTCTTTGAACCAATAAAGCTACATACTTAATTAGTACTAGAAACTTAACAATATGCAGTTTTGTAGCTAGCACAAACCTTAATTTCTTAATTCGAACCAAGAAGCTACCTAGCTAGTACTAAAAGCTTAACGCTACCGAGTACTCCCTCTATCAAAAAAAAAAAAAATTATGGTACCGTGCCAGTCAATTGAGCTCAGGTTTAACTAAATTTATAGTAAATAATATTAACATTTATATCTTTAAATAAAATTTATTATGAAAATATATTCTATAAATAATCTTATGTACTTATTTTTGTATCAAAAATATTTATATTTTTTATATAAATTTTAGTCAAAGTTTAGACCGTTTGACTCCTCGAAATACGAGAAATACATTTTTTTGACAGAGGTAGGAGTTTTCTCGATTTATGTGAAAAGATCTTTTCTTAAACCGGAATACACGGGCTATCTAGCCATCGTAGATCGAGGTTTTTTTTAAAGTATATTCGTACGGATGCCGACGACGTCGATGTTATTTCGTTCGAAACGAATTGTTGTATCCCGTGCATAGGCAGTAATCATCCTATCTATCTACCGTCTACGTCACCGACAAGCGAGTAGTACAAAGCAGCTGTAGCGTAGTACATAGCTGGGTAGGCAACGTCACGGGCTAATGGACAAGAAGGCAACAACGCGAGGGAAATGGTAAATCATGTGGTTTAGCTAGCTAGCAGCCACAACTGTCCACTTGCTTGTTGGCCCCATCCATATACTTATATCTCAGGTCCTTCTTCAAATGAGTCATCATCATCAGTTTGCAATATAGGAACATTTACGTCAACATCTGTGACAAGGATGTGTGAGTACAATATATACGTGCATCTTTTCTGAGTCCAAATATATATGCTCTTCTTTTGAGGGAAAATAATAAAAAAGATAAGGAACCTTTTTCGAGTACGACAGCAGAAGACATATATGTAATGTGTGTATGAAGAATTTTTGGATGTGAAATATGTATTGGAAGATGCAAAAAGCTAGAACAATTTCCTTTACTGAAAAAATATATGAAGATTCAGATTTACCATGAATTAATTTTAGGATGATGTACCCGATTTGCTTAATGAAATGAAACAGATTAATTGCACCTGGTAAAAAGAAATTGACATCTCTTTTACAAAAAATAATGGCTAGTCCATCCATCCGTTCTTTACACATGCTAGAATCCTGAGATAATAAGCATTAGTAGTTCTTGTTTAATACCTAGAACCAATTAAATTAGTTATCCGTATAGTGTGCTCACCTTTTTGTTCATCTAACATATAATATTGATATAGATATTATGTGATTTGTATCTAGTCATGATAAATTTATCTATGTATATATATATTTTCCTTCTATATCGATACCTTTTCTTCCTATGTATGGAATCTCCATGTGCTTCAATATACATTTAGTTGAAACGTACCTTAGCTTATGGTGGCTCTTATTGCAACCCATGTCTCATAATGTCATAAAACTATATTTTGGCTTTCAAGATTTGATCTTATTTTGTGCCATAATTATTGCATCGTCAAGTTAAGTTGAAACTAATATGCTTGTTATTGTATCTTTTATTCAAACTCCCATTTTTTATTTTATTGAAAATAAGGATTTTTTTGGGGTAGACACAAACAATCATTTATGGTTGCATCATGGTGCCTAAAATCAGCGTTAGTGATTGAAGTGGGATCTAGGAGAGACTAACAGTGGTAACCTCAAGAGAATATTAATCTTTGAGCATAATAACCATTTTTCAATCAAAATGAATATTACAGACCATGGAGGTCATAGTCCCGTTTTTAGTCTTCAGTAAACTTCTGAGCTCAGCATGTTGAACCATCTTATCAAACAATTATAGTGTAGTAGTATTTTTATTAATAAAATAATTGTGCTTACAAATATGGTACCAATATAGATATGTCATAATGTTTCAGTTACATTCAGGATTCAGGGAGGCGATTTGAAGGGGGGCAACCCCCCCCCCCCCCTAGTACAATACTGATTGATTTCTTTCAAAAAAATTCAACCATATTTTTTCACTGAAGTTGTATTGTTGTGTATGTTAATACTTATAGAAGTGGGCAGCTAGAGTACGTGTAATTTATGGTTATCTAAACTTTTTATATTTGCAACGTTGTTGTCGGGTATCGTTATTAGGGATACCCAAAGCAAGGAAATTAGCGTCCACGCTTGACTCCCCCGGATGGCTCGAGACGTATTAAAAGGTCTCACCCAACATTAAGGCCGCGGGCTCCGTCTCGCCCGCCCCCTTGGGTTCGTGCTCCATCTCGCCCGACCCTAAGGCTACGGGCTCCGTCTCGCCCGACATTAAGGCCGCGGGCTCCGTCTCGCCCGACCCCAAGGACGTGGGCTCCGTCTCGCTCGACCTCGAGGACGTGGGTTCCGTCTCGTCCGACGGGGACCCATACCACCGCCAACCACTCTAGGTCCAAGCGTATGGGCCTGGGTCAAAACTCTGACATCAGGGAAGAGGCTGGCTCGCCTCGATGTAACCCGTGGCCATGACGGGCCATACTAGGCGATTCACATCAAGAACGATGACGGGCGTGCGCGATCGCTCGCTTAATCTTCGGCGCGCTTGCATCTTTGTTCGCCTAATCTTCGACGGCGCCGACAGCGCTCGATTCACCACGACGTCTGCCGGGATGGAGTGGAACGCCATGACCGACACATGATGCCTACGCATGGCGCCAGTGACGAACAGGACCGCAACATGGAGCCGTCCCTATTGACATCTATAGATCGGCGGGACCCACATGAAGGAGAAGAAGGACCCGGCAACCCAGGAAGCTTTCTTCTCTCTCTGTTCCTTCTCCTTTTTTCTCCTCTGTAACCCGTGCTTTCCCTTCGCCTATAAAAGGGGAAGCATGACGCCCCATAAAGGAAGAGGAAGAAGACACACAAGATCGAGAAAACACAAGAGCACGACACGAGCGAATGGCTGAACGACAATCGAGCTCTCAGCATCCGTTCACTCCTTTCACCAGAGACTTGGGATCCTTTCCCTCTCTCGCCTGTTTGTAACCCCTACTACAAACCAAGTGCCGGTAACACGAGCAGCAGCGAACTGGACGTAGGGACGTTCCGCCCGAACTAGTATAAACCCTTGTGTCCTTTGAACACACCATCCGAGCCAGACGCGCAAATACAAATTTACTCGTCGGTGGTCCGAAAACACCGACGGTTGCTAATTGAGAGATGTAGATTTAAGTGGATATTTTAGTTTATGTTCAATACTAGCGGAAGTGGTGATTTAGATGGAAACTTGAGGCTTATGTTATAGGGGTAATTTAGATTTAGGGTTACTTTAGGATACCTTTTAATAATATAGTAGCCTATGCAGATATTTTTTTAAAACATAATAGATCTAAATGGCCATTATTGTCAATGACGATTAGATTCTATGCTGAATTGATGGCATGCTCATTTGCTCCTCATATCTCTGAGAATTGTTAGGTTTTTTTTGTCTTTTTAACGTGAGTCTCTATTAAGGGCATTCAGTTAGTTATTAGTAGTAAGAAGAAATAAAATGCAACTAAGAAAGAGGGACACGTTTTTTTTTCCACGATTCCTAAATATCAGACGCCTGATTTTTTTAGTCCCTTCAGGCGACGGTGCTTGTGCACCGCCGCGGCAGCTCAGCGCATCAAACACCGGCCACACATGTGACCAGCCGTGTCCTTGCCCGATGGGGACATCCGGAGGAGGGATGGTGGTGGAGGCGACCATGTCCGACAGGTGACGCAAAGCAGAAGTTACGCTAGAAGTTGGAGGGGATGATCCAGCTATTCAATCAAATTCAACGGATGTAACACGTCGCCTGAGAGATGACTACTTTACAGGCACCTGTAAATTAGCATCTCCCTTTTTTTTCCAGAAAAATGCATGTTCATAATTAATTTGCCTTAATGCATAGCAAGCCCTAATAATAATAATTAAACAATAGTATGCTCAACATCGGATTCCGGACAACATTGGGGCCATGATCACGCGGAGGGTAGCATAGAAAACGATCCCGTATGGTACCGCAAGTCCCCATCGTGTGTTCCGTCCAATGTACCTGCACTGCAAAACAATTTTGGATTTTAGGGGAAAAAAACGATGCATGCAGGCAGGCAACAGATGTGTGTGGTAGTAGCTGGCAGTGTCACACACAGGGCCCGGAACAACAACAGCTAGTAGTTTACAAAACGGAAAAAATCATTGCACGATATGTTGAATGAAACTGCACATCAGCACATGCACACTGCATGCCGGGTCTCTTGCTTAATCACCCACATCACGCAGAAACAATAATCACAAAAAGGAATTTAATTGGCGTGGAAACGTGGCATGCATGCGTGCACCGATCGAGCTTTGCTCTGTGTGTCGGCGATATATATATTCCTTGCTTGGCTCCAAATTAAGGAATTGCTCAAATAAAGATGTCATTTAAAAAAAAAGACTAACCAGGAGAGCTGTCAATTATATTAAAAAAAAAGATGAATCTAGACCGGATCAAAATAAATGAGGCTTTATATAAAAAAAGATGAATCTAGACTGGATGGAAAGAAAAATAGGCTAAGGCCCCTGTTTAGATTATAAATTTTTTTGCGTAGTACCCGTCACATCGAATCTTACGGCACATGTATAGAGTACTAAATGTAGACGAAAAAAAAACTAATTGCACAGTTGGGTGAGAAATCGCGAGACGAAACTTTTGAACCTAATTAGTCCATAATTAGACACTAATTGTCAAATACAAACAAAATGCTACAGTAGCCAAAATCCAAAAAATTTTGGATCTAAACGGGGCCTAAATGTAGTTGGGTTACTTGTTCACGAACATATACACTGCTGTGTAGTACTAGCTTGGTCCTAAAAAGTATGTAACCATAGTTCTATTCCTTAAATTAATTAAAATTCGTTCAAATTTATATATAGAAAAGGTATCGACATTTATAACACAAAATATGTATACTATGAAAATATGCCATGAACACTGAATATTTTCTATTTAATAAGCTGATTCGGACAATTCAAAAATGGTCTGACTTGAAACTATGGCCTTGTTTAGATGACATCAAAGTTTCAAGTTTTTTCACTCTCTCTCCATCACATCAATTTTAGGACGCATGTATGGAGTATTAAATGTAGGTAAAAAAAATAACTAATTGCACAGTTTGGTTGTAAATCACGAGACGAATCTTTTGAGCCTAGTTAGTCCATGATCGAACAAAATTTGTTAAATACAAACAAAACGTGCTACAGTGTCCAGATTGTAAAAATTTGCAATCTAAACATGGCCTATATTAGAATTCCGTTCCTTTTTTAAGACGGAGGAGAGTACTAATATATTGTACCCGTAGAAAGAATTTGAAAATAAGGCGGGTTTTTGCGACCCAGGTAAGCAAGGTCACGGGTCCGAGTCCGATCCGGCCGGCCGTAAACTTTTTTCGATGGAGGACCATCCTCGCATGCTCTAAAGCCTACGCTACGCTATGGTGTTGGTGTGTGTCCATGTTCTTTTGTCTGTTTGCTTGTTTGTACATGTCCGTACCGCATGCCCGGCCGGACGGCCAATAATCTTTACTCAGTGCTCAGTCACAGGCATAGTGCAGATCGATCGACTGAGTCGTTCCTGAGGGCGATCGCGTTTACGTATATTTTTTGAATGATTAGCTAGGGCGATTGATTATATATTTTTTGAAAGATTAGGGCGATCGATTATTTGCGACTAGATATTAACGTACTACTGTAGCTAGCTTGCGATTTCTCTGATCTCTCTACTGTGCATGAGCATGATAGATAGAGCACAGGCAGGTATCGACGGATCCCCCGCGCCGGCCGGTCGATGGTACTCACGGGCCGCCGGGTGTGAGGGCGATAGCGGTCAGGCGGCGGCGGGCGGTGGCGGTGTGCGGTGTCAAACCATGCTCGCTCGCTGAACCTGAACCTGAACCTGAAGCCAATGTACGTTGGCATCTGGATGATGGAACTGAAAGGCCACTGCTGATGCTCACCCCTGCCTTCTGCCTGCATCGATCAATCGCGCTCGCGTCAGGGCAAACTAAAGGGATCCATCAGATGTTTGCTTTCGTTGGTAGCGGTCCCGGTCCCGGTCCCGGTCCATCAGAGTCAGGGCACACTCAGGCAATATCAGGCTTTAGCCTTTAATTGGCTGCTTTGCGCCTGCATCAAAATGTGTTGCTTCTTGTTTGTTTTGTTTTGTTTGCTTCCCGCGGCGCGGCCCCCTGCATGACCTGCTGCATCTGCATGCATGCACGCTCACCTCGTCCTCCTCACCCGTCCGAAGTACGCGTAGCCCTCGCTGCTCGCTCCGTCGCTCGCTCGCTAGGATAGCTTATGGCTGCGGCGGGGCTGCTTGCCAGGCCTATAGTAGTTAGGCTGGGCTGGGAACGCCAGCTAAGCTCCCCCAGCTAGCAGTCCTGAGTCCTGCAAGTCTGCCAACCGCCAGCCGCTTAGTACGTGCGCTCCTTACCGCATTGACATTGGCACATTGCAAAGGCCAAAGCCTGCTCGCTTTGCCGCTTCTTGGGGCGCGGCTGATCGAGCCGTATGTTATGTGTGCCCACTTCCTCTTCATGGTAGTATTATTAGCTCACTTTTTTTTTTTGCCACGGTTCACATTATTCATCGTCCAGGAAAACGTCTTCTCTACGTACACGTGCTAGGTACCCCCCCCTTTTTTTAATGCTTTGTTTTCAGTCCACATTTCAGCAGCTTTGTTTTGAGTAGTATGCATCAGGATATTCATTACATCTGTATGTACACTCCTCTTGTGCCCAAAGGCCAAAGATAGTACATGCAAAATTTAGCACATGCATGCCGCCACAGCACTCTTTGCAATGCATCAGCTGGGTCAGGGCAGCATGGAGTGTTACTGATCCATATATGCATATATGCATTCCATGTAGTAGTAGTAGTAGTAAAGCGGCAGCCTCCTGTGAAAGAAGAGCAGCTTACCAATTGATGGGCCAATCATGTATGTGTGTAAACGCGAAAAGCTAACCCTTTTCGCTTAATAGTGTACTACCTTTCTTTACCACTCACTCACTCCCCTTTCTTTCTCTCCTTCGCTCCTTAACAATTGTATACTAATGAATGGAATAATCGAGAGCCCATCATGCATCTCCCCAAGGAAATCATACCAACCTTTTTCTGTCTCTCAGCCTTTTCCGATCCACTTACTTTCAAAGGCCAAAAAGGCTGCGTGCCCTAATTTAATCGCCATATAGCTACCTGAAAGGCATATCGAGCTGCATTTGCGAGGGCGATCGATCGAGATACCAAACCCAACGCCGGAGGTATAAGAGACGTTGTTGAAAGCAGCTGGTGGATGGATAGTTGGATACACACGCATATGCACAGTCACACTGTTGCATTTGCATCATGATCTGCAAGACAAAGGAAAAGCCAGATGGCTGTGTCCCATGTCTTGATGTCATCTGCTCCGTGGACCGTGCTATATGCTCGGGCGCTCGGCAGATATATATGCTTTGATTTGAAGCAGTGTCCAAATCAATTTGAAACGTGTGAAGTCTCTCCATCTGAATGATGCAACATATTCTTAGGATCTGATATACTCTGATATATTCCGGATTGCTACATGACTCTTGGGTGTTGCCTTCTCTTGTCGACAATCAAATTCCCTTTTTCCGCCTTTATTCTTCCCAAGTAGCATGAGTGGATGAAACAAAATCCGCTCCTCCTTTTTCCTGGAAGAAACAAAATTCGCTCCTCCTTTCTTATGGAATGGATGAAAGATGTCAAAAGTCCTTAGTTCACTCTTCCCTGCTTACTTGACTTGGTTGTACACAAGATTTATATGATGTGCAAAAAATAAATATGATGATATTGCTGATAAATAGTGTTTTAGAGTACATTGACATTTACAAAAGTAGGCATGATCGTGACATATCATTCAACCATACATCCAAACATACATGATGATGATCATCCAAAAAAAAGATGGCCCTTGCAATGTCATCATGGAATTTATCCATTTTGTAGATCATTAGATGATGGAGTTGATATGTTTGACATAGTTGGGACATTCTGATCGCACTTACGGAAGCGTGTTCGGCTGCTCTAAGTTCTGGCTTGTTTCAGCTTGTTTCAGCTTATTCTCTCTCACAGAACACTATTGAATCATCCGAAATAATCCGAAATCTACTGCGCAACATATCAGCCGAACACTATTAAATCTTTATCTAGCGCATGGTTCTCATGGATGTAGTTGTGGATACACATGGTTGCAATCATCTTTTTCTTATCTAATCGACAACTCAACATCTTCAAAAGGCTTCTCCATTTCATTTCAAAAACACAAAATGTGCGTTCTACCACACTGCGAATGCTTGAATGCAAATGGTTAAAAAGCTCTAGCTCACCACTTGGAGCAGGACCCCTTCCCCATTCCAGAATATGACACCATTACCCTTGTATGGCGCCAAGTAACCATATTAGTACACATGTTCAGGTATTCAATACCAATATGATAGTATTTGCCTAAGCACACATGTTAATAAAGAGTAAACATATTAGTACACTGCCTTACAAATGTTTTTCAACAATGCACTAGCCATTCATACAACAAGGTGGGTGGGGAATTTGTCCTAATCCTAGTTAATGCATGAAAGAGCACACTTGTGTCATGCAAAGCCCTAGGTTGTCCAATATATGCATATGTTAATTGTAGGTCAAAATCAACCATAGCAAAAATATTTGTGACGTTTTGTCATTTCTACTAATGTATCTAATAAGATGACGTAAAGATGGTGTCGCGGCAATGTGAGTACCATCCACGCTACACCCATGAAATCTTTAAAATGGCACCATCCTATGATCATTAGAAATCCTAGAGTGTGCTGTAGAGAAGTTAGGATCTATTGACCTTATGTGGTAGTGCTTAGACACGTTGCCACGTACACAATCAAATATTTCTATAATTTTCTGCTAACTTGTCTCTCTAGAATGCTTGAAGATATATTGCATAGCACTGTTTGACCATCCATGCCCACATGCAACAAGAAACATAGCAAGTGTTTCCAAAGACTTTATATGAATGTCTGCTTTGAGACCATAAGTACTCACTAACAAATCATGCAAGCTATAAAATATTGAAGCATGCATTTTGAACATCTCACGAGTTCCTCTTGGAGTGCTCAAAGTTTCCATCAAGTATCAACCAACTTGATCTGCTCTGTCATGGAGTTTTAGCATGACTCTTGTCGAGATATGTCAAATAATACTTGGTGTCAAAATAAGAGCGCTATAAAAAGTTGTTCTGAGTAGACCAGATCAACCTAAACCCTTTGTTTTCCATTCTTTATCATCACTTCCATGATCATCAATCACATTATCTGAAGAATCAAATTTGTTGACCATACAAATTAAACACACATCAATAAATCACACGTAATAGCACGCAAGCACATCTTATTATAATGGTCACATACAAGAGCAAATAAATTGTCTCATATACAAGAACAACTAAATTAAGTCTTACTACTTGGACAAATAAATTTAGTCTCACACAAGAATAAATAAATTAAATCTCACATGATGGATTTACATGGGTTCAAGCTACAAAGGATCTACTTGGACACATCATTTCTAGTCATCCACTCATGTTATTTTTTGCAACACAAAAATATATCCTTAGGAGTGTCTAAATATCATTAACATCTCTTATTTAGTTCTCTTGGTGAAAACTATAGATGTAATAAAATGCACATTTGTCTTGGGCGTAGCATCACATTCCTTCAACAATGCCATGACCTCCTGGATGGAACAACCAGATTTGTCCTCCCTTTTTACAATGGACTCACAAGATGTAATTGCCCTTTCATTCATCTCGACAAGTATTTCCATTTGTTGTTCTTAGAACCACTGACCTCCACTAGTCTTTTGGTTTCTTCCTCTTTTGTATTTAATTACTTGGTGTCACGTCATTCGGCTCACTATCACCATCATTGTTGGCCTCATCCTCTTAACCAATAGGCATGGTTGGTTGGGATGGTATGGTACACCGCTGAAAGCTCTAGTTTGGTTTTGGTAAATTGATGAAACCCTAAGTGCTAACCTAGTTTATCAAGTGATCATGATATAGGTAGCACACTCCAAGTGGTGAAGCAAATGAAGATCATAACATGATGATTGTGATGCCATGGTGATGATCAAGTGCTCGGACTTGGAAAGAAGAAAGAGAAAAACAAAAGGCTCAAGGCAAAGGTATAAATTGTAGGAGCCATTTTGTTTTGGTGATCAAGACACTTAGTGAGTGTGATCACATTTAGGATCGATAGCCGTACTATTAAGAGGGGTGAAACTCGTATCGAAATGTGGTTATCAAAGTGCCACTAGATGCTCTAACTCATTGCATATGCATTTAGGATCTAGTGGAGTGCTAACACCCTTGAACATGTTTGTGAAAATATGCTAACACATGTGCACAAGGTGATACACTTGGTGGTTGGCACATTTGATCAAGGGTGGTGAAGTTTAGGTGCATGGGCAAGAAACTCCACCGGTGGAGTGTCCGCCCATAGAGTGCGGACAGTCCGACGGTGCCACCGGCGCCCTAGACAGAAAAAGATGGAGGTCACTATAAGTGACCGAACGCTGGTCTCGGTTGGATTGACGCGTCCGGTCAGTGGCAGTAGAGGGCGTGCATTTCGGTTTCATGACCGGACGCTGGGTCGCTCTTCGACCGGACGCTGGCGGGGTGCGTCCGGTCAGTGCTGACGTACGCTGACGTAGGGCGTACAGAGGAGACGTTGTGTGACCAGACGCTGGCTGTGTCCGGTCAAGCATGACCGGACGCGTCCGGTCGGAAAAAATCGCGTTTGGAACTTTACTGGAAACTACCGGACGCTGAAGTCCAGCGTCCGGTCACTTTCTAACTGACGCATCCGGTCAGCAGACGACCGTTGAAATCTGACGAATAGTATTTGAAGCAGGGGACACGTGGCGTGAATCACGTGACCGGACGCTGAGGGCCAGCGTCCGGTCGATCGGACCGGAGCGTCCGGTCACCCCGCGTTGTGCCCAGTGAAGGGATACAACGGCTCTATTTCGTGGAGGCTTCTATTTAAGCCCCATGGCCGGCTCAAGCTCACCCTCTTGGCCATTTGCATTGACATAGCAACCTTGTGAGCTTAGCCAAAGCCCTCCCACTCATCTCGATCATTGATTCATTATCTTTGTGAGATTGGGAGTGATCCAAGTGCATTGCTTGAGTGTTTGCTTCTAGAGGCACTTGGTGTTCATGTTTCGCTGCGGGACTCACTTGTTACTCTTGGTGGTTGCCGCCACCTAGACGGCTTGGAGTAGCGAGGATCGTTGAGCGAAGGGTGGTGATTGTCTCCGGCTCCGATCATGGCGATTGTGAGGGGTTCTTGACCTTTTCCCGGCGGAGCGTCAAAAGGTACTCTAGTGGATTGCTCATGGCTTGTGTGATCTTCATCTTGTGTTGGTTGTGCGGCACCCTATTGAGGGTTTGGCGTGTGAAGCCAATTAGCGCGTGAACCTCCAAGTGAGTGAATCGTCACAACGAGGACTAGCTTGCCGGCAAGCAAGTGAACCTCGGTAAAAAATCATTGTGTTCATCCTTTGATTCCGAGGTGATTGGTCTTCATTGTTATTCACTCTTGTGATTGATTGGTTCCTTCATCTACATGGCGGTATAACTTTCTTGATCACTCTCTTTACATTACCGCAAACTAGTTGTCAAGCTCTTTAGTGTAGTTAGTTGTGAGAGCTTGCTTGCTTAGTTGGTGTGGCTCTTTAGTTAGCTTTTGAGAGCACACTAACATAGGGTAGTGTTCTAGCTATTGTGTGAATAGATACTATCTAAACTAGAATTGTGGTAGGTGGCTTGCATTTTGAGTAGGTTAGCGCAACATTTGCTTCGCCTATTAATTGTCTAACCATGTTGTTAAGTGTTGTTGTAGAAATTTTTATTAGGCTATTCACCCCCCTCTAGCCATTAGGACCTTTCAAGTGGTATCGGAGCCGAGGTCACCGTGATTTGAGGCTTAACAACCTTCGGTGTAAAAATAGCTTAAATCAACAACACCAAGAAGCCACCCCAATTTGATGGCATAAATTATCCTTATTGGAAGTCAAAGATGACCACACATATCAAGGAAATCAATAGAAAGGTTTGGAAGGTGGTAGAAACCAAAATTAAGATTGAAGATCCGGAGAATCCCACCGCGACCAAAGAAGTGCTTCTCCAAAACAATGGCATTGCTCTAAGTGCCATTCATGATGCAATTGATGAGAGAACATTTGAGCAAATCAAGAATATTGAGATGGCTCATGAGGCTTGGAAGAAGTTGGAAGAATCATTTGAGGGCACTCAAGCCGTGAAAGGTGCAAAGGCATACATTCTCAAAGAGAAGTTTTCAAGCTTCAAGATGAAGGAGGATGAGAGTGTGCCGGAGATGTTCCATAGGCTTCAAGTGCTTGTCAATGATCTCAAAGCACTTGGAGAAGAGGTGAAGGACAAGGACTTCTCCCACAAGTTCTTGAGATGCTTGCCTTCAAGATTTGGCACATTAGTCACTATTCTAGTGAGGAGTGGTTTGGACACCATGAGACCAAACCAAGTGTTGGGAGATATAATGACCGATGATACATATAGAGATGATGATGAGAATATAGAAAAGAGGGAGAAGAAAGATGAGAAGAAGGATGACAAGAAGAAGAGCGTGGCATTCAAGGCCACATCATCCAAGGGCAAAGCCAAGCAAGAAACATCAAGTGAAGAAGATGATTCATGGGATGATGATGATGATAAGAAGATGGCTCTCTTTGTCAAGAGATTTGGCAAATTCATGGTGAAGAAGGGCTATCATACTAGAAGAAAGAAGTCTTCATCCAAGAACAAGGAAGAGTCAAGAAGATGTTTCAAGTGTGGAAGCAAAGATCATCTTGTTGCTCAATGTCCATACAATAGCGACAATAATGATGACAACAAAAACAATAAGAAGAAGGACAAGAAGGAAAAGAAAGAGAAGAAGGACAAGATGGCCTTCAAGAAGAAGATGGGTGGTTCATATGTGGTCAATTGGGATAATGACGCTTCCTCAATTGATGATGATGATGATAGTGATGATCACAAGACCACCAAGAAGAAGGTTCTAGCAAGCATTGCCATCAATGAAAAGCCTTCTCTCTTCGACTCTTCATCATGCTTCATGGCTAAGGCCACTAAGGCACAAACTTATGATGATGAAAGTGATGAAGAACATGATGATGATAATGAAAATAAAAGTGAAAATGATAGTGATAATAATAAACCTACTAAGGATGAATTATTCGACATGTTAGAAGATGCTAGAGAACACTTTGACATCAAGAGAAGGGAATGCAAAAGCTTGCGTAAGAAACTAAAAGCCCTTAAGCAAGCCTTTGATGAGCTCAATGCATCTCATGAGAGGCTAGAAGAAGCCAATGAGAAGCTTGGCAAAGCTCACAAAAAGCTTGAAAAGGCTCATTCCTCTTTGCTTGACAAGCAAAATAAAAAGAAGCATGTTGATACTTGTGATGTAGGTTTAACTTGTGACATAATTGATGAATCACTATCTATGCCTACCATTGCTCCTTCTACTAATTCTTCTTATAGTACTTCCACTTCCACCTCATCTAGTGGTGACGGTCTCACTTGTGATGCCTCACAAGTGGTTGTGAATGAGAATCTTAAGAAGGAGGTCAACAAGCTCACTCACACTTTGGCTAAGGCCTATGGTGGTGAGGACCGCTTGCTTATGTGCTTGGGTAGCCAAAGAGCTCCTCACAAGACTAGTTTTGTGAAGAACAATAGTCGGTTTTGCATTAGTTGCAAGCAAGTTGGTTATAAAGAGCAAGAATGCACCAACAAAAGCAAAAATGCTAATGTATCATCCATTAAGCTTAATTCTTCCTATATGCTCATTAAGGGTACAAATGGTGTAAAGGCTAAGTTCATTGGTAAACCATGGATGGGCTCAAAGAAGAAAGCCATTTAGGTGCTAAAGAGCCTAGTGACTAACCTTCAAGGACCCAAGCAAGTTTGGGTACCTAAAAAGAATTGATCTTCTTTTGTAGGTCAATTATAAAGCCGGAGGAAGGCATTGGGTTCTTGATAGTGGGTGCACTCAACACATGACCGGTGATGCAAGAATGTTTAACTCAATCAACACCAATGACAATGATGGTTATGATAGTATCATATTTGGTGACAATAACAAAGGCAAGGTCAAAGGGCTTGATAAGATTGTAATATCCAATGACATGAGCATATCCAATGTGTTGCTAGTAGAGAGCTTGAACTTTAATTTGCTATCCGTGGCTTAATTGTGTGATCTTAGATTTAAATGTATATTTGGGGTAGATGATGTAGAGATCATAAGTGTAGATGACTCTAACTTGATCTTCAAAGGATTTAGATATGAGAATCTATACTTGGTTGATTTCAATGCTAGTGAAGCTAGATTATCTACATGCTTGTTCACTAAGTCTAGCATGTATTGGTTATGGCATAGAAGGCTTGGTCATGTTGGAATGAAACAATTGAATAGATTGGTTAAGCATGACTTGGTTAGAGGCTTCAAAGATGTTGTGTTTGAGAAAGATAAGCTTTGTAGCTCTTGTCAAGCCGGGAAACACGTTGGAAACACCCATCCTAAGAAAAGCATGATGAGCACTAGTAAAGCATTTGAGTTATTGCACATGGATTTGTTTGGGCCAACACAATATACTAGCATTGGTGGAAATAAATATGGTTTTATGATAGTGGATGACTACACTAGATACACATGGGTATTCTTTCTAGTGGATAAAAGTGATGTATTTACAACATTCAAATCATTTGTCAAAGGCATTCACAATGAGTTTGAAACAACCATCAAGAGAATTAGAAGTGACAATGGTAGTGAGTTCAAGAATACTAGAATTGATGAGTTATGTGATGAATTTGGAATTAGACATCAATTCTCGGCCAAGTACACACCTCAATCAAATAGCCTTGTTGAGAGAAAGAATAGAACACTCATTGATATGGCAAGGTCTATGCTTAGTGAGTACAATGTGAGTCAATCCTTTTGGGCCGAAGCCATCAACACGGCTTGCTATTGTAGCAACCGCCTCTATTGTCACCGATTAAAAGAGAAGACACCATATGAGCTTTTGAATGGTAGAAAGCCCAACATTGCATATTTTTGGGTCTTTGGTTGCAAATGCTATATCTTGAAGAAAGGCACTAGATTGGGCAAGTTTGACAAGAAATGTGATAAATGATTCCTACTTGGTTACTCCACTACAAGCAAAGCATATAGAGTTTGGAATTTGGATCGTGGTACTCTTGAGGAAGTTCATGATGTTGAATTTGATGAAACCAAGGGTTCACAAGTAGAGAATGAAAACTTGAAAGATGTTAGAGGCATTCAACTTTCAAATGCCATGAAGAACATGGATATTGGTAAATTGAGGCCTAAGCAAGTGAATGATAATAAAGATGATCAAGTGCAAGTGCTTTCCAACTCACATATACAAGATGATATAAATCAAGCAAGTACAAGTGGCTCTCATGGAAATAAACAAGATCAAGTGGCTAGTACATCATATCTACCCAATGATCAAACAAGTGCAAGTAATCAAGTTCCAATCCTCCAATCAACCAATGTTGCAAGGGATCATCTATTGGACATCATAATTGGAGATATTTCTAGAGGTGTACAAACAAGATCAAGATTGGCATCATTTTGTGAACACTTCTCATTTGTGTCATCCATTGAACTAAATAAGATAGATGAAGCTTTGAGAGATGTTGATGGGGTAAATGCTATGCATGAAGAGTTGAATAATTTCACTAGAAATCAAGTATGGGAATTGGTAGAAAGATCAAAGTGACATAATGTGATTGGAATCAAATGGGTCTTTAGAAACAAGCAAGATCAAGATGGGATAAAAGTAAAGAACAAAGCAAGATTGGTAGCACAAGGCTATACACAAGTTAAAGGTCTTGACTTTAGAGAAACATATGCCCCGGTTGCTAGATTGGAAGCAATTAGAATATTGCTAGCCTATGCTTGTGCCCACAACATCAAGCTCTATCAAATGGATGTCAAGAGTGCATTTCTTAATGGTTACATCAATGAAGAAGTATATTTTGAGCAACCTCCGGTTTTGAAGATGACAAGAAGCCCGACCATGTGTATAAGTTGAAGAAGACATTGTATGGCTTAAAGCAACCACCTAGAACATGGTATGAGAGATTGAGGGACTTCCTACTCTCTAAAGGGTTCATAACGGGCAAGGTTGATACCACTCTTTTCATCAAGAAAATTGGAAAAAGATTTGTTTGTGTTGCAAATCTATGTTGATGACATCATATTTGGATCAACCAATCCAGACTTTTGTGATGAGTTTGGAAAGATGATGGCTAATGAGTTTGAGATGTCCATGATTAGAGAGTTAAGTTACTTTCTTGGTCTTCAAATCAAGCAATTGAAGAATGGTACATTTGTGAGTCAAGGCAAGTACATCAAGGACGTGATTAAGAAGTTTGGATTGAATGATAGCAAAGTCATTAGCACACCAATGGGAACCAATGGCAACTTGGATAGTGATGCAAGTGGAAACATGTTGGATCAAAAGTTGTATCGGTCTATGATTGGAAGCCTACTCTATGTGACCGCATCAAGGCCGGATGTCATGTTTAGTGTATGTATGTGTGCAAGATTTCAATCCTCACCAAGAGAAACTCATTTGAAGGCTACAAAGAGAATATTGAGGTACTTGAAGCATACACCAAATGTCGGTTTGTGGTATCCCAAAGGAGCAAAGTTTGAGCTAGTTGGTTACTCCGACTCGGATTATGCGGGATGCAAGGTTGAAAGGAAGAGCACCTCGGGCACATGTCAATTGTTCGGAAGATCACTTGTTTCATGGTCATCAAAGAAGCAAAATAGTGTTGCATTATCATCCGCCGAAGCCGAATACATATCCGTCGGTAGTTGTTGTGCACAAGTATTTTAGATGAAGGCCACTTTGAGTGACTTTGAAATCAAGTTCAAGAAAGTGCCATTGCTATGTGACAATGAGAGTGCAATCAAGTTAACCAACAATTCGGTTCAACATGTAAGAACAAAGCACATTGATGTCCACCACCATTTCATAAGAGATCACCAATAAAATGGGGACATTTGCATTGAGAGTGTAGGCACCGAAGATCAACTTGCTGATATATTCACCAAGCCATTGGATGAGAAAATGTTTTGTAAGCTAAGGAATGAGTTGAACATATTGGATTTCTCAAATATGTGTTGATGCACCCCCATTTATATGACATGCCTCTCCTTCGAGCAATCTAAGGTAAAAATTGATTGGCATGGCATACATTCTTGCTAAGAACATGTTTAGTGCATCTAGTCATCTCTCCATTTTATTAGGCTCATTCATGAAAATCAAATGAATTTGATGTTTATATGGTATCACTATTGCTTCTATGCTTGACTTGATCTAGTGATAGCATATGACTTGTTTGTGGGCTTGTAAAACTAGTGTTTAATCTACAAAATGAGATCTAAGTGTTTAACTCAACATGGTACAAGATAACCCTTATTTGGAGGTGTGAAGAAGCTTGTCCTTGGATCAAACCGAGTTAAATATCTTTGGCAAATATTCTAGTTTGAACTAAATTTGGGAATATAATCCTCACCCCATTGATTAACATTGATAATCTCAACCTATCCACCTTTTAAACCTTTATGTCATTGATGACAAAGGGGGAGAGAAACAAATATATAAGTGATAGGGGGAGAAATAACAAAGAAATTAGTACATGGGAGAGAAACAAAAGATATTAGTGATATTGGTGTACTAAGATGGTGAAAAGGGAGAATTTGACATAGGGGGAGAGATATGACAAAGGAAAGGATCAATTAAAATCTTGAGCACATAAGTAGGGGGAGCAAGCTCATGAACTTGTATGGTGCATTTGAATGTGCATTTCATATGTTTGCTTACATGGCACAAGTTTTTAAATTTCAATATCCATGTTTGTGTGGTGTATGCTAGTTGTAGGTTTGAATGATGAAATAAAAAACTAGCATGCATAGGATATCTAATGATTTCATTTCCAAGTTGTTTTCCAAGTGGTATCGAGCTAATCATGGTGCTAAGGATGGTATATTGGTGCACTCCGATTGGTATCACGCTTCAAAGATCCATCTTTTATACCTTAGCATCATTTGGTAGATATTGTCTCCTATACTTCCTATCTAATCATATGTGCAAGCTTCAATCCAAACTCTTAGCACATATGTAGGGGGAGCAATTGCTACCATTTGGGGTTCATGAAACTTGTTCATATTCTTTTACACATAGTAAATATGCTTGGACAAGCAATATGGATTCAATTGAATTTTAATTCATATCTTTGTGAAAGGATTGTCATCAATTACCAAAAAAGAGGAGTTTGAAAGCTCTAGTTTGGTTTTGGTAAATTGATGAAACCCTAAATGCTAACCTAATTTATTAAGTGATCATGATATAGGTAGCACACTCCAAGTGGTGAAGCAAATGAAGATCATAACATGATGATTGTGATGCCATGGTGATGATCAAGTGCTCGGACTTGAAAAGAAGAAAGAGAGAAACAAAAGGCTCAAGATAAATGTATAAATTGTAGGAGCCATTTTGTTTTGGTGATCAAGACACTTAGTGAGTGTGATCACATTTAGGATCGATAGCTGTACTATTAAGAGGGGTGAAACTTGTATTGGAATGCGGTTATCAAAGTGCCACTAGATGCTCTAACTCATTGCATATGTATTTAGGATCTAGTGGAGTGCTAACACCCTTAAAAATGTTTGTGAAAATATGCTAACATATGTGCACAAGGTGATACACTTGGTGGTTGGCACATTTGATCAAGGGTGGTGAAGTTTAGGTGCATGGGCAAGAAACTCCACCGGTGGAGTGTCCGCCTGGAGTGTCCGCCGTAGAGTGCGGACAGTCCGACGGTGACACCGGCGCCCTAGACAGAAAAGACGGAGGTCACTGTAAGTGACCAGACGCTGGGTCGCTCAGCGACCGGACACTGGCGGGGTGCGTCCGGTCAGTGCCGACATACGCTGACGTAGCGCGAACAGAGGAGACGTTGTGTGACCGGATGCTGACTGTGTCCGGTCAAGCATGATCGGACGTGTCCGGTCGGAAAAAATTGCGTTTGTAACCTTACTGGAAACGACCGGACGCTGAAGTCCAGCGTCCGGTCACTTTCCAACTGACACGTCCGGTCAGCAGACGGCCGTTGAAATCTGATGAATAGTATTTGAAGCAGGGGACACGTGGCGTGAATCACGTGACCGGACGCTGACCCTCAGCGTCCGGTCGATCGGACCGGAGCGTCCGGTCACCCCGCATTGTACCCAGTGAAGAGGTACAATGACTCTATTTCGTGGGGGCTTCTATTTAAGCCCCATGGCCGGCTCAAGCTCACCCTCTTGGTCATTTGCATTGACATAGCAACCTTTTGAGCCTAGCCAAAGCCCTCCCACTCATCTCGATCATTGATTCATCATCTTTGTGAGATTGGGAGTGATCCAAGTGCATTGCTTGAGTGTTTGCATCTAGAGGCACTTGGTGTTCGTGTTTCGCTGTGGGACTCACTTGTTACTCTTGGTGGTTGCCGCCACCTAGACGGCTTGGAGCAGCAAGGATCGTTGAGCGGAGGATGGTGATTGTCTCCGGCTCCGATCATGGTGATTGTGAGGGGTTCTTGACCTTTCCCCGACGGAGCGCGAAAAGGTACTCTAGTGGATTGCTCGTGGCTTGTGTGATCCTCATCTTGTGTTGGTTGTGCGGCACCCTATTGAGGGTTTGGCGTGTGAAGCCAATTAGCGCGTGAACCTCCAAGTGAGTGAATCGCCACAACGAGGACTAGCTTGCCGGCAAGCAAGTGAACCTCGGTAAAAAATCATTGTGTTCATCCTTTGATTCCGAGGTGATTGGTCTTTATTGTTATTCACTCTTGTGATTGATTGGTTCCTTCATCTACACGGCGGTATAACTTTCTTGATTAGTTTTTTTACATTACCGCAAACTAGTTGTCAAGCTCTTTAGTGTAGTTAGTTGTGAGGGCTTGCTTGCTTAGTTGGTGTGGCTCTTTAGTTAGCTTTTGAGAGCACACTAACATAGGGTAGTGTTATAGCTATTGTGTGAATAGATACTATCTAAACTAGAATTATGGTAGGTGGCTTCCATTTTGAGTAGGCTAGCGCAATATTTGCTTCTCCTCTTAATTGTCTAACCATGTTGTTAAGTGTTATTGTAGAAATTTTTATTAGGCTATTCACCCCCCACTACCCATTAGGACCTTTCAACCACTAGAAGTAGACAAATGGTCATCGCCGGTGTTGTGAAGGTCTAACATTTTACTCAAACTGTTCTCAATCTGATGGCCTTTGTACCGAAATCGTCGTAACCCTTTACACCCTGCATTGCAAAACCAAGAAAAAAATGAAAATAAAAAAACAATTCATAATTAATGGATGTAATGAAATGTATGCAAAACAAATGAAAAAAAATATTTGCAACTTTGTTTGTCATCCTCCTCTATCAATCTTTTGTCGTGACAACACTCTCTCCACTTCCATCCCATCCTATACCTGTCTCTCTACTAACCAATTGCTTTCGAATACCCTAATCAATTTTCAAGTTCTCTTTTTTTTGTTTTTGAATTGTTTTCTTGCTTACAAAACACATGTGCTCTCTTAGAACTTTCGGGTCACATTTTTTAACCTAGCTTTGTTCAAATGAGTATTTGCATGATCAGTTTTGTAATTTCAACTTCAACAAAAATATCATAAAACTATCCTAGTGTTCACATCCGACCAATCGCCCATCTGAGGAAAGGTCTTTCAGCAAGGTATTAAAATAAAAGGGCTATGTCTAGTCATAGTTTTCATGTACACAAATCGATTGAATCGACACCACTAGGAGATAATTAGTACTAATATTGATCTAACATTGGAACCATGGGAAAAATGACGGTAAAAAATAGCACGTGATCATTCCAAGAAATATGCATAAACAATCCTAGTCTTGAAAATCCATTTTTTACACACCACAAGACATTTGGTAGCCCAATGAAAGCAATAGTTTCAAATCACAGTTCATAGCAATAGAACCATATCTCACCTAGCAACAATGAGGTTGATGTCAATGATGGCAAGAACTATTCTAGTCGGCAGCCTTGATGTGCGCCTAGTGCGCCCACCCCTACGACAAGATGACGTGGTCTGAACCGGTGTCAACGCCATTTAATGGCGCCTCTCACTTTTGGCAACCGTAACCTCTCTCGGTGACGACATGAGCAACACTAATATCAGATGATAGCCAATTCAAGCCTAATGAGGTAGAGTGATGAGGACATCACTACTTCAGATGCACCCGTTGATCCTCCCGCTTCTATTTAAGGTCCAATAACTAGAGCTAGAATGTGAATATTAAATCTAGAAGTGAGCTCATTCTTAATCGATCATTTTCATAGTTTTGAGAATAGATTGCTACCTAACGATGTTATCTTGCTTAGGAACATTGAAGAGGATCATAAAGTACTTGGAGAGAGAGGTGTGGAGACCGAGGAGACCAACAAGGACGTCCAAATCAAGTGGGAGGCCCAGTCCAACTCGAGTTCGTGTCTACCTTGGCCTCTAGGAGGAGCATGTTGTAAAATTGATGTCCAGGATCCATACAAACTCCATTTTCGACGATCCACCTATGCATGGAAAGATAATTTCATAAACTAACCAATGACATTGGTTTGACATGAAAATTTTATTAGAGTCAACGGAAATCATTGAAACAAGTTAGTGTCAGGAATCTGTCAAGGTGCTGTTACACTGTCTTTTGGTCTATTGGGTCGTGTATCATCTTTGATCCCATCAGGGCACATCCTAGGGGTTATGCACGCCCCTTAGACCTTATAATAAGTAGACAAGGCCCACATTAGGGTTTGTATTTTGCTTTTCATCAATTTGTCTTCCAATATAGTCACAGTCATCAATTGTGAAATCCCAACTTTGAGTGCTTGATAATACATCTGCAATTATCACTTCAATTGAATTGTGTTCTTTTGAGTTCTTACTTGTGTTCTTCATTTTGTTGGCAGGGATTAACCTTTTTGGCGAGGTCAACCAGATTGTGACATGTTTGATAACCAAAGGAGACGTAGTGTTAAGGCTGCAAGGTTCGGGTCTTTTAATCTGAAGCCAAATCCGCGCGTCGTATTTTCACCAAAATAATAGTTATCTCCACCTAACGGAAGATCAAGAACCCCGACCTCATCATAGAGGCCTCACCCTGAAATGAGTCAGGTAATCCATCTACACCGTAGTATGGACATGCGTCTAGAACGCAGGCCATGGAGCCCACGGGGGCCATGAGAGCCTATAGCTAACGCCCGATGCGCCGTCGAGGCCACTCACGCTGTTGGTGGCTGGAGCAAATCTTTCAAGGACGCTGTTGGTGGCTCAAGCAGTTTCCTTATGAGGCTTGCTCACCTATACCACATGAAGCCCTAAATCCTGACTCCACCTCCCCATGGCTTTCTACACTGCCGTTTGATTGAAGGAGCCTATGTTTAGTTTCAATCCAAAATCCTCAAAAGTGTTACAGTAGCTATCACATCGAATGTTTGCGGCCCGTGCATGGAGCATTAAATGTAGACAAAAAAAAAAACTAATTGCACAGTTTGGTAGAAAATTACGAGACGAACGTTTTGAGTCTAATTAGTCCATGTTTAAACACTAATTGCCAAAATAAAAATAAAAATGCTACAATAGCAAAAATTCCAACTTTCTGGAACTAAACACGGCGGGAGCTGAAAAGCTCTCCCCTAGAGCCATAACAGATGGCCCCTCACAAGTAGTGCTAGTACTGTTGCAGTTTACAAGCGCACAGTGCAGGTGGTGCAGTGCTCTAACTTAAACCCCTCTGAACAATCTACAGAATCGTAATCTATTGGAAGGACATGGAATGGGATTAGAACGCTAATAACAGAAGGTACAAGGGATTTCTCGAGGCCAGTGCATGCATTAACTTAGCTCAGCTCAGCTGGAAGAGAGGTAGTGAGGGAGAGGGGAGCAAAGAAGGCCAGAGGAAAAGACAGACAGCCTGTTCGGCCGGGATTATTTCCTCGTAAACTATCGTAAATTTCTAATCGAAATAGTAATTCTCTTTCATATCAAATTAGCTTACGATACCGCAGCGAACGAGCCCAGCCGAACCAACAGGCTCAGAAAGCCCCGCTCCCCGTGTGTGCTAGCTAGCCGCTGTTTGCTTCCGGACTGAGGGCAGTGACGAGCGAGTGTACCCAACGCCAGACCGGTGTGATTTTGCGGGTATCCGGTCGGGTAGACGATTGCACAATAGCTTTTTGCCTCGTGCTTCCCCCCTCATCCTCCTCCTTCCCTCCTCTCTCTCTCTCTCTCTCTCTCTGCCTTCCTTTCTCCTCAGCTCCCTCTCCCCACCTGGCCTAGACTCTCTCTAAAAGCCTCCAGCTAGCTTCAACCCTAGCACGCACCGCGCAGAAGGTTTACATCTATCGTCTTCTTCCTCCTCTCCAATCGATCAGCTTAACCAGCTGAGGCAGCGGGCGAGCTCCGGTCTACTTCTACCCTCCATGGACGGCGGCAATTAATTCCACGGCGCCGTGGTGGTACTAGCACGACGTACCAGCAAGTCGTCCCCTCGAGATTCAAGGAGAGGAGAGGATAGCTTAGCTTAGCTTCTGCCTAGGTGTCCTTCCGTCCCCAGTCCGGCAGTCCCGAGCTGAGTCCCCACTGCTAGAGCAGGACAGGCACTAGCTAGCTGATCTGGGTGCAACTGCAAGTACCACCACCACCACGCACCACTGCACATAATCGGGTCGCCCATAGACGCCCGCCCGTGAGATCTCGCGTCCTGCTGCCTGTTCCGCTTCAATTCTGACACCCCAAGCAGGGTAGCACTCCTGCATGCGGGCGCGCCAGCTGATCTGATCCACCACCACCCATCGTCATCCGCAGAAGCAAGCCGCTAGCTTAGCTGGTATAGGTGAGCAAGCAACAAGCAGCTGGAGATATATCTTATCGATCGATCGGGAAGATGATGCTCAAGGATCTGGCAGCAATTCAGCAGCAGCACCACCACCACCAGCAGCTGGCCGCCGCCGCCGACGAGAACATGTCTAACCTGACCTCCGCCTCCGGCGACCAGGCCAGCGTCTCGTCCCACCCCGCCCCGCCTCCCGCCAAGAAGAAGCGCAGCCTCCCTGGAAATCCAGGTCAGCCGTATCCCGATCTATCTATCGATTCAGTAATTCATGCATCTACCATGGTTTCCGTCTCGATCGATGCATGTGATGGATCGAAGACTGTGCTCACCTGAATTTGCTGTGTATCTATCCATCGGATTCGGCCGCAGACCCGGACGCGGAGGTCATCGCGCTGTCGCCGGGGACGCTGATGGCGACGAACCGCTACGTGTGCGAGGTGTGCGGCAAGGGGTTCCAGCGCGACCAGAACCTGCAGCTGCACCGGCGCGGCCACAACCTGCCGTGGAAGCTCAAGCAGCGCAACCCCAAGGAGGTGGTGCGCAAGAAGGTGTACGTGTGCCCGGAGCCTGGCTGCGTGCACCACGACCCGGCGCGCGCCCTCGGCGACCTCACCGGCATCAAGAAGCACTTCAGCCGCAAGCACGGCGAGAAGAAGTGGAAGTGCGACCGCTGCGCCAAGCGCTACGCCGTGCACTCCGACTGGAAGGCGCACTCCAAGGTGTGCGGCACGCGCGAGTACCGATGCGACTGCGGCACCCTCTTCTCAAGGTTCCCAGTTCCCTTTCCTTCCCACGTCGCCCATGGCCATGGTCCTCCCTATGTATCTGCCTTTACGGTGCTTGCAGTTGCAATTAATGAAATGATCGATGTGCATGGTCGCGTCGCGTGCAGGAGGGACAGCTTCATCACGCACAGGGCCTTCTGCGACGCGCTCGCGGAGGAGAGCGCGAGGGCGGTGACCGCGGCGGCTGCAGTCGTCGCGGGCCAGCACCACCCGGGGATGCTCTTCTCGCAGGCCGGCGGCGGTGGGGGCGGCGGCAGCGCGGGGTTGCACCTGCCGCCGGGCGTGCTGGACCCGTCGCAGACGCTGGGCGGCGGGCACGGCATGTCCTTGCAAGAGCTGTGCCTCAAGAGGGAGCAGCAGCAGCAGCAGCAGCAGTTCGCCCCGTCGTCGTGGCTCACGGCGCACCATCAGCAGGACCTAGAGCTACCCGGCGCAGGCAACTCGGCCCTGTTCGGATCGGCGAGGCCGCTAGACCATCGGGAGTACATGGGGAGCTCCACGCCGGAGAGCACGGCGGGACTCAGCGGCTTCGTTGGGTTCTCGCCGTCCGCCGCTGGTGGAGGGGCGGCCTCTGCGCACATGTCGGCGACCGCGCTGCTGCAGAAGGCCGCGCAGATGGGTGCAACGCTGAGCCGGCCGTCGAACCAGGGACAGATGGCGAGCACTCACAGCAGCACCATCACCAATGCTGGCACTGGCACTGCCAACACGGCAGCAGCTGCTGCTGCAAGCAACGTGCCTGCCACTGGCGCTGGTGCCCTCGGCTTCGGGGCACCTCATCATTTCGGAGCGGAGGAGAGGACCGCCAGGGCTGATCATCGCGACGCCGGCAACGGCGGCAATGCCGCCGCCGGAGGCGGCAACGAAGGCTTCACCAGGGACTTCTTGGGGCTGAGGGCCTTCTCCCACGGCGACATACTCAGCATGGCCGGCTTCGATCCCGGCATGTCGTCGGCCTCGTCGGCGGCGTACGAGCAAGGGCACCACCACCAGAGCAGCAAGCAGTGGCATGTCTAGACATCAATACATCATCGTGACATCGTCAGTACAATACAATCCCATATATAGCTCGCTCGCCATGGATGAATCAAATATATCCTGAATGAGCTGCAGCACGTACGCATGCATGGACTTTGCTCCATCATATTGGGTAAGTTGGATCATCGATCGAATCCAGTTCACTTTTTTGCTTGGCACTTATTTTGATACGATGTTCATTTTGGGGGTATGGGCATTTCAATTCTCCTATATAAACTTCATTCAAGGTGCAATATATATATGGAGGACTTGCAAATGTTTTGGTATTATATATATCATAGTCAACAATTCATGTTCTTAGCCAGAATATATATCTATTTGTATAGTAGTCGTCAGTATGTAGCTACTTTAATCTGTAAGCTTTGTAGTTTGTACGAGAAGCTCTACCACACAAATTCACTGTTTACTGGATGACTCTCCCATTAGCCGTGATATGCCATGCGTACCTGGAAAAAAAAGATGTTCAAGTTCCCTCTACTTTTGAAGTGTCATTATTGGAAATGATGTGAAGTTATGCATGAAATTGAGCCCATTATAGGCAGTATAAATGTAATTAACGAAGAAAATGCGATATATTAACAGCTACAGTTCTTTTTAAGAAATTAGGAAGTAATTAGAACTCTGAAGTTTGTTTATTCATGGATTTTTATGGTATGTATACTATTGTAAGAAAAATAAACCGTTGCAGGAGTATCCTTTTTTTTTTGAAACCGTTGCAGGAGTATCCTAACTGCTCACAAACATATATCAATGTGAACTGACCAATTAAACTCCGTTCTTTAGTTGGAATGATGTTTGTTAAATTTCTTAATCGGCTCCTGATGTTTTGCATAGCAATATTTCTGATCGCATTTTCTTGTATGAATGTACTCCATCTATTTTTTTTACTTTTGTTATGTTTAAATAAAATCATAAAAAATTGCACTAGTTATTCGGAAAAGAATTCAAAAGAAAGAACTATTAGTCACATTGGATATGGACCATCAGATATGTAGTTTGTGCATGTACTGTAAGTGGTCCCCAGTGTGAGTTGAGTGTAATATTGTTTTCTTTTTTTGTAGAGAGAGGGAAGGACAAGCTTTAATTACATAATTATAAGCTTATATTAAGACGCCTTGATGCAGTTGGGGCATTATTTTATTTTTATATACACAGTCATGCACACTGACAGTAGTGTATTCCTTCACGCCAGAAAACCAATTCTTTTTTATGAAAAGAGAAAAACCAATTCTCCACAGTATTAGTTTTGTGCTCCATTACTGCATTAGTGGTAGCTGAGACATTGAACACCTTGACAGCATATAAAGTTGCTGTCCCATTGTTAATTAGCAAGAATAAATATGCTACAGACACATCTCTGCTCCATTGACCTCCTCCATGAGAGTACGTCTATGTCCTCACGGCACAGAAAAAAGCTAGCACCCCGTTGAATAGTATAAAATATATTATCGTTGGTGAAATGGAATGGGCATTGTATTAGTTAACTGTAGTGTCTGTACTAGCTATATAGCTTACACGTTTTTCCCTTAAGCAAGCAAGCCAAGATCCACCCATCCAATAATCTTACTTAATTAGCAACAAGTTTAATCCCAGGCCCATGCTTCTAAATTTTGTGCCCAAGAGAGGTAAAAGCTAGTACAATTTGTACATAAGCTATATGCTGCTGCATGCATACATCACACACAAAATGGTATAGTAGTAGTGTATTGGGCACTCTTCAAAATGTGTGTGTCTGTGATGCATTTGTCTGTTTCGAAGAGAGTCTTATTCACCTATCATCACACACAGAGAACACGTACAGAAGTAGAGTACTCCTAGTACTTGTGTGGTCTTGCAAGGCATCGTACTGGTGTGTTCCTGGCTCTTCTCCTTTCACCGCTGTGTGGTAGACTCGTACTAGTAATTTTTGCATGTAGAGCATGATTGCACACGTAGAAGGAGCAAGGTTCTTGCTTTGCTTTTGGCCACAAAGACAGCAAAGAATAGCGCCCACAGAGACAGCAAAGAATAGCGCCACGTTCGTTTGACTTATAAGTCTTATTTTTTAGTCAACGAACATTATTTTTTCTTACAATAAATCAGTTAACGATACTTTCGACCGTGGTCAGCCAAACGAACAGGGCACTTGCCTCGGTGATCGTTACTACATATGCTTGCATTTCCCCCTTGTCTTGTTTTGGGGAATCTCCATGATTTCATGGCAGCTTTTGCCCGGCCAGGAGAACTCCATGTTTCTTCCGAGTTTCAAATTGCCACATCCCATGTTCATGTCATTCAAATCTTGCTGTTGCTAGGCACAAGCCTTGGTCTGTTTGTATACATGTTGTCCTCTGGCTTTTGTTGTATGTTCTCTGCCATAAAATACTAAACACGCACTCTAGCAAGAAGCAAGTAATGAAGTGATAGTGTACGATTTCTAAGGGGAGAGAGAGAGAGATAGTTAGTTAGTTTAGAGTCCTAGAGATATACTAGGAGGATAATTTTTACTCTGCACTACTCCTTGACCTGTCGTGGCAGGTATAGTACCCTGTACTGGAAGTAGATGTATGGGTGGGCGGTGGGGCGGCACCGCGGCAGAAGTGGCCGGCGGTGAAGGGCGGCACTGTTGACATGTGAGCCTCTGTGAATGAATGGTGGTGGCTGTAGCTGCTGGATGCTCGCTGCTGCTAGGAGGGAGAGAGGAGAGATGGGGAGCAAGAGCATGCAGCGTTGCACCCACTCAGCCTGTTCGCTTTTTGTTTCGGCCAGCGTTTATTAGTTATAGTACAGTAGTTTTCTTTCACAAATAAATCAGTCCTTGTTTAGTTGTAGGAATTTGGATTTTAGAGTTACTGTAGCACGTTCGTTTTTATTTGATAAATAGTGTTTAAACATGGACTAATTAGGCTCAAAACGTTCTTCTCGCAATTTCCCACAAAACTGTGCAATTAGTTTTTCTTTTCGTCTACATTTAATGCTCCATGCACGGGCCACAAACATTTAATGTGATAGATACTGTAGTAATTTTTTGGAAGTTGAGGTGGAACTAAACAAGGGGTATATGAGCCCAGAAACCAAACGGGGCTTGTAAGTTTGGAATGGCGCAGCCACAGCATAGGGCCGCCGGGGATCGATTGATAGATAGAGAGAGATGCTCCTACTCCAAGAGAGGTCAGGTCAGCAGAGGTGGTGATGGTGCAATGGTGCATAGGCCTGCCCGCTTTCCACATCAAATATTCCGCGCATCAAAGTTTGGGCGTACTTCCAAGTGCTACGCGACAAGCGCGTGTCTTCACGTGTCCGTTTCCTAGTCAGAGGGGAGAGAGAGAGAGAGACCGCCACGGTGTTTGTTGGCTGGCTATGCACTACTACTACTTGCAGCTTGCTGCACTCTACTAGGAGTATATCTCTTTGCAAAGAAAGTTTACCGCAAAGATTTTGAAAGGAAATGGAGAGAGAGAGAGTGGCATGTGTAGATGCAGCAGAGGAGAGTGCAGCGCGATTGCGGCCTCGTTTAGATTACAAGTTTTTTCACTCTCTTTTCATCATATTAAATCTTTGAATATATATATGGAGTATTAAATGTAGATAAAAAAAATAATTAATTACACAGTTTAATTATAAATTACGAGACGAATCTTTTGAACTTAGTTAGACCATGATTAGATAATAATTGTCAAATACAAACAAAAATGCTACCGTGCCAAATATCAATTCCTCTAACTCAATCTAAACAAGTCCTGCAGATCGATGCCGGTATGGGGATGCTGGCAGGGCTTGATTGTGATAGGTGAGATCCCTGAGCTAGAGGCTCACTGGTCTGCTCTTGTCCGGGGGCAGGGGCTGCACGCATCGGCATCGATGAGGACGAGCGAGTGTGCACGGCTGCACCTCCGTGTTCCGTCCTCGGCGGAAAACATGCACGACACGCGCGCGCGCGCGTACCGGTACTTGCTGCGTGCGTGCATGCACCTCCAGCTACCATATATACGTACATGTGCTACCCTTTTTGACTTACAATATACACGCAGTCCTTGTCTTCCGCTGTCCGATCGATATATATATATGAGAGAGAGAGAGAGAGAGAGGCGAGCACGCACTTGCGTTGCCGTTGCACTTCCTGGTCCCGGCGGGCCGGCCCATCCCGGCACACAAAACTACTGCATGCCTTCAGTCTTCATCTGGGTCCATCAGTTCATGCATGCATGATGCATGTATGCTGTGTTATTGCCTGATCATCAGTCGATCCATGCAGTGCATTGGCGTTGGCCCGGCACAGCGGATCGATCATGGAGAGTAGAGAGAGAGAGAGAGAGACGACACTGCTCACTGCATATGTCTGCATCTGCAAGGCAAGGCAAGAAAGGTTGGACGAAAGCCTAATCCTCAGCTCCTTTCCGCTCGCACGCTTTCTTCTTTGCGTGGACGCGGTACGGTGTGTAAACAAAAAGCTTGGCTCTGGTGGTATGGTGGCGTCCATCACGAGGCATGCAACTCTCCTTGTTCCGTGGGGCTCCTATCCACTACTCGTAGCTCCTACGCCGTTTTGCCTACTAGTTGCTCCATCCATCAAGACCCCCACCCCCCCCTCGCCCCCGGCCCACACTGTGGCATGGCATTGGCATGCACGCTAGCTACGGGCACTGTTCACCCCTCGCTAGCAGTCTCTACAGTCTACAGCTACAGCACGCACCATTGCTAGCTCATGGCTGCATCGACTTGCACATCATCTCCCTACTACACCTCCGGTGTTCACGCATCTGAGTATTTGCTTGCATTGTGTGCGATCGATCGAGAGAAACAACGAGCTGTGATGATATACCTAGCACTCTAGCAGATGATGTGGAGGATCAGTAGAGGTAGCTAGAGAGCATGCATGCATGGACGACGGTGACCATCATATCGTATGTGTCCAAGCATGCCGAGTTACATGCAGCAAACGAACAAATACTCCTACCTAGGAGTAGCTACGGAGTAGTCAGCTAGAGCTAGACCATCGATTGAGAGCGAGGCAGGTCAAGGCCAAGGACGCAGAGAAAGCCCAAACTTTTGTAGCCGTTGACGTGGGAGCTCGAGCCGTCTGCTAGGGCCTGTTTAGTTGCCAAACTTTGAACATGCAAAGTGGGCAAAATGCACTGTAGTGTCACTGTAGCATTTCGTTTGTATTTGATAATAATTATCCAACCGTTGACTAATTAGGTTCAAAATGTTCGTCTCGCAAAGTACAATCAAACTATGCAATTAGTTTTTAATTTTGTCTACTTTTAGTATTCCACGCATGTACCGCAAGTTTGATGTGACGGAAATCTTTTTTTTTATATAATGCCAAAGTTAAGAGTTTGGGAGTAACTAAACAAGCTCTAAGCTCTAGGTCGAGCTGAGCGCCATTCCTCTGTCGTCTCGGATGCTTGGAGCTTTCGGGGTGAATGAAAAGCAGTGCACATGTGCTGTGCATGCATCTCTCTCTCCCAACTGTTAGGCTGAGGCTGAGGGCTGCCTTTGTCTATCGTTGACAGTGTTGCCTGTTGGATTGGAGTACTATCGTTGACAGTGTTGCCTGTTGGATTGGAGTACTCGTCCCAGTTTCTTTTTTTTTTTCCCCAATGGTGGTTTGGTACCCGTGTGTCAAATTATCGGTTCAGCCTGCGTTGACTACTGCTTGCATTGGTCGCCTGTCGCCTCGATCGCGCCCCACGAGCATCCATCAACAGCGTTATTTCTCGGCGTAATCACTTTGTTTAAGCGTGGTTCATTGAGGATCACACATGAAAAGCTTGACAATTCAGTAGACACCCCTATCTAGGAGTACCACGCTAATCGTGTGTCTTGCATTGGTCTTGGAGTGGTACGTACTACGTAGTTGTCGGAATCTTTCTTTTCGTACGGTTTCTTGGCACAACCAAGACAGCCCAGTGCTTGGTCGCCTTAATTACAGCTCCTGTAGTAAGGACAGACGTCTTCTTGGTTTTGTAATTCTAACTATAAAAACTTTAGATATCCAGGAGAGGTGCAAAACATGCATGCATAAAAAACACTACTACAGAAATATTTTCTAGGGACGGCTGGTGAGACTTTGTAGAGGTGGCTTGGCCAGCCGCTCCTACCATATCATCTCTACAAATCATGTATTTGTAGGGGCGATTTCCAGATCGTCCTTATAAATCGATTTATAGAGACGGCTGGTCTACAAAATCGATCTGTAGGGACGGCTGTCGTACCAGCCGCCCCTATAATACCTGTTTGTAGGGGCGGTTCAGTCTAGAACCGCCCCTACAGTATATTTTCCCGTCAAAAAATTCAAATTTATAATTCAAAATATATATATATATATACATGTGTGTGTTCTGGTCGAATTGCATATATAATTCAAACCTGACCACAGGCACAAGAGCATTATATAAACTATCGTTACAAGTCCAATTCACAAGAATATATACAATCCATCATTAAATTTATCAACCAATTTAATATAAATATTAACTTAGGCAATAGAAAGAGACAACAACAGTCAAACACACATACAAATTATCAACCAATTTAATATAAATATTAACTTAGGCAATAGAAAGAGACAACGGCAGTCAAACTTATAATCCATCGGACTAAAAATTTAATAAGAATTTGAAGGCATTTTACAAACTTCAACATTTGCAGAGCAAAGTACTGTCAAGTTCTTTCATTTTCGAGAACTGTTGAGATACGGAGAGACGGATACTTGATGACACAGAAACAAATCAAAGGAAGGTTCAGAGAAGTGACAGTTGAAACCTTTTTGGTATTATACTTGACACAATTCAAAGGGATCAAGCTTCCTGTCATTATACCAACAAATCAGCTTACTCATCTCACTAGTACCTTTTTGGTTGCCATTGCAAATTGAAAGAATCCAAATCTGAAAACAATCACAGAAAAGCATGCAAAGAACATAATTCATCTCACTGGTACCTTGTTGTCATCTCCTCATAAAGTATTCAAACTCTTAGTACGGTATTAAATTGAGTTGCTATACAAATTTGGAAGATAAAATGTCGCAAATATGTCAATTCACTACCGGCGATAAGGGAATTAGAAAGATTTAGAGAGGCCAAAACAGCGTCACAATTCGGCCATGTTAAAGACTGATTTAGGTTTAGGTCCAAAAGCAAAGTTTGTTGTACTCAACTCAAACTACAACTTCTAGTAAAGTTCAAACTTCATATCTAGAAAAGAAACTATAGTTTTACCCTGGTTAAAATAGCATCATGAAAAAAGGAGTTAACTATTGATCCAACACTTAAAAGCATTTTTAGGTTAGTTCATGAACATAAACCCTAGATCATTTTTTATCTTAAGTATTTCTAGACTGTTTTAAGTGATTAAACAACAAGTCACTGTAAAAAAATCTAGAGTTAGCCCCACATTTCTCAATATCCAAGTCATAATAAAAATTAAAATTTATCAATTTCCATAGTGAAAGGACCTAGGATGTCGCCTAGAGGGGGGTGAATAGGCGTTTCTGAAAATTAACACCTTTGAATGCGGAAACAATTAGAAAGGGGAGTTTCCAAAATGGAAACTCCAAATTAAGAGTACTACCACCCCTCACAAGTTAGCCACAAAGTAAACAAGGTATAAAGAATATATCTAGAAGTTATAACCCTGCAAACACCAAGTTAGAACAGAGAATAAATATTTTCAGGTCTTAGTACCTGGACGTGTCCCAGATGAATAATGGACGTGTCCCAATACACGATTTCTGCAGATCGGCCCCGAACTTGCTCCTTTTCGATTTCTATCTTCAAACCAAACTGCAGGCACCTAATGGAGATGACAATATACACAGAGAACTCCGCGAGAATAGCTAGAGCAACACAAATATCAAATGAAATGCTAATTGAGACACGATATTTGTTTTACATCAAGTTCGGACTCGTCCAAGTCCTACTCTCCGCTGAGGGGGGCTGCAACCCAAATGAAGGTCAGCCCTAGAGGGTACCACGAAGGTCACTCTAGCCGAGTCTTTTCCAACTCCTTTTCCTCCTTCCACTAAATGATTCTCGAGGCGGCTAATCGACCATTACAAACTTTCCGGGCAACCACAATCTCTCGGTTGCTCTCCATGACGCCCTAGCCGTCTAGGACCGAAGAGTCCAAGAGTAACAAATGCAAATCATGAGATTGACAATATGCACAAGTGCTCAAGTGGTGGCTTGCTCTCTTTTTTAATTCTCTCTTAACCCACAAATTGATTTTGCAATTTAGATCACACACTCACTAAGAGAGGGTTTAGGAGACTTGGCAAGGCTCAAAAAAACGTGTGTATATCAATGAATCAGCAGACCTCCAAAGGTGGAGGCTTGGGGGTATTTAAAGCCCCTTGAAAAACTAGCCGCTTTATAGTTGTTGCAATACCGACACGTCCCAGATGACTTACACCGCTTCAACGGTAAATAAAGTTACTGATGAAGTTGTGAGGCGTCGGAACTCTCGAAGAATGCCGGAACTCCCGACCGCCGGAACTCCCGACTCACGTCGAAACTCCCGATCCTCAGCAAATTTGAAAACCAACCGTTGGCCTCTGGTCGTCCATACCGGACACGTCCGGTATGACCTGGACAGTGAACTCTCCAAATTATTTAAATTGCGAGACGTCGGAACTCCCGACCATTGCTGGAACTTCCGACCGTCTTAACTCCCGACATACGTCGGAACTCCCGACGAACCAACCCGAGAACAACACTTTTACAGTTACTGGGCAATTACCGGACACGTCCGGTATGCATACCGGACACGTCCGGTATAGCCAGACCAGCAAAAATAAAGTTAGCTCTTTTGTCGCTCAAATACTCAAAACCCACTTGGGTTGGCTTGAGCACTTATGAAACATTATCTATCAACATGATGCATCCCTCTTAATAGTACGGCATTCCTATTTACTAAAATTTAAAAGTATAACAAATTTAAACCTTTTGAGTTGCTCTTTTTGAACCGAAGCCGTGTATTCCAATCTTCATCAAGTGAGGGTGCCAACATGTTGATATTGATCTTTTTCACTTGAGCATAGCCATCTTGAGCACGTGACTTGATTCCATTCATCAAATTTGAATAATCCCAAATGTATCAAGTCACTTCTATCAAACACTCCAATAGTGATTTGATCCTTCACATCAATATGACCATCGTAGCTTGATTAGTACATCAACTAAATGCAAATACTTTCTTCTTCACCCTAGCTAGGTTCTTCGACCGCCAAGCCGTCGCTTGCCCTTCACCCTTGCTTAGTACCTCGAAGCCTTTTCTTGCTATCTTCACCATCTCAAGCCATCAAGTCACATCTTGTGTTGAATCATCCATTCATTTGTATTGTTGTCTTTTTTTCATTTCAATTTAGCAAGCTTCAAATATGAGACCATTCCATTTGTAATCCCTTATGTCTCATTAATTAATTCTCACAAGCTTGCTTTTACATAGTACATGGAAATCCCACAATAAACAAGCCTAAGCATGAATTCCATTTGCATTGTTGTCTTGTGCTTGAACTAGATTGTTTATACAACAACACATCATTTTGGCTTTCATTAAGTACCTGTGAGATAACCTATCACCTGTCCACACTTAGCAAACGGATTAGACCTTTAATCACGTTGTCATTCAATCATCCAAACCCCACTAAAGAGCTAGATGCACTTTCACATAGCTCGGCGCCGTAGTAATTGACGTCAAGCTCGGCGCCAAGATCTACGGCGCCGAGCTCAGCGCCAAGATCCACGGCGCCGAGCTCATGCCACATTCGCGCCACGCAAGCAGCCACGCCAACGACACACGGAAAATGACCCTGGACCTCGGCGCCAAAGCAATTGGCGCCGAGACGTGTAAGCTCGGCGCCAATTGTCACGGCGCCGAGGTCAGGGTCTATTTTTTGAAAGGATACTGCCAGGGGCATATTTATGAAAATCTTTCAAAAAAAAAAAAGAAGGCTGAGAAAAAAAAATCGGGGCGCCACTCGTCGTCTCTGTATAAGACTGGATCGAGCAATTGCTAGTGCAGTCGTTCTAAAAGCCCACACCCTACACGCACCATCAGTTCTGAAAGCCCAAAACCGTGCGGAATAGAGTAGTGCCATGAAAACGTGCGATTGGGGAAACAAAATGGGGTAGGAAGCTTGCAGCTAGCATCCAGGACGAAGGTTTTGTGATCCACCTCAACTCAACAACACAGCGAAACTTCGAGAGAAAAAAGTGAGAAAGTGGCCATGGACAGACAGGCAATTGCTGGTCGATAACAATAAAAAGCAGCACGGGCATGGCCTTGTGACGCAGTTATGCTAGAGAATCTTCACAACTTGCACGATTCAGATCCACAGAGAGATGTCCAGTAGGAAATAGGAATCATGCTCAAGAATACCTTTCTTCCCAAACAGAACAGAACTGAACTGAAGCAACTAGTCAGAACCATTCACCCAAGAATCTGTTATTCTCAGTTCAGAAGATGTCACTGTACATGTCCAACTCATCAAGGCCAAAAGAAGTACTGCCTGAATCTATACACACCAACAGCCCTAACAAACAACTTTGTCAAACAAGATATAACCACAAATAAACAACTGATTGAACAAATCACGAACTAAAACTACAAAAGCTAGTTCTCATGCTACAGTATATTCTCAAAGAGAAAACCCCTGCTGGCATGTATGTTCAGTATATTCTCAAAGAGCAAACCCCTGCCTTATGATGCCATTGTGCTAGATAACCTTCACAACTTCTCGGATCCAGAATCGCAGACATTACAAATGTTCAGTACACAACAAACCCAAGAACATTTTTCTGAACATCAAATGGACAACTAGTCACAAATTAGAACCAAAAACCTATTATCCTCATTTAAGACCAGCATATGTCAGTGTACAACAACTATCGAAATCCACAAGCCCAAAGAAATGTCATCTGAATCTATACAAATCAACAGCCCTAACAAACAACTGACCAAACAAAAGATCAAGCAAAAATAAACTACTAACTAGACAAAAGAACTCAAAAACTCAAATTAACAAGCTCTAAAAGGAAGTGGGGTATCAAGGTTCTGGAGTAGCCCTCTGGAGTATGGCCATGTATGCGGTTTGTAACCAATCAATTTGCAGGTAGACCCCAGCAGTCCACAGCAGAGCTTATATCCAGAAATCCAAAGCTCAGGCTCCAATGTGCTACTCTGATGAGATCCTGAACTATAACTTTTTATCTCCATATGCATAATTTACACTGGCTCAGCTTGAAACTCTTTTATTCCCAATCAACTGAGTATCAACCTGTCTTCTAATGGAAGCCAAGCAAAAGTTTCCTCACCTACCACTATATTGCGAGCGGGTTTCATAGTCTGGTGAGACGCCATGCTCACTCATGCTGCCCCTTGACAGGCTTCGCAACCTCTGCCAGAACTTCCTGTTCTTGCCTGTCATCAGCGGGCCTGAACTTGACTGCTTGCGAAAAGAATCCGAATCGGCAGCTGGAGTAAAGGCTGGTGTGGAGCCATATATCTCGGATATTAGCACTCTCTCGGCTTCCATGCCAGTCGCGTCATAAATTGCCGTAGTTTGCATGGGCAACTCCTGGCTGAATCTTCCTGATGCAAGGCAGTCGTCACCCTCGCTGCACACAAGTTTCAACGCCTGCACTACTTCACCCATGCTGGGGCGGTGCGCAACCTCAGGTTGTACGCACATTGATGCGATGGCAGCTGCTTTTGCTACATTGTCCAGTAGAACGTTAGGGCCAAGAAGTGGATCGATGGCTTGGCGTAGGCTCAGAACATTTGTTAGAAGGGGTCGAGCCCATGCAACTAGGTTTTCTTGCCCGGCAGGCCGAGTCATATCCACAGGTTTCCTACCAGTGAGGAGCTCAAGCAATACAACTCCATAACTGTACACATCACTCTTTACAAGAAGATGACCCGTCATGGCATACTCCGGCGCAACATAGCTGATAAGAAAGCAAGATGATCATGGTTTTGTCTATATAATGCAATTTAATAAGAAAGAGAGTTCATACCCGAATGTACCCATGACACGCGTAGAGATGTGCTGGTTCCCCTCTCCCCTTGCAGTCCTGGCAAGTCCAAAGTCTGACACTTTTGGTGTGTAATCATGCTCCAGAAGAATGTTGCTCGACTTAAAATCACGATGAATCACACAAGGACTAGAATCTTCATGTAGATATGCAAGTGCTCGTGCTGCCCCAAGGGCTATCTTCATACGGGAATTCCAATCAAGTGGATCTGTCTCACGGTCCGCTCCTACAGTGAGCAGACAGAAAACAAAAACAGAACAAAGCACATTGCTGTAAGTCAATTTTCGCAACTTCTACATGTACTTGATGATATGGTATACATACCATGCAGATGGGATTCTACGCTGCCATTTGGAATAAGCTCGTATACCAGACACCGTACATTCTCCTCGATGCAGATGCCTAACAACTTGACCAAATTCCGGTGATGCAAACGTCCCAGCATCTCAACCTCAGCCAAGAACTCTCGCTCACCTTGGCCATCATATCTCTTCAGAACCTTCACTGCAACTGTTGTTCCATCTTCAAGTGTGCCCTGGTAGACACATCCGAAGCCACCTTCTCCAAGTACTTTTGAATCATCAAACCTGTTTGTGGCCTTGTCAATCTCAGCAAATTTGAATGTTTTTGCCTGCCCTGCATATGTTGCAATGCTTGAGCCCAGTGAACCTGATGGACCTGAAGGTGAACTATAGCGACCAGCACCAGCTAAAAGTGTGTGACCTGTGCCTGCAATCATTCGAGACGTGTCAGAAGGAAAACTAGTACGTACTGCCTAAACTAGCATATTATTCTAACAAGGACACGTAACAGGATGCAGAACTGTAGAGAAAGCCTTTTAACTGAAAAGTTGTTGCAAGCATTGTTGGCTGGCATTTCAAATAAGCAATGTAATTTTGCCTGGAAAGCACTGCCATTTTTTTTAAAAAAAACTTGATTATCAACTATAAGTTCATGATGAATTTCAACAGTGGCACCCCTTCATTGGAGAACAGTTACTGTTATTCTGCTATGAATCAAATAGCTAGTGCCAATTACATTATCAGAAAATTAGCAGGTTAGTTAGACGTACCAGATGACCTAGAAAATTTTGGAAATACAGTATGTGGAAATCCTTGAGCCGTGTCACTCGGACCCCTGAATCTGAGGATCAGCAACCATGCAGCCAGACAGCAAATAATCAATGCTATAACAGTAGACAAAACAGCAATAGCAATGAGGCTGCCATTCACTTTTCTCTTGGGACTTCTTACATCTACCCCAAGAGGCTTCATGGCCCTTGCATTTCTGTTGTTGCCAAATGCCCCATCCCCAACACCTTCTGGCCCTGAAGGTGGTGAAGGAGGAAGCCCTGCACAAAATTCATATTTCTTGGTGAGAACTAGTGGCGTAGAATTTTAATAATTTCAACAAATAAGATAATGCATGATTTCTTTTACACTGTTATCTACTTTATGCATATCAAATCAATTGACAATAATAAATTGGACCGCAAATAGATGCACTGATCAGCAATAGAATAACCAAATACAAAATGAGTCATGAGCACTAGCAAGACCACGGACCTGGATATACAACATAGAGAATCTCATAGTTCCCAAAGACTGATGGTTTTAAAGAAACTTTTTTGCTCCACAAGCTTTCAAATGCTGAAAACGCTGTAGCATTGTCGAACTTCACTTGCACTGGAACTAGATCAACAAGAACCATTGTTTTGTCAGGTTGATCACCTGCAACATTTGCACCCATTACACGGACCTGCCTCTGTGCCATGTTTACTCCTGAAGCTACCTCTTCAGCAAAATCAGAGACCAATGGAAAAAATGAATAAAGGTCAACGCTTAGACGAATTCCAACTCTGATTGGTAACACACAGGCACATGGTGCTCCCGCAGGTGGATCTGTTAGAGGCTCTGGGCACGATAATGAATTGCAATCTGCATTTGACAGGTTAAACATGTAAGCAATCACAAATATCATACGCCATACAGGTAATACCAGATCCAACATGTAAGTTTTGAAATGATAACCGAATGAGAACGTATACAGAAACTGTACCTCTGTTTCCATTATCTAAAAAAGTACAGAAAACTGTACCTGAATTAGGTGGTGGTGGAGGTAATGTCCAAATAGGATGTGCTGATGGTGCTTTTGGCTCCGGTAGGGGAGGGATTGGAGGCAGAGTAGGAGAAATACTATGCCCTGAAGAATTCAGCAGTTTTAGAAATTTCTAGTGACAAATGGAAAAGGCAACAATAAGTGAAGCAAAGAGACAAGGCACTGAAAGTACTTTTCTTCCCGTTAGCAGGACCCCTTGATGACGCTGGCGAAGGGGATGGGGGGTGTACAGGAAAGCTTGGGTGTCCTGGACAGGAAAAAATTATGTGAAAGTTGTTAGCGTGTGAAATGAATTCAATGTTTAAGCAGACATATTAGCCTACGTTACCTTCAGGGATTGGTGGAGGCGCATGGTGAGTATGGCTTTTAGTCCCAGTCTGTCTTGGAGCTCGTGAGACCTCGGGCCCTGTAATGCATAATCTTTTAGATCAATGTTCAGAACTGACAATATTTAGGCTGCAGGTAGAAGTTTATAGTCAAACCTTGAGCACGAGGTGGTGGATAAGATGGGGCAGATGATGTATTTGTTCCGTTATTGGCATTACTGGATTTCCATCCCCGAGCATGAGATCTACCAGTGGGTGCCAATTCTGGAGCTACACTTGGTGGTGAGGGTTGGGCATGTGACACTGATGAAGCATTCTTCGGGATTGAAGGCATGTTTGTGTTCTGGGGCAAAGGACTTGTTGCAGGCGCAGATCCTGAAACAAGTAGTTTTGGTTGTCAATCTACATTGTCATGTTCAGGAAGACACAGCCTAAGTTTATTAGCTGAGATTACCAGTAACTGGTGATTTGTGACCTGGGACAGTTTGGCCAGTGGATTCCTTTGGAGGGGATGCATGTGGAACATGATGCTTCTTGAGATTTGTAGGAGGGTAAGTCTTTGCTGGTGGCACTGTGTTTCCTAAATATTAACATATAGTCAAATATTTAGTACAAAAGGGATTAAAGCACAATCAGATGTATCAAACTAGGTGATTTTATCCTCACCATTCTTATAATCTCTGCTTGGAGGATCTGCTTGCTGTTGTGGTGCTTGTGCAATAACAGGTGATGCGGTCGGAGGTGGGATTGCTGTTCAAGAAATGGGAAATGACAAGAGATATATGTCGCCTGATTGATTTGATGTACTTTCAGGGAGGGAAATTTACCTGAAGTGGAAGGAGGAACAGCGGGAAAACTTCCTGAAGGTGGGTATGGTGGAATATCATTTGCCGGAGGGGGCAATGCAGGCGGTTGATAAGGAGGGACTACAAATATTTTCACGAGTGAGTTGAGATTTTTTGCAGAAAGAATTCATGGAAAATCAAGAATCTTAATCACTTCTATCAATCAGAAAATATACCTGATCCAACTGGCCTTCTTGGTTGATTATTTGCAGATGGAGGTGACGCGACTGGTGGATTTGTCTTGAGAACAACAGATGGAGGTGACGCGACTGGTGGATTAGCCTTGAGAACAACAGATGGAGCAGGAGCCTGAACAGAAGGTAGCAATGCAGGTGTCCCAGGAAGAATTGGAGTGGGATTTTTAACTGCAGCTCGTGGTGGAGCTACTGGTGGAGGAACCTCATCGGTGGGATCAGGGGGTGCAACTTCAACTGGAGGTGCATTATACTCTACATACATAACACAAAGTTTGCAGTGCAGCCATTAGGACCGGAACATCGTATCTAACTCCAGGGACGGCAACAAAATTGGAGGAAGATGAGTTACCTTTAGGAGGAGTCACTGGACTCGGAGCATTTTGTGGCTCCGTGGGAGCAGTAGGACTTACAGCTGCCTTCTCCGGGGAAGGACTCGTTGATGGAGTAGCCGGCCCTGAAACAAAGCAATGCAAGGGGTTACACTCCATTGTTGATGATGGTCTGGCAACATTACGTCACACAGTATTGGAATCTCAGAGCTACTACCTTTTGGAACAGTTACTGGACCAAGAGCAAATGCAGGTTGAGGAGGACTAGAAGCCTGTCCTTGGTTTGCAGGAGAATCAGTGACAGCTGGAGAAGGGGCCAGAGTGGTACCTAGATCAAAGTAAAGAAGACAAGTTCATGGCAAGGATTGCAGTTATGAACACTACTCCAACAATTACTAAGATCAAATTTTACGGTCATCAGGATACTGTACCGTGCTGCAGAACAGGTGTAATGATGATGATGCAATGCAAGTACGGGACATGGAAATGCCCGTCACATTTATGCAGGGTAAAATAGATAGATATGCAGACATCCAAAGCGTTTTCAGATAGAAAGCTACAGCAACAGCAAGCAAGCCAGGATGAGAACGAGAAATGTCAAGCCACTGACATTGCGGTATATCCTTCTTAATTGGAAATTCAGAAACATAAATCCCATTGAATTCTAATAAATCCAGAGCATCCTACGCGCAATTGCAGTTTCACGACCACAGATCAGTAAAGGACATGCGCGCCGCAGAGGAAAAATCTTGATCCAGAAATCGAAGTTACCACGACAAATCGAAGCCAGGAGTGAGCTCTTCTGAAATGCTCAGGTGAGGCTGGAAAAAAAAAAAACGTACGGACAAACAAGCACCCAGGCAGCCTCAGCGGCGCTACGCCTCGAGCCAGTTGAGCGGCACACAGCACGGCCCTAAGAAACCAGAGCAAAGGGGGGAAACTGAAAGAAATGTGGCAATGCGTGGAACTGCCCTCACCTCTGGATCCGAGAACGGAAGCAAGAAGAAGCGCGACGAGAGCAAGAGGTCGCATCTTGGGCCCCCACTTCACACGCGCTCTGCACAGCAGGAACCGCGAGCCCGGCAGCAGGCAGTCGCCAATGCGGCGCAGCCCCAGATCACAGCCGCGCCTGCTCAGCCGCGGCGCTAGCTGCTCCTCCCGTCGCAACCGCAAGAAGCCCCTGAAGCGCAGGAAGACGACGGGGCCCGACCGACATTTTGGCACCACGCCATGGAGGACACCGAACCCATGTGGCGGAGAAAGGCCGAGCAGTGGGAGAGGAGGTTTGGAGGACAGGAGGAGGAAGAGGGGAAGGTGCCGCGCCCCGGAGGCAGGAGCAAGACAGCAGCACCACACCACCACCGCCAGTAATAATACAGGTACCGGTAGAGTAGAGCAGGACTCGTAGTTTACGGGGGAGGAAAAGGTCTGGACGTCTGGTAGTAGGCTGGTAGGAGCTAGGAATAAATTACTGCTAGCATCCTCCTAATAACAACAGAAACAAAGGATAAGGCTGTGACTAATCCAGGGGTTGCAGGGCAAGAAACAGTAAAGTAACATTCCTTGCTTCCACCACGCACCCTGCTGCTCTCATGATCTCATCCTCCATTCCTCCTCCACCTCCGAGGTCAGGTCCAGATCATATGGTGATGGTGGGATGAATAAGCTAATAATCTCAGGGCCAGGGATGAAGGGACGAACAAAAGGGAGAATCTTGGTTGGGTTTTAGCGGCGTAGTAATAATTGAGGTGTGGAAAGATGCAATCTTTTGGTAATTAACCTCCCCGGGCAGGGCAAAGGATAATGGGGAGCGCCGGCGCCGGACGTCCGATGGATAGGCGGTTCCGTGGACGCACTTCTCCAATGCGCGCTCTTCCTTCTCAGTTTCGCACCACACTCTACCAGCACGTCCCCCGACGACGCGCGCAAGGAGCGAACCCGCTGGACCGCCGCCGCCGCCCTGAGATCGTGCGCCCGCGCAAACTACCTCTGCTGCGTCTTCGTCAAACGAAGAGCCCCGCTAACATCGACGAACCCGCGACCCGCGATGCCTACAAAGAGACCCGCTAGCCTCTGTGCGGCGTGAGTCCAGACGCCTCAGATTGCCCCATGACCCGTCGCGTCGCGCCCCTTCCTTTATAGAGCATATATTGCATGGCTAACGCCCCCCCCCATACAACACCCAAGGTCCACCGCCCTAGCACCTCCGCCCGCTAGGCCCCGGCAAACCACGTGCCCCTGTTCGTCCTAGCTCGCCCCTCCTCGTCCGAACAACATAGAAAGCTGGAATAAAAAACACGTGCAACAACACGGAAAATAACTACTGCAACATTAAGCTAAAGCAGCTGAAACACTATGAACATATATATTGCAACAACAAGGAACAACAACTGCAACATTAGGATGAAGCAATTGAAACAACATGAACATATTATTGCAACAACAAGGAACAACAGCTAAAACATTAGGCTGAAGCAGCTGAAACACCATGAACATATTATTGCAACAACACCGAACAAACTGCTGCAATAATAGGTTGAAGGAGCTGAAACATTTGGAACATATTATTGCAACACTGGTGTGAAGCATTTGAACAACGCTCGAAAATAAAAACACTTGCAACAACATGGAACAACTACTGCAACATAAGATTGAAGCAACTGAAACATACTGCAACATCTCAAGCAGTACTACTGCAACATCGCAAAAACATCCGTTGCAACAACCCAAAAAATCTCATTGCAACATTCGAAATCATCTGTTGCAACATAAAGAAACCACTGCAACACGGCGAGATCTGACCCCGAGAGCTCACCGGAACCCTAGCCACCGCCGCATCCCTTAGATCCAGAGGAGGAGGAGGAGGAAGGCTCAGATCTAGATCCCTCCGCCACCTACCTCGTCGGAGCCACCGCCATCGTCCTCGTCTCCGGTGGGGTGTGGGAGCTTGGTCGCAGGGACAGTGAGGGTGCATGGAGGTCGCGGTGGGCGAGGGACGGCGGGAGGAAGGGAGCACCGGCGGGCGGGGGCGTGCTCCGAGCTCGTGGGCGCACGGGCGCGGTGTCCCCCGTCTCAACGACGGCGCGGAGAGCGGGTAGGAAAGCGGCGCGGAGGGGGAGCGGGTGTGGGGGAGCAGACGGAACCGGGGAAGTGGGCCAAGTGGGAGTGGGAGTGCGGGGTATCGATCGGTCGGATGCCCAGTCTATAGCATTACCAGATGATAATATAATGCCAACCCGCCCGGTGTGTCCGTCCCTCTCGCTGTAGATTCTTGGCCCGCAGGCCGCGGCTGTGGGGCTTTTCTTCGTCGTGCTGTCCCCGCGTGCGTCCGGCGGTGCGGGGCTCAGGTGACCTCGTCCCTCGTCCGGCAGCGCCAGCCTGGCCAGGCAGGGACAGGGATTAGCCCCCAGGCTGAGGCAAATTCATCAGGTTTACTGTTGGGGCCGGATTGCAGGAGCGCGTGATCCTCTCCTCGTCCCCTCCGTTCCGTGTCACGGCGATACGGCTGCCGGCCGATCCCGATCACGAGCGCGCGGCTTGCTGGGTGGCGTCGTAAATGAGCACAGCGCCGATCACGCCAGTACGCCACCTTGGGCTCCCGCGCGCGCTGCCACGGCCGTTTGTCTGCGCCGGACGGGATCATCTCGTTCGTCTGCGCCGGGTTCTGAGTTCTGACGCGCGGGTTTGTCGTGTCCTCCCGTCTCCCGGGTCGCTGTGCGCCGGTGGTGACGGTGAGCGATGAGCAGGCGCGTCAGGGGCGTTCGGCCGCATGCGTTTGGTCGCGCGGGAGGGCGAGGTTGTGGCGTCGCGGTCGCCGATGCCCGTCTCTGTTTGCTCGAACTTAGGGTCGTACTCCCTCCGTCCCATTGAGTTTGTCGCTGAAATAATAATAGGAGTTTTTCGACAAACCTTGGGATGGGAGATAAAGTGGAATAACATCATCTCTTATAATAAATCAACATCAGCATCAGCATCAGCTATTTTTTCGGCCAGACGAACAGGGCCGTGGACTGCTAACTTGCAGCCTTGTGGTAGGAGGAGACAAGGAGGGAGCGGCACGGCAGGCGTGGCATGGGACGCGACAGCAGCAGCCAAGGCATCCGATGGCGCGCTGCTGCCTGCTGTAGTCTTGTACGGCGTACACGTACGTGCTCGCGGATCATCATGCCAATCGCAATGCCCGATTATCGTCGCGGCTGCAGTGGGTGAGTGTGTACATCAGGGTTACCGGTGGATTTGCTATTTTGCTTGGGCTTACCTTTAACCCATCCTTACGCACCCTGCTTGCTTGCATGCATCTCGATTGCAACGGACTCCAATCTAATAAATCTAAGCCAAGTCGGATTTGATCAAACTGGAGACGAGAGGGATGGAGAAGCAAGCCTCGTTTTGTCGTCCACTCTGAAGTCTAGCTGAACTGTCCACAGCGATGGCTCACTGGCTCACTGGCCTGACTAGATAAATACACTCGTAAATCGCAGTGTGGCGCTGTCGCCCTGTGATTCCGCTCGTGATCACCGAACAGACCGACGTTTTGGACACACGCCACGGATGCACTGACGACGCACACAATGACACAACAAACAGTACAGAGACGCTCACGCCCGTGGTCGGCTAGTAGAGCCTTCCAAAACCTAGGCTACAAAGCTGCCTCTGCCTGTGCATGCTCCAACACGCATACTACTCCAGGGCAGGCTGCATCGAATCCACCCGTGAGAGACTGTCTTGTCTGTCGACTGTCGTATACGTGAGACTGCGGTGTTTGCTTTTTAGTCCCTTAAAATTCACGTCACATCAAATATTTAAATATTAATAAAAAGTATTAAATATAGATTAATTATAAAACCAACTATACAGATGGAAGCTACAAAGCGATTTTAAACCTAATTAATCTATCTGTGCATGCTCCAACGTTGTCATACTACTCCAGGGCAGGCTGCATCGAATCCACCCGTGAGAGACTGTCTTGTCTGTCGACTGTCGTATACGGGAGACTTTTAGAAGCGTCAGCAGAAACCAAACATGGCCATACTATACGCTCATCTTCAGGCAGTCTTCATGCTTCTCTTTCACTTCAATTTGTGCGTGCGCGAGCGAGCTCGATCGACCTGAGACTTGTCTGAACGAAGCAAGCAATCGACCGCGGCAGTTGGCCATCGCCGTCGTCGACCGGTCGCTTTCTCGTACGCGTGACTCGATTCAGGAGCAAGCAACACCAAATGGCTGCTGCAATCAGCTAACTTCTACTATCTAGGGGTAGTAGATGTGAACAACGCTTCCTTCTTCATTCCACATTTCAACGATATATGCAGCTGCATAAAAGCGTCGTTTATGTCAACTGCAGCCACCAAATGAAGCGACTACAACTGCGTGCAACAGTCTCCTTGCTCCTTTTTTTTCGACTTGGTGATTTCATTCATCGATCAATCTGGATTACAATCTGAAACTAACAGGTGATCTACACAGGTTGGGGTTAGCTGCCACTCACCCAACCTATTATCACCTGAAACTTGCTTAGCTAGTACATGAGCTACTCGGTTACAACAACGACTTGTGGAAACCACAGAAAAATCAACAAAACTAGAGCTAATTTCCCGAGTTTCTCTGATGATGGATGCAATCCGTGAACGTTGATTGGCGCCCTCCTTCCAAAGCTTCACAAACTCCTGGCTATCAGTCTCCAGAATGAGTCGTTGCACCCCTTTGCCCCGAACTAGAGCAACACCATCCCGGCAAGCCAAAGCTTCCAAGGTCAATGCATCGAGGCCATGGGGGTACCATCTCGCCTGTCCACCAACAAAGAGACCTGCATCGTTTCGGAGAGCCACCCCGGACGCACCTTGCCCTTGGTCTGGGTAAAAGCACCGTCTGTGTTACATTTGAACCAGCCTACCAGCGGCATGCGCCAACGCTGCACACTATTTCTCTCCTTCACTGGTTTCATCGGTTTGTTCATATTCCCTAAGTCCAGGGCTGTATCAAGCGACCACCAACTGGTTTGTGGACATCGCCTTGTCGTCGCTGGTTCCGTTGCATCCAAAGTGAATACATGCCGATGATGAAAATGGCCCGCTCCTTGTCATTGCACAGTTCATCCATCAGCAAGTCACTTGCCCAAGAAACCGGATGAAGACTTGGTAGCTTTACCCCTGTAATTATCTTCACCTCTCGCCAAAACATCTTTGCCACAGTGCACTCGGTAAGTATGTGCTTGATTGATTCTCTGTCAGCACCGCACAACTCACAAAAGGCCGTTGGCTCAATATGTCTCCTATGTAAGATCTCCTTTGTTGGAAGGAATTTGTGTAGAACTCGCCATCAGAAAACCTTGACTTTCGGGGGTACCTGTAACTTCCAAATCTTCTTCCAGGAATCATCGCGTGAGCCACTCGGCATCTCCTCATCTCCTCAACCGTTCATCGCATACAGCTTTCGATAGGCCGACTTGACTAAGTAGTTACCATGCTTCTCAAGCTCCCACGCCCACCAATCCTCATCTTGTTGCCATATAGGAATTTTGAGGATATCTCTTGCATCGATCGGGAGAAAAACCTCACGCATGAGTACCTCATTCCAAACCCCCGACTTAGTCATGAGTTCAGACACCATAGTTAGTGCCTGGCCATCTCCAGGAGTGATCGGTCGAGCATCAAAATATGCAGGTATCCACCTGTCCCTCCAGATGTCGGTTTGCTCGCCATTCCCAATCCTCCTGATCAGGCCTCTTTCTAGCACTTCCCTTCCTGCTAGGATTTCCCGCCAAGTATGGCTAGCACGCTTTCTCCTAGTGTTGTGCATAAAATCACAGTCATGGTAGTACCTTCCCTTCAGCACCCGTGTGCATAGACTATCAGATCGGGTCACCAATCGTCAACCTTGTTTGCCCAACATTGCTTTGTTGAAGAGATATAAGTCTCGAAAACCCATGCCTCCAGCCAATGAATATGTCTATTATCAGCTGAACTCCGCCACCAATAATTTGCAATTGTTGATATCATCTTTTTGCACGTCGTCTTGGATAGAAGGAAGCAGCTCATAGAGTATGTAGGGACTACCTGAGCCACAGATTGAAGAAGTACCTCACAGCCAGCGCAGCTCGCTTCCCTACCACTCCAAGTACCAACCAAATTTTTTATTCTTGTTGCCATAAAATCAAAAGTCTCAGTAGATGATCTCCCAACCCCAGTTGATAATCCCAGGTATTTATCAGACAACGCTTCTGTTTCAATGTGCAGCTCATGCCTAAATTCTTGTTTCACCTGCTCATCACAATTTGAGCTGAAAATGACTGCCCATTTATCCTTATTCACCACCTAACCAGACCCCGATTGTAGGTCTCTAAATTTCCTGTAATTGAACTGCCCCTCTTTGCGACGCTTCTGAAAAAACGATACAATCATCCTCAAAAAGAAGATTCAAAACCCAGGGAGAGCATGGATTCCCATGCGAACACCCCTGGAGAGATGCATTGGGCCAACTAATTTCAGTAGACATGAGAGTCCTTTAGCACAAAGGAGAAACAAATAAGGGGAAATTGGGTCCCCTCCCGAATCCCCCTAGAAGGCCTGAAGACAGCTGACAAATGGCCATTAACTTTAACTGAAAAAGAGACAGACGTCACACATTTCATGATCAGTGCAACGAACATCTCATGAAAGCCCAGCTTTAACATAATATCGTTGAGATACTCCCATTCCACATGGTCATATGCCTTGGCCATATCCAGCTTTACTGCACAGGCACCAGCTTTCCCTTTCTTGCGCTTCAGGTAATGAGTGCACTCATAAGCAACTAACACATTGTCTGTAATTAGGCGTCCGGAAACAAAAGCGCTTTGTTCCTCAGAGATTATATCATCCAGACAAGACCTCAATCTATTGGCCAAGACTTTGGAACAGATCTTGTAAATCATATTGCAAAGAGAGATTGGCCTAAACTGTTTCATCTCTTATGGATTCTTGACCTTTGGAATTAGCACTATGGTAGTGCTATTAACAGACTCCCGCATAACACCTCCATTCAAGAAATCCAGCATAGCTCCTGCGACACTTGGTCCCAATGTTTCCCAGTGGAACTGATAGAATCCCGCATTTAGACCATCCGGACCGGGTGCCTTTTTTGCACCCATCATGAACAACGCCTCATGCACCTCTTCTGTTGTTAATGGTCTCAACAGAAAGTCATTCATATCTGCAGTGACTTTTGTAGGAACACAACTAAGGATCGGGCCCGGATCAAGCACCTCCTGCCGAGTAAATAGCTGTGTATAAAATTCCATGGCCATCACCTCCAGCTCCTCCTGAGTAGACACCATCAACCATCTTCTCTTTTTAGAGCCATAATTCGATTACTCTTTGCTCTCTCATTCGATTTTGCTTGGAAAAAAGCTGTGTTACGATCACCCTCCTTGAGCCATTCAATTCGGGACCATTGTTTCTCCATGCATTCTTCTCTTGACAAAAGTTTAGACATTTTCGCCATCAGTTGCCTTTCCTGCCTTGACGGCCCAGAATGCAACGACTGACGTCGCACATTCTCCAGCTCGCTGCACATTCTTGCTAGCTCTTGCCGAACTAATCCAAAGGAGGATCTTTCCCACTCCTGCATCACCTTCAACACATGGCCAATATTCGCGGCAAATTGGTTTAGACATGCCGGGGTATCGTGAGCACCCCAAGCCGACTCCACCATCTGCACATATGAGGAGTCCCACCTCCACATATTCTCATAGCGGAACGAACGCTTTCCCCGTTTCTTCTCTGTACCACATGTGAGCACTCTAGAATCAAACAACAATGATCTAACTCGGTCGTTTGCACATGCCAGCGTTAGCTAAACCCCCTATCCAACTAGACCTTCACATTGCGCCCCCTCCGGCTGTCGGTTGTCCCAAGTGTAGGGGAGGCCAATATAGCCCAGATATGTGAAGCCACAGATAGACACCGCATCATGGAACCCATCCATCTACCTCTCCGGCCTCTCCTGTCCCCCTATCTGTTCACTTGCTACCAGGCACTCGTTAAAATCACCGGCGCACAACCATGGCAGTGTGCTCCGGGATTTCAGTAATTTTAGTAGCTCCCAGCTCTTGTACCTATGTTCCTGCCTTGACTCCCCGTAGAAACCAGTAAATCTCCAAGGCATCGATGTGTTTGTTGCCAATTGAACTATCACATTGATGTGGAGTTTATCATAGCTCTCAGGCTTGACTACAACCTCTCGGCTCCAAAGAAGGGCCAACCCTCCCCCTCCGCCGAGACTGCCAACACCAACACCTCCCTCCATACCGAGAGATCTCACCAAACCATCCACCCTACCATCAAAGTAGCATGTTTTTGATAGAAAGACCACCCATGGGTGAGGTAGATCACACAAGCTATGAAGTTCTTGAACTGCCTCGGGCCACCCAAGTCCCCGGCAGTTCAAACATAGGATTTTCATTGTGCCCGGCGGGGGCTGTCGCTCATAGCCACCGCAGATCGTGCATTTTGGGTACAACCTCTCCTTTGCTTCATAAGTGTCTCGATCATACTCCCATCACTAGTATTGTCCGCACTCACATCCAGTTGGCTCACTCGGGAGTTCACTAGGCCAACTGGAACAATGGCGTTCAACCCCTCCAGTGGGACATTGAGATCCGGTGTTTGTGTTCCCGGGTTTATCCCCTTCGACTTCCTCTTCCTTGGCTTCTGTTGGCTGGGTTCAACAAGTTGCCTGCTAGCCCCAGAACCAGCTTTCACCTTCTCTTTATCAGCTCCCTCTGACTACTTAAGTGGGGATTGCACTTCTTGCTCTTCCTGGTCTTCTTCCGTCTCCTCAAAGCCAGATGAGTAGCATGATCCTCATCGCCCAAAGATGATCGGCCATCCCCAAACCTGTTGTGCCTTTCCCTGGGAGGCCTAGACGCCGAGGAAGAGCTACTGCCATAGGACTCGATTGCAGCACCAGCGAAGGACTGCACGCGCCTCCTTCTCTCCTCTTGTGCTCGGAGCTGAACATCATACGACAGCTTGCCGTGCGCATCACGGGCAGCTGGATGCGAGCACTCCACCTCCGAGTGTCCGATCACTCCGCATCCAAAGCAATAATATGGAAGTTTTTCATACTGAGCCTGGAACCAACGCGGGTCTTCCGTCTTACTCATGCGCAAAAGTACCCCACGCCGCACCGGCTTGTCAATGTCAATGGCAACACGAGCACGCAGGAAAGCCCCACTAGCCTTGCCATCTGCATCCACGTCCAACTTCACCACTCACCCAATTAGACTCATAGCACATAATCCTCTAGTTTGGTTCATCCAACCGAGTGGCAAATTCAAAATGCGCACCCAAATTTCCATCCCGTCGGAGACAATATCCGATGCGCTGAGTTTCTCATCGTAGGGTTGTAGAATCATTGCATACCTCCCCACCATCCATGGTGTTCCACCTAGCACCCACTCCATGTCGATGCTACAGCCAAACTCCGCCACGAATAGATTATCGCCTTTCTCTCTGATCACCCGGAGTTTGAGTCCAAGCAGGTTTCCCCACGCGGGCTTCATCGCCGATTGCACAGTGTTCACATGGACCGATGTCGGCGAGAGTACCTTCCCGACGATCACCCACTCCACTGGCGTCGGCTCCTCCAGTTCTTCATCATCAATGAAATCCGCCACGGCCTCTTCTTCCGATGTCAAGTTAAGCCGCCACAGAAGGTCCGTCACGTTAGGGTTAGGGACATCATCCCCTCCACCCAAACTGCCACCTCGCTCTGCCGCCATACGAACGGAGTTGAGGGCAAAATTGGTGGACCTGCACGTAGATCAGCGCAGCCACAAACACTTTCCCAACCTAGGGTTCCTAAGCGGCAGACCTAGGGGAATATGTGGTCGACGGCGCCGAAACGGCTAACCGTCGATTTGCGGTGTCCGGCACCTGTGGCTGGAGCAGCCGTCGGCGCAGCAGATCAAGATCACCGGCGTTGGTAATCTAGATCGAGGTCGGGGCGGTGTCGCACTCACGCCCCCCTCCAGTCTCCTTGCTCCTCATACTATGCTGTTGTGCCTGATGCAAACTGTGGCCCCTATCTCTGGTTGCGTGTACATACAAACATGCCCAAAGCTTGCAACGCGTACATACGACTGCAGCCAAACGAGAAAGAGAATGCTCATGCGCGTGCGTCGTCTACTCGTGTGTCTCATGGTTGCTTTCATTGATGACCTACTACACGCGAGCACCCGCTACCTGCTGCTTTATTATGTGTCACCGGATGCGTCCGTCAATGCCCGCCATCGGTTTCGGGAGATTGCGTGACAGGCGGCAAAGTTGCACGTCGCCACTCGCCACCTTTGCTTCCCGAGCTGCCATGCGTCCACATGCTGCACATTTGGCAGGCATCATCCTACATGGACTCTTCCATAATCTAAAAAATAACCATATATCCTACTCCTACATGGATACACAAGATTCCTTTCTTCTTTTTCACAACTTTGTTACACGCTTATATACAGTAGGAAGTACTACTACTACTACTGTAGAAGCTCAAATTTTGCAGAGAGAAGAAGGGACAGAGCATCCATAGTAGGATAAGTACTGTACCATCTTTAATCCGCTCTAAATTGGGCAAAATAATTAATGGGGCTTTGGTCCAGTCTCACCACTACTAGTAGTAATCACTGGTCCCAGTTCTATGTTCCTTAGGAGTCCAGTCCGGGCACAGGCAACAACAAACAAGCAACACCAGCTTTTTGTAGCGGAGATTGCGCAATTTTGCTCAGCGCGCTGTTCGTCCTGGCCGTTACTTATTTTGCCCCATTTAGAGCGTTGACATGGACACTTGATGTATAGTTTTTTTATGGAACACTTAATGTATAGTTAAGCCGTTCCAATACTAACGTGCAATGCAGATTAATTGCAGGAAAGGGCATCGCACGGCCTATTGTACTCACTCCGTCCGAAAAAAAAAGCAACTACCGGTTGCGTGCTGGTAAAAGTAGTTCACATTTGACTAAATTTTCAGGAAGTACTATTGTCGGGTATCAGTATCAGGGATACCCGGAAGATGGAAGCTAATGGCCGGAAACGCTAACTCCCTCGGATGGTCAAGAACATATCTTGGTCTCGCCCGGCTCCGAGGGCACGGGCTCCGTCTCGCCCGACCTCAAGGATACGGGATCCAGGTCACCCGACCCTAAGGGCGCGGAATTAGTCTCGCCCGACCCCTCGGCCGAGAGCTCCGCCTTGCCCGATCCCGAGAGCGCGGGCTCCGTCTCGTCCGACCCCGACGGCGCGGGCTTCGCCTCGTCCGACCCCTGAAGGCGCGGGCTCTCCCTCGCCCGACGGAGGTCCGTACTGCCCCCAACCACTACGGGTCTGAAAGTACGAGTCCGGGGTCAAACTTCTAACGCCAGAAGGGGAGCAGACGCGTCTTGACGTGACCTGCGGCCATGACGGGCCACGTATGAGGACGCACATCACCAATAGCATCGGGCGTGCCGGCGTTGTACTACCTACTCCCTGTACGGCCTTAGGCAGAGATGTCAACGAGCCATACCGTCCGCTGGGACTGGATGGAGCGCCATGACCGATTGACGACACCCACGTACGACGTCAGTGACGAACAGGGCCGCGACGTGGAGCCGTCCCCGTCGTCATCTATAGGGCCGGCGAGACCCGCGTAAAGGAGATGGAAGACGTTGCAATCTCGGAAGCCTTCCTCTCCTCGTCTCTTTCTCTCTCTTTCTCCGATGTAACCTGCATCTTCCCCTTCATTTATAAAAGGGGAAGCAGGGCACCCCACGGAGGGGGCATTCCAAGACACATCTAACACGTCTGAGCGGCGGAAGGCTTAGGTGCTCGGCCATAGACAGAGAGCTCAACCGGACTCACTCTTTCCATCAGAGACTTGGGACCTTCTTCCTCTCTCGCATGTTTATAACCCCTACTACAAACCAAGTGCCGGTAACACGAGTAGCAGCAGACTCGATGTAGGGACGTTCCGCCCGAACCAGTATAAATCCTTGTGTCCTCAGAGCACAGTTGTCCAGGTCAGACACGCAAACTAGAAATTTACTAGCCGGTGATTCGAAACACCGACAACTATTCACATTTATAGCTCTGAAATGTTTTATTATAAAATTTCATTTTATAATTAATCTAATGATATTTATTTGATATCATAAATACTAATGCATTTTTATATATAATTGATCGAACTTAAGATACTAAACCATGACACTGTACTAGAATTGTATTCCTTTGGACAGAGGAAGTACTTCATCAGCGCGGCATGCCGCATGCAGGGGACGTTCTACCAATTGAATACTCGACTGTAGCCAGCCAGAAATCCGAAGTGGTTGCTTGCCCTCCAAAGCAACAGAAACTAGCTAGCATGCAGCGCCATCTAATCTCTTCCGCTTTTCCTTCTCCTACAGTCCAACTGTCCAAGGACATCCACAGCAGCCTGATAGGCTGTAATTTTTGGTCTGAAGCCGCAGGTGCATGCTGTTATACAAACAGTACAAATCTGTTTACTGTTTGCAGCCACAGCTGCAGCTGCAGTTGCAAAAATCTAAAACGAGCACGACCATGCGCATGTCTTTGCATCGCTCCTCATCTTCTCCTAATCGACTTTAGTACAAGGTAGTAAACTAGTAACACGGCCCGCACAAGATATCTAGGAGTTTTTAATATTAAAACATTTGGGTTTTTTATTAGGCATCTGCTCCTGTACTCCTCCCCAAAGATTTGCACGAATTTTTAAGCAGCCAATTAAGGTAATTAATTTTTTTGCTAATAATTTTCTATCTGGGCCACGCTTGGACCTAGCCTGTTCGTCCAGCCCTGAGTCCAGCCCGTCCCAAAGTAAAGTCATCGTCACGGAAGGAAACGTCTTCATCCATTCATTTGTCGAGGGAGGCGTACCGGAGCAGGTGACTCTCCTTGGGTCCTTATTGCACCAGTGCATCTGCACATACTCCATATTCATCAGTTTTTTTTTTGGTTTAAAGCTATTTTCGTTTTTCTCTCATTTTTCTTTTCTCTTACTCCTAATATCGTGGTTGCGCAATTTTTACTAAGGGCAAGTCAAGATAGCGTTCCGTTTCCTTTTAGTCAACTTCATTCCTCACTAAACAGTAAATACTGTTCAAGTCTCTCACAAATCGTTTTGTCCCCTAGCACTTTTTTTTTGTTTTTAAACGTTTGGTAGTCTTGTACCCTCTACGTGGATTGTAGTTGCCTTTTTTTCCCTCTAAATCATTGTCGGATTAATCACAATGTTTTCATGTCAACTGGAGCCACTGCTGGCTCAAGCACCCGATCGCTAACCCATCATTATATCCATCGGCACCCCAAGTCTTCTAAAACAAACTTTTTTCCTTGAAAGGGCGGCAAAAGTTTTACCATAATTATTATTAGAAGAATAAAAATAAAAACAAGCGTCGGTCCAGTTTTTTTTGTGAAAATTGGGCAAAAAACCATCTCAAACAAACTTTTGAACCATCACCAGCACAAGTAAGTTGCTGATCTTAGACCTGCTAACCATGCCACTCTATTGCTGCACTTGTTTATTTCCTCTTTGTCGTCGGCTTCATCAAACAATGATATACTTTTCATGATTTCGTCATAATCTCAACTGTCGATACATGTTCCTTTCCTAGGTCGCTGCCATAAAAGCCATCAAACTTGAGCCATGATCTTTGGAATTGACATGTTATGTTTAGTTGTTTCCTTTTTGTTGACATCGATAGTGATTCCAAAATACCACGGCAAAAAAAAAACATGAGGAAAAAATGACTTGGTGAGCTTAGGGCTATGACGAGAAGATAGATTAAGACAACAAGGTCACGGCAAGGAAAGGAGAAACATGAAGATCACAACTATTGACGTAAATATTGGTCACACACCACAAGTGCTAGATCACATGTGTCGCAAATGGACCGAGGCAGCACGACTCTGCTGAAACCGGCCTAGCCGATTTTCTTGGGTTGAGCCCGAGAATGCCCTAGGGCAGCGAGAATCACACTTATGTGGTGAAGAACAACAAAGTTTACAAGCAAACCACCAAAGGTAACCAATTCATGCTTACCTGATGAAAAACGACTAGTTTTCATGAAAACTAGCAAAGGAACCATCAAAGCTCTCGCCTGGGAGGGACCCCGTCGGGGCAAGGACGCCGTCGGGTTGCCCTAGATCGGCTAACAAGCCTAGGGCACTATCCTTGGTTGTGGGGTAAAACGATGAACAACAACATGGAGGTTGGAAGAGAATAGAGCAAAAAAAGTAAAATAAATTGTATTTGGTTCGATTGTGTGGGTTGGGCACCTCAATCGGTCCTGCCATTAATATTTATAAGAAGTGGGTGATTTTATCCCATAAGGGGTCGGAAAAACCTTGTAAAATGTGTCAAAATATAGCTAAAATATGATCTAGTCCATCAAAACCAGCCTAGCTAGTTCCAAAACCAGGCGTAGGTGGTTCTTGCAGGTCAAAGGCGGAGACAGCCATCCAAAAATCATATTAATTTATTCAGACTCCAAACTAGACGATCTATGTATATTTTTCGATCAGTTCAATGAGAGGAATGCAATGGTCCAATCAATTCTTCCATTTGAGGAAGATGGAAATCTGGTCTGGCCGGTTTTGGCTGGGTCGGCCTCCGAAAAGCTGTTTTCTTTTTCCGGACTTTAAATGAGATGATCAAGTATGCTTTCTGATCGTATCGATGATCAAAACGTGATGGCTGAATCCGTTAGGTACTTTGGACAATTTTGGTTGTCAATGCTAACTTCATAAGTGGTTCCATGACTTTTTATGGGCGTGTCAAGATGATGATGTCTGACATATAGCTGATAGCTCCGAGCACGCGTGTAATCTATTCCACAGACGTTTTTTATTACCATGATAAATATAGTTCTACGTTGATTGATTTCTTTGTTTGTTTCTTTCTATAGCTTTTGATATATACAATATGGAAGGGGCAATAAATAAAAGTACTGCATTTGAAGCACGTTGTATATATATGTACATTCCTAGTAGCAGCGAGGATATTCTAAGCCCAAAGGATTAAAGACAGCTTGATCGGCGATTAGTTTCGCATCATCAGAATCTGGTTTGTGTGATTAGTCCTGATGGGAACACTAATCATGCCCCATTATATTCCGCCTCTTTTTTGTGTGTGTGTGGGTAAGAGGTATAAGTCACATTGCTTTTACCTTAACCATTGGTCCATTATTTGTGCAATTGTGCCGCTTCCCTCAGACCTCAAACCATGCATGCATGGCATTACTGAATTAGCGCGTCCTTGTGTGATTAGTCCTGCTATGCTGTGTACTTCGGTGTTTCTCTGTTGCTGTAAATAAAGCGGAAAAAAAGATGAGAGGAGAGCAGGCGTTCAGCGCATGTGCCGACTGACGACGGGCGATCGAGCGGAGCTTCCACCACGCAACTCTCAACGCACTGGCACTGTGCCCATCACCTCCCTCCTGCCTTTCGCCAGCACCTGCAAGGTGGTGGCAGAATCGGCACTGCTGAACTGCAACTCAACTGCTACCACCAGCACCGGCGGACGTACGGTACGGCACATCGCACATGCATCTGCAGAGCATTTTCAGAGCAACAATTCAGGCCCCGTTCACTCAACTGCTACCACCAGCACCGGCGGACGTAGATGAAAAAAAAACTAATTACACAGTTGATCGAGAAATCGGAACATTAGTCCATAATTAGCATCTGCAAATAGCATTTCCAAAATTTTTGGATCAACAATTCTGAACTGAACTCTGAAGATGAGCATTCTGGCTGCCTCACACTACTCGATCATACAAATGCATTGAGGCTTTGGGCTTCCACCTTAATTATCCAGACTAGGTAGCGTGCTCGTGCGTTGCTACGAAATAGCTAATATTTTATACTAAAAACACACGGATCGCACGATAAGATAAATGAATTTAACATAGTCACGGAGTGCGCGGCGTCGCGGGCTCACAAATTCTACTTTATAGACATTTTCGTGATGCGGCTAAGATAATGTTTTATATTGGCAGGAAGAAATCTCCAATATCAATTTCTTTCGTGCTCACAAACTAATGACCCTGGTGCAACAATGGAAAATACAAAGAAGCTATCCTCGTGAATGCGCGGAACCAACGCCACTACATATACGTAGGCCTTCACCTTCCCAAGTATGTCTTTCTCCATCAACATTTTCCTCATCGCCTCTTACTTTGTTCTAAAGACCCATGTGACGAGATCTAGGCGGTCCTGTGGTGTCTGGCCTGGATAAAGTTCATTCTTGATCTCATCCCAGTTAGGGTTGCACATCATTGTGAGGAAGATATCAGGTTTACCATACTTTCGCACAAGAGCCATACAGTTAGATCCGTTTCAAATAAACTGAAAAATCATCGGATTCACTAATGCCTAATAATCAAAGCTGTCACTGTAGTTCCTGCAGATCGATTTTTATTCACTAAATCAAACCAAAAGCTTTACACCTACTAATTTCCGCCTCTACAAATCCTGAGAGAGCAGCATTACACCTACTAATTCCCCCCCCCACTATCCAGATCTGAGATTGAGAGAGAGCAGCAGTACCTCGCGTCCACAGGAAGGGCTCCAACAACATGCATCCGTGAAACCCAAGATGCGCCGGCGTCGTGGAGGCAGCTTCGCCCTGCTTGCTGGAGTGGATGTTGCAGGCTACCGGCGTCGCGGACTCGCAGAGAAGGTGGCCAACGACGTGGACTCACGTAGAGGCGGCCGGTGGCGCGGACGCGCGGGAGGCGGCCTGCGGTGCGGAGACGTAGGTGGCGGCGGCGGGGCGGGCAGCCTGGCGGCGGGGCGGACGTCTGGGCCCGAGCAGCTGGCGGAGACGAGGCACTGCGACCGGCGCGGCAACGGGTGTTCGGCGGTGTTTGAGCAAGGGCAGGGCAAGGTACCGGTGCAGGCGCGAGGGTGCGGCGGGTGGGCTATCGTAGGAAGGCAGGCGCGGGTGAAGATGATTGCGCATCGTGGGCGAGCGGCAGGCTACGGTGATTCCTTTTTATCCGGGACTACGGTGATTGCGCGGTGATTGTGAAAGTTTCACGGTCCCACCTGGCGGCGCGGAAAGTTTCACGGGATGGCGTCAGGATCGCAAGGGAGGCAGACGGACGAACCAAAACCAATGTCGCACCAAAAGATGTCCACGTTTTATTCTTTTTAGTTGTAGGAGATTAACGTAGAGCTTGCTAGCTGTAAGGTGTGTGCGCCCACCGTACCACTTTGGCCTTAAGCCCTTGGCACACCTTGCTTGGTGAAGAGATGATTGATGGTGAAGAGGTCAGCCAATCAGGCCTTGTTTAGTTTCTCCATCTAAAGTTTACTCCCTATCACATCGAATGTTTGACATATGTATGGAGTAAAAAAATAACTAATTGCACAGTTTACGACTAATTTACGAGACGAATCTTTTAAGCCTAATTCGTCCATGATTTGACAACGTGGTTCTACAGTACCACATGCGCTAATGATGGCTTAATTATGCTTAATAAATTCGTCTCGCGGATTACTGACAGATCCTGTAATTTGTTTTTTTTATTAATATCCGAATACCCCATATGACACACGATGTGACACCCAAAACTTTTCGCTCGGGATTTAAATAAGGCCTCAATCACTCTGTTCCGTCGTCTGATGTCTGATCTGATCTCATCTCATGCGGGGAGGGATCACTGATCAGAAGCGCAGAGACGAGTCGTAGTTGGACCAGGCCGAGGCCAGCCTACCAGAGAAAAGCGACCGGTGAATCCATACTCCGTAGACTGCAATGCGATTGCAGCATTACAGTTGCGATGCAACCCTGGCAACGAAGCAGTCGGCACGTGATGAGCGAGCAAGAGCGACTAGCGAGGCATGCATGGTTACCCATCAACTGTCATGTGCAGTGCAGTGCCGGTGCAGGCATGTACCACTGACATGCATCTCCATCTCCATCTCCATCCCCATCCTGGCATATACAGTCATCTTCATCTGAAAAGAAAACGAAGTGGATGCATCATGGATGGGCAACGTACCGTCGATGAGCTTGACGCGCGCCGTGTGGACCGAGAGTGTATGTGTATGTACAATGTGGTTGGAGCTAGGCATCAATAATCAATTCCTCATTTACACTATGATCTAGAGCTAAAAAAAAATAGGGTCAATATCACTGTCTTCGATCTAATTCTCACCAGAATCATTGCAGAATCACTTCCTACCTACTCCCCACTAGAATCATTTCATCTGTATTAGAATTAGAGCACTGTCAACTCAGTTAGTAACCACGAGACACTACAGTTTTTATACTTGCCATAGATATCATGTGTAGACAATAATAGACATAGAAGCCATATTTTTAATGGATAGTTTCCTCAAAATAAAATTTTGTCCAATCGCTTATCTTCTCTCTGACCCTGTTTGTTTGAGCTTTACCATTTTTAGACTACTACCTTTTGGACTTTTCAAAAGCCAAAAGGCCAAAAGCTCGTTATAGCAAGCTTCTGACTTTTGGCTTCCAGAAAATTTTTTGCTTTTGGCTTTTGAAAGGTCCAAAAGCTCTTAGAAAACCCAAACAAACAAGCCTAAATCATCTACCAATCACATCTCTCTAATATCTTGGTTCCTTTCTTGTCTAAGAAAATCATTTGCTCTTTTCCCTTTTTTAATCCCAATACCATGTCTCACCATTTTATTTAGTTAACTCTCTAATTAATAAGGGACTTGTTAAAATTCAGGTGCCTGAATTTTAGTTTTTTTCGGGCGACGATTATTGCATATGTTTTATACTAAAATTACATATTCTGTTCACAGCAATTTCTGTAAGCGCAATCTGCAATTTTCGATACCGAGAATAAAAACCTCCGTTAGACAAAACCACAAACTCGACAAAATCTGATTTGTATTGGCACAGAGACAATTAACAATTTGCAATTATTTCTATAGGAAGACATAGACAAAAGTTTAATATGTTATAACACAATGACAAATAACAAATCACAAAAATAACAATTTACTTGTACTATTTGGTGGGACTGGTACAAGAGTTTTACCTGAAATTATCTTAAAATTTAGGCACCTGAAATATAGGATAAGTGAATTAATAAATATATATAGAACATACTAATTTTTGGTTGAGACTGCCGTTAAAGAGTCAGAGCAAAGAATCCGGAGCATGTATATGCATCGAGGGGCCGCCCGGCCCGTACGGGCGGTTGAGTACTTGAGTTAACGTGCTGTTGCTCTTTGCCTGTTTTGTTTTTGGCGATGAATCAATCAAAAATCAAAAAACAATCATGCCGCATGCAAGGCCCAGCAGTACTGACCGAAGGTATGGCGTGCCGACCGGCTGGCTGCTTTCCAGGATGCCGGCCAAATTAAATAGAAGACACGCATCAAGAGTTTATTCTCTATATGCTGCTGGCCCATGCATGCATTGCTCAAGTACTGTATGTTAACCTTTGTAATGAGATAATTTATTTGTATCCTAGTTAAGTTTTGGATTGTAATAGTAGTACATACGATAGCTAGTACTAGATTTTTTTTTGAGATTTTACTATCGAGGGAACGAAGTTGGACAAACGTGTACGTACCATGTGCATAGAGAAGATTTTCAGCTGATTGAAGACTAACTACGAGTCTGCCCTTAGCTTTATTTTAAGTCGAAAGTAATCATGTCCATGATCCTTGTGAAATCTCACACCACTTGGAAACTCGAATTGTTTCATGGGTAATGAATTTTTTCCGTGTGTTCTTTTCGGTACACACAGAGAAATTAGTAATTACCGTGTTGATTTAAAAAATCTCAATAGAAAAATACAAAAACTCACAGGAAAATTCATAGATTTTTCTTTGTATGATAATACACACAGGAAAATAGTAATTATTATGTCGGTTTATTATATTACGCACAGAAAAAATAATCAAGCGCAACAGATTTCATGTTGGCGCCCAAGCTTTTGGCCTTGGCGCATTCCAGTGTGTAGCAAACGCATTATAAAAAAAAACAAAAATAATAAACCACGCAGGGCTATTCGAGTATCCAGTAGTGTTAGGATCGTCTTCCATGTGGTGTGCAATCATATATGTAAGCCCTCTTTGGCACGGCTCATCCAAAACGGCTTTACCGGTGAAATCAAAGCCGGTGAAGCCAGAAAAACTAGCTTTTCTTGGCTTTTAGTTCATTTTAACCCCGGCTTATAAAACGACCTCACGCTACAGTGTCTCGATTTGCGCAAAATAGATGAAGCCGAAATCGTCGTAAGCCGTGACAAAGAGGCCCGTAGTAGCACTTGTGCGCTGCAGCACCCCGTAGGTTATTATTTTATTATCAAAATTTAGAATCACGCATTGATCTGTGTATCTCTACAGAAAGAGGAATGAAAGACCTACGGTGAAATGGGGAATATCGATCAAATGTTAGAGAGATTACAGCTAGTGAGTGAGATACTTACATTCTTGAATCTTGGGTAGCATCAAATTAGATTATAGGTTGACAAATTTGAGGAGGCAAAGATAGAAAAATGAGAGTCGCGGCGAACGGGCGTCGCCCGCCTCTGCCACCGGAGAGTCTACCGCCGGTCACCCACCACATCTAGGCCTGGACGTAATAGCCCACCAGTCAGTGAGCACGGCGCCAAACGCAATTCACCTATCTCACCTAGAAGCACCACGAGCTGGCCGGGTTTCCCATAAAAGCGCGTCTAATCCGCGCGTCTAGGGTAAAAGCGCGTCTAATCCGCGCTACACTCACCTCCCCATTCACACTTCCTCTATGCCATGGGGGTCAGCACAGAGTCGGGACCACTGGTCACCCGTGCACCACTGTGTGCAGGAAGCCTGGTGTAAGGAAAATAGATCTACGAACTATTTATTTTGAATTTTGATGTTTGATGGTGTAACTAAATTAGACTAATGAATTTATAAGTAATTATTTTGTAGTTTAATAGGATGCAAGATGTGACTTGGACAAAGACGACACGATGATCCGACGATCAACACCATAAGCAAGACCCTACAAACACAAGAGACGACCCAAAAAATCAAGCAAAGTCTAAGCACGAAGATAGAAAACAAGTTGGATGCAAAATCGCGAAGAAACGAGCTTAGCAGAGGTGACCGGACGCGGCCCCTATGAGGACCAGACGCGTCCGATTAGTTAACTCGGCAACAGTAGGCGTCAGTAGCAGCCACCGGACGCTGAGCGAGGCAGTAACCCGACGCACGGACTTTATTGTTCATCATCACGGCAACAACTCAGTGAGGACCGGATGCAGCATCTGTGGAGGACTAGACGCGCAAGGCAGTGGCATCCGATCGAGTCCAGAGAGATTTTAGAGCGGCGAAACGTTGATTGGACGCGTCAGATGGTAAGTGACCGGACTCGCCAGAGAGTCCGATCAATAGTGGACGCCAACGGTCGGCTTCAACGGTCGGGACGACCGGACGCGTCCGATCAGGACGACCTGTGCGTCCGGTCAATGGCAGAAAGCTGGGTTTTGTCCCCAATGGCTACTTTCTCCGTGGGACTTATAAATAAACCTCCCAACCGGCCAATTGAGCAGTGGGGAGCTGATGAAACATATCAAGGGTGTTGATACACTATTTTAGTGATCTCCACTTGCATAGTGCTTAGTGATTCATTAGCTGATTGACGTAGGTGCTTTGCGAAGTGCTTAGGTTAATTAGACCACCGCTTATGCACTTACTCTAAGTTTAGGCCTAGTATTCAGTGAGGTTTGCACACCTCTTATCACTCGGTGCTTGCACGCACCATTGTTGTACATCGGAGGGGCTTGTAGTCTTGTGAGATCACACCAACCGCGTTTGTGGTGTGGCCGTCACCGTGTACCGAAGGGAATAAGGTCCGCGGCTGTTCGTCCGGAAGCTTGATAGTGAAGACGGCGGGGAGCGGTCCGGGAGAGGCTTGCCGGAAGGCACACCGGAGATCCACTTGTGCGTGGGGAAGGCCCGGGGCTATCCATGGAGTTACCCGGCCGGAAGCTTGGCCCTTGCGATGGATTCCTTGCGAGGAACTCCAACGATGACTAGGGGGAAGCTTAAGCGCTTCTCGATACCTCGGTAAAAATACCGGAGTCGTCGACGGGAGTTTGCATCTCTACCTCATCTTTACCTTCCGCATTTCCATTGCTACCTTGGTTGACTGCTTTACTTTCCTAGTTTAGTTGATAGGATTGGAACCTAGGTTGCATAACTCTTTTGCGGTAGACATAGCAACACACCTAACAAAAACATAGTTGCACATCTAGATAGATTACTTTCTTGCATATGTTTTGACTAGGTGGAATTAGAGGCCATAGTTAGAAATAGATTTTTAAGTTGCCTAATTCACCCCCCCCCCTCTTAGGCGTCACGATCCCTTACACCTGGGACAGGACACCACGTGACATGGGCTCGAATTTCCCTGATGGGCCTATGGAACCAGCCCGGTAGCCAAACCTATAAAACTCTCTCCCCCTCATTTTCTCGCGTCTAGGGTTGGGCAGCATTCGAACCTACACATCGTACCTTTCAGATACGCAAACTACACTCCTTGTGGCGGTTTCGGGGGTGATGGCGGCAGGGCGGAGCGATGGGGGCACCTTTCGCCTAGCAGTTGGCGATGGCTTTTGGGCGGGGCGAGGGCATTAGTGGAGGGGGGGTCGAGACGATAAGAGTTGGGTGGTGCGGCGAAGCGGCTCCGCCGCCGGCCGCCAGTGGTGGAAGTGTGAGGGAGAGGACGTCGGCGAAGGGTGCATGAGGAAGAGGACTACATGATGCAGGCCGCCAGTGGTGGAAGCGGGAGAGAAAGGGCGTCGGCGAAGGGGTGCATGAGGAAGAGGACTGCGTGACGCAAAGAGGAAGAAGGGTGTGCGTTAACACCGTGCGTTAACAGGGTGCGGTGGTTTGGCGGGATCGATTCGGTTTTAGTTGTAGTCTAATTGTTCGATTCGATTCGGTTTGTATGCTTATGAATCCTTTCTCATCTACAGAGTGAAACGCCACATCTCTAGATGCTCCACAACTAGAAAAGTCCATAAAGCATGTCATTGAATTCGTCAAGAATCTCAAGGCACCACTGGTACATCCCATGAGGTATTTTCCTCAGTGGTGTCGCGGTGGAGTGGTCCCCAGCTCCCCTATGATTAGGGGAGGATGGGGCTGAGGAGCCGAGTGTAACATCGAGGAGGTGGAGGCTTTTTAATGCTGGGTCTATTCACGAGGTACTTTCCTCACTTTTCTCTCTCAATTTTGATTTCCGTTGTTTCTAACCCAATTTTGATTTTGATTTTTGTGGGTTAGTCTAAGAGATATAAATGGTAATGCTTCTCCTTCTTTGTATATTAGCCCACTTCCACGATAGCTGACACTCTGACAAAATGGTATGTGATGGTTCTCCTTTTGTATCTGAGATGATCTAATTTACAACTTATTTATATTTTAATAATTGAATATTGGCTTCAATCAATATATGAGTGTTGCTGAATTAATCAATCACCATACCAATGCTAATTCAACGATGTCCCCAGGATTTTGTGCATTCTTGCTGCGACTAACAATCCTTTTAATTAATTGTCTGCATACTACTTTTGTGTTTACCTAATTCAATGCATTCATACATGAGTAAGACACATGAGTTCTTTTCCCATTTTTCATATCTAATTATTCTGTGATCAACAAGGTCTGGTCTTACACTAGCGGTTTCAATCACTCAGCTGCGGATACAGACTCTGGATTGGAAAACTGGAAAACTAGAGATTGGAAAAACCTAAGGCTGGAGAGTGAGGGGCAGCCTCCTATTTTATTTATAGGCCTATTACATATTTCCAACAAGCCCTTAGATATTTAGGCTGAACCACTTAACCCTTGGAGCATAATGGTCCATCTTGAGATAGAAGCATCCGACGACCACGAGCTCTTCATGACTTTGCTTCGTGTTGACGCAAGCTTTGCGATGATGCCACATGTTGCCTCCAGTTGCCACTAGAACTCCAATCGGGTTTTGAGGCCCAAACCCGAAAATTGTTCGTCGGTGGTTTTGAGACGGCCCAAATCACCAAACTGCCTGTAGAAGCATATCCTCTACGCCTCCTCCATTATCTTGACACATGTCACCATCACCCTTGACTGCCCTATCACCAAGTCCACTGCGCTTGACTTGGTCCACACAGTCTACTCCTCTGTATATCATCTTGCTTGTTGATGTCTCGAAGTGCCAGCCACCATGGTTAGTCTTCTGGCCATCTTGGTTTCTCGGTCCAAGTCTCACGTTCGTCCTTCGCCGCTCCCAATCCATCGGCATGGCCCGTCTATACTCACCATGCCCATCGACCATCTCCGTGCTCGACACCTGCACACCAACATAGGCAAGAGACATGTTACACACACATTCATGCCTGTCTAGTCTCAAACTCAATCGAAACCCTGATTATCTCCTACAACCACTCATCACAAACCCAATCCACAAGGGCACATATCAACCTTGTGTTCCCACTGTTCACATCGATGGCTCATTGGACTGGCTTGACTAGATAAATCAACGCAGTGTGGCACTATCACCCTGATTCCGCTCGTGATCGCATAACAGACCGATATTTTGGACACACACCTTATTAGTGAGAAAAGCATGGCCTTATACCATATTATCATGAGCAACACTAAGTTCTTCATGATTCAATTTTAGCTCCTCATTTGAACAAGTAACAACATAAAGTAGATGCTTTTGTTGTTTACATACATTCTTTAGAAATGAGTTTTTATTTTCTAATTTTATTATTTTTGCCATCTCATTTTCTAAGGCTATGTTCATGCTAGAAAGTCTACTAACAAACTCATCATATGAATTAACATGATCAACCTTTGTACCTCTCAAGTAAGGAGCAACGTAACAGAGCTTTTGGTCTGGTCTAACTACTAGGAGCAGGAATTATTGGTCCAAGTTCTATGCTCCTGAGGAGACCACCCGTCCAGTCCAGGCACAGGCAACAAACAAGCAACACCAACTTTTTGTAGCGGAGATTGTGCAATTTCGCTCAGCTCACTGTTCGTCCTGGCCATCAATATCTCTGTAAATACCTTACTAGTGTCAGGTTACCAACCTCTCATCTCTTCCTTTGACAAATACCTTGCGGGAAGTCCCCCGTCTCCTGAGTTATGGCAGACGGATGGCACTTATCAATGTTGTACTTGGTAGTATGTTGATTCACTATATGCTCTCCATGCTCCTCACAGAAACCGGCAGAGAGATTCTCCACAGTAAGCACCGAGCTTTCCTTTGGACTGGCACTAACAAGTGCGCGGGGGGGGTCGGTCGGTCCAATCCTACTGGCGGTCTTGGAGTAAGCAAAACTGAGGATCAGAACCATTGTCTACTTATGAAATTTGTCCACAAACTCCTTTCTACCGGCAACTACCCTTGGAAGTCCTAGCACCTTAGGTGCTGTTTGGTTCAAATTTTGGAATGGTAACGTCAACGTAATCAATTAACATTGCAATCTGTTACAGTGCAATACTTTACGCTTTTTGTTTGGATTCAGGCGGGAACTGCCTCACGCGTGTGCAAACTGCAGGACGCAACTGATAGCGTTAGCAAGTGGGCGGTATCACCGTTGTGAAGGCCGGGAGCCGATACCGTGTCAATCGTTTACGCGTCGACTGAATCAAACAAAAAATAATGTAATTGAGTGCCGCTGTTAACGGATCACGGAGTAAAATGTCGGAACCAAACACGCTGTTAGATCCTCTCGGCCGGAGAATGATGAATGGCCAACGGACTCGTTCCTCGGCCGAATCATCCAAGAAGAGCTCCCCTGCTTCCGGTCCCTTACCAAAGTCCAGCTGGGCGACGGTAGGGCAACTATACCTCCTTCTGGTTTGATTGTTGGCTCTTGTGTGAACCCTTGGACAAGACATTTCTAGCTCTTTTCTCTGACTGTACCAGCCCCGAATTTGTGTCTGTGCAGCTCTGTCAGTAGAAATTAGAACAATCTTTCAACCTCGTCTCACTACGCACCCAAGAGCTTTTCCAATTAGGTGAGTTCCTTACCAACGTCCAACTCACTGCTGCGGCAGATTCTCATGTCATGAACCTTCCTTCGTCACCTGTGTTCATGAGCAGAACTGCTTATGCACTTCTTCATGCTGATGAAGTGCCTGACCTAGGAGCGGCGAAAATTTGGGGCTGCAAACGTCCTGGGAAGGTTAAATTCTTTGGTTGGCTCTTATACCACGATAGAATGAACCTCGTTTAAATCTCTTCCACCAGAATATTGGCCCGCTCAAGGACGTTTTCTGCAGAAGATGTCCTAAGAAACTGGAGTCGGGGAATCACATCTTTGTCACCTGCAGCCGCGCCCGTGAAGCCTAGAGATGAACATACGCTTGTCACCTATGGCCCTGTTCGCTTATCTTATAATCCATATTTTTCAGCTTGTTATTTCAGTCGGAATAGTATTTTTCTCTCACAATAAATCAGCCGGAACAGTATTTCGGTTTGTTTTTTCAGCGAAGCAAACGGAGCCACTGTCGGATTGATTTTTAATGACAAGAATGGTACTCCCCAAGATGTGCCTCGAGCTACAGTGTGCGATATGGATTCCTAGTCTTGCATATACAAGAATAGAAAGACTGATCTTATGGCGTGGAAAAGTTACATTGTTCTCTGCTGTAACTATCTGAGTTGATTCTCTCGCCCTCCCCCTGTACACCCGAACGCCCCCCCTTCAGTCGGAACAGTGTTTTTCTCTCACAACAAATCAGCTGGAACAGTATTTCAGCTTGTTTTTTCAGCGAAGCAAACGGAGCCACTGTCGGATTGATTTTTAATGACAAGAATGGTACTCCCCAAGATGTGCCTCGAGCTACGGTGTGCGATATGGATTCCTAGTCTTGCAGATACAAGAATAGAAAGACTGATCTTATGGCTTGGAAAAGTTACATTGTTCTCTGCTGTAACTATCTGAGTTGATTCTCTCGCCCTCCCCCTATACAACACCACCACCACCCCCCGGTATGCTGTCAGCTCATTTCGTTCAATGAAATACATCCCCGAATTGATCGGGAAAAGCGCTCGCAAAAAGAAAGAAAGAAAGAATTGATCGGAAAAAATCGCCTTGTTCGCTTGAGTTTATTCAGAACTACTTTTCAGCCATGGAACAATGTTTTTCTCTCATGATATTTCAGCATAATCACCAGCATAAGCCAAGTTTCGCATCAGCAAACAGGGTAATTATATCTCCGCGGACATGAACACTTGATGTATAGTTAAGCCGTTCCAGCACTAACGTGCAATTGCAGATTAATTGCAGGAGGATTGAACAGCACGGCATGCCGCATTGATGGACGTTCTACCAATTGAATACTCGAATTGTAGCCAGCAAGAAATCCCAAGTGGTTGCTTGCCCTCCAAAACAACAGAAACTAGCATGCATCAGCGCCATCCATCTCTCGCGCTTTTCCTTCTCCACCGGTCCAAGGCATTGAAAGAATCGCATGCATCCACATCAACTTTTCTTCTATGCGCATGCCTTCAATTCCTCCTCATCTTCTCCTTATCAACATTTGCACAAGTAGTAACGACGACTACTAATAACATGGCCCGCACAAGTAGTATGAGTAGCTGGGTTTTTTAATATTAACATGAGTTTGGGTTTTTTCCGTTTCCTTATAACTGCCCTCTCTCCTTACGCCCTTATTGCACCCGAGTTAATTCTTTGGTTGAAAGCCATTTTTCCTCTTGTTTTTTTTTTACTTCTATCTCGTGGTTATATATGTAATCTCCGTCAAGGCCAAGTAAAAAAAAAGATAGCATTCAGTTTCTTTTCGGTGGACTCGATTTCCTCGGTAAAACCACAATTTCTCACAAATCATTTTGCTCCTTGGCACTTTCGTTTTAGTGTTTGGTTGGAGGGACAGGGACATCCCAAGTACAATATTCCACCTCGAGATGATGTTTGGATCTGGACAGGCGAAGTCTGAGACGTTCCATCAGGGAATATGTTTCCTATATTCCGTGACTTTCGTCTCTCTTTTTTCTAAGGACAGAGTCATCCTAGCTAGGACACGCGTTCATTCACTCGAGCGTAGGCGAGCAAGCTCTGTTGCCGGCCATGCCACGCGGGCGAGCTCCGCTCCTAGCCCCACATTTCAGGTGGTCGATCCCACCTTTGTTGTCCCTAAACCAAATAGAAAATAGGGACACTCCAGTCCCCTTCAACTAAACACTGAGGCCGCGTTTAGTTCCGGCCAGATTCGGCGCCGCCGGAAACCCAGGGCACTGCAGCGGCACTGCAACGTACTGTAGCATTTCGTTTGTATTTGGTAATAATTGTCCAATCGTTGACTAATTAGGCTCAAAACGTTCGTCTCGCAAAGTACAACCAAACTGTGCAATTAGTTTTTGATTTCGTCAACATTTAGTACTCCATGCATGTACCGCAAGTTTGATGTGACGGGGAATCTTCTTTTTGCATAGTGCCAAATTCAGAAATTTGAAGAACTAAACATGGCCTGAGACCCACTCCACCTTGTCTTCTAACCAAATGCAACCTAAATGTTTGGCCATCTTGTAGCCTCTACGTGGATAAGTCTTGTTTTTCTCTAAATATTATCGGATCCATCACGATGTTATCATGTGAACTGGACCATTGGAGCCACTGCTGGCTCAAGCACCCACTTGCTAGCCTGTCCCCGTGCAATATTCGTCCGTCGGCGCCCCCAAGTCCTATCAAATAAACTTTTAAACCATCACTAATGCCTGTAAGTTGCTGATCTCATGCCTGCTACCCATGCCACTCTACACGCTGCACCCAACCATGTTTGTTTCCCCTCTGTCACCGACTTTTTGTGAAGAAAAAACGGAATGATTCCTTTGCACTGCTCGTGAGCTAGCTTCTTACACATACACGCCAAGCAATTAATGGACCAATTGCTCGTAAGATATCAAAAAATGATAAACTTTTCATGGTTTCGCCATAATCTCGATCGTCGTTACATGTTCTATCATAGGTTAGTGCCTTGAAAGCCATCAGTTGAACCATGATCTTTGGAATTGACATGTTAATTGTTTCCCCTTTGTCGACATCAACAGTGATTCCAAAACACCGTGGCAAAAAAACACATAGGAAAAAAGGACTTGGCGAGCTTAGGGCTATGGCGAGAAGAGAGACTAAAGACGACAAGTGTAGAGCACACCAAAGAAAGGAGCAACGTGGGGATCATAACTTCATAAGTGCTTCGATGAATTTTTATGGGCGTGCCAAGATCGATGATGATCTCTGACATAGCTCTGAGCATCCGTGCAATCTATTTCCACAGACGTTTCTTGTGGCTGGCTTGCTTTTTTATTACCATGGTGAAATATAGTTCTGATGTTGATTGAATTTTTGTTTGTTTCTTTCTATATAGTATAGCTCTTGATATATGTAGACCATTATTACAATAATATGGACGTATAACTGCAGACGGAGTGGATGCATGAGAAGCAGCCATCGTGCCAGTTCGGCTCACACATGTAGTGTTGGCGTACCTACCTTATAATGCTCTGAATTTGCCATGTCTGATGACCTCGTACTTAATACCTGTATGCATACTACAGTCAGTTGGCGCATGTACGTATGTACAAGTTTGTGGTCAGGAGTTTGTTAGGTTCAGTACGATACTACTGTCTAGTAGAGGGGACAATCTATCCTCACATCAATTTGTTTGGGCCTGACAAGCGGCATCATGGACTGTTTATTTGCTCAATGATTAGTTCACTGCCTGTCGCAATCATGTAGGAGTATCTGTTTGCAAGGGGGATCAACAAATGAAAGTAGTGCAATTGAAGCACGTTGTATATGTGCATTCCCAGTAAGGATATTCTAAGCCCAAAAGACAGCTCTTGAAGTGGATATTAGTTTCGCATTATCAGAATCTGGTTTGTCATTAGTCCATTATCAGGATCTGGTTTGTGTCATTAGTCCATTATCAGAATCTGGTTGATTAGTCCTGATGGAAACACTAATCATGCCCCATTATTATTATTTATTTTGAAACGAATCATGCCCCATTATATTGCGCCTCTTTTTTTTTTGTGGAAGAGGAATAAGGCAGTAGGCACATTGCTTTAACCTTAATCATTGGTCCATTATTTGTGTGCCTCTCCTCAAACCATGCATGCATGCCATTACTCAATTAGCGCGCGCTTGTGTGATTAATCCTTCTGTGCTGTGTAGTACTTTGGTGTTCTCTGTTGCTGTAAATAAAGCGGGTAAAAGATGAGATGAGAGGAGAGGAGAGCAGGCGGTACGGTTCACCGCATGTGCCGACTGCCGACGGGCAAGCGAGCGGACCTTACACCACGCAACTCTCAACGCACTGGCACGCCCATCGGGCATCAGGTCATCACCCTTCCTCCCTCTCGCCTTTCGCCAGCACGTGCAAGATGGTGGCAGAACAGAATCGGCACTGCTGCAACTGCAAGCCTGCAACTCAACTGCTACTACCAGTCCACCAGCACCGGGGGACGGCACATGCATGTTCAGAGCATTTGCAGAGCAACAATTCTCAACTCTGAAGATGAGCATTCTGGCTGCCTCACTCTACTCCACAAATGCATTGAGGTTTTGTGCTACCTCTTTATTATCCAGATTAACGCAGAGCTGGCTACCGTACCACTTTGGCCTTAAGCCCTTGGCACCTGCACCTTGCCACCTTGGTGAAGAGATGATTGATGGTGATAAAGGAGAGGATAGCCAATCACTTACTCTGCCGTCTGAGCACTGTTCCGATCTCGTCTCATGCGGGGAGGGATGAGAAGCAGAGACGAGTCGGAGTTGGACCAGGCCGAGGCCAGCCTACCAGAAAAGCGACCGCTGAATGCCTGAATCCGAACATGCAGCAAGGCATGGGTTCAGCAGCTTCTGCACTCTGCAGTGCGCATGCACTGCAGTTGCGATGCAACCCTGGCAACCAAGCAGCTGGTGTATAAGCCGCTTGTGCTGATTTGTACGGCTGATTTATTGGGAGAGAAAAATACTATACCATAACTGATAATAAGCCGGTTTATAATGGCAGCCGAACAGCCTCAGCGAGGCATGCACGCAGGCGCGCAGCAGCAGCAGGCCCCTTTGCCTCCAGCAATCGGCCGGCGCCCAAAGAGCAAAGCAATTGTTGCCTCGGCTTTTCCTTTTGCCCTTGCCCCCACAAAGGAACAAGGAACCACCCATCATTACCGTCGCCACTTTTAATCCCCTCCTTGCCTTGCTCCACAATTCAGTTCTGCACTGCCTGCCATTCATCCCACTTGCAGTCTCGGAGCTCGAGCATGGATCATGGATGGCATTGGCCTAAGATCAAACCCGGCCAGTAGCAACGGACAGTGGCTGGTCCTGACTGATCATGACACTCTAGCTAGGCCAGGGGGCTTGACCAGGAAGCTTCCCATATACTATCGAGTACTCTCTTTTCCTTTTGCATGCAAAAGAGAAAAGAAAACAAACAAAAGATCAGTTCATTATGACAGACCAAAGCGTTTCTTCGTTTAGTATTTTTGTTTTCCTCTCAAAGGATTCAGAGATTCAGTCTCTGTCCATTTCATCTTTAGTCTTTGCACTTTCGTGCTAGCTACTACCAAGGAGTCGGCGTCTACGTACGTAGTATCTTGGAACCTAACATTATCCGTTCTCGTCTTAATGGCACTAGCACAAGGCTGTCTGCTCTTTAGTGCTCGCACGTAGCAGCTTGAACCTGAATGCGCAGCTTCTCCGATGACAGAGGATGAAAAAGGGCATGCTTGGAGGCTTTGGATCATGCAATGATTCAGGCTCATGCAGGCGAATCATCATCCACCCTCTCGTTTCTATCCGCACAGCGTTCTAAGACAGATCGTAATAATCTATAGGTTGGTTAGCGGCCACAAGCAAAAAAGGGTACCTGATGACTGCAGCTTTGAGTTGAGTTTCTGTGTCTGTCTAACCCGGCTTTGTTCCTCAAACCTGTTCACGTACTTAGGCTGAAAGTCTGGCTCTGACTGAATTTGTTTCTTTTCTTGGATGGATGGGAGATTGGGAGGAGGTACCGTTAGTTTTTTCTGTGTTCGTACTTTGTGTCTGTGAAAAGATCAAGAAAAGAGCTCAACCCATGCACGGGATGACAATCAGGTAGTGCGAGTAGTGGGCTAAAAGAAGCCTACCGAACTGGAAGCTATTGGGCCGAATCTACACACGGGCCAAAGGGAATGACCATCAAGCTTTTGGAGAGCCCTTATGGTGCGGCCCATGGGCTTAACGACGTGCCGCTCCAAACTTTTTATTTATGGTTTGATGATGCCATATACTCAAACACGACATAGTCAAGCTAGGGCTCTTTGGTGCGGCTCCCGCAGCGCACAGGGCCAGCGGAGCCACACCAAACGCGCACAGGAGGAGGAGCTGTTTTTGTCAACGATGTGAGGAGTCGGAGCCCTTTTCATCGTACGGAGGTGAAGCCACAAAATTGGGCTCCAGTTTGGGGGCTCTGGCTTTGGCACCAAAGCACACGTGGGCAGAGCCCTCCCAAACGTGCTCGTCATACTCGATAGAAGATTTTGACTACATTCATGGCTAAGATAGGCTAAAGGGTGTTTGGTTTCTACCGGGCCTCTAAAATTCTCGTCACATCGAATATTTAGACACATGTATGGAGTATTAAATATAGACTACTTACGAAACTAATTACACAACTTGCGACTAATTTGCGAGATGAATCTTTTAAGTCTAATTAGCCCATGATTTGACAACGTGGTGCTGCAGTAAACATGTGCTAATGACAGATTAATTAGGCTTAAAAAATCGTTTCGCAAATTAGCCTCTATCTATGTAATTGATTTTGTAATTAATCTATATTTAATGCTCTTTATTACTATCTAAACATTCGATGTGACATGAATTTTAGGAGCGACTAAAGAACCAAACACCCCATAAGATTTGGTGGCGCTCGAGCTTGGGCTCCACGGTAGCTCCGGCAGCGAAGCCACAAAATGACGATGGGCAGAGGAGCGTTTTTGCGCAATTGGAAGAGGAGCCAGAGCCCCCTTTTGTGTATGAAGGTGAAGCCATGATTTACAGCTCCGTCTTCCCACAGACACGTAGCCTTGCCAAACATGGTCTAAGTTCTACCTAACCTAGTGTCTACTCAAAATTTTAAATTGGGGGTGCTCCCACTCCATTTTTTGTAGTATGCGTATAATGAATGAAAATATTTACTTATAAAAAAACTTGCACCCTGTTCGGTTGATGGTTTCTGCGGCTGATAAGCTGGCTGATGTTGTTTTGTTGTGAGAGAAAAATATTGTACCATATCTGATAAGAGTTCTAGCGAAGAGGACGTTGGTTCACTTGCCTCTAAGCAGAGTTGGAGAGCGGATGACAATAATACAAATACTTACTTAAGGAAGGTCCCTAGACATTCTATCTGTTCTAGAAAGAGTATCAAAAACATATTTCATGATGTATCTGATAATACTAATTTTGTGTTATAAATATTGGTTTTTGTTTCTATAGATTCGACAAAACTTTAAAAGATTTGACTTAGAACAGTTGTAAAAGTTGATTTTTTTTTAACCAATGGAACACTGGTTTATATATAATATAATAGAGTTGAAAAGAGTACTTTTGTTGGATCACAGTAGTAGCAAAACTGTGATCCAACGAAAATCGTACCAAAGAGAATCTTATTCTTCGTATGTTTTATCAAAGCGTTGATAGTTTAATAGAACTTATGTTTTGTCAAGGCATTCATAGTTTAACCACTAAAACTAGTAGTTGTATTTTATATGATGAAATGAAGTCGCCGAGAGAAGTCGCCTAAGTAACAATCACTCCCGTCAAGTCGCCGAGAAAAGTCGTCGTTCCTTTTCCTCAGTCCGGGGAACAGACGAATTAAGGAGCATTCCGATCCAACGAAACAAAGCCTTTTCTTCTGCGAACTCAGAATCTTCCTAGACAACAAGTCCCAGTGAAGCTAAGCAGTTCCCGGCTCGTCGGTGGTTGCAGCTTCCGGCGCCCGGCCGGCAGCTACGGCAGCAGGCTCCGGCCATCGGTGGGTCGTCTAGTCTTCTTCAGTTCTTCCTATTTTCGCCGTCGCTGGCCGGCATCCAATCCACCCACGGTAATCTACTAGCTACCCTTCCAAATTACCGCCTTTAATTTGAGAAAAAAGAGGTTTGCAGCGTTTGTCTACCCTGAATACCCCATCCAGGCCTTACAAATTCGATTTCGACATTGTTGGAATGGAGAAATAGAATTAATCTAGGATGGTTCAGATTCTTCAGAAATTGCATTATTGGTTACTGTCAGCATCTTTGAAGGAATGCTCCTCCGTATGTAGGAAAAACGAAAATGTCCATAGGTATATCACGGGAAATTAAGTCCACATTTTCTTGGCTCGCTCGTGTAGGATCGACGCAAACAAATCCCATACCCGGAATGGGAAGCATCACCTGCTCATCTACTTTTCAGCCGGTTTAGGCTTATTTTGGCTTATTCTCTCTCACAGAAACACATTGAATCAGTCGAAATCAATCGAAATACCACCAGCAGAATCAGCCCAGCCCAAACAATGACCCTGACAAAATTCATGTGCTCTCTACTACTATGTTTTTTGGTGAATTCTCTGCTCCTATATTTTAGCCGCCATTGCGCACAAAACAATCTGATGACACTACAACTAGTTTATTTACTTGGACCCATTTTTACAGCCAGTTTGTTTGCATTTGCTTTGTACTATAATTCTTCATGTTTGCATTTTCAGCTAAGGAACAATGGATGGAGGAGCTCTAATAGACATCTGGAAGAAATGGGAGATCCAAGTACTGGTGCTCTTTAGCTTCACACTGCAACTGATCCTCCTGGGCTTCGCAAGGATCCGCCGGCGCAAAGGCTCCGCTCTGCTGACGGTCCACCTCTGGTTGGCCTACCTCATGGCTGACTCCACGGCTATCTACACTCTTGGCCACCTCTCCCTCCGCGCCAGATCAAGCGAGAAGCAGCTCGTCGCGTTCTGGGCGCCCTTGCTGCTCCTGCACCTCGGTGGCCCGGACACCATCACAGCCTACGCCTTCGAGGATAACCAGCTCTGGCTGCGCCATCTGCTGAACCTTGCGGTGCAGGTCATGGGGGCAGCCTATGTCCTGTACCAGTTTGTTGCTAACCAGAGGACCTTGGTCACCCCCTCCCTGCTGATGTTCGTTACTGGCCTTCTCAAGTACGGGGAGAGGACATGGGCGCTGAAACGTGCTAATATAGACAGCATCAGAGGCGCTCTTGATCTGCAGGATGACAGCGACCGGCGCCAGCCGTACGATGGGCGGGTTGGAACAACGGAGCTGGATTCGGAGGACGTTCTGCTGGGCGCTCACTACATGTTCAATGCCTGCAAGAGCCTCTTCACCGACGATCTGATCACGTCCGGAGCAGAGCTCGAAGCTATTAACAAGGCATACAGTTCAATGGCGGCAACTACATGTACGAGCTGATTGAGATGCAGCTATCCTTGATGTACGACATCCTGTACACCAAGGCAGCAGTCATCTACACATGGTATGGTTTCTGCATCCGTCTGATCTCACCGGCAGCCACTTTGGCCTCGTTCTTGCTGTTCCAGCTGAACAGCAGCAGCAGCAGTCATGGTGGTTACACTTACAGCAGAGTCGATGTCATCGTCACTTACATTCTCCTGGCCGGGGCCTTTGTCTTGGAGATCACGTCGTTGGTCAGGGTACTAGGGTCTTCCTGGGCATGCGCCTTCTTGCACGCTAGGAGGTGGGACCGGGTCCATGGCGCCGTCCGGTGCCTTCGCCGGCTTGTCCGGGCAGCGAGGAGCCGAAGGTGGCTGGACTCGGTTGGGCAGTACAACCTGCTGGATTTCTGCACTCGTGACAGGACCGAGCTAAGGAGCAGGATCGCCAAGAAAGTGGGGCTGGAGAAGTGGTGGGACAAGTTCCATTACTCGAGCACCGTCAGCATTTCGGACAGCTTCAGGGACCTCCTGCTGGAAGAGATACCAAGAAGGCAGCTAGGGGACATGAGGGACGCGCGGGGCCGGTGGACGCTTCAGCAAATAACTTACCCGCCGGGGGCAAGCGGTGGTCGCAGATTATACGATGAGATCAGCTGGAGCGTTAATGACACCGACTTCGACCAGAGCATCCTCATCTGGCATGTCGCCACCGACGTCTACCTCTGCTGCCACCGCCAGCCTGAGCCAGCCGCGGAGGATCGCCATCGCCTAGCCAAAGCCGTCAAGGAGCTCTCCGACTACATGCTCTTCCTCTTCGTCGTCCAGCCCCACATGCTTCCGGGCTCGGTTCGGAGCAGCCGGTACGACAACAACTGTGACGGTTTGGTCACGCTCTGGCAACAACACTCAGCTGACAAGGACGGCATGGACCCGACGCTGACACCAAGGGAAAACCTAGCTAGATTGCTTTACCGCGAGTACAGAGACAGATCGGACGACGACTCTGACAACGACGACGACGATCGTGCAAGTCCAGCCGCATCCTTATCCGTTCAGATGATGGAAGAGGATGATAACAACCCCCACGGCCTCGCTTACATCGACGCGGCTGGGCTCACCGGGTTGCTCCTTAGCGAGCGCTCAGGTATACCTGACGTGCTGGAAATGATCGCCGGAGTGTGGATCGAGATGCTGTGCTACGCCGCACGCCACTGCACCGAGGTTTCCCACGCGAAGCAGCTGAGCAGCGGTGGCGAACTGGTGACTGCAATGGGGATGCTGGTGGAGTACACCGCTAGGTATGACCTGCATCCTCATGGTCATGGATCAGAGGATGGTCATCCACTGTCGGGGACATCTATGGAGAATGGAGAACCTAGCGGAGCGGCGGCTGAGGTATCTGTCGATCTCGATAGTATCAGTGAACGGGCGGCAAATGTGATCGGCGAGGGATATGGTAGCAATGCTCGCCTCGTGGAAGTGAACTGAAGAATCCATATATAGGTAGGCAGTGTCGTGACATTTGATTCGATGCATGCCGCTGTATCACTATATAGGTCGTGTACTCGTGTTTCAACCATGCAAGATTTCTAACCTGTGGGTGTGACTGTGTGAGCGATCGAGATGGTCTACGGATCTTGTGAGTTGTGACTAATTTCATGATCAGTGTATTTGTAAAAAAACGTGGGAATTGAGATAAACATGCACTACCATAAACGTCAAATTTGCCGAGTATTTTTATATTTGCCGAGTGTATTTACTCGGGCACTCCGGATGACAGCGACCGGCGCCAGCCGTACGATGGACGGGTTGGAACAACGGAGCTGGATTCGGAGGAGGTTCTGCTGGTGCTGGGTGCTCACTACATGTTCAATGCCTGCAAGAGCCTCTTCACCGACGATCTGATCACGTCGGGAGCAGAACTCGAAGCTATTAACAATGGCATACAGTTTAATGGCGGCAAGTACATGTACGAGCTGATTGAGATGCAGCTGTCCTTGATGTACGACATCCTGTACACCAAGGCAGCGGTCCTCTACACATGGTATGGCATGTGCATCCGTCTGATCTCACCGGCAGCCACTTTGGCCTCGTTCTTGCTGTTCCAGCTGAACAGGAGCAGCCATGGTGGTTACACTTTACAGCAGACTCGATGTCATCGTCACTTACATTCTCCTGGCCAGGGCCTTTGTCCTCGAGATCACGTCGATAGTCAGGGTACTAGGGTCTTCCTGGGCATGCGCCTTCTTGCACGCTCAGAGATGGGACCGGATCCATGGCGCCGTCCGGTGCCTTCGCCGGCTTGTCCGGGCAGCGAGGAGCCGAAGGTGGCTGGAGTCGGTTGGGCAGTACAACCTGCTGGATTTCTGCACTCGTGACAGAGGACCGAGTTAAGGAGCAGGGTAGACAAGAAAGTGGGGCTGGAGAAGTGGTGGGACAAGCTCCATTACTCGAGCACCGTCAGCATTTCGGACAGCTTCAGGGACCTCCTGCTGGAAGAGATACCATGAGGGACGCACGGGGCTGGTGGACGCTTCAGCAAATAACTTACCCGCCGGGGGCAAGCGGTAGTCGCAGATTATACGATGAGATCAGCTGGAGCGTTAACGACCCGACTTCGACCAGAGCATCCTCATCTGGCATGTCGCCACCGACGTGTACCTCTGCTGCCGCCGCCAGCCTGAGCCAGCCGCGGAGGATCACCATCGCCTAGCCAAAGCCATCAAGGAGCTCTCCGACTACATGCTCTTCCTCTTCGTCGTCCAGCCCCACATGCTTCCGGGCCCGGTTCGGAACAGCCGGTATGACAACAACTGTGACGGTTTGGTCACGCTCTGGCAACAACACTCAGCTGACAAGGACGGGATGGACCCGACGCTGACACCAAGGGAAAACCTAGCTAGATTGCTTTACCGCGAGTACAGAGACAGATCGGACGACGACTCTGACAACGACGACGACGATCGTGCTAGTCCAGCAGCATCCTTCTCCGTTCAGATGAAGGAAGAGGAAGATAAGAACCCCCACGATCTCGCTTACATCGACGCGGCTGGGCTCACCGGGTTGCTCCTTAGCGAGCGCTCAGGTATACCTGACGTGCTGGAAATGATCGCCGGAGTGTGGATCGAGATGCTGTGCTACGCCGCACGCCACTGCACCGAGGTTTCCCACGCGAAGCAGCTGAGCAGCGGTGGCGAACTGGTGACTGCAATGGGGATGCTGGTGGAGTACGCCGCTAGGTATGACCTGCATCCTCATGGTCATGGATCAGAGGATGGTCTTCCACTGTCGGGGACGTCTACTGAGAATAATGGAGAACCTAGCCGAGCGGCGTCTGAGGTATCTTTGGATCTCGATAGTATCAGTGAAGGTGCCGGCCGGATCGGAGGTGAAATATGCGAGGAATAATGGGGCGGCAAATGTGATCGCCGAGAAATAATGCTCGCCTAGTGGAAGTGAATTGAAGAATCCATATATGTATGTATGTATGTAGGCATTGTCGTGGCATTTGATTCGATGCATGCCGTTAATTGTATCACTGTATACATAATAAATCATCAGTTCATAACTGAAATAATAATAAAAAAATCAGTTCATAACTGCCGTGTATAGGGAGAGTATATTCAGTAGCTACCTTATTTTGTAGCCAGGTCAATCCGACCGCACCATCCACCGGCAGCGATGCCTATCCAAGCGCGCGCTCGTTGGTTCCCGTAATTCCATCCAGTCTAGTAATTATTGACCGTACCTGCTAGGAGCTTTAACTACCGGTACAGAGAATTACCGGAACCTAAATGACCGGAGCTGCTGGGAGAGACGGGTACTTCCCGTTGATGATGGCTCATTTATGTGCGGTCAAGGCAGCTGGTTTATCGTATTTGTCAGAGAATTCCGTCGCATGAAGTCCTAGCGTGAGTAGCGCTCATAGCACTAGTGCATGCACGCAGGTAACTGATGAGCGTGGGTGCATTTACTACTTTTCGGCACTAGTGCTTGATTATTGGCGTTGAACGCTTGCATGTACGTAGCCAACATCCATTGCACTCTTCCAATGCACCCGTTCAGATTCTAGATTCATATGTGAGTCGCCTAACATCGCCGGCCGGGGACTCATCAGTTCCATCGGCCATGTTCATCCATGGCGGCCAGGAAGAGCAGTGACACTCAAGGATGGTTTGCTTCAGTGGCTTTGATCCTTAATAGCAAAAAAATCGGCTGTTATCGGTTTTGTGTTGGGTTCGAAGAACATTTTTAAGATTATTACGATGGGTTCGTGAAGAAATGTGACTAATATCCATACCTGATCCACTGGTTGTGTTTGATCATCAGAAAAATATTGTTCTCAAGATCACTGAAAATTTACGATCGTTTGTGTCAATCGTTCATGGCACAACCAACTTCGGATCCGCACGTAGTCTTCATCAAACCATTTTTCAAGTGCCCCTTTTTGTAGCATACCGCACAAAGGCGATCATCATCTTCGCGAGAGAGTCGGTGCAGAAGTTGGGTTGTCGGCCAGGCGGCTGAATCTAATATTTCATTGCCTCCGCGTGAATTCTATGAACCATACTGTCTCTCATAGTAATGAAAACTCCTCAACTGGTATGGGGAAAAAGGTAGTATCGTCTCAAGACCGGTGAAATATTGTAGGATGATACAAAATTTAAGGGATGTACCTTTCTTGGTGTTGGCGAGGGCGGCGCGTAGATTGACGATGCGGCAGCAGCGTTTGCACGCAGCATACTTTAAACACTCTTGAGACTAGGGGAGAAACTTCTTCCTCACAGCTAGTGCCTTTGACATTGGTACTTCTGCTCCTTCCCGCCGATCGTGATGACGATCCTTTGCTGGCGCATTGGATCGCCTTTAAATGGCGACACATACTTGGATGGGCGTCCCCTGTAAGCTTCTCCGTGACGGCATGGCTGTGGTTTTGGATGAAAGAGCAGGCGCTGGAGTTTAGTAGATGATGGCTCATCATCAATGGTGCTATCAACACCGGTCCCAAACTCAGAACTGCAGGTGCTCATCCCCAAACAGATTAAGAAATTGTAGTAAGCCAAACAATCTTGATAAAATATACAATAAATGGGGAATGAACGTGTGTTAAGGCACCTCATTAGGAAGACTCTGATGTTGGCAGCATCCTCCTCCGTTCAGATGAAGCACCCCCACCATCTCGCTTACATCGACGCGGCTGGGCTCACCGGGTTGTCACGAGCGTGTCAGGTTGTTGTGGTGATTGTGGGTGGTGCTACGCCGCACGCCACTGCACCGAGGTTTCCCACGCGAAGCAGCTGAGCAGGGGTTCATCAATGGGGAATGGTGGGATCAGCTAGGTATGACCTGCATCCTCATGGTCATGGATCAGAGAATGGTCTTCCATGTCTCATCCACAAATAGTAAAATTGTATCTATAGTAAGCAAGGTGCCGGCCGGATCGGAATAAAATTACAATAAAATGGGGGGCAATGAAGAAATAATGTCGCCTAGTGGAAGTGAAGGCACCTCATCGTAGTAGTATGATGTTGGCATTTGATTCGATGCAAATTGTATCACATACATAATAAATCATCTTCATAACTGAAATAATCATCAGTGTCGCGTGTATAGTTGTAGTTTTGTGGGGTGAGCAATCCACCGGCAGCGATATAAGCGCGCGCTCGTTGGTTCCCGTAATTCCATCCAGTCTATGCACTAATGAGGTCAACTACCGGTAGAGAATCCGGAACCTAAATGGGATGAGGTTCCTCCATGAACATTGATCGTATTTGTCAGAGAATTCCGTCGCATGAAGTCTGCACTAGTGCATGCACGCATAACTGATGAGCGTGGGTGCATTTACTACTAAGTATTATGATGATATTTGATCAAACAAATTTAAGAAAACACATTCACATCGCCGGCCGGGGACTCATCATGTTCATCCATGGCGGCCAGGATGATGATGATCTTCTCGGTGCATCTATTTATCCTTGAATGCAAAACATCCATTTGATTCCAATTGAGGAACAACATCACCAATTGTCACATCCGTGTGAACCTGCATATACAAAAACTAGGGAGAAACTTCTTCCTCACATGTTTATTGCATTGGATCGTGACTAAGAAAGTTGTATAGTAAATAGTATAGCTATATAAAAATACAATAAATGAGGAATGAACAATCTTAATGTGATTGGACATATGGTAACTAGAGATCAAACCGGTGAGTGTTCATGATCCAATTCAATAAAAGTTAAGGACCTCATCAGGAAGCTGATTTGGATTGTGTAATCACAACAGGCATGTCATCGTGTCGGTTGTTGTGGTTTGTGGGTGGGCAATAGGTATATATGAGATGCACTAATGAGGTCAGCTAGAGAATCCGGGGATGAGGTTCCTCCATGAACATTGACGTTGGGGCTGATATAAGTAAGTATTATGATGATATTTGATCAAACAAATTTAAGGCACATGAGCCTCCCGGTGTATGTGTTGGTTAGTGACATATCCTGAAACAAAAAAAATCACATGTAAATTAGTGGAGACATAACTGCATACTTGCATGTTTCATGAGGATCTAGAGATCAAACCGCATTTACCAATACAATTAGCACTCAGCATTCGATCATGGGCTGTGGTGCCACTGCCTTCTCTGATTTCATTGCCACATGAGCCTCCTGTGTATATGTGTTGGTTAGTGACACCTTGGAGACATAACTGCAGTTGCATGTTTCATTTGGCACCTTAGCAACGGTTACATGTTTCGCCTACCTTCGCACTGATTTGGCACCTCGCATGTTCGATCTCCGTTATGGATATCATATCATGCATGTCAAGATCGTTGGCATCGGCTTCATACATGAAACAATAAATAGGGTCGATTAACTTTTTTTTTTTGAACAAAAGAGTCGATGAGTGGGTAGATCTGTGGACCTGCACTAGGAGCGGTTGGTTGAGCCTGGTGATCTATGCTGTTATTCTCACAACTCTGGTTCTCCAAAATTGACCGCACCTTTGCAAGGAGCTGGTCATGTGAAGCTTGTAGCATTAGTTGTCCCCTGTTTAAAAAAGTTGTTGCCTTTTTTGATTTGATGTCAAATTCTGCCAAAGCTTGCACTAACAGCTTCCTCTTTGGCTTAGCAACCGTCACATTTACTACTCCACCTAGTTCTGAAAGAATGCTAGGGAACTGTATAGTAGTCACAGGTTGTATGTTTGCTGGCTTTTCTGGAATAGAATGATGAGGCATGTAGTAAACCGTATCATTGATGTCCCTAAGCTGCACACACAAAATGGAAATAGGTAAGTGGCAGTAAATAGGCATTGACACAGAGGACTGCGTTTAAAAATGGGGGACAATAGTTACTGTGTCTCACCGGTAATCGTCCAAATGTGACCTTTCCTTGGTCGTCCTTTGTCTTGTCAGCAGCAATTATTTATTTAATCAAATCTTGATTAAAGTACTTGGCATGGGGAATATCCTTGTGATTGATCTGGTGGTTGCAGCGTAAGTTATCCAAATAAACTATCTACACCGAGAAAAATGGAAATATGGGAGAATAAGTTTACTATAATACATGTGGGTACCTAATCAGCTATCATAATATTTGAAGGCATATTATGTATGATAAATGGGAAACTGACCAACAGAAAAATCGCGCATCCTGTAATTGAAGGCAAAACTTTTGTTGTTCTATCAAGTCGCCACATGCGTGCAGCATCTCGGATTTCATCAGTAACAGCCTTGCACCAGTTCATAGTGGGTAGTCGAGACAAATTCCTAGCCAAATAAACATCTTTCGCCCTGATGTTGTTGTCCGAGGAAGGAAACAACAGCTTGTTAGAAGCGATCATGAAGAAAATTTTAATGCACATGTCGTCGTCAAGCATCCTAGAGTCTAACTCAATGTCAGCCTCCTAGATCTCTTGCAGATACTTGATGTGCACATCCTCATCTTCTTGTAAACCAATAAAATCCTTAAAAGCAGACAGGCCTTGCATGCTTCCTGGTTTGTGTGTAGAGATAATTCTTCGCGCACTGTCTGAAATGCCAAACGCTTGCTTAACAGCAAAATGGTTGATATGTATAACCCTATCTTTACCAAGAACCAATACCATAGTATCAGGGTCTAGCCTGTCATACAAATACTTCAACATTTATCTGCTGACTAGCTTGTCTGTTCGGATCTGGAGGAGGCCACCAAAATTCATATTATTGATTTTGGTACGCTGGCTCATGGTGAGGAGATCAATAAATGAGTTGAAAATTGAAGGTGCACATCGAATAGTTGGTGCATGAAGATATTTGGTAACCTTTTGCTGTTTAGGCTGTAGAAAGGAGACATATGACTTGTGTAATTGTTCAAAATAAGTGCTAATTAATAAGAAAGAGTGAAAAGAAGGAACCATTATGGTAAGAATGTAATGGAATACTATTTGGGAAAAAGTACATCCATATGAACAAAATGGCAAAAAAATATAGTACACAGAACAAACAAAAATTAATAATTTAGTCGCAAGAGTATACCTTCATAGGTGGATCCGTGCAAGGGGCATTTTTCTTCTGCAGTTTTTCATCTCTGCGTGCATTGACAACAACATTTGTAGTACGGCGTTGATTATTGTTCGTTACCGGATGCCTAGTTGGGGGTTGCATGAAGTCGTCATCATCATCGTCCTCCTCTGAACGAGGGCGTGCCGATGGTCCTGGACAATGTGGTGGCTGCTGATGAACTGGTTGAGGTGGTAGTGTCTGAGATACACCAGTGACGTCACTTATATCAATGTTGAAATCCTCCTGTGTGGTGTGCAGGGTGAATGATTTCAATCTCCCCTGAACAAGTTTAGGAGGCCTCATTTCCTATGAAAGAATCAACAGTAAGTCATGTGGTAAGCATATTTACGACAATAGTATGAATACGTTGCAGTAATAAATATTTACAATAATTTGTACTGAGAATTTTTTATAAGATTTTGCACTAAGAATAGTTCCGAGAACTTACAGTAATATTTACGAGAAATATTTTGCACTGAGAATGGTTACGAGAACTTACAGTATATTTACGAGACATGTGGATAGTGAATATAGGTACTAAAATTGACGGTAAAATTTAGTTAGAATGATCAAATTTACCATAAACAGGAACATCAATTACTACTTAAACTAGCTAGAATGATCCGCACAATTTCGGTTGAAAGCAGGAACATCAATTACTAATTAAAATCACAAGAATCATGTAAACTTATGCAGCTCGGTTTGAGATGCCTACTCGGACCAACAATGTGCATCGGTAAATAGAGACTGCGAAGGCAAACAGAAAAGGAAAATAAACAATTGTTCACGGAAACAAAAGTTGCAGTGGGCATCAGTGAACCAAGTATGTACAGTGTAAAATTGACACATGAATAAGATAAATCACCTCCGTAGCCTCTCTGCTAGCCTGATGTGGATCTGCGGAGTAGAGACAAGCAGGCAGCTTCCCAGCAGACAGCAGAGAAACGAGCAGGCAGCTTCTCGGCGTGGATGTTTGGGGCCTCTGCAGCAGCCACTTCTGATGGAGGATTGGGGCCTCTCCAGCGACCAAGAAGAGCAACGGACTGCGCTAATCAGGATGTTGTGGTAGGGGGCTGCACTATAGAGGAAGCTGCAATGAAATTTGGGGGATATTCTTTCGTTTCTGGATCAATCCGGCATTGATACGGAGAAGCAGCCGAATCATATTCTTGCGCGGTGTGTGTGTGTGAATATATTCAATAGCCAGCTACAAGATAAGTTATTCCGTAGCCACCACCATTTACGATAATTTTATATACTAATTTACGATAACGTTAATACATATTTACGATAATTGTGTTACTATAACACGTGGGGATATTTATCATAACGTTACAGTAAACCACTTAGCAAGGAGTTACTATAATTTCATAAATTAACATAGTAATTATCGTAACTCAAAGTGGCTACAGAATAAGTTATTTTGTAGCCAGCTACGTGGTAGTAATTCATGCCGTTAATTGTATCACTGTATACATAATAAATCATCAGTTCATAACTGAATAATAATAAAAAAAATGAGTTCATAACTGCCGTGTTTCAACCTTGCAAGATATTTCTAACCTGTGGGTGCGAGCGATCGAGATGGTCTATGGATCTGGTAACTTGCATGATCAGTGCATTTGTAAAAACAACGTGGGGATTGGGATAAACAACGTGGGGATTGGGGCAATGCATAGCAAAAGAGACGGGTGTGCGGGGTGACGTTCATTTACTGGCGAAATCAGCACAAACTCTAGGGGTGTCACTAGTACAAAAATGGATTTTAGGGACAATTTGTTTTTTTTTTCACTGATGGCACACAAAATACAGACGTCAGTACAAAGTAGTTTGTAGGCCGATAGTATAGAACCGTCAATGAAAATGTATTTTTACTAACGGTTGATCTTACCTACTGCCAGTAGAATTGTATAATTCTACTTATAATTAACTTAGCCTAACGCTTATATAATTAAAAGAGTGGTTCACACGAAAAGTTCCACAGGCGGCCGTGGTGGGTTTGTGCCATTCGCCAGTGAAGTCGTGGTGTTGACGACGTAATGGATTTTGTCATATCTTAATTTTATTTTGTCCCTCGTCACTGGCTACGGAACGTGTGTAAACTTTTCGTGTGAACCACTCTTTTCCACCAACACACATGCAGAGAAGCTTAGAGCATCTTCGAGAGATTCTCTATGTCCTTGCTAAATATTAGAAATAAAGATTTAAATAGTTATCTAAATATATTCATCTTCTATTTTAGATTTTTCGTTAGTCAAAAATAAAAAATAAGAATAAATCTTTAGAGTGTGCATGAGATATAAAAAAATTATTGGAGAATAAAAATATATAGAAAACGATTTATATGCCAGCGACTCTGTGAACGATGATTTAGATACGGAGATTTACACAGGCTCTCGGAGACGTTACACTTGCTAGTCGGCGCCTGAGTAGTGGGATGAGCGAGCCTGGCAGACTGAATCTCATGGTCTAGACGGTGGGCCGAAAGAAGCCGCCTGGCATGGGCCGAATCAAGGCAAAGGGCCGAGTGGAATGACCGATTCGCGGAGTATATTGACTGACACTGAGGACTCGCTGCAACATCTGTTTCACGTAATCAAGCCTGAAACTACTACTACCGAAGAACGGGTGTACTGTAGACATGTTTTGTTAACCATTTCTTTTTCGCCAAAACACACACATACAGTGTATGGAGAAGGTTCACGACATGGCGACAATGCAATGCACGGGATGATGTGTCCTGGGCTCTGGGCTCCTGGCGTCAGCCACAGCCACAGCCACAGCCACACGGCCCCACAGTCTGGCTTGTGGGATGAGAGCGACTGAGCGAGCCTGTGCTTACAGTAGCAAGCCGAGAAACATGGCGCGCTGCGGCTGACTGTCTGCTGTGGCAGGAGGAGCTGGAGCTGGAACTGGAAGGAGCGGATGCGATACGATGGGAGTCGATCTTTCTCGTGACTGCCTACACAGGCATGGCTACAGTAGATTTTCTTTAATACCTATATAAATGTTTGAATTTACAGCAAAAAATATCAATTTTCACTTATCTTTATTAAAATATTATGATTTTAGTAATAAATAGTGTAAACATATTTAAAAAGTTGTTAAAACATATAATTATATATATTTTATCATACTAAAAATTATGATCATATTTATCCGCCGCTAAATCAAAATCGCTGTTTCCGCCGCTACGCGGGTCCGATGGAAACTGCAGCTCGATCCCAACGCAAAAGCGACAGTTCCTTCGAGCTTTGAAGCAAGAGCCGACATTGTTTCTCATGCGAGAAACTGTTTTCTCATCGTTTGCTCTCTTGATTCACCGATGATGCTGCCACAGCAGATATTTTTATTAGATGGCACATCGTTTAATTTAATTCTATAGAAACCGCGTGTTGAGACTTGAGAGCGCCCAAACGATGCATGTGTTCCCCGTAGGCAATCACCTCACCTGCCCATCGGTAGGCGGGGCGGTAGCTGTAAAGAAGTGAATTCAGAGCAGGCAACGAGAGAGAACGTGCGGTGCATGCATGAGCCCCCCGTTTGTTTCGCTGAAATTCAGTTATAATACTTATGATAAAATATTGTGAGAGAAAAGTATTTACTCTGCTCATTTGAGTTTATTCAAAATTACTTTTTAGTTATGAAATAGTGTTTTTCTTCCACAACATTTCAACATAAGCATCAATATTAGCTAAATTTCAGCATCAGCGAACAGGATGACTGTCGTTCGTAGAAAAATACTGCTGCTCACAGAGCGGGGAGTCCAGTGTGCCGCTGCAGGGTGCCAGCGTGCGCCCTGTTGGTTGTTTTCATACTCTCGTGTTTCACTGGCTTTCCTTGTGGCCACCAGTCCGGGCTGTGCGGTGGCATCAGTGACTACGGTACATTGGCGTGCAACCGTGTACGAGTACTGGGGATGTTTGAATGCTGGCCACAGCTAGCCACACTTAAGCTTATAAGTTATGGTTTATTAGCCAACGAACATTATTTTTCTCTCACATTAAACCAGCCAACAATACTTTCAGCCATGACTTATAAGTCAAACCAGCCTAAACAAACATGGCGTAGGTACAAGCCACACTTGTGGCTAGCCACATTCTCAGGCAAATTTATAGTATTTGGTTGATACCTAAGTTGTGGCAAAATCAATGTCACTGCTGTTTAGTTTGTTGCTACAAATGTTAGACAAAAAGTTATGGTAATCATATATTGCAGCCACATGTCAATGAAAACACCCCAATAGCTATCAAATTTCAGAATCAACAAAGTCCATATGTTTAAACAATTGTCACAAGCACAGAAGAAGCTTGAAGCTTTCTGTTCAGTGAAACGGTACCACTAGAGCAATAACATATATTATCAGCTTCCAACCTTTACAAAATCAGCAACCAGGCAATACAAAATCAACAGCCGGCTGTTCATTCCTCATGACGAGCGTCTCCAAAAGATTAGCAAAAATAAAACTATCCAAATTTTTTTATTTAGCTACTTTTTAAAATAGATTTGAGAAAAAAATACTAGACTAAGAGGCTAGATGGCTAGTGAGGTAGCCTATCCAAAAGTAGAGAGTGAATGAGGTGGGACGTAGGCCTTGTTTAGATGCCAAAAAATTTGACGAAATGCTACTGTAGCGGTTTTCGTTGTTATTTGGCAAATAGTGTCCAATCATAGTCTAATTATGCTTAAAAGATTCATCTCGTGGATTTCGTCTAAACTGTATAATTAGTTTTATTTTTTATTTATATTTAATGCTTCATGCATGCGTCCAAAGATTCGATGTGACGGAGAATCTTGAAAAATTTTGCAAAATTTTTTGCAACTAAACTGGACCGTAGATCTATTAAATTTGGAGAATCATTTAGAGAGTCTGTTGTGAAGGGCGGGCCTGGTGCAAATCCAGAGTCTTACACTTTGTGACCGGAAGGTCCCGGTTCGAGTCATGATCTCTCTCGCATTGCATCCAGACACCAAAGAAAGGTAAAGCTTGCCATTTACACCTTCCCCTTAGAGACCTCGCATGAGCGGAGCTCTCTTTGACCTGCCCCTTGGGAATGTCCTTTTTTATTTAGAGAGTCTGTTGAAAACGATTTAGCTAATCTCTTGAAGATGCTCTAACCAGCAAAAAAATAAGGACACACCATCTTCTAGCCATCATTCATTAGCACACACAACTAAAAGTTTCTGAACATATTCACAAAATAGACACCTTCACAAGCTACATTCACATGTTAATGTCTTCTTTGTCACGTAAGAACTTAACATCCAGGCATGCAAAGTATCACCGCTTGCGTTGCACAACCAGCAACGCTTACCTTCATCTAAAACATATGTTCAAAACAAAGATGAAATTAGTAAATATAATAAACTAGAAAGAATGAAGCAGTACACTTCACTCGCATTACACAACCAGCTACGCTTACCTTCATCTAAAATATGGCCCTCGTTCGCTTAACAAACCGAAATACTATTCCAACTGATTTGTTGTAAGAAAAAACACTGTTCTGATTAAAAAAACACGACGAATAAACATGACGGATTATAAAAGAAGCGAACAGGGCCAGAAGAAAGATAAAATTAGTAATATAATAAACTAGAAAGAATGAAGCAGTACACTTTGAATAGCTTGGAATACAAATGTACCGTGAGCTTATTTTGTCTAATACGATAGCACATCTTGCCTGACTAAAGAAACGATGCACCTGTAATGACTCGTGCATATATATTAAGGGGTGTTTGGTTGCCTCTTCTAATTTTTAGTCGATGTCCCATCGAATATTTAGACATATGCATGAAGTATTAAATATAAACTAATTATGAAACTAATTGCATAGTTTACGACTAATTTACGAGACGAATCTTTTAAGCCTAATTAGTCTATGATTTGACAATGTGGTGCTACAGTAAATATGTGTTAATGACGGGTTAATTAGGCTTAAAAAATCGTCTCGTGAAGTACGGATTATGTAATTTATTTTTTTATTAGTATCCGAACACCTCATCTAACATCCTCTTGACACACCTCCTTAATTTTATTCGCTGGATCCGGACACCACCCGGAGAAAAGGAAGCACTAGCAAGCCAACAATGGATCCAGCGCATCTCAGCACGGATCTATATTTCTCCTTAGAAAAATCAATGGAGACTTTCGCAAAAAAAGAAAAATCAATGAAAGGGGAAATGGAAATACCTTCTCTGGCTGCAGGGGATCGCTGCGCCTGAATCTTCTTCCGCACGGACTGGTTGCGCATGAATCACCACCACGAGATGGATGGATTTTCACCTGACTGATTGATTTGCCTCAGTTGTGGCTTCCGATTCCACGTCCACAAGACCGCCGCTTGTACAAGACCCAAAGTATATTTCAGATCTACACACATGGGGAAAAACTAGAGCTTAACAGATGGTAATGAGAGAGAAGATGGGAAGCTGCACAAGTTCATCACCTATGTGGACGGAGAAGCCACCTGTGCTCAGCGGCGAGAGAGAGAGGAGAAGCCATGACAGGCCTGTTCGCTTGGTCGTAAACGATCGTAAATTTCTAACCAGAACAGTATTTTTCTCTCACACCAAACCAGCCATTAGTAATAATCCACGATCATATACGATTGTTTCAGCTCCAACCGAACAGGCTCGACATGCTGGAGAAGCGCGGGGGTAGGCAGGTGGCTCTGGCGCGCCACGAGCAGTGTGGCGGCGAAAACGCCCGCCACGCTTTTGCGGAGGAAAACTATGGCGAGATGACTTCGGGATGTGCCAACAGATAAGTGCAACCAATATAAAGTATCCTCGCTGCTGTAGACTCATCGCCGGAAGAAGGTGTCTTTGATCTTGTCGTTGATGGCGCTATCCAAAGAACAGCAGCAAGGCGCCAGTTTAGTTCCCCAAAAATTTTGCCAAATACATGAAAGCCAAAATGGGGTAGCAGCACACCAAAATGCTGACACCAAAAGTTTTTGCATTTTGCTGTTTAGTTGCCAAGAATTTTGCATCGAGATCAGCATTGAATAGAAGATTTCGGTTGCATTAATTGTGTTCCATGCAAACTGCTGGTGCAGACTCCATGCAAACTGTACGCATGGTACTTTCATGCAGTTACAAACTGGTTGCATGCAGATTATTGAACAGAATTTTCTTATTCAATAATTATTCAAACACATATAATGAACAGATTTTTCTCATCCAACATTCACAATAATTATTCATCCCTATTACATCATAAACTGTGCTCAAGCATTCACAGAAGCCGTAACACACTGTACTATAGAAACATGCACTAAACCACATAAAACTGTCAATTACGATCCATTAGAGCATTAGCAAGCGAATCACGGATGGCATTCATGCATGACCACTCATCCTCCACTACCTCGGGTTCAGGTTGATTTTCATAAGCTTGTCTCGGCACAAAGTTCTCATTTCGGTCACACCTACCGAAATGCTTATCTGCTAAGCCACTAGTCCTCACAAAATTATGAAGAGCCATACATGCACAAATGATTTGGGCTTGCTTCTCAGGTGAATAAGGAGGGATCTTTTGCAAGATCCGCCACTTCATTTTCAGTACCCCGAATGATCTCTCAATAACATTCCTAAGAGAAGAGTGTGTGTAATTGAAGAGCTCTTCTTTACGTTGTGGCTCGGGCCCGTCGCAGAACTCCTGGAGATGGCACTTGGTTCCCTTGTATGGAGCAAGATAACCCAGCCGGTTAGAATACCCGGAGTCCACTAGATAGTATTTGCCTACAACAGCAAACAAATTATGAGCAACAGATACATAACCAACAAGGAACAATTGCACTCATGTGTACCTACGTACCATTTGGTGGATGTGGAAAGACTGCGGAGTATGTTGTTGTTGAATCATTGAACACTCTCATGTCATGAACAAATCCAGGCCAGCCAGCATTAACAAATGTAAACCTCATGCCGAAGTCACAGCATGCCATTGCATTTTGTGTAGTGATGCTCTTGCGGCACAAGTGCTGAATAAACAAATGGTTTGGCACGACACAAGGGATATGAGTCACATCTATAGCCCCTATGCAGTTCTTGAAGTAGGGATAACATCTAGTACTTCTTAGTCTAGGATGCATTGTTCTGAACTGTGGATCTACTGGCTTAATAATGTCTGCAGCAAGCCTGACCAGACACCTCAAAACTTTGGTAAACATTGTTGAAACAGTGTCCAATGACCTCTCAAACCTGTCCTCTGCTTGCCTAACAGACTGTGGTGCTCCTACCATCCAAAGAAACATCCCTAAAGCCTCAACAGATGTGGACTTAGTGGTAGACTTGAGCCCATATTTGTCCACTAACAAGTTATGAAGGCTATGGAACATTGTTGGGGTCATTCTAAACATGTTGTAACAAGACTTAATGTTGTCAAGCTTATCATGCACCCACTGCAAACTACTAACTCTTGGAGTCCTATACTGAGCCCTATTCATATAGTTGTCAATGTGCACAGTAGGTACATACCATGGAGAAACTCATCATCCTCGTCATCATTCATTAGCTCTTCCATCAACTCATCATCATCATCATCCAATATCATCTGCAACAACTGTTGTCTTCTTGCATCTTGATCATCATCACCAACCTATCATGGACAGAGACAAGAGCAAGTCAGTCATTTGATCAAACATCCCATGAATCCCATGCATCACTCCTTGTCATCCCACATGATCAAGTTTCAAAACAGCACATATATCCATTCCACAAAGTTAATATAGGAAAATAGCAAATAAATCCATCATACTGCATAACAAGTTCAAATTTAACTAACACAACACAACAGGACACAACAAGTTCATATGCCCTGCACCAAATATCCTACATGCAAATAAGGCTAAGTTTTCTAGTTGTCCACCGGGCTAGTTTGCGGGATATTCAGCTTGATGACGTGCATCTTCCCTTCCTTAGTGTCCTGGGCAAGGAAGAAGTCCATTTCAGTTTCTGATTGCACTAGCTTGTGCAACCTAGAAAACAAAGTCTTTGTTGTAGTACTGATGCCCAGCTCTTGTAGAGCTATCCTGGTGCACTCTGTTATCTTCCAGGACTTGTCCTTAACTAATCTCTACAGCACTTCCTCCTTTCTGCTCTCTCTCTCCTTCAAGAACTGTAGCCTCTCTCTGCTTAAGTCATTGTGTGTGGTCATTTGGATGGTCATTGACCTCACTGCTGGGCTCTTTGACCTCTTGCTGGGGCTGGATGCAGTTGTGCTTGTACTGCTGGCCCTCTTGTTTCCAACACTCATAGGGGTCAATTCATCCTCCTGCTCTTGTCATGCTTCTTCATCAGAATCATCATCATTCAAGTCAATGGTCTCTCTTGCAGCAGGAACAAAGGAGGTTGTCCCATCAACTGTGTTTCCTTTGAACATGTCATGCAGCTGGTCCAAGTATGCTGGCACACCATCCCTTCTAATCTTCAGCAAATCATTGTCACCCTATACAATATAGACCGATGTAGTTGTCAAGCAATAAGGGAATTAACATTTGTTAATAACAAAGCAACCTATAGAACAAATTACCTAAGCATTGTCATTCCACCATTGGTCAGAAGCATGAATCTTTCCATCTGCATCTATACCTAAGCCAGTGTGGTTTTGTGCTTTGTCATACAATGTCCATATTTTCCTAAGTGTCCTCAGCTTGCCTTGAAGCTGTTCTCTGTCATGCATCAAGCCTGATACTAAATAGTACCTCCGAGCGACGTTTTCCACCCAAATTTGTTCATCTGTCCTCCTGGACAGTTCCCAGCATGTATCTCGACAAGGTAGGAGTCACAGAACTTCTCTATGTTCTCTGGTAACCAATTTGCTTTATGCTTCTGAACCTAAACGGTGAAGAGGGACATCAATATTGAACAATAAACACTGACAAGCTTTAACAATAGACATGCAGCTAACACTAACAAGCATACAAGAACAATTCATAAATTGAGCTTCTAACAGATCAACATATATGAACATACTTGAACAATACACATGCAGCTAACACTAACAAGCATACAAGAACAATTCAAAAACTGAGCTTCTAACACATCAGCATACATGAATAATTCATAAACTAAGCTTCTAACAGATGAACATACATCAACATACTTGAACAATACACATGCATCTAACTGAGCTTGTAACACATCAACATACATCATCATACTTGAACAATACACATGATCTAATTGAGCTTGTAACACATCAACATACATCATCATACTTGAACAATAGACATGCATCAGAGAAGGTGCTTGCCGGGTTAGGGACAGCGTAGGAGCCGTCAAAATTATCGCCGTGGATGACTGGCCCCGGCCCCCGTGCACGTGGGCGGCCGGCCCGCCGACGGATTGAACCGCTTCCTGGACGCGGTAGAGGAGAGACGAAGCCACCTCCGACGGATCGTCGAAGGCAGCACCTTATGCAGCTCCACCTACTCCGACGTGGCTAGGCGGCCGGAAACTGAGGCTCGAGACACGCCGCCCCTCGGAACGCGAACGGGAGGCAAGACGTCCTGAGCTCCTTGAATGTGGTCCACGTACTGCTGGTAAACGCCGGCGAAGCCGCCGTTTAGGTCAAGCCGGCCCATCTGCTCGTTGGGGTTCTGGTGGCTGCTGGACCCGACGGAGGCGTGGAACGTGCTGGAGCCCGGAGCGTCGTTGTAGACGAGGCTCGCTCCGACATTACCCAAGAAATCCAGGGTAAAGCCGACGTCGGCGTCCCCGTATCGCGCGGGCTCGCCATTGAAGTCGTCGCCATGTCACCGCCATCGAATCCGCGCAAAGAACTTGTCGATCCGGACGACGGCGGGATAGATCTTACGGGGAGGGGGGGGGGACCTAAATCCCAGTGGTGGAATGGAACAATTGGGCGGCGCTGGGAAGGCGAGGACGAGAGCGGGGCGGCGGCGATGGAGACGGCGAGAGAGGCGCGGATAGGGTTGGGCGAGCAAGCTGAATGGATAGGGTTCGGCGTCGGCTGCGGGACGGAGGGATAGGGTTGGGCACGCAGGCCAAGGCCATAGCAGGCCGAATTTGCAAAATTTTTTGGCCCGAAATTTTTCAGGCCTGTTTAGTTTCCAAATGCCAAAACGTCAAAATTTTTGCTTTTGACAATTTTTTTTTTGTGAACTAAACGGCACCAAGGTTTATCGAATCATGATACAGTAGTCGAGCAGGTGAATGGATCCGAGAGATCTTCAACTGCAGGCCTGAGGCCTCGTTCTGAAAGGCTGCAGCAGCCAGCAGGCCTGCCTCTGCCTGACCTGCGGAAGGCCCCTAGTACTCCGCGTACTGTGCCCGTCTGCTGCGGCGCTGCCCGTCCTTTCCTCATCACGACGGGTACGGGTTGGCCTGGCCCAGAGTTCACTCGGCCGCGGCCAGCGGCCAGGAAGATCGGTGGATGGATGGATCGATGGAGACGGCGGGATGTACTCCTCCACGTACTGCTGGGCACGTCGTGTCGTCGACTGGACCGACCCTGGTCCCTGGAAAAACGCGTGCCACTGCCACGCACGGTACCTGCTGCGATTGGGGCACAGTACAGTACTGGCCCCACACCGAATCGTTTCGACCAGACCGTGGTCCGTGGGCCGTGGCCGTAGCCGTAGGAGCGGCCGGCCGGGAGGCAGGCACGCGGACGCGGTCGATGGTGACCGGACCGTGCAGTGGACGGGAACCACACGTCCACACCACACGCCCGGGACGCCGGTTGGGTTGGGGTTGGGGGTTGGAGCGTGCAAGTCTTGGCAGGCGGCACGGCAGCGGCTCGGCCGCACGGCGCGACAGCGATTGACGCGGACGGGATTGGCCTGCGCCTGCATGGGCGTACGTACCCTAGGCCTGTGTGCCGGTGTCTCTTGTCCTACTCCTCCTAACGCTGGTTCCAGGCGCTGGACGTCCGATCTCCGCGCCTCTCGAACTCGAACGTGCCCGGCTCGGATCTGATCAGCATGAAGTTGTTAGATTGATCTTCCAGTCAATAAACCCAACGGCCTATTGAATCTTAGTCACGCATTTTGATCGGGGGCGTCCAACCCTACAGGGTTAGTGGGTCCTTATCGCACTGCGCTATATAAAGAGGTGGGGGCCGGCGGCTCGAGGCACGAGGTTCAGCGTGAGCCGCAAACCCCACCGACAAACCCTAGACCGATCTAAGAGGGCGCGCAGCCAACGACGGGAAGCTCCGCTGACTTCGTCGTCGTCACTGCCACGCCGTCCGTCTGCACTGCATCGACGTCCGTACAACCTCTACTCCACCCGTCGCTGCCCGTGTGCTGCCTCCATCACCGAAGCTGAGATGGCCAGCTCAACCGCGACTTCCTCCGAGGGCTCAGGTTCAACACCACCACCCTTACCCTATCTCCCTCTCGTTGTAGTATTCTAGGTTTACATATGCATGTACTATTACGGATCCAAGTGTCATCCGCCTAGATCTATCCTAGTCGATCCACAGAAATTAACAATGGTATCAGAGCCTTTCTAGCGGTAGATCTGGATCGGGGAAAGAAGAGAAAATCGAACCCTAACCCTAGATCGGGTTCGGGAAAGAAAAAGAAAAGTTACCCGAGAAGAAATCAAATCGGGAAAAAAGAAAACAGTGACCATCTCAAACCCTATCCCTAACCCTAATCGGCAAATCGGATGAAATCCGAACAAACGAATCAATCAAAGGAAAGGGGATGGCCTACCTCGCCGTTTGCACGGCACTACAGTCACGCCGACGCGCGGGGAAAAGAAAGGCCGGCCGGGGGCACAGCTCGCCTGGGATCCGGCCACAGGGGCGCCGCGGCCAGGCCGCTCGACGGCGGCGTGCTCACCCGCTGGGGAGCGCGCGCGCCGACGAGGGGGCCGGCGACGGCCCCGGGGCTCGCTGCTTGCTCTTGCCGTGGTCGCTCGCTCGGTGACTGACTGAGAAAGAAAAAGAACCGATTTCAAATCGGAAAAGAATCCAAAATCGAAACCCTAACCCTAGCATGAACAGAGAAAGGATGGAGGGGAAGGGATCCTACCCGGGTCCTCTCCCCGCCGTCGTCACCACCATGGTGCGGGAAGGGGACCGCGCCTCCTCTACGCTGGCACGCGGGAAGAAGACGAGCCGCTGCTCAGCGCACGGTCGCCGGCGGACACGCTCAGGGCACCAACGCGAGGCCGCTCGGCGGCGGCGCGCTCAGCCAAACGGGAGCACGCGCACCGGCGAGGGGGCCCGCGGCGCGCGCCGTACTTCCTTTCCTTCCGGCCGCCATAGCCGGCTCCGCTGTGGCTCTGGTGCGCGGCGCGAAGAGAGAGAAGGGGAAGAGAAATGGAACTAGGGTTTTGGGAGGCGCGGCCGATCGGGGTTTTTGATACACCGAGCTGTGCGCTCAACCGTTCGATCTGGATGAACGGACGGAGATGGTCAGGCCACATTGAGCCGAGGCGGGGAAAGGAATTCGCAGCCCAAGCCCAGGTTGCGGCCTGGGCACGGAGGCGGCGCGAGCGTGAGCCGGCTGTGGGCTCTGCTGGGCCGCAGCGCGCATTATCAGACCCAAATGGCACATACACAGCGCGCGGCTGGGCCACGGGCAGCTGGGCCGGGAGCGTTGGCGCGCGCGCGTGAAGCAGGCCATGGGCCGCATTTCGCTGGGCCGCACGCACTGTTGCTTGATCGGGCCAAAATGGCCAAACAAATAGTACAGTCACAGTTTTTTGATTTTCTTATTTTTCAGGAAACAATTTGATCAATTTGAATTGAATTTTTATGATAATTTTCTGTACAAAATTTATCCAACGATATTTTTTGTTCAGTAAATAGTAAAGTTTGGGATGACTAATGAAGAATTGTTGAAAACTGACATGGTGCTTAGGGACTTTGCTGGCAATCCTTCCGATACCCGAGGTGCTATCCATGTCGAGCTGACTATTGGGTCGAAAACTCTAATTACTACCTTTTTTGTCATTGATGGCAAGGGGGCATATAGTCTACTCTTGGGCAGAGATTGGATCCATGCTAATTGCTGCATTCCTTCGACCATGCATCAAATTCTCATTCAATGGATTGGAGATGATGTTGAAGTTGTACATGCTGATGATTCGGTAAGTGTGGCTGCCACAGAATCTACCTACTGGGAATATGAAGGCGTCGATTGTTTCTCTGGAAGAGTGTGGAAAGAAGGTCCTGTAAATGTTTTCAGCGAGGGCCAACAGCCGATCCAAGCAGTCGGCTCTCATAGTAATTTTAATGGGAAATCATCGATGGCAACAAAGGAAAGTTGGGACGTGGTTTTATGTCGGCTGATAAGTTGGAAGAAATTGATGTTGGTGATGGTTCTAAGCCAAGGCTGATGTATATTAGTGCAAAGTTAGACCCAGAATATAAATCAAAGTTGATAGATCTGTTGAAAGAGTTTAAAGATTGTTTTGCTTGGGATTACGGAAATGCTGGATTGGATCGTTCCATTGTTGAGCATCGATTACCCATTAAACCTGGATTTCGTCCTTACAAACAACCTCCACGGAAGATATACAAAGAGGAGGTATTGGCCGATGTGAAGAAGGAGGTTGAAAGATTAATAGAAGCAAACTTCATTCGGCCCTGCAAGTATGCAGAGTGGATTTCAAATATAGTACCGGTATACAAGAAAAATGGAAAAAATGAGGGTTTGCATAGATTTCAGAAATCTTAATAAGGCCACTCCCATGGATGGTTACCCAATGCCAGTTGCCGATTTACTAGTAGATGCAGCAGCAGGTTATGAAGTCATTAGTTTTATGGATGGTAATGATGGCTATAATAAAATTTTTATGGCAATGGAAGATATTTCAAAAACAGCCTTCAGATGTCCAGGTCATATTGGTTTGTTTGAATGGATAGTCATGACATTTGGGTTAAAGAATGCCGGTGTGCAACTTATCAAAGAGCTATGAATTATATTTTTCACGAGCTGATCGGCAAGATTGTAGAGATCTACATCGATGATGTAGTGGTCAAGTCTAGAAATCATGACGGACATTTAGCCGATTTAAGAAAGACTCTGGAGTGCACAAGAAAGCATGGCTTGAAGATGAATCCAAACAAATGTGCCTTTGGAGTTTCGGCTGGTGAGTTTTTGGGATTTTTAGTTCATAAAGGAGGAATTGAAGTTGAGAAAAAGAGCATGGAAGCAATAGACAAAGTTGTGCCGCCAATCAATCTCACAGAATTACAATCATTGTTAGGCAAAATTAACTTTGTAAGAAGATTCATATCCAATCTATCAGAGAGAGTTTTACCTTTTCTCCTTTATTAAAGCTCAAGAAGGATCAAAATTTGTATGGGGGACATACAACAAAAGGCTTTTGATGAGATCAAGCAATATATGAAGGCACCACTGTATCTTGGTACCTCCACAACTTGACAAGCCTTTTAAGTTGTATGTGGCGACCGATAGCCTAACGATAGGATCGGCCCTTATGCAAGAATTTGAAGGAAAAGAAAGAGTCATAGCTTATCTTAGCAAAACTGCTGAGACCCGGAAACAAGGTATTGACTCTGAAAAAACTTTGCTTGTGTGTGTATTACTCATGTACCAAATTTCGGCACTAGTTGTTGAATGCCGAATGCGTGGTAGTTTCTAGTTTTGATGTAATCAAACATATGCTATCAATGCCAATTTTGAATGGAAGAATTGACAAATGGATTTTAGCATTGTCGAATTTAATTTAAAGTACGAATCGGCAAAAGGCGTAAAGGGTCAAATTATTGCCGATTTTATTACCCAACATCGGGATCTTTCTGTTGAGGCGATAAGCATTGTGCCTTGGGCCTTGTTCTTCGATGGATCATCTTGTAACAAAGGTGGTGGTGCTGGTGCTGGTATTCTCTTGATTTCCCCACAAGGAAAAACTTTTGAGTATGCGGTTCCTATTGAATTTCATGTTACTAATAATCGCAGGAGTATGAAGCGTTGCTTAGAGGGATTCACTTCTTATAGAAGTAAAGGCCGTTCTTTGTTGAAATCTTTGGGGATTCTCGAGTTGGTGATTAATCAACCGAGTGGTCGATATGAATGCAAGAACAATGTGTTAAGAGAATATTATGAGGAGTGTAGAGAACTTTTGAAGAATTTTCTGGTAGTAACCTTGCATCATATCCCTAGAGAGTATAATGAAGAAGCAAATAAGTTAGCTCAAGCCGCTTACGGATATCGAGAGAGTCGGGAAGTTTTTGCTATAGAAGAAGGTGTTTTAAATACTGATCAAGTAGATGGTGATTGAAGATACTGAAATTACCAATTATCCGAAAGGTCCATCTCAAAAGTTTCCCGAAAACTCAGATACAAAGCTCTCAAATTTGTGTTCCTTGATGATCAGTTATATTACAAGTCCATCGATGGAGTATTGCTCAAATGTTTAAGTCAAGAAGAGGCCAAGAAAGTGATGTATGAGGTTCACGAAGGATTGTGTGGTGCACACCAGTCAGCTTATCGGATGAAGTGGATAATTAGGAGAACTGGTTATTTTTGGCCGACTATGTTGGAGGATTGTTTTGAATATTACAAAGGGTGTCACAATTGTCAAAAATTCGGCAATATTCAAAAAGTTCCAGCATCTGCTATGAATCCCATAATCAAGCCTTGGCCGTTCAGAGGATGGGGTATAGATTTAATTGGTCAGATCAATCCTCCTTCTAGTAAGGGACACAAATTTGTACTCTTGGCCACGGATTATTTCACCAAGTGGGTTGAAGCTATCCCTTTGAAGAAGGTAACGTCAGAAAATATGATCAGTTTTGTTAAGGAACATATAATTCACAGATTCGGGATTCCTCAAACTATAACAACTGATCAAGGAACTCAGTTTACTTCTTCAGAATTCTGTGATTTTGCCAAAGATATGGGAATTAAGTTGTATAATTCTTCTCCTTATTATGCACAAGCTAATGGTCGAAGGTAAGCATCAAATAAGATTATGATTAAAATCATCCGAAGAAGATTGATGAAAAACCAAGGAGATGGCACTTGGTTCTTAATGAAGCATTGTGGGCTTACCGAATGGCTTGTCATGGGTCCACTCAAACGTCTCTATGAATTGGTCTATGGGCATCATCTGTATTACCATGGGAATTGCGGTCAGGTTCAAGGCGAGTTGTGTTACAGAAAGAATTGGTAGAAGAAGATTATAAGAATCTGATGATGGATGAATTGGAAGATTTAAATTTGATTCGTCTCAAGGCATCGGAAAATATTGAGAAAAATAAAATACGCGTTGCCAAGTATTATAACAAAAGGGTTAGGCTGAGGCAATTCGCAGAAGGAGACTTGGTTTGGAAAACTATATTACCAGTTGGAACAAAGGATAGAGCATTCGGCAAATGGTCTCCAAATTGGGAAGGTCCTTTCCGAATAGTAGAATGTGTACCTGGCAATGCATACATATTGAAGACTTTATTTGGGGAGGAGTTTACCAGAGCTATCAATGGAAGATTTCTTAAGAAATATTACCCCAGTGTTGAGGTTGGTTCATGAACGTAGATCAGAAAAGCTGATTGCCTTTAGCCTAAAAAAAATAAACTGAGAATAGCCGATATTGTTCATATCGCCTTTAGCACAAAATAGCCGATGCAGTTTGCATCGCCTCTAGCACAAGAATGTTTATGCAAGACCGGGGTGTTTTTAGCATTTTTCTGACAATCGCAGGCAGAATTTTACAAAAAGAATCAAAGAAATAAGCATTCTTCCAAAAGACAAGTTTATTCACGAAGTCCATCCTAATACAAACTACTCCTCAAATAACCCGTTGAGGACGGATCGAGATTTGTGGACTCGGCAAGGGCGACGGCATGATCATCGTAGATCTCCGTGACGCTCATCGATGTCGCCGATCTCGTCCGGCGTCCTCCAATGGCTTTAATTGGGCCGGAAGGAGTAGTCTTCGTTGGTTCGGGAGGTCATTGCCGCCACTCGAGAGAAACACCAAGGTGCACACCTTGGATGACGGCTTTGATCAACACGGCCGTCCACAAAGATCAAGGCGTGCCTCGGATGTCTCCCCTCGGCATTCACCTTGTCGGCAACCTTGTTCGCCGCCGCCTTGACGATCGTTCTCCGCAGAAAGAGTCAAGCGTAAAAGAAAAAAATGGGTCAATTAGCAAGGGGAAGCTAGAATGATAAAACCAAATGAAGATATCAAACCGGTGATGGCGTCGCAGAGTTGCTTCCGCTGGTCCTCCCATTCGGCTTGCTCGATGCCGAATTTATAAATCAAAGTTGATAGATCTGTTGAAAGAGTTTAAAGATTGTTTTGCTTGGGATTACACGGAAATGCCTGGATTGGATCGTTCCATTGTTGAGCATCGATTACCCATTAAACCTGGATTTCGTCCTTACAAACAACCTCCACGGAAGATATACAAAGAGGAGGTATTGGCCGATGTGAAGAAGGAGGTTGAAAGATTAATAGAAGCAAACTTCATTCGGCCCTGCAAGTATGCAGAGTGGATTTCAAATATAGTACCGGTATACAAGAAAAATGGAAAAAATGAGGGTTTGCATAGATTTCAGAAATCTTAATAAGGCCACTCCCATGGATGGTTACCCAATGCCAGTTGTCGATTTACTAGTAGATGCAGTAGCAGGTTATGAAGTCATTAGTTTTATGGATGGTAATGCTGGCTATAATAAAATTTTTATGGCAATGGAAGATATTTCAAAAACAGCCTTCAGATGTCCAGGTCATATTGGTTTGTTTGAATGGATAGTCATGACATTTGGGTTAAAGAATGCCGGTGTGCAACTTATCAAAGAGCTATGAATTATATTTTTCACGAGCTGATCGGCAAGATTGTAGAGATCTACATCGATGATGTAGTGGTCAAGTCTAGAAATCATGACGGACATTTAGCCGATTTAAGAAAGACTCTGGAGTGCACAAGAAAGCATGGCTTGAAGATGAATCCAAACAAATGTGCCTTTGGAGTTTCGGCTGGTGAGTTTTTGGGATTTTTAGTTCATAAAGGAGGAATTGAAGTTGAGAAAAAGAGCATGGAAGCAATAGACAAAGTTGTGCCGCCAATCAATCTCACAGAATTACAATCATTGTTAGGCAAAATCAACTTTGTAAGAAGATTCATATCCAATCTATCAGAGAGAGTTTTACCCTTTTCTCCTTTATTAAAGCTCAAGAAGGATCAAAAATTTGTATGGAGTGACATACAACAAAAGGCTTTTGATGAGATCAAGCAATATATGAAGGCACCACCTGTGCTGGTACCTCCACAACTTGACAAGCCTTTTAAGTTGTATGTGGCGGCCGATAGTCTAACGATAGGATCGGCCCTTATGCAAGAATTTGAAGGAAAAGAAAGAGTCATAGCTTATCTTAGCCGAAAAACTGCTAGACCCGTAAACAAGGTATTCGACTCTGAAAAAACTTTTGCTTGTGTGTGTATTACTCATGTACCAAATTTCGGCACTATTTGTTGAATGCCAATGCGTGGTAGTTTCTAGTTTTGATGTAATCAAACATATGCTATCAATGCCAATTTTGAATGGAAGAATTGGCAAATGGATTTTAGCATTGTCAGAATTTAATTTAAGGTACGAATCGGCAAAGGCGGTAAAGGGTCAAATTATTGCCGATTTTATTACCCAACATCGGGATCTTTCTGTTGAGGCGATAAGCATTGTGCCTTGGGCCTTGTTCTTCGATGGATCATCTTGTAACAAAGGTGGTGGTGCTGGTATTCTCTTGATTTCCCCACAAGGAAAAACTTTTGAGTATGCGGTTCCTATTGAATTTCATGTTACTAATAATTAGACAGAGTATGAAGCGTTGCTTAGAGGGCTTCAGCTTCTTATAGAAGTAAAGGCCGTTGCTGTTGAAATCTTTGGGGATTCTGAGTTGGTGATTAATCAACTGAGTGGTCAGTATGAATGCAAGAACAATGTGTTAAGAGAATATTATGAGGAGTGTAGAGAACTTTTGAAGAATTTTCTGGTAGTAACCTTGCATCATATCCCTAGAGAGTATAATGAAGAAGCAAATAAGTTAGCTCAAGCTGCTTCTGGATATCGAGAGAGTCGGGAAGTTTTTGCTATAGAAGAAGGTGTTTTAAATACTGATCAAGTAGATGGTGATTGGAGATACGAAATTACCAATTATCTGAAAGGTCCATCTCAAAAAGTTTCCCGAAAACTCAGATACAAAGCTCTCAAATTTGTGTTCCTTGATGATCAGTTATATTACAAGTCCATCGATGGAGTATTGCTCAAATGTTTAAGTCAAGAAGAGGCCAAGAAAGTGATGTATGAGGTTCACGAAGGATTGTGTGGTGCACACCAGTCAGCTTATCGGATGAAGTGGATAATTAGGAGAACTGGTTATTTTTGGCCGACTATGTTGGAGGATTGTTTTGAATATTACAAAGGGTGTCACAATTGTCAAAAATTCGGCAATATTCAAAAAGTTCCAAAGATCTCGCTATGAATCCCATAATCAAGCCTTGGCCGTTCAGAGGATGGGGTATAGATTTAATTTGTCAGATCAATCCTCCTTCTAGTAAGGGACACAAATTTGTACTCTTGGCCACGGATTATTTCACCAAGTGGGTTGAAGCTATCCCTTTGAAGAAGGTAACGTCAGAAAATATGATCAGTTTTGTTAAGGAACATATAATTCACAGATTCGATTCCTCAAACTATAACAACCGATCAAGGAACTCGGTTTACTTCTTGAAATTACGTGATTTTGCCAAAGATATGGGAATTAAGTTGTATAATTCTTCTCCTTATTATGCACAAGCTAATGGTCAGGCAGAAGCATCAAATAAGATTATGATTAAAATCATCCAGAAGAAGATTGATGAAAAACCAAGGAGATGGCACTTGGTTCTTAATGAAGCATTGTGGGCTTACCGAATGGCTTGTCATGGGTCCACTCAAACGTCTCCCTATGAATTGGTCTATGGGCATCATGCTGTATTACCATGGGAATTGCGGTCAGGTTCAAGGCGAGTTGTGTTACAGAAAGAATTGGTAGAAGAAGATTATAAGAATCTGATGATGGATGAATTGGAAGATTTAAATTTGATTCGTCTCAAGGCATCGGAAAATATTGAGAAAAATAAAATACGCGTTGCCAAGTATTATAACAAAAGGGTTAGGCTGAGGCAATTCGCAGAAGGAGACTTGGTTTGGAAAACTATATTACCAGTTGGAACAAAGGATAGAGCATTCGGCAAATGGTCTCCAAATTGGGAAGGTCCTTTCCGAATAGTAGAATGTGTACCTGGCAATGCATACATATTGAAGACTTTATTTGGGGAGGAGTTTACCAGAGCTATCAATGGAAGATTTCTTAAGAAATATTACCCCAGTGTTGAGGTTGGTTCATGAACGTAGATCAGAAAAGCTGATTGCCTTTAGCCTAAAAAAAATAAACTGAGAATAGCCGATATTGTTCATATCGCCTTTAGCACAAAATAGCCGATGCAGTTTGCATCGCCTCTAGCACAAGAATGTTTATGCAAGACCGGGGTGTTTTTAGCATTTTTCTGACAATCGCAGGCAGAATTTTACCAAAAAGAATCAAAGAAATAAGCATTCTTCCAAAAGACAAGTTTATTCACAGAAGTCCATCCTAATACAAACTACTCCTCAAATAACCTGTTGAGGACGGACTGGGGATTTGTGGACTCGGCAAGGGCGACGGCATGATCATCGTAGATCTCCAGACGCTCATCGATGTCGTCGATCTCGTCCGGGCGTCCTCCAGCGAAGCCGACTGGCTGGAAGGAGTAGTCTTCGTTGGTTCGGGAGGTCATTGCCGCCAGCCCGAGAGAAACACCAAGGTGCACACCTTGGATGACGGCCTGATCAACACGGCCGTCCACAGCATCAAGGCGTGCCTCGGATGTCTCCCCCTGGGCATTCACCTTGTCGGCAACCTTGTTCGCCGCCGCCTTCAGGCGATCGTTCTCCGCAGAAAGAGCTGGGCAGAAAAGAAAAAAAATGGGTCAGCAAGCAGGGGAAGCTAGAATGATAAAACCAAATGAAGATATCAAACCGGTGATGGCGTCGCAGAGTTGCTTCCGCTGGTCCTCCCATTCGGCTTGCTCGATGCCGAATTTCTTGGAGACGTCGCCTAGCTCCTCCCGGGCCTCGTCCCTCTCCTGGCGAAACTTGAGTGCTTCCTCGTGAGAATATGGATGGTGTGCATCTGCTGGTTCCGCCGGGCCCCAAGGATTGGGATGATAGGAGCTTGAAGAGCTGGAGGATCCGGAGGAGCTGGATGATGGAGTTCCCGGTTGAGCTGCTGTCGTCGGAGGGAGGAGATGATAGTGCCTGCAGCTAAATCTTCAGCCATCACCATATGATTCAGAGTTGGTTCATTGGATTTTCCACAGAAGATGAATCTGCATAGCCACATGTTCATGAAGGCTTTCAACTCTTTGTCAGAAATGATGCCAGATGCATTCATGTAGTTCTGGATGTATTTGACCCATCCACATCCAGAGCTGACGGCTCTTTGATTACTTTTGCTCTTGTACTTATGAGGGTATACTGGTAGTGACACGTTCAAGCCAGTCATCATGAACACGTCGGCTAGAGTGATGGTCATCATACCATGGCCGAAGATGAAGGCATTAATGGTGTCAGACCAAAAATGGGAAGCTGCTATCAAAAGGGAATCGTTTCTGGGTGTTTCTGCTAAGGATAATTCCAGACAATGACTGATGTCTTGACTTTCCCAGTGGCTGCTGCTTTTCTCCAGCATTCTACTGTACCAATTCCGCCATCCAGCGATTGGGGGAAATGGCCAATTCTTGAACGTGTTTGGCCATCGGTTTGGCAAGGTGATCCCAGATTTGAAAGGGATTCTTTGGGTTTCCTTCTCGATAATTTCAAAAGGGTCAGGATTTCCCATTGGGCCGAGGAAATAGGAATCAGGGTTGGCAGCATAAGGGATCAAAATCTGATTCTTGTATTCCTGTAAAGGGTGATTGAAATCAAAGAAGAATAAGCCAAAAGAAGAATGGGAAGATGAAGTGGAAATTGCCGAATATAAGTGAAGTTTACCTCTGGAATTACATCTTGGGTCGCCATTGAAGATTCGAAGTGGGTCCGAGGTTGCGCTGAAAGCTTGAATTTTTGGACAGCGGCTGCGGTGTTGAACGGTGCTGACCTAGGAGGGAGAAGGAGCTTGTGGTCAATTTCAGAATAAAACAACTTTTATCCCGAAATTGAGGGGGCATGTGTTAACACTGGATTTTGGTCGACTTCGAAAGATGACAGGTGGACCCGCATACAGGAAGGACATTCGGGAAACAAAATAAGCGATCGGCTAAATGCTTGTGCGGTTGGTTACTTCAGAAGGTGGTGACTCCATTCGGGAAAGCAGAAGATGGCAGGCAAAGCCGATCGAAAAGATGAAAGTTGTAATAATAAAGGACTCTGAGAGTTTAGGGCAAGGAATCGTAGTTTCCAAGTTTGTTTAAGAGTTCCTTTGTAAATCGTAGTCTTTTAGGACTCGTGTTTTGTCTAGGGTATAAATATTGACCCTCGACCATTGTAATAGGCGTTCACAACCAAATCAATACAACCGGCCCCGTGCCAACTTTCGAGTCCTTTTGTCGTGTCGTCGAGTCCTTCGAGAGGAGTCATCGATCCGTCGACCTCCGTAAGTTCCGACAACCTTGTTATCATGTTTAGTATCATGCGGTGGATTTAGACGTGATGCAAGTAGTCTTGTTTGTTTTCAATGATCGTGCGGGCGGATCTTTGCTTGACAATCAAGAAGTCTTTGCTTATGCTTTGTTTATGAGTAGATACCGTGCGCGCGTGACGTTTGCTCAATATGCTTAGTGAAGGCAAGATGCTTATCGGCTCTATTAGATACGGCAAAAATCTAAATAGATTCATTAAGTTATCCTGTGTTGCATGTTTTAAATATTTTATATATTTGTAACACACTTCTACCAATCTAGATTGATATTGTTCGGCCCTCTCTTATGGTTTTATTCGTGCTTCAATGATCATTACTTTCATATTACCTTTGCAAATAGATAACATGCTCGTAATGGCTGAATTATTTTAATCTAGATTGTCACATGTCGTGGGTTCATGCATGTTAATTACGTTTAAGCTTTGATTTAAACTAGGTGTCGTCTGCTGACGACGGATCGTGTTTTAGATTAGTTTAATCGTGTTTATTTGTACGTTCCTTCTTCATGGACCCCAACTCGGCCGGATTGTTTGAGCTTGGTTATGCATTAACTCATGATTAATTTCACTTGTTCAAACATGTCTTCCCATGCACATGCATTCGGCAATCGGATCTTTACGTGTGCTCATCTTCTTACGATTAATGAATGATTTATAAACTTGTTGGCGATAGCTTCCTATAGTCAGTATGTCGTGGTAAGTAACCAGGGTATATATATATGGAACTGTCGGTCTCACCCGACATGTTCCGTTTGGCATTTAACTTTTTATCCCTTGTTAGTTTTTTTCAGTCAAAGCGACCCGCACGCTTCCGGATCACGAAGCACCCGGGCACCCAATTGAAGCCACGCTTTCGAAACTTCTTTGTGTGTGAGGCACGGTCGTGTGATATTTTGTGTCAACACACTTTTTGGCACGCCTGGTGGGACAATCTGTTAGTTCAAGATGGCGTCTTTGATCAACAATGATCATGTTCTGGATGTGAGCATGGCAGAATTGCCAGATAATTACAAGGATTTAGTGCTACAAGCATGTGAGCAATACCAACGGAAGTGTTTGATGTCTTTTTCCAAAAACAAGAGCAATAAAGTGTTTCAAAAGCAGTCAATGCCAAGGGTTCTTCTTCCACATCAAACTGATTACACTGAAGAGGAGGATGCTCAGAAGATGGCAGCCCTGGTTTATAAAGCTATGGGAGAAACCATGACAAACCATCACACAGCTTTTCTGAATACCTTTCGGGCAATCATGATCAGTACTTTTGGTCCAATGATTGATAAGTACTTTGAAGAAAATGTTGGCCCACTCAGTGGACCGACACTTTTCAATGTTCTAAAGCATGAAGAGAAGCCTGCTGGAAAAGAAGGACCATCGACTTCAAATATAGGTGGATTGACTCACACTGGAAAGCAATCACATCCCACCTATGGCCAGGTAACATTTGGTACCACAGGAGAAGTGCCACCTTCAGCTTATAGAGTTTCTCCAGCATCAAACAGATTGCAGAAGAATATGTATGGAGATGGGTATCAAGAATTTACTGATTACAATGCTATCAATGCTGTGCCAAATCCAGGGTATAGGAGTGTTTCAGGATTGCCTTCTGGAGTACAAGTACAAGGAAATCAGGATTCAGGCATTGATGTTTTGATGCACAGGATGGCTGATATGATGCGAAATCGTTCGGCTTGAAGCCAAAAAATCAATCCTATTCATACAAGTCTCCTTACCCAGAGTGGTACAACAGAGTGGCGTTACCTCCAAGGGTGAAGCCTCCAACGGATTTGACCAAGTTTTCTGGTCAAGATGATACTAGTACCATAGAGCACGTCAGTCGGTACTTAATGCAGCTTGGAGAAGCTGCTTCAGATGAAGCTTGGAGGATTCGATATTTCCTTTGTCTCTTATAGGACCAGCTTTCACGTGGTTCACGTCTTTACCAGCTCATTCCATTGGTACGTGGGCAGAGCTAGAGCAGAAGTTTTATTCATATTTCTACACGGGTACTAATGAGAAGAAGTTGGTCGATCTCATGAGTCTGAGGATGAGAACAAATGAGACACCATTAGAATATCTTCGCAGATTTAGGGAGACCAAGAATATGTGTTATTCTCTGAATTTACCAGATGATCAACTACCTGGAATAGTTATAGCAAGAATGTTGCCGAATATCAAGGAGAAGTTGTTCGGCATGGAGTTTGATGATCTTGGCCAACTTGCACAGCGTTTAGCAGCTATGAGTAATCAGGCCCAAGGATTCAGGAGAGATAATCGCTTTTTCGGAAGAACAATGCCACTAATGAGGTGTATCAAGGTTTTTCGGAGGAAGCGGTCGAGTATATTGATGAAGATGAGATAGTCAGCAATTGAGTTGAATTGGGCAAAGGAGCCTACTCAAATTAGTCAACGCTGGTTGAAACAACAAAAGGGAACCTATGATTTTGATGTTACTAAAAGCGAGCGTGCTTTTTGCATTATTGATGAAGGAAGGACGCATCAAGTTGCGGAAGGACATCCCATGCTACGTCCCGAGGGAGTGAAAGACAAAAAGTATTGTGGCTTCCATAACACTAATTCTCACTCTATCAATGATGCCGAGTGTTCGAATACGAATCCGTAAAGCTATCCAAGAGGGACATTTGAAGTTTGATGGCAAGATGAAAATTGATGATCACTGTTTCCACAAAATATGATTTCTTTCTCTCGTGAATATGGTCTCCGCCAATGATCTCAAAGGTAAAGGCAAGATGAAGGTGTTGACTTACGATAGAGCAAAGAAAAATGGTGTTTGTTGACCCGGATCGGCAAGTCACCATGAGAGAGTCTGCAAAGACAACGAGTTCGGTTTCGAATAGCCGAACCGAGAAAGGTCAAACTTCCAAACCCGAGTTACATCACGTATTTTGCTAAACAAGTGGCGAGAGAGCAAGAGAAGAAATACTATAAGAAGCAATGGTTTATAGAAGAATGCCGGAGGTATGAGGAAGAGGTATACTGAAGGGAGCAAGAAGAATACATGATGAGCAGGAGAGCGGTCTCATTGGGGTTGTTCATTCTTTAGGCATTGTTGGAATGAAGGCTTGAGGTTACCTGCTAGAAATAATTATCCGGAGTGTAGTGCTCAGTACTCCGAGTATAGGCAATCTCGAGTCAACCACCGTCCCGTCTATGAAAGACTTGGAACGAAGGTTCCTGAAGATGATCGGCGCTTAAAAACAGATGATTTTGAGAATCAGCAAAGGAAGAGATTTGCAGGTCAAGGTTGGATTCATGATAGAGTGCATGATGAAGAAGCTGATTCCTATAGATACGTATGGCAAAAAGGACAGTGGTGTCCTCTAGGCCTGAGGAAAAGTCAGAAAAGAAGAGTTCAACGGTTGAGGAATAGGGAGTTGAAACAGGAAGTTACCGAAACAAAGCAAATATGGCGTCCTAAGAAGAAGCCTGATGAATGTGGTCCTTCGGCTGATGCTTGCCTGGCTTTCTTCCTCCCATCAGAGTTTATAGCTCCCGAAAGCCAAGATGTCCAAGAAGAGGTGTACTCTGATTTTGATGAAAGTGAATGTCAGGATTTGATGGCCCAGCTTGTATTAACACAACAGGCTATTTTTGACAAACCAATCAAGAATCGTCACTTGAGACCACTCTATTTAAAGGGATATGTCAATGGCAAGCCTTTAACTAAGATGTTTGTTGATGGAGGGGCTGCTATCAATATCATGCCTTATACTACCTTCAGAAAGCTTAGGATGACTAATGAAGAATTGTTGAAAACTGACATGGTGCTTAGGGACTTTGCTGGCAATCTTTTCGATACCCGAGGTGCTATCCATGTCGAGCTGACTATTGGGTCGAAAACTCTAATTACTACCTTTTTTGTCATTGATGGCAAGGGGGCATATAGTCTACTCTTGGGCAGAGATTGGATCCATGCTAATTGCTGCATTCCTTCGACCATGCATCAAATTCTCATTCAATGGATTGGAGATGATGTTGAAGTTGTACATCTTGATGATTCGGTAAGTGTGGCTGCCACGAATCTACCTCTTTGGGAATATGAAGGCGTCGATTGTTTCTCCGGAAGAGTGTGGAAAGAAGGTCCTAAAATGTTTTCGGCCGAGGGCCAACAAATGATCCAAGCGATCGGCTCTCATAGTAATTCTTAATGGGAAATCTCATCGATGGCAACAAAGGAAAGTTGGGACGTGGTTTTATATCGGTGATAAGTTGGAAGAAATTGATGTTGGTGATGGTTCTAAGCCAAGGCCGATGTATATTAGTGCAAAGTTAGACCCAGAATATAAATCAAAGTTGATAGATCTGTTGAAAGAGTTTAAAGATTGTTTTGCTTGGGATTACACGGAAATGTCTGGATTGGATCGTTCCATTGTTGAGCATCGATTACCCATTAAACTTTGGATTTCGTCCTTACAAACAACCTCCACGGAAGATATACAAAGAGGAGGTATTGGCCGATGTGAAGAAGGAGGTTGAAAGATTAATAGAAGCAAACTTCATTCGGCCCCGCAAGTATGCAGAGTGGATTTCAAATATAGTACCCAGTATACAAGAAAAATGGAAAAAATGAGGGTTTGCATAGATTTCAAATCTTAATAAGGCCACTCCATGGATGGTTACCCAATGCCGCTTGTCGATTTACTAGTAGATGCAGATGCGAGTTATGAAGTCATTAGTTTTATGGATGGTAATGCTTTGGCTATAATAAAATTTTTATGGCAATGGAAGATATTTCAAAAACAGCCTTGAGATGTCCGGTCATATTGGTTTGTTTGAATGGATAGTCATGACATTTGGGTTAAAGAATGCCGGTGTGCAACTTATCAAAGAGCTATGAATTATATTTTTCACGAGCTGATCGGCAAGATTGTAGAGATCTACATCGATGATGTAGTGGTCAAGTCTAGAAATCATGACGGACATTTAGCCGATTTAAGAAAGACTCTGGAGTGCACAAGAAAGCATGGCTTGAAGATGAATCCAAACAAATGTGCCTTTGGAGTTTCGGCTGGTGAGTTTTTGGGATTTTTAGTTCATAAAGGAGGAATTGAAGTTGAGAAAAAGAGCATGGAAGCAATAGACAAAGTTGTGCCGCCAATCAATCTCACAGAATTACAATCATTGTTAGGCAAAATCAACTTTGTAAGAAGATTCATATCCAATCTATCAGAGAGAGTTTTACCCTTTTCTCCTTTATTAAAGCTCAAGAAGGATCAAAAATTTGTATGGAGTGACATACAACAAAAGGCTTTTGATGAGATCAAGCAATATATGAAGGCACCACATCTTTGGTACCTCCACAACTTGACAAGCCTTTTAAGTTGTATGTGGCGGCCGATAGCCTAACGATAGGATCGGCCCTTATGCAAGAATTTGAAGGAAAAGAAAGAGTCATAGCTTATCTTAGCCGAAAACTGCTAGACCCGAAACAAGGTATTCGCCTCTGAAAAAACTTTGCTTGTGTGTGTATTACTCATGTACCAAATTTCGGCACTATTTGTTGAATGCCGAATGCGTGGTAGTTTCTAGTTTTGATGTAATCAAACATATGCTATCAATGCCAATTTTGAATGGAAGAATTGGCAAATGGATTTTAACATTGTCGAAATTTAATTTAAGGTACGAATCGGCAAAGGCGGTAAAGGGTCAAATTATTGCCGATTTTATTACCCAACATCGGGATCTTTACATTGAGGCGATAAGCATTGTGCCTTGGGCCTTGTTCTTCGATGGATCATCTTGTAACAAAGGTGGTGGTGCTGGTATTCTCTTGATTTCCCCACAAGGAAAAACTTTTGAGTATCACGGTTCCTATTGAATTTCATGTTACTAATAATCGGTGAGTATGAAGCGTTGCTTAGAGGGCTTCAACTTCTTATAGAAGTAAAGGCCGTTCTTTGTTGAAATCTTTGGGGATTCTGAGTTGGTGATTAATCAACCGAGTGGTCGATATGAATGCAAGAACAATGTGTTAAGAGAATATTATGAGGAGTGTAGAGAACTTTTGAAGAATTTTACGGTAGTAACCTTGCATCATATCCCTAGAGAGTATAATGAAGAAGCAAATAAGTTAGCTCAAGTCGCTTACGGATATCGAGAGAGTCGGGAAGTTTTTGCTATAGAAGAAGGTGTTTTAAATCTTGATCAAGTAGATGGTGATTGAAGATACGAAATTACCAATTATCCGAAAGGTCCATCTCAAAAGTTTCCCGAAAACTCGGATACAAAGCTCTCAAATTTGTGTTCCTTGATGATCGGTTATATTACAAGTCCATCGATGGAGTATTGCTCAAATGTTTAAGTCAAGAAGAGGCCAAGAAAGTGATGTATGAGGTTCACGAAGGATTGTGTGGTGCACACCAATCAGCTTATCGGATGAAGTGGATAATTAGGAGAACTGGTTATTTTTGGCCGACTATGTTGGAGGATTGTTTTGAATATTACAAAGGGTGTCACAATTGTCAAAAATTCGGCAATATTCAAAAAGTTCCAAAGATCTGCTATGAATCCCATAATCAAGCCTTGGCCGTTCGGAGGATGGGGTATAGATTTAATTGGTCGATCAATCCTCCTTCTAGTAAGGGACACAAATTTGTACTCTTGGCCACGGATTATTTCACCAAGTGGGTTGAAGCTATCCCTTTGAAGAAGGTAACGTCGAAAATATGATCGTTTTGTTAAGGAACATATAATTCACAGATTCGGATTCCTCAAACTATAACAACCGATCAAGGAACTCGATTTACTTCTTGAATTCAGATTTTGCCAAAGATATGGGAATTAAGTTGTATAATTCTTCTCCTTATTATGCACAAGCTAATGGTCGTGCGAAGCATCAAATAAGATTATGATTAAAATCATCCGAAGAAGATTGATGAAAAACCAAGGAGATGGCACTTGGTTCTTAATGAAGCATTGTGGGCTTACCGAATGGCTTGTCATGGGTCCACTCAAACGTCTCCCTATGAATTGGTCTATGGGCATCATCTTTGTATTACCATATGGAATTGCGGTCGAGTTCAAAGCGAGTTGTGTTCTGAGAAAGAATTGGTAGAAGAAGATTATAAGAATCGATGATGGATGAATTGGAAGATTTAAATTTGATTCGCCTCAAGGCATCGGAAAATATTGAGAAAAATAAAATACGCGTTGCCAAGTATTATAACAAAAGGGTTAGGCTGAGGCAATTCGCAGAAGGAGACTTGGTTTGGAAAACTATATTGCCAGTTGGAACAAAGGATAGAGCATTCGGCAAATGGTCTCCAAATTGGGAAGGTCCTTTCCGAATAGTAGAATGTGTACACAGCAATGCATACATATTGAAGACTTTATTTGGGGAGGAGTTTACGGAGCTATCAATGGAAGATTTCTTAAGAAATATTACCCAAGTGTTGAGGTTGGTTCATGAACGTAGATCAGAAAAGCTGATCGCCTTTAGCCTAAAAAAAATAAACTGAGAATAGCCGATATTGTTCATATCGCCTTTAGCACAAAATAGCCGATGCAGTTTGCATCGCCTCTAGCACAAGAATGTTTATGCAAGACCGGGTGTTTTTAGCATTTTTCTGACAATCGCAGGCAGAATTTTACCAAAAGAATCAAAGAAATAAGCATTCTTCCAAAAGACAAGTTTATTCACGAAGTCCATCCTAATACAAACTACTCCTCAAATAACTTTGTTGAGGACGGATGAGGGATTGTGGACTCGGCAAGGGCGACGGCATGATCATCGTAGATCTCCAGACGCTCATCGATGTCGTCGATCTCGTCCCAAGGCGTCCTCCAGTAAAAGCCGACCGGGCCGGAAGGAGTAGTCTTCATTGGTTCGGGAGGTCATTGCCGCCACCCCGAGAAAACACCAAGGTGCACACCTTGGATGACGGCTGATCAACACGGCCGTCCACAAAGATCAAGGCGTGCCTCGGATGTCTCCCCACAGGCATTCACCTTGTCGGCAACCTTGTTCGCCGCCGCCTTGACGATCGTTCTCCTTGAGAAAGAGTCAAGCGAAAAAGAAAAAAATGGGTCAACAAGCGGGGAAGCTAGAATGATAAAACCAAATGAAGATATCAAACCGGTGATGGCGGCGTGCAGAAGTTGCTTCCGCTGGTCCTCCCATTCGGCTTGCTCGATGCCGAATTTCTTGGAGACGTCGCTAGCTCCTCCCGGGCCTCGTCCCTCTCTGGCGAAACTTGAGTGCTTCCTCGTGAGAATATGGATGGTGTGCATCTGCTTTGGTTCCGCGGGCCCCAAGGATTGGGATGATAGGAGCTTGAAGAGTTTGGAGGATCCGGAGGAGCTGGATGATGGAGTTCCCTGTTGAGTCTTTGTCGTCGGAGGGAGGAGATGATAGTGCTGCACTAAATCTTGACCATCACCATATGATTCGAGTTGGTTCATTGGATTTTCCACGGAAGATGAATCTGCATAGCCACATGTTCATGAAGGCTTTCAACTCTTTTTATCGGAAATGATGCCGATGCATTCATGTAGTTCTCGGATGTATTTGACCCATCCACATCCAGTCGACGGCTCTTTGATTACTTTTGCTCTTGTACTTATGAGGGTATCTTTGGTAGTGACACGCTCAAGCCGATCATCATGAACACGTCGGCTAGAGTGATGGTCATCATACCATGGCGAAGATGAAGGCATTAATGGTGTCGGACCAAAAATGGGAAGTCGCTATCAAAAGGGAATCGTTTACGGGTGTTTCGCTAAGGATAATTCCAGACAATGACCGATGTCTTGACTTTCCCGATGGTGCTGCTTTCTTTTCTCCAAGATTCTCTCAGTACCAATTCCGCCATCCAATGATTGGGGGAAATGGCCAATTCTTGAACGTGTTTGGCCATCGGTTTGGCAAGGTGATCCCAGATTTGAAAGGGATTCTTTGGGTTTCCTTCTCGATAATTTCAAAAGGGTCGATTTCCCATTGGGCCGAGGAAATAGGAATCGGGGTTGGCGACATAAGGGATCAAAATCGATTCTTGTATTCTGTAAAGGGTGATTGAAATCAAAGAAGAATAAGCCAAAAGAAGAATGGGAAGATGAAGTGGAAATTGCGAATATAAGTGAAGTTTACCTCTGAATTACATCTTGGGTCGCCATTGAAGATTCAAGTGGGTCCGAGGTTGTTGCTTGAAAGCTTGAATTTTTGGACGCGGGTCGGTGTTGAACGGTCTTGACCTAGGAGGGAGAAGGAGCTTGTGGTCAATTTCGAATAAAACAACTTTTATCCCGAAATTGAGGGGCATGTGTTAACACTTTGGATTTTGGTCGACTTCGAAGATGACAGTGGACCCGCATCGAAAGGACATTCGGGAAACAAAATAAGCGATCGGCTAAATGCTTGTGCGGTTGGTTACTTCAGAAGGTGGTGACTCCATTCGGGAAAGCAGAAGATGGCAGGCAAAGCCGATCGAAAAGATGAAAGTTGTAATAATAAAGGACTCTGAGAGTTTAGGGCAAGGAATCGTAGTTTCCAAGTTTGTTTAAGAGTTCCTTTGTAAATCGTAGTCTTTTAGGACTCGTGTTTTGTCTAGGGTATAAATATTGACCCTCGACCATTGTAATAGGCGTTCACAACCAAATCAATACAACCGGCCCCGTGCCAACTTTCGAGTCCTTTTGTCGTGTCGTCGAGTCCTTCGAGAGGAGTCATCGATCCGTCGACCTCCGTAAGTTCCGACAACCTTGTTATCATGTTTAGTATCATGCGGTGGATTTAGACGTGATGCAAGTAGTCTTGTTTGTTTTCAATGATCGTGCGGCGGATCTTTGCTTGACAATCAAGAAGTCTTTGCTTATGCTTTGTTTATGAGTAGATACCGTGCGGCAGGCGTTTGCTCAATATGCTTAGTGAAGGCAAGATAGTTATCGGCTCTATTAGATACGGCAAAATCTAAATAGATTCATTAAGTTATCATGTGTTGCATGTTTTAAATATTTTATATATTTGTAACACACTTCTGCCCAATCTAGATTGATATTGTTCGGCCCTCTCTTATGGTTTTATTCGTGCTTCAATGATCATTACTTTCGTATTACCTTTGCAAATAGATAACATGCTCGTAATGGCTGAATTATTTTAAACTAGATTGTCACATGTCGTGGGTTCATGCATGTTAATTACGTTTAAGCTTTGACGAAACTAGGTGTCGTGCGGCAGATGCAGGTTTTAGATTAGTTTAATCATGTTTATTTGTACGTTCCTTCTTCATGGACCCCAACTCGGCTGGATTGCTGAGCTTGGTTATGCATTAACTCATGATTAATTTCACTTGTTCAAACATGTCTTCCCATGCACATGCATTCGGCAATCGGATCTTTACGTGTGCTCATCTTACGATTAGCCGAATGGTTTATAAACTTGCTGGCAGATAGCTTCCTATAGCTGTATGTCGTTGTAAGTGGCTTCAGGGCCGTATATATGGAACTGTCTGGTCTCACCCGACATGTTCCGGTTTGGCATTTAACTGTTTTATCCCTTGTTAGTTTTTTCAGGTCAAACTGACTGGCACGTTTCCGGATCACGAAGCACCTGGGCACCCAATTGAAGCCACGCTTTCTGGCTTGCTGTGTGTGAGGCACAGTGCGTCACATTTTGTGTCAACAGAGCCAAAACAGTATGCTGTAAATGGATCTACAAAACAAAACTTGACTCTCAAGGGAATATAGAGAGATATAAAGTCTGACTTGTGGCAAAAGGCTTTACACAAAGAGAAGGGATTGATTACAATGAGACCTTTTTCTCCAGTCTCATGTAAGGATTCCTTCAGAATCATAATGGCATTAGTGGCACATTACGATTTACAATTACATTAGATGGATGTAAAGACGACATTTCTCAACGGAGAATTAGAGGAAAATGTTTATATGGCACAACCGAAAGGTTTTGTCATGGAAGGAAAAGAACGTTTGGGATGCCACCTAAAGAAATCCATTTATGGATTAAAACAAGCTTCAAGACAGTGGTACTTGAAGTTTGATCAGACAATAAAGAATTTTAGGTTTAAAGATAATGTTGAGGACAATTGTGTCTACGCAAAGTTTAAGAATGGGAAGTTTATCTTCCTTGTCCTATATATGGATGATATCTTACTTGCTAGTAGTGATGTCAGTTTACTACTAGAAACAAAGAAGTTTTTGTCCTCAAAATTTGATATGAAAGATCTTGGTGAAGCTTCGTTCGTTCTAGGGATCGAGATTCACCGAGATAGAAGTAAAGGGGTAGTAGGACTGTCACAAAAGGCATACATAGAAAAAGTCTTAAAGAAATTCAGTATGCACAAATGTAGTCCATCACCTGCTCCTATAGTCAAGGGCGACAGATATGGAGATTTTCAATGCTCCCGGAACCAATATGAGATCGATCAAATAAAAGTGGTTCCATATGCTTCAGCTGTCGGAAGCTTGCAATATGCTCAAGTGTGTACGCACCCTGACTTGGCATTTGTTACCGGGTCACTTGGCAGATTCTAGAGCAATCCTGGAATAGAACACTGGAAATTGGTAAAGAAAGTCTTGCGTTATTTGCAAGGAACGAAAGGCCTCATGATGACGTATAGAAGATTTGATTCACTACATATAGTGGGATATTCAGATTCTGATTATGCGGAAGATAATAGAAAATCCACGTCTGGATATGTGTTTACTCTCGTAGGGGGGGCTATTTCATGAAAAAGCTCAAAGCAAACCGTCACTACATCGTCCACAATGTATGCCGAGTTTGTAGCATGTTATGAGGCAACGGGGCAGGTAAACTAGCTAAAGAAGTTCATAGCCGGTTTGAAGGTGGTTGACGACATCAATAGACCACTAAAGTTATACTGCGATAATAATCCAGCAGTATAATATGTTCACAACAATAGGTCAAGTGGTGCTGTCAAACACATTGACATAAAGTATTATGTTGTGAAGGATAAAGTCCGGAATCAAATGATAAGTCTTGAGCATATAAGTACCGAAAAGATGCTCGCGGATCCGCTTACAAAAGGCTTACCACCCAACGTGTTCAGAGAACATGTAGCCGGCATGGGTTTAAGGGAAAGCCTATGATTCCTAGACTATAAAGGGCCTAAAAGTTAAAGTAATTTCAGATCAGAGACGTGCATTGTAGCTGTTAAATCTATCGGCGATTGACCGTGACGATGAAACATGCTCTATGCATCATCTGTGAAGAAATGAGTAAGGATAAAAGGATTGAAGTTTAAAGTTTAAAGATAAAAGTAATAGTGTGAGATCAAGAGGGAGAATGTTAGATTGATCTCCCAGCCAATAAGCCCAACGGCCTATTGGGCCTTTGTCACGCGCCCTGATCGGGGGCGTCCAACCCTACATGGTTGGTGGGCCCCCGTCGCACTGCGCTATATAAAGAGGTGGGGGCCGACGGCTCGAGGCACGAGGTTCACCGTGAGCCGCAAACCCCACCGACAAACCCTAGACCGATCTAAGAGGGCACGCAGCCAGCGATGGGAAGCTCCGCTGACTTCGCCGTCGTCACTGCCACGCCGTCCGTCTGCACTGCATCGACGTCCGTGCAACATCTACTCCACCCGTCGCTGCTCGTGTGCTGCCTCCATCACCGAAGCTGAGATGGCCAGCTCAACTGCGACTTTCTCCGAGGGCTCAGGTTCAACACCATCACCCTTACCCTATCTCTCTCGGTGTAGTATTCTAGATTTAGATATGCATGTACTAGTATGGATCCAAGTGTCATCCGCCTAGATCTGTCCTAGTCGATCCACATAAATTAAACAGAAGTTACTGAACTTTTCATCTGTAAGACAAGAGTGTTGTGGTACGTTTCCTACTTTCCCACATGAACGAAGAAGAGAAGATTACTAGTAGGTGCCATGCCCACCTCGAATCGACTACTCGCACAGCGGCACATGGGGGGCCGGCTGCCTGCCATGGGATGCTGCTGGTGAGGACAGAGAAATTCAGGAACGTAACAGAGCACTTTCGTTCGCAGCAGGGGTCGTGTCGTGTGTGAACAGGAACAAGCTTGAAAACAACACGGAGCCGACCAGACATTGAGAGCAATCGGTACGTTTCGTAAATTTTATAGTTAAAACAGTATTTTTCTCTCATATTAAATCAGCCAGCAATAATAAATCAGCTAGCAATAATAATACGATTAATAATAATACGATTGTATACGATCTCAACCCCAGCCACGATTGTATACGATCTCAACCCCAGCCGAACAGGCTGAATCACAGTACTAAGCATTTCCATTCCATCCATTGATCGCTTATGGCGATTTCTTTCAGTGTGTTATTTTTGCAATTTTTTCGATCGCTTACGACTAAAATCTCTGCATTCCATTTGCGAAGCAGGAGGACGAAACGAAACCATTACCTGCAGACCAACCCGCCCACACCACAACAGTCCAATGGAGCAGAGGACTGGAAGCGACGGAGCCAGCCGCGCCAAAACGAACCACCCCGTGGTTTTCCCATCCCATTGTACAGTACAAGCGTCCAAAAAAGGCTAAAGCCAGCCACAGCCAAGCCACCCCCTGCTACAATGCTGCGCTGCGCTACGACGACTACTGTCACCAGTAGGCTAGCAATCTACTACGACTCCTCCTGCTACTGTGCTACAGAACTACAGCACCCCCTCCAGCAGGGCCCCGCAGTTGAGCAGCCGCGCCAGCCACTCCTCGTCGGCGGGCTCGCCGGCGCCGCCCATCCCCATCTCCACGTCGACGGCCGGTGCAGGGAGGACCGGCTCCGGCTCCGGCCACGGCCATGGCACGGGCGGCGGGGGCGGCGCGCCGGCACGGGTGTCGACGGAGGCCATGACGGTGGACGCCGCGGCGGAGAAGGACGGCCCGCAGCTCTCCTCGTTGCCGTTGATGGTCACAAACCCCGGCACCTCCGACGTCGGCGGGGCGGCGCTGTCCGCTATCTCCGCCTCCAGCCACCGCATCACCTCCGCCACGGCCTCCTCCGCGATGCCCTCGCACCGCAAGTCCTCGCCGTCCTCGCCCAGCAGCTCCTTGCCGTACACGCCCTCCGCCGCCTCCTCGGCTGCGTCCTCGCCGCCGCCGACCCTCTTCCGCTTTCGCGCCGCGCCGCCGGCCTCCGCCGCCTCCTGGACCTCCCCCTCCTCCTCGACCTCCATGATGCCCGGACTCAGAGAGAGAGAGAGAGAGAGAGAGGCAAGCGGGTGGTTGGCTGGGGGATCCCGGCCGGGTCGGCGCTGCTTGTCACGATAGGCCACACGGCTACCGCCTGGGGGTTTATATAGGCCCCGGCCGCGACGTGGCCGTCGGATCCGCGCATACGCCCGACGTGCGGACGTGGGACTGTGGGAGGTGGGATGGCAGAAACGGACGCTCGCGCTGGCGCTGGCGCTGGCGCACGGCCGGGGGCAAAGTAATGGCGGGTTGGCGCTTGGCGGGCGCGTCGCAGCAAGAAACGCCCCGCCCCCATCACCGTCCACCAAACCTTACTTTCGAATACTGAGCGGCCGAGGGGTACATGCACAGGAGGCACAGGGACAGCACATTGATGCCACAGCTTGCACACGCAGGCAAGTATTGGCTGCAGTAGCAGTGCAGCGCTCCTGCTTTTGACCGCCCCCGACGGCCGACGGAGACGGACGGCCTGGGAAGGGAACAACGTCGACGTCGTCCGGGTCAGAGAAGGTCCGTCCATCCATCGATCCAACCACCGCGTCCACTCCACTCCACTCCCAGCCGGTGAGGTCGGTCGGTCACGCTCGATCAGATCGACGACGCGACCTCGCGGATCGTCCGGGAAACCGCCGGGCAAGTTCAGGTCAAGTTCACACAACTGGGGCGCGCACACATGGGCCATGGGCACACGGCGCTCTTTTCTTCTTTCTCCTTTCCTTTCCTTTTCTTTCCGCGGCGAAATTCTTCTCCTCTTTTCCGCTTTGTGTGAAACACTCAAGCTCGCAGGCATAATCGATCAGCTTTACGCTTGCGTAGTTGCGTTCACATCTACTAGCAGTTTCTGTCTCACTCTACCTGCCGCCGTGGCGCCCCGCGCACAAGCGACTGAAGGCGCGTTTAGATGCAATTTTTTTTTTGGTTTTGACTACTATGGTACTTTCGTTTGTATTTGGCAATTAGTGTTTAATTATGAATTAATTATGTTCGAAAGTTTCGTCTCGCGATTTCTCACCCAACTATGCAATTAGTTTTGTTTTTCGTCTATATTTAGTACTCTATGAATTTATCGCAAGATTCAATGTGACGAGTACTGCGTAATTTTTTTTAAACTAAACAGGCCCTGACTCGGGACCGTGTCGGTGTGACGCGGCAGGTCGTCGTCTTCTGCCCCAAGTCTCCCAACCTACGGTCGTCTCGTCTGACGTGCCGCTGTCACACCGACGTACGCGGATTGTGCGGCCGCTTGCGCGTCCGGACCCCGGAGGATATGGGCATCTTCCAAGACGGAAACGGGCGGCGGCACAACCCAACGAGAAACGGACGAGCGGGCTACTGCCCACGGGCCCTGGAGAACGTACGGCCCCTCTCCAGTTCCAGGGCCTCCACTCGGTACCAGACCGACCGGGCCAAGTTGTTTGTTCCATTGGATTGGAGCCTCCTCGATGTGCTGTAAAAGAAGGAAGGAATTGGACCACGGTGTGTCGCCCAGAGAAGCCCATTTATAAAGACTTACGCGACTGCCCGCCGCGCCCAGTCAAACAACGGATCGAATGAAAAATAGGAGCCCTAACGAATTCTACGAGTCGAGCGGAGTGAAAACAGGAAGAAACCAGTTTAAATTCCTGGATGATCTACTACTGTGCTATAATCGCGTGATGGCCTGATGGGCACCTGCTTCAGCAGCAGACGACGCGCCACACCGACACCGTCATGGTGGTCGGACCTCCTTCCGGACCTGGCCGGCGTCGTACTCCAATGGCTGCCATCCCACCGCGACCGCGTCAGCTTCGTCGCCATCTGCCGGCAGTGGCGGATCCAGCTTTTACTCAGGAGTAGGGCCTCTAAGAAGCTAAGAATATTGTATGATACACATGAAGAGATGAAAATAAATACCTAGTGTCTAGTGAGGTGGTGCATTCGCATCTTCCATGTCATCGTCACGCTCTGCATATGAATACGATCAAAATATAAATGAAAAGATCATAAAAAGATTAATTATTAAACATTCATTTGTAATCTGAATATACCAATACCATTATAACGAGTTCTATTAGGCAGTTTAGGTAACTTCTTCAAACATGATTTCAATTCTTGAGAATACTGTAAGATATCATCATCTGGTATGCTTCCAAATACATCTTGCTCATATAACAAACCATCCGATGATTCAACCATTCATCACCCATCTTATTTCGCAAGTCAGTTTTAATAATTTTCATAGCTGAGAAGGATCAGCTTTTACATCAGCAATGAAATTATCAAGTTGTGGTGCTTGAGTTGTCTCTTGATCTGAAGCTGAAGGTGGAGGTTGAGGTGGGACTTGAGTTGTCTCTTGAAATATTGAATCTGAAAAGATATTCAGTATAGAAACTAACTGAGGGGCGAGGACCAAGGGGGCTGGAGATGGGTATTGGAGGGCGGGGGCCGCCGGGCGCCCAGGCTCGAGCCACCGAGCTGGAGCTGGAGGGCGGGGGCAGCCGGGCGGCACTGCAGGTGGTGTGGCTGCACCCTGCGCTGCTGGGGATCACGAGGCCCAGGATGGGATGGGCGCCTAGGCGTGGCCTTGGATGGCGTCTGGCACACACCGACTGTCCGGGCTTAGGTGGCGCCGACAGCGGTCGCGGCTCCTCGCCTCCTCCGTCTGTGTTGCGGTCTTGGTGGTGAGCCCTTCGTCTGAGGGACGGAGGGAGACAGACGGGAGGCAGTCGAAGGGTTAGGTTTCTTGTGCTGATCGGCCTTCATTATTGGGCTGAAATAACATGGGGTATGTGGTGTTGATGGCCTACAGATCCGCCCCTGTCGGCCGGCACTGGCGCATCGCCGCGCAGCAGCAGCGCCCGCTGTTCTCGCCGCCGCTGCCGTGGATTAGCTTCAACAATGACTACATCCAAATCCTGTGCCACGAGGAGCACGTCCTCGGGCGGTGGCGCTCCGACAGCTATGAGCTCCGCTGCTACAGCACCTTCGGTGGCGGAGATCCTGCTTGAGGTGGACGACCCCGAGCGCTCCTACGTCCTAGGAAACCTCTTCTCCGAGAAGTCAATGAAGCCAGGGGCGGGCCCAGGCCTAGGGCCACTAGGACTATAGTCCTAGTCGTGACCCAACTAGTCTAATAATACCTATGTAATTTTTTTAGCCCAACAAGCAATTCACTAGAGTCTCCTGCCGCTTGTGAGTAGGAGTCACCCTCCTGCCTTATCACTCGCATAGTCGCAGGGTCACGTTGTGCCGCCGCTACTCGTAGCTGCCCCACAGGCGTGTCATCCTGCCGCATGCAAATGATCCTAACTAGCTTCTATTTTGCATTAGCTCTATCACACTCAAGCAAGCCTCCTACTCAATTCTAGTTGCCAGGTCTTTAAGTTGAATCACACAAACACACAAGCTAGCAACTACACAAGAAAGCTAACTAGAGAGCTAATACAACAATTACAACTACAAGCTATTCGAGTGCTACACTAAACAAAAGAGCTACAACTACTCAAACTACACAAGCAAGCAAACACTACACAAGTAAAGTAATGAATGAATAGCAAGTGTAGTGCTCTATATACTGAACCGTGCAAGACAGATGACGCAAGATATATCCCTGAGGTTCGGTTGCTTGATTGCCAGCAACCTACGTCGATGTTGTGGCGAGTCCCAACTTGCTGATTCGCGAGCTAATTAGCTTCACACGCCAAGCCCACCACACGGGCACCATAAGAATCACCCAAGAAGTGCACTCCAACTAGCCACGATTCCACTGAAGTTACTCTTTGCGAATCTCCCATGGGGAATGAGCACAAGAGTCTCTCGGGATAAAAATCATCGTGTCAACATTGTTCACCTCGTTGGTTTGCAATCCCTTTACACAAACTTGTATTTACATATTCATACATTGTGTTTATGTAGTTGCTCTTGTAATTGTTAGCTAGTGTAGCTTGTTAGTTACATTCTTGCTTGTGTAGCATAAGTAGCTCACTTGTGTAACTAGTTTATTTTTGTAGTAAATTAGTTGCATTGCTTAGTTTGTGTAGCTAAGTAAATTGAACTCTCTAATTTGGCTTGTGTAGCCTTGTTATTGAGCATTGCGATTGAGCTTAGGGGCTTTGTGCTTTTACTTACTAGTTTGTGTAGGAGTTCTCCCGTTGCTTAAAGTACTAGTTACATAGATTTGTGGGACCTTACTAGAATTGATTATGTGAGCTCTAGCTAGCCCGGTGTTTGACGAGATTTTGTACAAAATTTGACTATTATGCATGTACATCTATATGTGCTACTGAAAATAATAATAAAGGAAAAAAAAACATGAATCAAGTTGTATTGGGCCGTGATGACAGGGGCCATTGGGCATGTTTATTTACGTGTGCTGGAGAAGAGAAGCTAACAGGCATAGCCATATACGTGCGCCTGTATAAGAGCTGAACTGGCTGTAGAGTTCGTATGTACGCCGGTCTGTGTCGTGTATTTCTGTAGGATTGTACATCAACTGAGCCTGCGAGACAGTCAGCCCGATGAGGTCCAGAACCTTCTGGAACCTTGGCCAGATATACGCGCGACCGGCAGGTTAATGACTTGATCAACGGGAAGGCTTAACTCCCCGTTCGGCTTACCCCATATTCGGTTTGTTCGGCTTCTTTTTTCAGCTGGAACAGTATTTCTCTCTCCCAATAATTTAGCCAGAACAGTGTTTTTCAGCCATTTTTAGCTAAAATTCTGCCAGCTGAACGGGGATTATCCCTTCATCATCCCAGGCCCATGCGTCAGGGAACAAGATACGTCCACGAGCCCATCCAAGTAATCGAAAGCCTCTAGAGGGATTACCACGTGAAGGTAATTATTCCAGATGAATGAATCACGTGGTCTTATCTTGTTGGCAAGCAAAGGGCCTATCCCCGGATATCTCTCGCGCGCCAACTGATTTTAGGCGGCGCACGCGTGCGGCCAGAGGGCTCGCTGCGACCCTAGCCACAGCCTATATAAAGAAGCCCTTTGACCCTCATTAGGGGACTAATCACGCCCGGCCGATTTGATCACAAGAAGGGCAGCCGCCGCCACGGCGCCATCCAGGGGCTCGGTGCGGATACAAACCAAGTCGATCGCAAAGGCAGCCGGCGGCGCGGCGCCAGGAGGTTGATTGCAGACGTACGCGCCGCCGGCCAGAGGGCTGCAGACGTGCTGCTGCGCCGAGGGGCATGGAGAGGATCATCCACTTCATCATCAGGAAGAGACGGAGGCAACCTTGCCTCGGCATCGCGCCATGTATCCAGGGGCTCGCTCCGGGGGCGCTGGTCATCTACGTCAGGAAGGAGGTCCGGCTAATCACCGGCCGGAGCGATGCCCCTCTCGTCATCACTACGCAATCAAACAAGGCAAGTTCATCACTTGCGCCGCCGGAGCCGGAGTCCATCTGCTGTGCGCCAAGCAAATAAGAAGGCAGCCACGTCCGAGGAGACGCTCCGTCGACGGGCGCCCGCCGAGACGGAGGACACGACCCGACGCAGCACGCACGACGAGTTACCCGGATCAGCGCTGGCGGCTTGGGCTCGCATCTACTAGGGAGTTCATCGAGTCTTCATCGACCTCCTGGCATCTACCAAGGACAGGAGGACGGCAGGCTGATCACACGCATGCCGGCAAGCTGCCTTCGGTATCCACCAACGTTGACGCAACGTCGTCGACTTGCTCTGCAGCCGGAGGAGACGCCCCGACGCCTGACGAGCACCATCGAGCAGCGCTCCATTACCAATGAATGACGTGTCTAGGAGGCGAGCCCGGACGCCGTCGACCACGGCTCCATCTACTCCAACGACGACGACGTGATGAGATGGCGAGCCCACACACATCGTCGACCACGGCTAGACGTACGTGGGCTGCTGCATGCTTGACGTGAAGCTAGCCTGGAGGTGGGTCGGCACTCGGCAGTGGCACATGAGCATAAGCCTTTGTCTGCTTAACTACTGCCAAGCTGCATGTGTACATGTATATACGTGTATATGCGTGCGCTTGAATTACTACTCGTACTAATTGTATGAAACTACTGTTAGCCCACAGGATCACCGTCTCAGATGAGTGAACCACTCATCAGTCTTGTCGAGCACCCGCTAGTGTTGCCGAGCACCCACTAGCTAAGCCGACCACGAACAAGAGTTGTCCGTCCCCACACACCATTGCTAGAGGTTGAAGAAAAGGGAGAACAGAGCATACACACAGTACAAGACACCAGCGTTGGCCGAAACCCTATATGGGAGATGGTAAATCTGAACTCTCTTTACTGAGTTGTCGTGGTAATCTATTTATACAACTCTATCCATCTAGTCATAATACAGCGCACATGCTGTAACAGTAACTAGATAACACAGCAGGACTGACTTCTACGCCTGTCCCTGCATGTGGCTACAGTCGGCAGGTGAGCCGTTCGGCGCCTACCTTTACAGTGGCTACAATACCACAGCAAGGGGTTTTTTCGGCACCGCCTTCCCCTTGCTGTGTGTTCACACAAGGAAGCAGTAGACTATTCTAACAATTCTTCCCAAATCCTACTGTTATCCTTTGTACCCCTCCATGCCGATCATCTCCTTCAGCTCTGTGATTCGAAGACATCCGAGCGGCTTGGTGAGGACGTCCGCGAGTTGCCGACCAGTTTCGACGAACTCGATGACGATCTGCCCTCCATCGACATAGTCCCTGAGGAAGTGTAACTTCACGTCGATGTGTTTGCTCCGGTCGTGCAGAACAGGATTCTTCGCGAGGACGATGGCGGGCTGGTTGTCCACCATCAGTGCTGGTGGGTGAGCTTCCACGCCGATCAGCTCGCCCAGCATCCGGCACAGCCACATAACTTGGCACGCCGCTGTGGCCACCGCTACGTACTCTACCTCGCACGTAGATAGCGCCACCACCTTCCGTTTCAGCGACAACCATGAAATTGGGGCCGTCCTGAGGAAGACGAGCACGCCAGAGGTGCTCCATCGTCCGTCGATGTCCCCCACCATGTCTGCATCGTTGAACACAGTGAGTTGCAACCTACTCCTGTCGGTCTTGGGAAAAATGATCCCTTGATCCACCGTCCCCTTGACGTAGCGCAGTAGTCGCTTCACCGCAGCCCAGTGATCCTCTCTGGGATCCTCCATGAAGCGATTGACGTAGCCCACGGCGAACGCAATGTCCGGCCTCGTGTGGACTAGATAGCGCAGACCGCCGACAATGCTCCGGTAGAGTGTTGCATCCACCTTCGCCGCGGTGCTGGCCTTCGTCAGCTTCAGCCGCTCCTCCATCGGAGTCACGCATTGCTTGCACTCAGCCATGCTGCTCCTCTCCAATAGCTGTGACCGAGCGTGAGTTCCTCCTTCCTCTATCTCACCTCCATGCCGAGGTAGTAGGAGAGTGCGACGAGATCGCTCATTCAAAAATGAGCCGCCACCTCACGCTTGAAGCCGTTGATGTCCTCCGTGCGCGTGCCGGTGACGATCAAGTCATCCACATACACGCCGACGACGAGCTCCTCCTTCCCCCATCGCCACGTGTAGAGCGCGTGCTCGGTTGCGCACCGCTGAAACCCAAGCTCGCCCAGCATGGCGTCAAGCTTGGTGTTCCATGCTCGTGGAGCTTGCCGCAGCCCATAGAGCGCCTTACGCAGTCTGAGCACCCTATGCTCCTCTCCTTTGATGGCAAAACCTAGAGGTTGCCTGACGAAGACCGTCTCCACCAGCTCGCTGTTGAGGAAGGCCGATTTAACGTCCAAGTGATGGACGTGCCAGTCCTTTGCTACTGCAAAGGCTAGTAGCAAAAGGACTGACTCCATGCGCGCTACTGGCGTAAAGACCTCCTCGAAGTCTATGCCCTCACGCTGAACAAAGCCTCGAGCGACGAGGCACGCCTTGTGCTGGACAATGGCACCGAGCTCGTTCCGCTTGACCTTGTACACCCACTTCAGGCTGATCGAATGGTATCCTGGAGGTGGATCGACGAGCTACCATGTCTCGTTTTCCTCGATCGCCTTCATCTCCTCCAGCATCGCTCGTCGCCAGTTTTCGTCCCGCTCGGCCAGTGCGAACGTGGGTGATTCCTTTGCACTGACGAGTAGCAGTTCTGTGTCATTGAGCAGCTGACTAGCCAGTCCTAAGGGTCCTGTGCCGCCGACGATGTCGTCCAGCCTGCGGAACCACACCTCCTCACCTTCGTGGAAGGCATCCACGGACTCAGTGATGTCACTTGGAGGTGAGGCGAACTCGATTGGCGTCGATGGAGTTCCCTGTTCTGCCGGAGTGCTTGGCACAGCACCTGGAGTGCTCGGCACCCTGGTTGCAGTGCTCGGCACTACTTCTGGATAGCTCGTCACTACTCCTGCAGTGCTCGGCACCACTATAGGAGTGCTCAACCTCAGTCTTGGAGTGGTCGGCACCACTGTAAGACCTCTTGGCTCTGCCACGGGAGTGCTCGGTACCCGTCCTGGAGTGGTCGCCACAACTGCAGAACTTCCCGGCGCTACTCCTGGCGTGCTCGGCATCCCTCCAGGAGTGCCCAGCACTGCCCCAGGAGTGCTCGGCTCTGCCACTGGAGTGCTCGGCACCCCTTCCAGAGTGCTCGGCACCTATTCCCTAGCGTCTCCACCACTGTGGATGACCAGGTCCTCGACAACGAAGGTGCTGGTGAAGCAGCTAGCTTCCCCCATGCTCGGACTGCTCTAGTCCTAAGCCGCCTTCTCGTCGAACACGACATCGCGTGAGACAAGCACCTTGTCTCCGCGTGGGTCGTAGAGCTGGTACGCCTTGGTACCCTTCGCGTAGCCCAGGAACACCATCAGTGTGCTCCTGTCCTCCAGCTTGGTGAGGTTCGGCTTCGTCTTCCTGACGTGGTCGATGCAGCCGAATGTCCAGAGGAAGGACACGCTCGGCTTGCGCCCATACCAAGCTTCGAACGGTGTCTTGCCCGTCAGGGCCTTGGTCGGAGCGCGGTTGAGGATGAACACCGCCGTGGTCACTGCCTCACCCCAGAACCTTGCCGGCATGCCTTTGGCCTTCATCATGGATCGAGCCATGCCAACCACTATCTGGTTCTATTGCTCCACCACGCCATTCTGTTGTGGCGAGTATGGCATGGTGTGGTGTCGCACCACACCCTGATCCACGCAGTACGCAGCGAACTCCACCGAAGTGAATTCGCCGCCGCGATCAGTCCTTAGCACGCGGAGCTTCTTGCCGCTCTTGGCCTCCGCGCGCATCTTGAACTTCTTGATCGCCACCGCCGCATCATCCTTGCTCATCAGGAGTTGTAGCCACATGTAGCGACTGCAATCATCCACGAGCAGGAGGAAGTATCACCGACCACCGTTTGTAGCTGGCGTGATCGGCCTGCAGAGGTCGCCGTGGATGAGCTCGAGAGCGTCCTTCGCACGATACTTGGCCGCCTTTGGGAACGGTAGCTTCCTCTGCTTCCTGGGCATGCAGCTGTCACACAGCTCGCCTTCGTGCTTGATGTGGGGTAGCCCTCGGACCATCTTCTCCAGCCGACCAAGCGTGTCGAAGCTGAGATGTCCGAACCGGGCATGCCACAGCCACGGCTCCTCGGTGTGCCTTGCCGCCAGGTACACCGACTGCTCTACCTTCAGGTTGAGTAGGTACAACCGGTTCAGGGACCTCCTGACCTTGGCGAGAAGTCACTGCTCTCGGTCCCTGATCCTAAGGACTCCGTCCTTGATCAGTACCTCGCTACCGCGCTCATCCAGCTGACCAATGCTGATGATGCTAGAACGCAGCTACGGGATGTAATATACATCCATCAGCACGTGGTGCTCCCCGTTCTAACACCTGAAGATGATGGTGCCGCGCCCTTGGATAACCACCCTTGAGCCGTCACCAAACTTCACCGTACCGGTAACATTGTCGTCGAGCTCAGAGAAGGATGCCTTGGAGCCCATCATGTGGTTGCTTGCACCAGAGTCCAGATACCACCGCTGTTCCTGGTCGACGCCCACACGTCTGAGATGGACTTGGGCGCGTGGTTCATTGAGGTTGACAGCCTTCAGGCCCTTCCCAGGTCCTTCCACCATCATCGCCTCTTCCTTCTCCTCGGCCTCGATGTCATGCAGTGCACAGAACATCGCCATCAGGATAGTGGCCTCATCATCATCATCAGCTTGCGCCAGATGAGCCTTAGCCTTCTTCTCCTGCTTGCGATTTGGGCACTCCCGTGCCTAATGGCCCATCTTTCCACAGCGCCGACAGGCGTTGGGGTCGACCTGCTTCTTCTTCTCTAAAGAGTCCTTGCTGCGGCGCTTGCCATCGCCACCGCGGCTGGAGGAGGCTGCCTTCCCGGAGTTCCTCCGAGCAGCCCACTCCTCTTTTATCAGCAGCAGTTTGCCGCTGTCCTTCATTGCTGTCGCCTGCTCCAGGCGCTCGTCCACCACCCGCAGATGGACTGTCACATCCTCAATGATGAGGGTGGACAAGTCCAGCATCGTCTCTATGGAGAGAGCGATCTGGATATACTTTGCCGGTACGGAGTGGAGGTACTTAGAGACCGCCTCCTCTTCATCGATGGTGATGCCATAGCTCTTTAGCTTGCTGATGAGCGTCTGCAGGCGGAGGGAGAAGTCCTCCACCATTTCACTATCCTTGAACTTGAGGTTGGCGTACTCCTGCTTCACAAGCTGGGCCGTCGTCTTCTTTGTGCGGTCGGAACCGACGCGCATCGCCGCAATAGCCTCCCACACCTCCTTAGCAGAGCTCTTCATCCCCAACGGCCCCCTGTACTCCGTCGGTACAGCAGCGAGGATAGCCTCCAACGCTGACATGTCATCTTCCTCATTGTCGGTGCCCTTGCCAACAGCATTCCAGAGCCGTCGGGCTCTGAGCTTGACCTTCATGGTCACCGACCACTCTCCATAGTTGGTGCGAGTCAGCGTCGGCCAACTGGTACCGTTGACCTCCCGCACCATGTGAACAACGACCTCCGGTCGTGGCTGGACAGCCACAACAGAGCCACTGCTGTCGCCCATCTCCTAACCTCCCGTCATCGCCAGCGGTTAGTCTAGCGACGACGCTTGTACGGCTCTGATACCACTTGTTAGCCCACAAGATCATCGGCTCAGGTGAGTGAACCACTCACTAGTCTTGCCGAGCACCCGCTAGTGTTGTCGAGCACCCACTGGCTAAGCCGACCACGAACAAGCGTTGTCCGTCCCCACACACTATGGCTAGAGGTTGAAGAAAAGAGAGAACAGAGCATACACACACAGTACAAGACACCAGTGTTGGCCGAAGCCCTGTATGGGAGATGGCAAATCTAAACTCTCTTTACTGAGTTGCCGTGGTAGTCTATTTATACAACTCTATCCATCTAGTCCTAGTACAGCGCACATGTTGTAACAGTAACTAGATAACACAGTAGGACTGACTTCTGCACCTGTCTGTGGCTATAGTCCGGTAGGTGAGCCGTTCGGCGCCTGCCTCTACAGCGGCTACAGTACCTCAGCAGGGGCTTTTTCGGCGCCGCCTTCCCCTTGCTGTGTGTTCACACAGGAAGCAGTAGATTATTCTAACAACTACAAGCAAACCATAGGAGCTTGGCTGTCATTCGAGCCCTGAATCAAATTTGTATAATTCTATCTCATGTCAAGCAGGTGAAGCTGTAGGGGCACCTGGGCCACGTAGCACCATTTTGCAGCGCTCGACACCGGCGAGGTAGGATGACGCGTGGGTGGGCGGCTACACTACGCTCCGTTTGACACTGACGAGACGGATGCCTACGGGCTAATGAGGCCTTCTTCAACAACCAGGACTTCTACGATCAAGTTCCACAGTGTGCCACGACGATACTACCGAAGGAGTCTGAAGCGATCCAAGCTACACCAACCATGCAAGTGCGACTGCGATGACACCATACGCCGTTTGACACCGACGAGGCAAACGACGCAGGCGGGCATGGCTGATATTCCAGCCATGTTGTACTAGCTCATGGACCGACGAGGCCCTTACGCCAACGCCACCCACATCTACATCAACACCATGCATGGAGGAGTGAAGCAAAGATCGACAACGACGACCACAACAGCTTAATCGGAGGTACTCTGAGCTAGCTCACATGGGTAATTAACTGGGAGCTTTTCGAGGCCTCAGGAACCATGAAGACCACATCGCACAGTCAGATCGCCGCCAGCAGGCTAGGGAGCGCACATTCGTATGAGGGACCGATATTTGTATTTTTATTAAATATGAATAAAGTGTGTTCCCTCTCATTTCTTTATTTTTGTGTACTTTGGTACACTGGCGCGCATTTATTTTCTTTGTAGTAGAGAAATATTATATTTTTCTGTCCAAACACTTGGCACCTTAGTTACTCTTATTAGTATCTTTGTAAGGTGCTAGAGAACTTAGATAGATGGGTGTAGTCATGGCTGGACCCATAGTTTTAATTCCACATTTATTTTGGTTAGCTTGCGTGATTATTTTTAGAGGACTCTATTCACCCTCCTCTAGTCCACCATCTCGACCCTACAACTAGGATCATTCCTAATCTCACTTAGGATGAAGCAATGAACAAGAAGATGAGAGGGAGGCGTTTGCTTAGGCTCACATGGGTGTATAATTCATCAAAGTGTCAAGAGAGACTAGCCAAGGCCGGCCATCCACTATTTATAACCCCCCTTGAGCCAAGTGGTTGTTGGCCATTTTATTCAGCCACAAACCGACCATTGAACCGGACCGTCGAGGTTGTTGGATCAAAGACGATGGGTCCGATGCCCTCTCCTTGCGCCACATGGTGTCGACGTTTGAAAGTAGCCATTGTCACCCAACGGCTCTCTACACGAGCTCTAGCGCAAGGGCTGATGCCCTGTGTCCGATCGCTCTCGGGCCATCAGATTCTTAGCATCTGACGTGGAACAGAAAGGTTCCATAATCAAAAATCGTGCATTGGACTTGGTCGACGCCCTTTGTCGGACCAAGCGCTGGGTCCGATGACCGCAGTCAAACGAGTTTGCATGCTCTCCTATGCAAACCCGCATGTGAACAGTGTTAGCATCATGTCTGAGGACCGTCGGATCATAGGACAGAGTCTGACAAGACTCGTGCCCTTTGCCACGCGTGCCATGCTAGGGTCACCCATTGTACCCGGCCAGGTGCCGCTCTAACGCTCTCAGTAGGGTCCGATGACCCTAAGACAATGCCTCTTGCTCTTTTCTTCAATCCCTTCCATCGTGTGCTAACTCCAATGTTGTCCCAAACACTTGTGCACGTGAGTTAGTATTTTTCAAAGGGTTTTTACCGTACTCATTAGACCTAATGCATATGCATGGAATCAATTCACCTAGTGGCACTTAAATAACCATTTTGAATTTTGAGTTCCCCTTTGAATAGTATGACTATCTATCCTAAACCCGATCACCGACTCTATTATGTCTTGACCGGCAAAACAAAATGCCCTAGCTTATACCTTTGCCTTGAGCCCTTGCATTTTGTTTTTTCTCTTTCTTCTTTTCCAAGAATTGGACACTTGATCATCACTTGTGGCCATCAACATCACCATGTGTGCCATTCTTGCTCAATCTTGGATGTGGACCTAATCTATCTCATTCACAACCCTAGAGTGAAGATTAGTCCACTTGGTTGTCTCAATTATCCAAAACCAAACACAAGGCTTTCAACGCTCCGCCACTAGTTGTTGCGGGAGCACATATGACATTTGGGCCAATCCTGCCCTTAGAAGAGGCTTAAGAGGGGTCAGTGTAGTAGCTTGTGAAATCCTCCTACATTGAGGGGCTGGTTGTAAGTTGTTGTTTCCTATATATAGTGTCCAAGAGCATGAGGTAAGGGGTCTATATCCCTCCCATTCATTTGCAAATCCTAGCCGCCACCTCTCAACTCTCTACTCTACCCCTAACTCGTTCAGAACCAAGTGCCAACAATTGTTACTATAGTTCTCTACTATTTTTGGTCCTAAGTTTCTACTTTTAACCCTTTCTAGAGTTTTGATTCCATTTACAAATCTAAATTAGGACCCAAATTTGTCACTAATGTTTCATATTATTTGCTTAGCTACTATATAGTATTAATAATGTATAGTTGAAGAATTTTATTATTTGTAAAATTTTTAATACTAATAATGTAGTTGAACAACTTTATGATTTATAAACTTTTTATGAGAATAGTTTTTTTTCTATGTGACACACCCATATATAGGGCATGCTTCTGGTACCCTACTCCAAATCCTGGGTGCGCCACCAAATTAAGCTGTCGTCTCTACCATGGCCGTAGGAGGAATGGTCCCACGACCCATACGTCAAGTAGAGGAACTGCTCCATGTTCCGCAAAGTCATCTCGGTGGGCAGCGGGCCGCTCATCGTCACCGCTCTGTTCAATCCCAGCACCCAAGATGACTGCCGTTCACCAGCGCCTCTAGGTGTTGCACACCCCCATGATGGCACGTGGTACAAGGACGTCGCCTTCTTCCGTGGAAGCTCTACGCGGTCGACAACAACAGAGGGAACCTCTATGCGTTCGACATCACCATCGACGATGACAACAGCTGGTGGCAAGAACACGGCGGTAATAAAGGTGGCCCGCGAGAGACGCGTGATCCAGCAGGCGCCGTGGAAGGAGAGTCAAAGTCAGACCTCACGGTAGCGCTGTAGGGGGAGAGGCGCACGGCGTGGCGGTATCTCGTCGCGTCCAGCGACAACGACAAGCTGCTGATGGTCCGCTGGAGCATCGTCGAGGAAAACGGAGCCGACGCCATCTTGTTCAACACGGTGAACTAGGAACCAGTGATGGCGTTCAACGTGTTCCAGGCGGGTAACTCGAATGATGCCGACAGCAGCGGTGGCGCCACGTGGGCAGGTGACGTCGACCGGTGCGTTGGGTGACCAGGTGCTCTTCGTGAGCCAGAGATGCTCGGTCGCCCTTCGTGCGTTGGGTCACGAAGGGTTCGTCAGCAATGCTAGGTACATTAGGTTCGGGCGGAAGTGGAACTTTTGCGTTTGTGGTGTGTACGGCCTGTGGAACAGGGCGGCCAGCCGGATCCGGCTTGGAATGGGGGTAGACGAGGTGGGCGGAGGACGAAGACGACGACGATGGTGAATGGATGGAGTTCGTGTCGTCTCAGTTTTGTAGGTATTTGCTGGCTATGGTTAGCTTGAGGGCCACGTGGTTCTTGCCACATGCGAGCTGCTAGCACCAGCACTAGCAGCGAAAAGTGACTCGTTTGGAAATTTTGATCAATCGACAAATCACAAATGTAATGCGCACTGCTGCGTGGGGATGTATTCGTGGAACCTTTAGATTCGTTGCTTGACGGTTGAATTATCTTTAATTTGTTCAGACCTATTCTTTATTTAGAGCATCTCCATTAGTAAATCAATGATTGGTGGCTGTCTTACGGGTGGTGCCATGGCATACCTGTGGCCTGTGCTGAGTTGCTGTAACATCTCTTCTTTTGATCCCTGTCTCCACACCTCCTCTCCTATACTATGTACATCTTCTGGTTAGCTAGAAATATGCTGTATCTGTTCGAGCTTTTTGCTCATTCGATTCAATATAAGTAGGTGGGAACCTCCCCCTCCCCGAATTGATCGAAAAAAATCAATGAGTTTTTTTCAAGTGCCTAAATAAAATTAACTATATTGTTCGGTTTCTCAAACAATTTTCAAAATCTCGTTCCTATAATATAGAAGACAATTTTGCATAAATTGAGATAAGGAATTGGGAGCTGTTTTTTTATTCAGTCTTGTTAAAAATTGGCTGCTGCTGATGCTGAATTGTCGTGAGAGAAAAACACTGTTCATTCACTGAAAAGTACTCAATCCATCCCAAATTATAAGACGTTTGACTTTTTTAACATCAAGTTTGACCACTCGTCTTATTTAAAAATTTGTGTAAAATATCATTTTCTTTCATCGTGGTTTGGTTTATTAATAAAAATTCTTCAAGAATGACTTAAATTTAACTATATTTACATAAATTTTTTGAATAAGACGAGTGGTCAAATTTGGAGCCAAAAAAGTCAAACGTCTTACAATTTGGGATGGAGGGAGTACTGCTGAAGTAGTGCTAGAAAACAGGGCGAAGATTGAAAGCATTTTAAAAAAAACTCTTGGAGATACTCTTACTTCCACACCTCCTATAATCTGAGGTGACTGAAATTGCCGATGAGATTTTCCATTCCATGGGCTGCAAGAGGATTACTAGTAAAAAAAAAATATGACTGACATCCCATGTTTTGTGAAGCAGGTGAGATTTTCCATTCCATGGGCTGCAAGAGGATTACTAGTAGTAATAAAAGTATGACTGAAAATCCTGTGTTTTGTGAAGCAAGCTATTCCTTTTCTCTAGAACGGCTAGCTGCTTTTCTCCATTCCAAACGGTGTCTGATGTCATCGAAATAAAGGAATTTGATTCCTTTGAAATTCCTGTGAAAATAATCCGATCCAAACAAGCTCGAAACTGGAATCTATATATTTCTTTGAAACAAAAATCATATGCTGATGGTCCGCCGTTGTACCCTTTGCCATTCGGTGGTGGCAATAATATGCATCAAGGTAAGTTTCTAATTATGATAATAACAAATTACTATATAATAAATGGTATGTATATGGTCTCCTAATCTCTGTTAATTTACAGAAGCTGTGCATGTCAACCCCAGCGTTAATCTTTCATCTATTGATACCGTTATCATTTATGGTACTGACCTGAATCCACTAGACGACCTGAAGGCTCTTGGAAAGATCAAGATAGGATCACAACTGAAGTATGTACGCATTTTCCGCTTATACACTCGTTTCCCAGTGGGGAAGGGTCTTGTGCTTGCGAAGCAAAGCATGATTATTTACACCAATAGCCAAGATATACTACCCAGTCTAAGCCATTGCTTGCTTAGCTAGGATGTATCATCATTCTTCAGCAGAGTTGATGAACTTCAACAGGATAACTATGCAAGTAAAAGTTATGAAGGGGGACATTCTTTATGGATAAAGTAATTTTGGAATTCTTAACAGAAACGTAATAGTGCAGCCATATAAAAAGCTTGTATGACTATAAGTGGTGAACTTTATTCAAGAAATATTGCTCTGATAAGAGAGAGGGAGGGAGCGTCTTCACTGGATGGAGATCCACCGAAATTATGGTTACTTTGTTGGATGGGACATCCCGTTGTCAGCGCTATAAACCAATCAATGTTGGAGTACCACTATTAACAAAGCCTGAAGGAAGCATAGCAAAACATCTGAAATTGCATCTTGAAAGTTTCCATTGGATGCTAACTAATAATGACATGTTTCCTGAAATTAGTACTCCATCCAGTGCTGATCTCCATCTACTTCTGAGAAACGTAAAACAATACTGTATGAAAGTAGTATTTTAGTTCTGTAGGTGTACATATATATTCATTGTTCTAATACAGTTCATTCTGAAGTGGTGGAAAACCTGAGCACACCAAAAAGTCTTGACCTGAGCAAGCAAGGTAAAATCTTTTTTTTTTTGAGAATAAACAAGGTAAAATCTTGAGTACACAAAAATGAGACAAGTGGCAAAGAATCCAAACGCTTCGAATTTTGCTCAGATAGGCAAGGCAAGCGCTGGCTAGGAATCCGAACGCGTCCTAACTCCCTAAGGGCTCGTTCGGTTAAGCTCGTTCCTGGTAGGAAATTATTTCTGATGAGAATTTGCTATACAAATTACACGAGCATTACCGTAAGAATGATTCCGGGGCATCATTCCCAGGGAACCGAATGGTGCCTGAGACTTTATGTGACGCGCTGAGTGGTTATAAGTTCGTTTTTATATAAGGAATGGTTTTATTTTCTTGATGCATATATGAAACAAATTGTTGGACGTGAAAAACGTTTCTGCTAACATTTTTTTTCCTTCCTTGTCTGCCACATTGAATAACCGTTGAATTCAGGCCCAACATTGGGGCTTTCACTGAACACAACAAAATCTCTGCTAACATTTTTTTCCTTCCTTCTCTGCCACATTGAATAGCCGTTAAATTCAGGCCCAAGATTGGGGTTTTCACTGAACGCAACAAAATCTCATGTGCCACACTTATCACTGCAAAATCACAGGGCATGTTTAGAGGGAAAATTACTACATTGCAGTGATAGTTCAGTAGTTGTTCATACTCATGCTCTTGAGATTACGTGCCATTCCTTTGGGCCTCACAACTCATGAGGAGGCATAAACTTTGAAATGCTTCAACTTTGTGGTTCTCCTTCGTGTATCTCTCCCTCTTCAAACAAATCGTCATAACCAACAGGAACGCGAATTCTGTCAGCTAGTGGTTTGCGTTGAGCTTTATTGTCTGATGCAGGTGTCTCCACATCATCCAACTGCTCAGGATCATCCAACATTTCCTTTTGCTCTTGCGATTCAATTTCATCATCGATTAGTGCACTGCCCTGTGAACTTGCATCTTCGTTTCTGCTAATATGTGGCCGTTTTGTATACCTAAACTGCTTCTGCAAGGAGGAAATAGGTATACAAGTTAATTCCACACAACAGATCCCAAAAATGACCAGTAAATTAATAGAAGGATCACCAAAACATGTAATTTACTGCCAGATGTCAAAAGGAAAATATCAATGCTAATTAGTACAATGCTCACAATAGATTCTTAGGAAGAAAAGAAAACAAAGGAAAAGGAACAGCAATTTAGTCTCAGTTCCCGACAAATTGAAGTGTAGTGGGCTGGGGGGAGGATCAAACTCACAATGATTACTATAATTATTTTCATTACCGAGGCAGCAATCTAATACTGAACTGAATTCTAGTCCACGCAGGCAGTGATACCAAGAAGAAAGCAATACCCAAAGACTTTGATCATTGCACCCCTCACCCCAGTTTCTTTAATGATGGGCACGCACAGTGAATCAGTGACTCAAGTTCTTTTGGAAAGGTAGAAAAAAAACTGAGGAAAATGACAAGTTACTTGATTTGAAGACAAGATTACTACATTTATCTCCTGTACATAATTGCTAAAGCATATCTAGGTTGCTTCCTTTTTCCACTCTTGTGGGTCTTGCTGGGTTTCATCTATTGCCTACAACAGCTTCCTTGGGACTAAATGATTTCGTACCTTTTTTGTTGTTATTATTTTCGTAGTATAAGCATCATACATATAATTAATCCATTCATAATAACAAAAAATTGTACCTCAAGTTCCTTCCCCTTTGCCATTATTTCCTTGTAAGCCTTGGGTTCCCGCGACTTTAAGATGTTCCAGAGAATTCCACCACCTGTGCGGAAACGGCTTCCATCAGCAATAGTTTGCCCACCACACTTCTGAATAGCCTCCACCTAGAATCAAATATATTTAGGATAACAACTACGGCGGAATAAACATCTAAGTATCACAAACTACACATATACAAACCAAACGACAGATTTAACAGAACACTTGATATACTAACTCCTAAAATTGAATGTTAATGACTTTGCATTACAGAATACAGAGTATGATATAGGGAGGTCATAACATGGTAGCAATGAAATAGAAACTTAACTCCAAATTGATAGGTCACCAAATCAACTATGTAGACGGTAATATTTTTCAGAGATACTTCTTAAATTACTCCAAACCTCTCAAGTACACAAACAAACAAATCCATGGAACTGCAAAAAGAACCAAGGCAGTGATGCTTGTAAAAGCAGTGGCCAACAGATCTCCAATGAAAAGATAGGACAACTTACTATACTGGTCTATCATTGAAGTGCCTTGCAAAACAAAAGGTCAACAATAGCTTAAAATACAAATATTCAATGGCATTTATACTGTTTTAGTAGAAAAGCAAGAAGCCACTTATTAGTTAAACTATTTCTTCTAATAAACTTATCCAGTGACTAAATAAACTTTCAGCAGTAGTGCAGCACTGTTCAACATAAGCATTGCATACCTCTCTAACAAGATCACTGACAGCAGTGACACCAAGGCAACCAACAGCATTCCAGACAAGGTACGACTTCTTCTCCTTCAAGCGCTTGCAAGTGTTAAGAACAAATCTGCATCAGGGATAAAAGGAGTTTATGAAATTCAGCAACCTAACGCATACTGGATGCACAAGGAAAAACAGACTTTCCTGGGCCAAATCAGTGGTAATGGAAGCCAAATTCTGAATACCAATACATGATAAGAAATCAATCACAACTTAAATAACTACAAGTTGTTTGTAAAACAAAACAGTGCCAAGAAGACATGTCAAAAGCTAAACTCTGTACCTCTTCAGATCAAAAGAAGTAAAGCACAACAACCTACACATATTCATTACAGCAATTATCCCTCCAAAGCTATTATTTCGAATTCTTTTTTATATCAGATAAGAAGAATGCTGATTATAAACACAAATCTATGAACTTGTAATGTGTCTATTAAAAACAAGAGCAGTGTATCGTTGTAACTTCCACTGGATGAATCGAAACTATTTATCCGTAAAGCAATTTCATTTGAAATACATACAGTTTTTAGTTCGAAATGTCCAAATCGTTTGCTGGGTTCTATATGATCCTCTGCAAGGCTTTTTACCGATTAATGTCTGCGATGTTGGTGGGCGTCCCATCCTGCCTCCCTTTGTTCCTCTTCTTCCTCCTCTTCTTCTTTCTCTCTGGTCCGGCCTTCTCCGCCTGCCCGCCGCTGGCGCTGGCGGAGACCTCAGCTGCTGGGGCTTTGCTCCGTGTCCGAGTCCGCGTCGGCCATCTCGACGTCATCGTCGTCGTAGTTTAGGGTTTCCTTGCCTACCGCGGCGTCGCCCAGGGCGCATTCGCCTCCCCCCATGCCTCCCCCCACCGGCGGATGTGGTCGGGCGTGCGGCAACGGCGAGGACGAGGGAGGGCGCTCGCGTCGGCGGCCTTGCGCGCCGCTGAGACAAGGGGCGAGCACGGCGAGGCGAGGGGCGCGGGGACGCCGTGCGTGATGAACTGATGATTCCGAGTAGATGGCCCACCAGCCCTGGAGACCGATCGGGCCAAGTTGTTTATTCAATTGGAGCCCTACTCGTAAACGTCCTCATTGGGCTGTCAACGAATGAATTGGACCAAAGCCCAGTTGCCTCCGTGACCTCCTGAAATATCTACTCGCGCCCCTCGCCTCTCGGTGCACGTCAGCGGACCACGTCGTTTTAGACTTCGGCAATGCTACACGTTCGCAACACATAGACGTCTCGCTCCGCTCCTTGTCGTATACGTCGCTCGTCTTAAAAAAACACACCTCGTCTAACAAAATCAACTCCTGCACGTCTCGCGCCGCTCCGCTCCCGCCCTTACCCCTTCCGCACTCTTCATCCCTTGCCGCAACGCACCAACATCCGACGTCCTCCCTCACCGGAAGCCCCCAACACCTGTAGGTCCGGCGGCCCTCTCCCTCACCCCGGCGAGATTCATGGAGAAAGAGCGAGATCCATGGAGGTGGTGTGACGGTGTTGCAGGGGAGTGGACGGCTCTCCTCCACCCCGGCGCGACGCCCTCTCTCACCCCGGTGACCGAGCTCTCCCCACCCCGGTGCCCATGGCACTCCTCATCCCCCATCCCCCACCATTGCAGCTGAGCCAAGTCCGGTACTAGAGCGCTAGTGGCGGTGGTGCTCGTGCGCCACCGCTCGCCGCCGACTCCGACTCCGACGGCTGCAATCGATAGGTCCAGGCTTCCCTATGTTGAAATATATGTTTCAGGTGTTTCAGTCTTTTGAAATATATGTTGCAAAACTAGATCAGAGGATGTTGCACATGTTGCATATGTTGCAAGTGCTTCAGAAGCATGTTGTAAGCGTTTGTTTAAAATATTTTATTGGTTTCCAGACGTGTCGGTGTTTTCGGACCACCGACGAGTAAATTTGTATTTGCACGTTTGGCTCAGATGGTGTGCTCGGAGGACACAAGGGTTTATACTGATTCGGGCGAAACATCCCTACGTCTAGTTCGCTACTGCTCGTTTTACTAGCACTTGGTTTGTAGTAGGGGTTACAAACAGGCAAGAGAGGGAGAGGATCCCAAGTCTCTGGTGGAAGGAACGAACAGGTGCTGAGAGCTCGCTTACCGCTCAGCTGTGTGCTCGTGTCATGCTCTTGTGTTCCAATCTCCCCTACTCATGGGGCGCCCAGGGTTGTCTAGTCCTTCATCTCCTTCATGTGGGTCCCACCAATCATGTAGATGTCAATAGGGACGGCTCCATGTCGTGGCCCTGTTCGTCACTGGCGCCATGCGCAGGCATCATCTACCGGTCATGGCGTTCCACTCCGTCCTGGCAGACGTCGTGGTGAACTGACGCGCCTGTCAGCGTCCGTACGAGGATTAGGCAGCACAGCATCGGTATGCCCGACACTGTTCTTGATGTGAATCCCCAGGTATGGCCCATCATGGCCACGGGTTACATCGTGGTGTGCCAGCCTCTTTCCTAGCGTTAGAGTTTTGACCCAGGCCCATACGCTTTGACCTGGAGTGGTTGACGGCGGTATGGGTCTATGTCGGACAAGACGGAACCCGCGTCCTCGAGATCGGGCGAGACGGAGCCCGTGACCTTTGGTGAGACAGAAACCGCGTCCTTAGGGCTGGGCGAGACAGAGCCCGCACCCAAGGAGTCGGGCGAGACGGAGCCCACGGCCTTAGACAAGACGGAACCCGTGTCCTTGGGGTCGGGCGAGACGGAGCCCGATCCCCCACCTAAGGGATTGGGCGAGATGGAGCCCGTGGCCTCGAGGTCGGGTGAGACGGAGCCCGCGGCCTTAGGCGAGACAGAACCCATGTCCTTGGGGTTGGATGAGATGGAGCCCGCGACCTCGAGGTCGGGCAAGACGAAGCCCGTGGCCTTGAGGTCGGGCGAGACAGAGCCCGTGGCCTTGGGCGAGATGGAACCCGTGTCCTTGGGGTCGGGCGAGACGGAGCCCGACCCCCACCCAAGGGGTTAGGCGAGATGGAGCCCGCGGCCTTGGACGAGACGGAACCCATGTCCTTGGAGTCGGGCGAGATGGAGCCCGTGGCCTCGAGGTCGGGCAAGATGGAGTCCATGGCCATGGGGTCGGGTGAGACCTTATAATACGTCTCAAGCCATCCAAGGAAGTCAGCGTGGGCGCTAACTTCCTTGCTTTGGGTATCCCTAATATCGATACCCGATAGTAGCCCTCGAGCCTGTAGAGGAGTAGAATACTCTTTTGGAGGTTTTGCTGGACAAGAGGACTCTGAGGGCCTTGGCCTTCTTTTTGTAGCCCACGGCATGTCCTGGTAGGATGGCAATTCCCTTTTGTCACGATTGGTCTTCTTGGGGTTTGTAACCGTAGAATTCGGGAGGTCAGAAAGATTTTTCTTGATCCCGGTCCCCTAGGATTCGATCGGTCCGAGCCATCGTCCTGCGACCGCGTATTTGGTCTCCTTGAGAGTCCAACTTCCCTCAAGCCCCCGCGCATTGCAGGGGTCCAGTCGAGGGGTCAGCTCGTCTTTCTGATCATCTTCCCTCAAGCGTTTTTTCGATAAAATGGAGGGGCTGAGCCATGCCACGTTTTTCCTCGATAGACAAAACATGGTTCTCTGTGAGCTGTTAACGGGCTTGTTCGAGTAGGGCCTCGGCTTCCCATTCGCGGGGGGCTAGCATGGGTCAGCTGGTGACCAACTCTAGATTCTCAGTGGTCAATCCATATATTTCTCGGGTCCGTTCGACCGGTCCCAAGGGCTCATTGCCTTTCTTCAAGAAAAAAACATGGACTAGGAACCGATCAAGACTCGAACGTGGGCCAGGATGCCCACGGCGCTTGTACTTCCAGGTACTGGCCGCTAATGGGCCCATCCCTTTCCACCCCTCACTCTAAGGGCGCCCCGGAGTGGCTGTGAACCTGTCGGAGGGCCATCCTTCAAACTCCTAGGCCTGAATGGGCCATATGAGCAGTTTTAGCTCCGTATCCCTCCTTAGCTGTGACGGTTCTCGTGCCTATCTACACCGACACTGAGCTAGACGACATCGAGAAGGAGGTGGCCCCTCTGGCACAGGACTTACCTGCCAAGACAGAGGATGAGATCACCCCTAAAAAAATTGTTAGGTAGATAAGCCAGGCGACGAACTTATAATAAGTGGACAAGCTCTTAAATTTCGTTATGGCCAAATAGATTTTTGGCTCTTCTTCCCTTTTTGTATAAAAAGGTTAATGCATTCTGACCCTTTCCATCATTAAAGCTACAAAGCTTGGGGTGCGGGTGAAAAAAACTCTGATCACGCTGGTGAGCAAAAACGCCATAGCCGCTGGGGCGTAGGTTTCTTACAGACCAACCAATTTTACTCAGCGTTCGTTTCCACAACCCTTGCTTCTAGATCTTAACATGAGAAAGGGTCGGGCATGGAGAATGTCTATTGGATAGATATACTCTTTAATGCGTTATGACTCTTTCCATAGTTAAGGCTAAAAAGCTCAGGGTGCGAGCAAAAAACTCTGATCACGCTGGTGAGCAAAAATGCCATAGCCGCTGGGGCGTAGGTTTCTTGCGGTCCGACCAGTTTTACTCAGCGTTTGTTTCTGCAACCCTTGCTTCTAGATCTTAACATGGAAAAGGGTTAGGCATAGAGAATGTCTACCGGATAGATATGCTCTTATCAGCCCCTGAGTGTGGCTCGACCCCTTACCGTTGCTGGGGTCGGGTGTCACTAAAGATCGAGGAGTCGATAGCGAAACCGATAAGAGAAAATGTGCATAGATTTAGGGTAAAAGCAAAGTAGCTGTTCGATATTCTAGGCATTGATGAAGACTTCGCCGTCGATGGTCTTGAGCTTATAGGTGCCTGGTCGGAGCGCCTCCACAACAACGTACGGTCCCTCCCACGACGGAGAGATCTTGTGGCAATTCTTGTTGCTCTAGACGAGGCAGAGCACTAGGTCCCCAACGTTGAAGGCCCGACAACGCACTCGACGGCTATGGTACCGGTGCAACGCTTGCTGGTACTTGACCGAACAGAGGAGGGCAATGTTGCACGTTTCATCTAGCTAGTCTATGGCATCCTCGAGGGATGCTTCGGCTCCCTATTCATCGTACGCCCTGACCCTTGGCGCTCCATAATCAAGGTCGGTCAGGAGGATAGCCTCGTAACCGTAGACCATGAAGAATGGCGTGTGGCCCGTGGCCCGGTTGGGGGTCGTCCTTAGGCTCTAGAGCACTGCGGGAAGTTTCGCGACCCAATGTCTGCCAAACTTATTCAACCGGTTGAAGATCCTAGGCTTGAGGCCTTGTAGGACCATGCCGTTCGCATGCTCGACCTGCCCGTTTGTGTGGGGGTGCACCACGGCAGCCTAATCGATGCGGATGTGGTATTTATCATATAATCAAAGGAACTTTTTCCTGGTGAACTGCGTGACGTTGTTCATGATAATGGAGTTTAGGACTCCAAAGCGATGGACGATGTCAAGGAAGAACAACATGGCTTGCTCGGACTTGATCGCGGAGATCGGTCGAGCCTCTATCCACTTTGTAAACTTATCTACGACAACAAGCAAGTGCGTATAGGCCCCGGGCGCCCTCTTGAGAGGTCCGACCAGATTGAGCCCCTAGATCATGAATGGCCACATGATGGGGATCATTTGGAGTGCTTGGGCTGGTAGGTGGGTCTACCGAGCGTAATATTGACACCCTTCACAGGTGCGCACAATCTGTTCAGCGTCAGCTACTACGGTCGGCCAGTAGAAGCCTTGTCGGAATGTGTTTCCGACTAGGGTCCTAGGTACGGCATAGTGCCCGTAGACCCCACCGTGGATATCACTCAGCAACTGCTTCCCCTGTTGGATGGGGATGCAGCGCTGTAGGATCCCGGTGTGGCTTCACCCCTAGAGCTCGCCCTCAATAACGACAAAGGACTTGGCACGACGCGCAAGCCGCCGGGCCTCCGTTTTGTCCGTCCGCAGCACCTCATGGAGGAGGTAGTCGAGGTAAGGCGTCCTCAAGTCAGCCAGAGGGTCGGGCTCTATCGCTAGATCCTCGTCAAGTTCCATGACTTTGATGTCAGATGGAGCCACCGGCTGGTTAAACCCCAAGCCTAGGGCAGGCGGCCTATCAACGATCTGTTCTGACTCCTCATAGCGGACCAAGGGCTTATACTGATCACTGGCGAAGATGCCCGTTAGCAGCGGCTCTCGGTTGGACGCTGTTTTCGCCAGCGTCTCAGCCGCCTCATTGAGACGCCTCGGGATGTGATTGAGCTCGAGACCATCGAACTTGTCCTCCAGCTGGCGGACTTCTTGGCAATACGCAACTATCTTGGCGTTGTGGCAGCTTGATTCCTTCATGACTTCATCGATGACCAGTTAGGAGTCGCCCCAGACATCAAGCCATCGGATACCCAACTCGATGGTGATGCGCATGCCGTTGATGAGTGCCTCATACTCGGCCATATTGTTGGAGGAGGGAAAATGGATACGAACCATATACCTCATGCGTACCCTGAGGGGCAAAACAAAGACTAGCCCCGCACTGGCACCTTTCTTCATCAGCGATCCATAGAAGTACATCATCTAGTACTCTTGGTCGATGACTGCTGGTGGCATTTGGATCTCGGTCCACTCTGCAACAAAATCAGCCAGCATTAGGGACTTGATGGCTGTCCGAGGGGCATATGAAATGCCTTGACCCATAAGCTCGAGTGCCCACTTTGCAATTCTTCTTGTGTCATCCTGGTTTGGGATGACCTCGCCGAGAGGGAAGGACATCACGACCGTCACCGGATACGACTCGAAGTAGTGACGCAACTTCCTCTCGGTGATAAGAATAGTGTACATGAGTTTCTGGATTTAGGGATAGCGAGTCTTGGAATTGGATAAGACCTCGCCAATGAAGTACACGGGACACTGCACTTTAAGGGCGTGTCCCTCTTCTTCTTGCTCTACCACCAGGGCAGCGCTGAATACTTGCGTGGTGGCCATAATGTAGAGCGGAAGCAGTTCCCCATCGGTCAGGGAGACTAGGATCGAGGCCTTTGTCAGGAGTTGCTTGATCTTGTCAAGTGCCTCCTAGGCCTCGAGCATCCATTCGAAATGGTCGGCCTTCTTTAGAAGCCGATAGAGGGGGAGACCTCATTCACTGAGGCATGAGATAAAGCAGCTAAGCACGGTAAGGCACCCTGTAACTCGTTGTACCCCCTTTATGTTCTGAATTGGGCCCATCCTTGTGATGGCCAAGATCTTCTCTGGGTTGGCTTCGATGCCACGCTCAGAGATGATAAAACCTAGCAGCATACCCCTCGGGACCTCGAAAACACATTTCTCAGGGTTGAGTTTTATGTCATTTGCTTAGAGTTTTGTGAAGGTCTGCTCTAGGTCGGCTATGACCTAGTCAGCCCATTTGGACTTGACCACGATGTCGTCTACGTAGGCCTCAACGATTTGCCCAATGAGGCCCCAAAACACTTGAGCATACAACGCTGATACGTAGCCCTCGTGTTTTAGACCGAACGGCATTGTGACGTAGCAGAACGATCTGAATGGGGTGATGAAAGATGTCGCGAGCCGGTCGGACTCTTTCATCGCGATTTGATGGTACCCGGAGTACGCATCATGGAAGCAAAGGGTTTCGCACCCCGAGGTTGAGTTGACTACTTGGTCTATGCGGGGGCAAAGAAAACAGATCCTTTGGACATGTTTTGTTGAGACCCATGTAGTTAACACATATTCTCCATTTCCCACTCTTTTTCATACAAGAACGGGATTGGCTAACCACTCGGGGTGGTATACTTCCTTGATGAACCCGGCTACCAAAAGCTTTGCAATCTCCTCATCGATGGCCCCACGTTTCTCCTCATCAAAGCGACACAGACGCTGCTTCATCGGCTTGGAGCCTGACCTGATCTTCAAGACGTGATCGGTGACTTCTCTTGGAATGCCTAGTATGTCTGAGGGTCTCCACGCAAATATGTCTTTGTTGGCACGGAGGAAGTCGACGAGCGTGCTTTCCTATTTGGAGGAAAGCGTGGTGCCGATGCGCACCACTTTGGCCTCGGAGCCCTTGGGGTCTATGAGGACCTCCTTGGTGCCCTCTACAGGCTCAAAAGACCCGATCGACAGCTTGGGGTCGAGCGTTTCTTCGACGACCTCCTCCCTGATGGTCGCAAGCTCTTTGGAGGCGACAATTGTCACGGCGTGTTTGCAGCACTCGACCTCACACTCGTAGGCGCGCTGGAAGGAGGTGCCAATGGTGATGACCCCGCATGGACCTGGCATCTTCAACTTTAGATAGTTGGGATGGCCATGAACTTCGCGTAGCATGGACGTCCCAGGATGGCATGGTAGGTCCCGTGGAACCCGACCACCTCGAAGGTAAGGGTCTCCATCCTATAAGGTGATGGGTAGATCGATCTGCCCAAGTGGCATGACCTGCTTTCTAGGCACGATGCCATAGAAAGGCACATCGATCGGCTGGATACGCGATCGGTCGATGCCCATGGCATCGAGCGTTTCAGCATATATGATGATGAGGCCGCTGTCTCCATCCATCAGCACCTTGGTAAGCCGCTTCATGTCGATGATCGGGTCGACCATGAGCGGGTATCTTCCTAGCTGCGGGACGCTTTCTAGGTGGTCAGTCCGATCAAAGGTTATGGTGGACTCCGACCATCGGAGGAAGGAAGGCATGGCCAGCTCGGTCGTATAGACCTCACAGCGCACAAGCTTCTGGCTATGCTTGGAGTCGTAGGCCGTCGACCCTCCGAAGATCATGAGGTAGCCATCCAGCATTGGAAATCCACCATCCTTCCCCTCGGCGTTGTCTGCGGTTGGCTTGGGCTCCTTCCTATGCTCCCCTTGTTGGAGCCTTCGGACAAGACCCGCTTCATGAGGACACATTCCTTGTATAGGTACTTGACGGGGAAAGCTTGGTTTGGGCATGGCCCTTCGAGCAGCTTCTCGAATTGGTTTGGGGTACCCTTGGTGGGCTTCCGACCCCCTTACGGTCGGCAGTGGCCACAAGCAGGCCCTTGCGCCGCTGCTTGTTCTTGTTCTTGTTGGGGCGGTTAGAGGCGCCTTCACTGGTGTCCTCGTCCCGCTTTGCCTTGCCCTTAGGGTGGTCAAATATCGCCCCGACCGCCTCCTCGCTCGAGGCATGGCTGGTGGTGATGTCGAGGAGCTCCTTGGTGGTTCGTGGGCCCTTACATCATAGCTTGTGAACTAGGGACTCGTGGGTGGTCCCAAACAGGAAAGCTCCTATGACGTCAGTGTCGGCAATGTCGGGCAGCTCGTTGAACTGCCGGAAGAAGCGCTGGATGTACCCACGAAGAGTTTCTACGGACTTCTGTCGGCAGTTTTTGAGATCCCATGGGTTCTTAGGACACGCGTACGTGCCCTAGAAGTTTCCCACAAAGATCCCTTTTTGGTCCACCCAACTTTGGATTTGGTTGGGCGAAAGGTGTTCCAACCACGTTCGCGCCAAATCGGCCAGAAACAATGAAAGGTTGCGGATAATGAAATTGTCATTATCCACTCCTCCGGCTTGGCAAGCAAGCCGATAATCCTTGAGCCATAGTCCGGGGTTTTTTTCCTTGAAGTATTTTACTTTGTTGGTTGGCGGTCAGTACTGCGATGGGAAGATGACGTTGAGGATGTGTTGGCCAAAGGCCTGAGGTTTCGGCAAGTCAGGGCTCGAGCTTCGGTCCTCGCTGCTATCATAGTGTCCGCCACAATGAGGGTGGTAGCCGTGGTTAGCCTCCTCCCTCTCATCGCCGTGGGCACGCCTGCGGGCATCGGGGGTGTTGCGTGTGTCACGGTGGAGGCCAAGACACTCATGCACCGGGGCCGCAGCGAGCAGCCTACTGCCTCACTACGCCTAGTGGACTGACACGTCCCTATCGGGTCGCTCTGAGGGCGCGCGCTGGTTGGCGTCGAGCTCACATTGTTAGGACAGCGAGCTCTCAACCTGCTGCTCTGCCACATGCTCGAGTAGCGTGCGAATCTCATGATGGGCCCTACGATCCTCGGGTTCACAGGCTCCGAAATACCCCAAAGCAAGGCCACCGCGGCAGCGATGTTCTGGCTTGCCCAGGTGAAGTATGGGAGGGCTTTGTCGTCCTCGATGATCCTCCGATTCACGTCGTGGGCCACAGTGCACGCATGCCCACCGTCTCGATCTCTCGCTCGAGCTCCACGTGTTCCTGCTCGAGCTAGAGTCGTGCTTCTTCGAGCTCTTGGTGCTGCGCCCTCAGCTGCTTTACCCGTAGGAGAGGTGGGGCCCCTGCATCCCCCTTGACCTCATCATCGAGGTCGTCTATTAGGGTAGCCCCTCCCTCGTGGATGCTTTAAATGTATCCCTCGGGGGTACCTGCCATAAAATATTCTCGCGAGGGGCGATGGCTCCCCCTGCTGGAGTTAGAGTCGGAGGGCGACTCCGATTCTCCAACGAGAAGGTCGTGGAAAGATTCCATAACGTATTCGGTCATCCCCACGAACTCATCGTTCGTAGGGGATGGGGGCGTGTGCTGCGCCATAAGGTGGCCAACGGTCTCTACGGCGTTGTGCAGACCGAATAGGAGCGCTGTCGGGGTGCTCCAGATGAGGTATTCTGGGGAGAGCGGTCTCCTCTGGCAAGCTGTGTCATGATGTTGGTGAATGAGAAGGTGAGGCGGCACAGGCCCTCCTAGGACAGTCGGGGTCCCAAGAAGGCACCGAGCTAGTGCTCTAGCCTCCCGTAATCGAAGCCGAGAAGCTGATCGCTCCTGAGGGCATGGGCCTCCAATGCATGCAGCTGTAGCTCCTTAAGCGCCTCAGCGATCGCATTGAGGCCGATGGAGTGGAGAGGCTGGATGGCGGCGGGAACTCGCGCCAACTCTCCCTCCATCGTAACGATGAAGTCCAGGTTTCCATAGCGCATGTGCGCGCCCGGGACCTAGCTGACGCCGTGACTAGCCATCTGAGGCCTGATGTTGACGTTGAGACACGCAAAAAGCCCCTACCTAGCGTGCCAACTGTCGGTGTTTTTGGACCACCGAGGAGTAAATTTGTATTTGCGTGTCTGGCTTGGATGGTGTGCTCGGAGGACATAAGGGTTTATACTGGTTCAGGTGGAATATCCATACGTCTAGTTCACTGCTGCTCATGTTATCGGCACTTAGTTTACAGTAGGGGTTATAAACAGGTGAGAGAGAGAGGATCCCAGGTCTCTGGTGGAAGGAGTAAACGGATGCTGAGAGCTCGTTTGCCGCTCAGCCGTGTGCTTGTGTCATGCTCTTATGTTCCAATCTCCCCCTCTCATGGGGTGCCCTGCTTCACCGTTTATAGGTGAAGGGAAAGCGTGGGTTACAAAGGAGGAAAAGAAGAAGAACAAGAGAGAGAAGGTTTCCAGGGTTATCGGGTCCTTCTTCTCCTTCATGCGGGTCTTGCTGATCCTGTAGATGTCAACAGGGATGGCTCCATGTCACGGCCATGTTCATCACTGGCACCATGCGCATGCATCATCTACCGGTCATGGCGTTCCACTCCGTCCCGACGGACATCGTGGTGAACTGACGCGCCTGTCAGCGTCCATACGAGGATTAGGCAGAACAACATCGGCACACCTGACACTGTTCTTGATGTGAATCCCTAGGTATGGCGCATCATGACCATGGGTTACATCGTGGTGTGCCAGCCTCTTTTCTGGCATCAGAGTTTTGACCCAAGCCCATACGCTTGGACCTGGAGTGGTTGGCGGCGGTATGGGTCCCTGTCAGACAAGATAGAACCCGCATCCTCTTTATTGGACGAGACAGAGCCCGTGACCTTGGGAGAGATGGAAACCGCGTCCTTGGGGTTGGACGAGATGGAGCCCGTGACCTTGGGAGAGACAGAAACCATGTCCTTTGGGTCGGGCGAGATAGAGGCCGCGACCTTGAGGTCGGGCAAGACGGAGCCCGTAGCCTCGAGGTCGGGCGAGACGGAGCCCGCAGCCTTGGGCGAGACGAAACTCGCATCCTTAGGGTTGGGTGAGACGGAGCCCGACCCCCCACCCAAGGGATTAGGCGAGACGAAGCCCACGGCCTTGGGTGAGACGGAACCCACATCCTTGGGGTCGAGCGAGACGTAGCCCGCGGCCTCGAGGTTGGGCGAAACGGAGCCCGCGGCCTTGGGCAAGACGGAACCCGCGTCTTTAGGGTCAGACGAGATGGAACCTGACCCCCCACCTAAGGGGTTGGGCGAGACAGAGCCCGTGACCTCGAGGTCGGGCGAGACGGATCCCACGGCCTTGGGCGAGACGGAACCCGCGTCCTTGGGATTGGGCGAGACGGAGCCCGACACCCCACCTAAGGGGTTGGCGAGACGGAGCCCGCGACCTCGTGGTTGGGCGAGACGGAGTCCACGACCTTGGGATAGGGCGAGACCTTATAATACGTCTCGAGCCATCCGGAGAAGTCAGTGTGGGCGCTAACTTCCTTGCTTTGGGTATCCCTAATATCGATACCCGACAAGACTTATATTGCAATTGTTTTTTATCTGGATGGTGCATATGTTTTCACATATATGTTCCAACAGTATGTTCTAAATGTTTCAGCTGTTTCAGTCTTATATTGCAGCAAGTGTTTTTTCATGTTGCAATTGTTTATCTGGAAGTTACATATGTTTGACACATATGTTGCAAAGTGTATGTCCCGTTTCATCTATTTCAAATGTATGTTGCATCAAGTGTTTCATGTTACAAGTGCAGACCACCAATGTCGGTGTCCATGAGGGTGGGCAGGGCTAAGCCACAGCCACCGACGCGTGGAGGAGGCGCAGGCCGTCGCTGGCGGTGTGGGGAGGAGGCACAGGCCGCGCGGTGCTGTTGTGGAAGAGGCAGGGACGAGTCTTCCGGGCGAACTGGAACAGACGGGCGCCGTGTTGGTGTGGAAGAGACGGGGGAGAATCATCCGAGCAGCGTGGGCAGCAGATCTGAAGCGAGCGGTTCAGATGCGAGCGTGGGAAACGGAGCTGGCGCGTACGGCGCTCGAATCTGAGCGGACGGGGCGAGCAGCCATGGGCGTTCGGACATCCGGACGCTAGTGCTGCCGATTAGACTTTTACTAAAAATGGTAGTTCTAACTTTGAAAAACAATGGCAGTTCTTGTGCCTACCAGAAAAGGAAAAGGGACAAGATGTAATTTCGCATTGTAACGTGCATTTTATTTCTCAGTAAAGTACAACTACCTCAATTGATGCAGTTGATTTGAATCCATAACGACTTCAAACAATGGCAGTTCTTGTTCCTACCAGAAAGGTAAAGGGCCTAGATGTAATTTTCGCATTGTAAAATGCTTTTCATTTCTCAGTATTGTACAACTACCTCAATTTATGCAGTTGATTTGAATCCATGACGACTTCATTTGGCTTTCGTATGTGGGCAAATGACTTACCGGAACCATAGGCAGACGGTACACAAGGCTTCTCGATGTTGAACCCAAATCCAAAACTCAGAGTTTACTGCAACACAACTTCGTGGTAAGCTATCATAAGTGTTTTTGAATCTTTGTGTACAGACTTTTAGTCCTACTTCATTTCCTTTTTAGCCTTTAGTACTCTCTCTTTACTCTTGTAAATACTTTTAACTGCTTTCTCTAATGAAATGACAGAGCACCTGCTCTGTTCCGTTAAAAAAACCTTTATACAATACTCCCTATATCTAAAAAAACTTTTTTTTGTCCTAAGTCAAATTATATAAAGTTTGATCAAAATTCATACAATAAAATACTAGTGCTTATATTACCGAATAATTATGATTGTATTTGGTGTGCAACATATTTTCATAGTATACCTATTTAGTGTCATAAATATTATAAAATTTCTCTACAGGTAGTTTGACTTATGACAAAATAAAAACAATAAGATTTTTTTGGAACAGAGGGAGTAGTTAACTATTCATGGTTCATACAGTATCGAATTTATAATTATTGTTATATATAGTTGCAGTGCTATTTGAGTTCCCTTGAACATGAATTCTTTGGATAAAATATACTCAGGGGGCATTGCAGGCGTTGGAAACACTCTGTACAATTTTCTCCATATCTCAATGAGCCAATAACTAATGTGATAAAAACATGATTAGCATGGTCCTATGATTAGTTTCAGTCATCTATTTAATAGTCTCATGTATCCCATCTGTCCCTTTTAAGCGTTGCTATATTTCGCTGGTCTGAATTTTTGCTGAAACTGGCTGAAAACACTGTTCTGGCTGAATTGTTATGAGAGAAAAACACTGTTCTGGCTGAAAAAACAAGCCGAACAAGTTGAATATGGGGTAAGCCGAACGGGGCCAAAATTCGAAGTTTGGCTAGGTTTGTAGAAAATATTAACAATTGTATCTTTAAATAAGTTTATTATGAAAATAGAATCAATGATCTATCTAATGATACTAATTATGTACCATAAATATTAATATTTTGTTGTATATATATTTGGTTAAAGTTGAGTATATTTGTCTTATTGAGAAATGTTAATGTTAGTTAAAAAGGGACTGAATGAGTAAATAAGAATTGATTCATTGTAATCTAAACACTAATAAGAGAACGACAATGATGTGTTTATTTATTTTCTTTCTAACTGCATCAACGGTGGTTTGGGAAATAACGAAATTAAAATCCTTCTACAAAAAGTTCAGATCCTACGCACTTCCTCCACATAATGTAACTATTGGAGTTGTGCAAGTCAAACTAGTTTAAGTATGACCAAATTTATAATGAATATTATTGACATTTATGTCTCTAGTAAATTTTACTAAAAAATAAATTTCATAATTAATCATGGTACTTATTATGTATCATGAATGATAATATTTTTATATAATTTAAGTCAAAGTTTAAACTATTTAACTACTAAAAAAATAAGAATTGTATTTTTTTTTGGACGGAGGAAGTAGTTCTCTCTAATAGTCTTATACCCACTTTTACTATGTTAAGAGAATATGTAATAGTACAGCCCACTATTAGTTGCTACGTGCATTTACATGTCATTTAATAGCCTACTCATATAGCAGTTGGCTACTAGGATATACTCTATTTAACAACCTCCTCATATAGTAGCGAACTGATCATAAATTGTTGGTTAGGTTTCTTGTGGTGGAACCTGTCCATCCGGGTTTAAGTCCTCGACTTGGCATGGGTGCTCGTATTTTCCTGGATTTATTTCAGGACTTAACGGCGCTATGCTTTTAATGATAGGCGATATTCCCGTCGACAGTGAGGCTAATAGGGGTAGGGTTTACGTACGTGTGTTCATAGGGACAAGTGTGGGTGCGTGTCGTGGACATCGACGTTGTACTGTGTAATTCTAAAAAAAATAAACCTACTCATATAGTAGTTGGGTACTAAAAAATGCTTTATTATTACTATATATATATATAGTCCTCTTTCTCCTCTCATGTTTTTTTTGAAGCTTGTGCATGAGGTGGCTATAAACTTATAGCACGCTTCTCTTCCCTTTTTTTCCCTCTCCTCTACGTAGCAGTTTGCTTACGTCCATTTACTATACTTGCTCTAAGTCCTAGAAGACTTGAATATAACATTGGCTGTGCTTCATTGTGTGCCACTCTTATTGCGGGAATAATTAGCATAAGAGTTTTAATAAGAATACTCCCTCTCCCCCATAAAGAGTGTTATTCTCATTTTCAAAGAAGTCAAACTTTTTTAACTTTAACGAAATATTATATAAAAAATATTATATTTAAGTGGCTGGAGGGCTGCATCCGGATTGCCAAATTTCTGCTCGTATTCTTGACGCCGACGTACTTCCTCTTCATGGCGAGAGAAACGGCGCCCGTCGATATGACGTCGCGTATCCCGGAGATTGTTGATGTGCGCTCGGACATCTTGGTCGACTTCTTGGTTATGTTGACGAGGGTAGTCGATACGGTTCCCCCTAGCTCCCCCTAGAGGGGTCGTCCATCATCGCGATGCTGGTCAGCGAAACGGCTTCTGCTGGGGCGGCGATTGGATCTTGGCGCGGCGGATCGGCGATTCGAGCTTGTTGGGTAGGAAGGTCCTTGATCCTGGCGGATCTCGTTGACCTGGCAGTGCGCAGCTTTAAGCATTACGGCGACCTTGGCGACTTCTGTTGTTTGCTCGAGCCGAGCAAGCTCATTGGCGGCCATGGCCAAGTTGGCGCTTGGGGTCTTGTAGACATCGTGGCCGTCGACACAGACGAATTCGTCGACAAGGTTGCGGCGGAGTGGGCGTGGCCTCCCTTGCGAGTCGAGTTGTTCTCCGTTGCGAGCAGCCTCGGCTAGCACAATGGTGGCCTCATTTGCTCGGCGCTCCACACGGTTGGCGTTTCTATTGACATGAGCTGCGCGGTCCTTATCAGTTTCTCCATCCTGCGGAGGGCTGTCGATGCTGACATTAAAAATCCCACCTCCACGGAAGGGTGGAAAAGGAGGTTGGACGGCGGTGGTTTCGGTGACAGTCTCCGTAGAGCCCTGAGACTCGGAGTCTGGATTTTTCTCCAGGATAGTGTGGAGGGATTCTGCGGGACGTAGGCCGATTTGTAGCATATTGACAGTCGGCGAGAGCTGGTTGGCGATCGGATCAGCGAGAGGATAGATATCTCCCGCCTAGTCAGCGAATTTGCCCCTTAGGGCATCATGATCGATGGCGGCCGTAACCCCTGGAGTTTCCTGACCAGCCTCCGATAGATCGGAATCGGAGGGTGGTCGGCACTGAACCAGAGTGGTCAGAGCCGATTTCGCGATGGAGAGGCAATCGACGAGCTTCTGGCCAACCTGATCGGTGCATGCAATTAGATCGTCATTGCCGATCTGCTTCCTCGGGTAGCGGGGGAGCAGGCGGCGAGTTGTTGGTAAAGACGACCTCGAAGGCGGTTCTGAGATCGGATCTGCTGTTGCAGGTGCTGGTGTGGTCGGTGCAGAATCGATCTGCACCGGCTCGATGATCTCTCCGTCTCCGTCAGCATTGATGACATAGGAGATCGATCCGACCGTGAAGATCTGACCGGGCTTCAGAGAGGACGAAGAGCCTGCAAAATGTACCATCTTGTTCGTCATAGAAATAGCACGCACACGCCTACCTGGCGTGCCAACTGTCGACAGAATATCGTCGGCAGTGCTCCGAGGGGTATTCTAGGAAGGTAGATTGATCGGCAGTGGTGCGCGTAATCAAGAACAAAAGGCAACAAAGACACAAGAGTTAGACAGGTTCGGGCCGTTTGCACGACGTAATACCCTACTCCTGTGGTCCGTTGGTTTGTATTGGCTATCGTATGATATTGCATGTGTTTTGAGGGGGTCTCCTACCCGCCTTATATAGCTGGGGGTAGGGTTACAAGTCGGTTAGATCTAGAGATAACCGGTAAGTAATAACAGATTACAGGGATCACGGGATCGTAAAATATTCTAATAGATTATGCCGTATCTTCAGGATATCTTCCCGGTGTCTTGCGGGCGCGTCGAGCAGCGCCGTGCTCCGCAAGGCTTCGTTTTGTGGGCTGGACCTCCCCTGGTGGCGCAACCCATATAGTCTACCGTGGATATCCGGGTCGTACCCAAACAAGACCTGATTCTAAATATTCTAATACATCTTATTACTATCTTAAAGTTTTTTCGTTATAATACAACGCTGCATATCACAACCATGCATACATGTGTGCCATACAAACAAAGCATCCTTCTTCTTTAGTTAATTAATTAAAAAAGTTGGCACTGTCAGTCATCAACAGCATCCAGCTAATCTACGAAGTGGACTTTTCACTGGCCAACAGGGCATCGTCCGTTCCCAGGTGCCGCCGTGCAGTTGCTGTCAAGGGATGGCGACCATTCCAAGCATCCATCCATCACGAGCTACCACTGCTCTTCCCGCCCATCTCTCCAAAACAAACGTGATTAGCACTGACTGGGCTTGCAGCCTGCATGCTAACACTGATGCAGTAAGCCGCCTTTTCCTTTGGTCACTTGGGCGTGTTGGAGAAAGAAGACGCAGCCCGCTTTAATGACTGTGTTGACCTTTTGTTAATGACTCGCCGATCCCGATTAACCAACCCTCGTTCCTCGTTGTTACTCCTCTTTAACCACAAAATGCCACTTTGCTAGCTAGGGATTACTAGCACTAATCACACAATGAGCCCCCTAGAGAACCTGCTGGCCCTGGCCCTGGCCCTCCTTTGGTTTTTTTATAACGACGTGACTAGGGCTTCTAGAACAACTGCAGTTCATGTGTCTCCCTCCCCACAGGTCACGTCACGCTGACGCACTGGGTTCCTCCGATCCAACAAGTTGCAGCACCTGCACCTCAGCCTCAGTGTCCTACTGTCCTTCACATGAAAAAGGCAACGCAATGATTTAATAGTATCTTTTTTTTTTTTTTTTCACGCGTAGAATTAGTCAAACACCCTCGACAACATGCTCACCGACACCCTCCCGGTTCTCTAATCGCGTAGTACTGTAGTACGTTAGCGTACACTTGCTTTGCTGGTTACAAATTGGGCAAGTTGGAAATTCAAAACAGAGCTTGGATCACTTCATCCGCAAATTGAACAAACACACCACACAAAAATGGAGATAGTACAGTACTAAATTGCATGCCACTACAAATTATACATTCGGATACTTTGGATTACATGGTTAAAAGTAACAAACCACCAAATCGTACTTCCACTACCAACAAGAAGATGGATGAAAAATAAAAAAATGTCGCTACAAAAGAAAAGGAAGAGAGAGAACAAATCGTTCAAGCTTCACACTGCAGAACAGAATGCATACCCTTTCACTGACTCCAGCACGTCGCTCCTCCGACCCCGACGACCTCCCCCGCCAAATTTGGTAAAATTCAAACACAAAAAATTTACAGCGGCCGGCGTTTGATTCGATTCTGTTTCCTTGGGTTTCTTTTTACCCGACTGGACTGAGAAACTTCATCCGACGTGAAAAGCAAAGCCACCTTTTCTTTTTACCTGAAATTGTTTTGCAATGCGGCCCCTCGGAGGCTGGCGACGTGACTAGAAGGTCCACTTCCAGATCTTGACCCGGATCCTGACCTCGCACACGCGCGCGACGGTGGTCGCCGCGGCGGGGCGGCGGGCGGCGCCGCGTCGTCGACGGCCGCCGCGGGGGCCGGAGCGTCGGCCGCCGCGGCCTTCCCTAGCTTCTTCTTCTTGGCGGCCGGCGCCGCGGGCGCGGCCACCTTGATGCCGTCGCAGTGCACCTGGATGCCGATCTTCTTGGTCTTGAGCCCGCCCACCCTGACGCCGGCCTTGGTCTCCAGGTCCAGGGTGATGGGGAACTCGCCGGACTTCTTGATGTCGGAGGCCGCCGCGGTGGGGTCGACCGTGAGCGCGGACGCCGAGACGGTGGCCTTGATGACGGTGATGTTGCCGGCGTCGGCCGTGAACCCGGGCACGGTCGCCTCGCCGAGCGGGACGGCGTTGGCGGCCGTGGCGGCCGTCACGGTGAAGTCGTCGTAGAGGTAGACGAGCTTCTTGTTGGGGTTCTTGGCCGTCAGCGTCACGTCGATGGCGTCGCTCAGCGCGGGCGCCGTGGCGGACGACGACAGGCTCAGCTTCGTCACGCGCGCCACGGTCAGCGTGAAGGCGGGGCGGTGAGGGCGGTACAGGAGGTAGAAGGCGCCGCCCACCACGGCGGCCAGGAAGGCGAGGAGGAGGATGACGAGCACCGTCCAGAAGAAGCAGCAGCAGCAGCTGAACGGGCAGGACCGCCCGCCGCGCCGGCGCTTCGCGGCCGCCTGCTGCGGCCGGTAGATGGGCCGCTGGTACATCTTGGGCGGGCCGCCGGCGCCGTTGCCAGCCGCTGCCGCCGCCGGGGGCTGCGGGGTGGGCTTGCCGTTGGAAGACATTGCTCTGCTCCGCGCGCCGCAGGGGACGGACGAGCTCCGCACCGCAGGCGGGGCGGGGTGGGGTGGTTCTTGGAATTGGAAGCTGCGGTGTCACTGCGACTCCGTGAGCTTGGCGGTGAGGTGTAATGGAGGAGAGAGATCTATAGGCGCGAGGCGAGGAGGGTAGGGGAAGACGAGGAGGGGAGGTGGAGAAGGTGAGGGAGGAAAAGGGACAGGGCACCTCACGGATGGTTCGACCTCACCAAATCATTTGTTGCTGCTGGCTTGCTGTTGCTGCCGCTGCCGCTTTTCCTTGTCCTCTTCGTCTTCCTTCACCTCACCTCACCTCACCTGATTGGTAGCGGGTATTTTTCCCGGGAATTTTTTCTCTGCTAATTGCTAAACAAGGAGCATTTTGCAGGTTAATCACTGTAGTATTTTCTAGTACTCGTATAGTATATTCTACTAGTACTGCTGCAGTAGCATCAGGTTTGGTTGGGCAAATCAACTCAGTGCTGATGCATTGCCTTGTCAAGTGTTGGTAAAATATCATCGGAATGTATTATGAAACACACACAGTTTGGTACAACTTAGACATCGTCGAGGGGGAAAAAATTGTTTGGTAAAACTTGCCTTCGAAAAATTGCGTGCTAAAATAAAGGCCAGTTGCGAAGCATGAACAGCTCTGCAAAACTGTTCGTTTCAAGCAAGAGTTGCCATTTTGTTTGCCATGTTTTTGGTGGCTCGGATAGAACGAAATTGACAAGGATGGATGGAACTCAAAACACTGTAGTTGATGTTTTCTGTTGCTTGCAAAGGCCACCAATCTATTGCGTCTTGATGCCGTCACTTTGAGTTGTTGTTTCTATATGAGGATCAATCTTCCAAGTAGCGTCATCTCTGTGTTCTTAGTTACTATCTCTATACCCAAAAGAATGTAATTATGTGCATGCCACTTAAAATACTTTATGTTTAACTATGTTTCTAATAAATATTATTTATATTTATGGTTCTAAATCAATTTATTATATAAATATATTTCGTAATTAATTTAATAATATTTATTTGACATTATAAATATTTATAGTTGGTTAAATTCAATATACTAAATATGACATTATTCTAGAATTGCATTTTTTTTTTGGACGAAGGAGTAGTTCACAGAAGTCAGCCGGTAACAGGAGATGCAGATGATTAAGACATGACGCCAATGTTTGTGGTTAAAGCTAACTCCAGAAGTAGCAAAAGCTGTATCATTAGCTCCAAAACTTTACTTTTAACTCGACAAGTCCAGTCTTGTCTTGAAACATTGGCAGAAAGAGGAAGTGAAAATTCACTGGCTGCTGTGCTTGACCTGCTGCATCCTTCAAGTTGCAGAGCAATCGTAGCAGTAGTATAGTATCCACACGTGATACGAGCCTGGGTAGAAACTTCTAGGATCAAGCACGCAATTAACAATTAACAAGTCTACGGATGCTTGCTTAATTTGGCCCCTTTTTTACCGGCATGAGCTGAGCTTGATAGAGCAGAGGCCTTTGCCATCTCTCTGTGTTCACTGTTCAGGCATGATGGGCATGGTCGTGTGCCTGTGCAGTACCATCTCACCGGTCCTTAATCTTTCACAAATCTCCTGGAGCTCCGAAAGTATCGTGGAACCCATCGTTTGCCCATGCATACATCAAGAGAAGAAGGATGAATGACTGCGTAATTCATAACAAATAAAATATGTGGATGCAAATGCACGGACACGATTTATGAATGCACGAACATTCTATCTGTATGGTCGCTCCGAGAGTAGTTATAATACTTTCTCCATCTCTAAATAAATTAATTTCTATAGTTGTCTTAAGTTAAAATTTTTAAAAATTTGAACAAATTTATAGAAAAGAGCGTCAAGACTTATGACATAAAATTAGTATCATTAATTGTATCTTGCACTATATTTTTGTAATATGCTCATTTGGTGGAACAAATGTTTGTACCTTTTTCTATAAATTTTGTCAAACATAAAAACAAGTTTGACTTAAGATAACTCTAAAAATTAGTTTATTCAGGAACAGAGGGAGTATGTTAAATTCTTAAAAGATTATATATGCTCGATCAATATTAATTACTTCGGTTAAAAAAATATTCACTTAAGAACTGGTTCCGACTCATCTTAATTGTATCGCTATTAGTACTAAGCTTCTAAGCCTTTTATTTCTTTATATATTTGAAAAAAGTAACACTAGTACTCATACCCCCTCCATAAAAAAATGCAATTCTAGGATCGAGAGCAGTAAACTTTCTCGAATTTAACCTATTTTGTAGAAAAAATATCAACATTTGTGTCTCCAAATGAATTTAATATGAAAAATATATTTTATAATAAACCTAATGGTATTTATTTGATATAAAAAAGTTAAGTTGAAATTATATTTTGAGAGACCTAGTACATACGTAGACCCTCAAAACCACGAGTCATACTCACCGCTATAAATGCACACACGCACACCCTAACCTTACGAGCCCCTCCGAGGAATTGAGTTGAATCTGCAACTCTGAGGCACCTTGCTATCGAGGGACACGTTGCCTACCACTGAATAATATCATTGTTAAATTAGAATAAATCTAGAAAAATGAGAGCATCCGTATCAAGTTGGGGACTTAGAACCTAGGAGGACAGGCTCCGCCACAATCATTCGCTAAGTCAAAATTGTATGATTCCTAGAGAAATGAAAATTTGATTCTTTTTTGAATGAAGTACGTACTAGATAGCCAGTAGCCAGGCTCAGTCTATATATTGAGACAATGTATGCAGTGTCCGAAGGGGGTAGACGGGTAGTTGAGCCAAGTATGAAATTAATGGAAGAAGAAACTAATCTCGTGCTTCTGCCTCCCATCTCCTAGTCCTTGCCAAGAATTCAATGAACATAGCAAGTACAAATTCATAGCAGGATCCCATATATCCGTGGGCACTGGGCAACATCCATGCAAAGCCTTTGCTTCGGTCTCTTGTCATGCATGCACTCTGGTCCACTGTCCAGCACGTTCGGTCGTCACGTACACACTTGTATTGTATCACATGAGCATTTCCCTGCTTCACAGGGTATATGTATGCATGGTGGGGACACATGCATGCTTTTCTTTCTCAATGAATTTTGTATAGAACACACACAGAGAGAGAATTATTACTGTTAATTAATTAGTCGTGTAATGTTTGGTACAGTCAACCCGATGTTTGCATTAGTTAATGCCCAAGTTTTAGGGTGGTTAAGCTGAGCATTACATGTAGTATCTAGCTATAGTGTTGCAGACTATACATGTGCTGATGTGATGGGCGTCCACGTCATATTTGGCGTCCAAATCCAACCAGCAGCGGCAGTAATTAAGCAGACACGCTTACGATACCCCAGCAATCACCGTCGCACTAACTACCAGAGCGAAAGCGATGCAGGGGGCCAGTGACATCTGACATGCTTTGCTTGCATGGTTTTGTTGCTTCCGTTCTCATACGCTCGTACTATATGTGGTGTGGCGGTTATGCTATTTGTGTGTTAGCCGGGGTTCTTGTTCTTGCTGGTGCGACGTCCCCGGCGGTCCAGCTGTAGCGTGGCTGATCGCACCCGCACCTGAAACTGGGCCACACACCAGGGCCCAATATTAACGTCGAGGGGTTGCTTGCGACCTCTACTCGCTTTTTTTTTCCTTTTCTTTTTTTTTTCTTTTTTTTTCACGAAAGGAGAGAGCTTTGTTCAAACTAACAAGTCATCATGTCTTTATTCATACACCAGAGCAGCGGGGCTTCATCACAATCCACATCTTGGTAAAAGAACACACGACTTTGACGCAAATAAACTCATTCGTTAGCGGATGCATCAACATAATTGGTTGTCTTACCCTCTAATCTATCCATGCGTGTCATAAGCATATTAACAACAGTCATGAGATTATTATCGCTAATCATCCTTTGATCTTGCAACATCTTAGCATAATCAGCATTAGTAGACTTGTCCTCAATCTTTTGACGAAGATCCTCGGGAAGCTCTTCGATAGATGTTGGATTCTTGATGTTCCCTTAGTTGAAAGGATTGGTGTGACCCCCCCTTCTCCTTGGTCTTCTCGTCGTTCAACATGCTGCTAGTAGATTGAATCTTGTTCTTTTTCTTCTCCAGCGGAGTCGCTAAAAAGTGTGTTGACGCTAATTTGGGTTACACACGAGCAAGGGCTAGCATGCTCAAGGTCTGCACAAGACCTTGATCACAGCAAGAACACAACGAATCGACGAAACCAACCGAGATGTCGGTTAGACCGATTTTGAGCATGTTCTTCGCCCGGTAAACTCCCAAATGCCTCCTAGGAAGATCCATCGGGGAGGATCACGTGGTGGTTGTCCTAGGATCGGCAAGGTCACTTAGAACACCGCTAAATCTCGTCAAGAAACGTGACGAACATCAAGGTAGGGAGAAAGTTAGGGCAAAAGGGTAGGTGTTGTGTTTTTTTATGATTGGAAGTTAGAATACTCAATAGCTGAGGGGTCTTGTACGTACTTTTGATCAAAACCAACTAGCTGAGGGCTACTGTTGGGGGTACATTATGTGTTGGGGAACCCAGCATCATGTTTAACAGTTTAAGGCCTAATTACATAGCCTAAGGGTTCGCAAAATGATATTTGGGGGCTATTTATAGCCTTTGATGATATTTTTGTAAATACAAACCCCTCTGGATCCATTTATAGCACTTAGTGGTATTTTTGTAAATACCAGCCCCATCATGAAAAATAAAGAGAACCTTCCCTCCCACCTGCCCTATAAAAGGAGGAGATGGGAGGGGGAGAAGGGGCTTGACCTTGGCTGATCCTCGCTTAGTTCTCTCTCCCTTCCTCTCTCATTCACTCTCCCATGTTTGGTGGCTACACCAATATCATGCACTCCTAGTACTCCTAAATCTCATCAGAGTACCAAGAGCATCTCCAAAAGACTCTCTATATCCTTGCTAAATGCTAAAAATAGAGATTTTGGTGAAAAACTACCCTCCAATAGTTTCTCTAAATGGTTACCTAAATATAGCCATCTTTTTTTTTTGAAAGGAGATTAACTATGCTTTTAAGAAAGCAATATGGGTTTTACAAACTGGTGATACCAGTTTTCGCTAGCTAAAAATAGAAGACGAGAATAGCTCTCTAGAGTGCGCATGAGATATAGAAGAACGGTTGGAGAATGAAAAGATATAGAAAACAATTTTTATGCAAATGACTCTCCAAATGATGATTTAGAGAGTGAGATTTAGAATCCCACTACAAGTTTTACATCTCCAATAACAGAGTACTATAAAGATCCAAAACGGCAGAACCCCAGAAACCCCAATCCCCAAATATTAGTCTCTAGCTTAGAACTACAATAACATTGACACTCCGAAACAAGCTCATTTATATTACCGGTTAGCCAGCCACTATCATTGCCCTATTTATGTTTTGTATCATATCAATTATAACTATTATATTGTATGGCTAGTAGGATTTGCTAGAGAGCAGGGGCTATCTTATTATCTCTCTTTCTCTTCTCTCTTTTTGTCAGAAGGGCATCTAAGTACACATTGTTTTAAATATCTCGGACACTTGTCTATTTTTTTCATCTCTTCTTTTTTTCTTCTTTTTTATGAATAACTTTTCCATAGCCCCATGTCTCTTTTTTACAACAAAACTTTGAGAGATAGAAACAAGAACTTGGAGCATTTATTTGGTGGATGAAAAACCTATCAAGCATGTTTTGTGTTCACTCTCAGTGTAGGAGTAAAACATTTTTAGGTGGATCTAGATAGAAAGCATGTTTTTACGCCTACCTCCAGTGTAGGAGTAGTGCATATTTGTGGGTGGTGTGTACATGATCTTGATTTTAAGAATATGACAAATCTCTCATAAGGGTCAACAAAGCTTGACAAAACTCAATGCAAAAGCAAGCAACATATATGTGGTGGTTTTCCTAGCCTAAATAACATGTATGGCTCTGGTGAGAATTCAAGCTTTGTCATACAGGAACTCATCATGTAGCATTTTTGTGTTTTTCAAAAGATAAATCTCCAAAACTTTAATGTCACTTGGAATAAGATAAACAACAGCTCATATTTTCTCATATCATATCCGTCAATTACCTAGACTTAGATCAAGCATTCGCTACCCATGAGTTTTAAGTTCAGAGTAAATCTTTATATCAAATCAGTCGTATCCAAAACTCGGGAGAAGTCAAGGCTGAAAACTAGGTACTTGTAAGGAATTACAACAGAGCAACTATTCATCATTTCTATTTAAGAGATTATTCTGAGTCCTCTTTTATTTTATCCAACTCTTAAAAATAAATTAAAGCAAATTAGACACACCTTTTTATTTTGTTTTCAATTCATCATTTTCTTAACTATTTAAAAGAAACTAAAACTAGAACAACGGGAAAGCATACTTACTTGGGTACAAGGGAGTGTTTCTCCCCCAAGCTATCACTTTTCAGTGAAGGTTCGGTGTTGTAAATTCTTCAAACTAGACTTCTTATAAAGTTCATTGATCAAGTACCTTAGTTCGCTCTGAAGATGAGGATTCTTGTGGTGGTGCCTTTAAGGTGATGTCACCTTTTTCGCCAAACCCGTCTCTGTTTTGAGTTTTGATTTTGGTTCAGTAGGTTCAGAACCTTTACTTGTAGAAATTAGAGAGTCGACTCGTCTTCCCCATATCTTGCTTGAAGTGTGTCCTGCTCATAAAAACAAGGTAGAGATCAAGTGCATGGACTCTGTTGGTGGGAAAACACCAACAAAACCAAAACTTTACTTATTCTTCTCTAACCTTAGGCACATTGAACAAGATGAAGTTGATGTTATGTGTTTTGTTCACTTATGTCATGTGTGATAAGATCAAAAGATTCAGTTGCTTAACCTTTGGAAGGATTGCATATAAGGTATTAATCTTTACATGATTATGACTATCATCTTCTAGAATTAGGATGTGCACTATTCAGCTTATTTGGTTAAGATTATGGGATCAAGAAAGTGGTGCTAGGAACAATCTTAAAGAACAAAATATGTTGAGCTAATCAGATTTGATCAGGTAAATTGTAACTCAAACATATTTTGTTTCGTATTTATGTGCCTACCAGAATCAAGGAAAAGCTTTTTTTAAATATTGACCATTTACCTTAGGATGGTATCTTTGTCATTGGAGCGTAATGTCACCATATGACGAAGGTTAGATGACTCATGATGGTCCTTCTCTTTTGCTTGAAGTTTTTCTTGTTTGACTAGTCTCGCAGCTTGAGCTATTCATGAGCTTCTTGTTTCCTAGTTCACACCTTTTCTTTCTCATTCTTTTGTCATGCCATCTTTCTGCTCTTTGATCGTTTGACACCTTGTTAGACCTTTTGCCACACTCATTATTTCATGCCTGCAAAGTATTAGTGGACAACACATACCCGAAGGAATATACAATTTTAAAACACGGGTTGTTTGTCCAAAATTTTGTAATTTCCCTCTATGCTAATGAAAAGATGGTTTTATGATTACTTTAGTATAGAGATCATGTTTTATACAAGCATGGCTCAAGGCAAAGGTAACTTGTAGCAAAAGATAAAGTGAATGAACTTTGGTACTTACAGTTCTTTCATTCATGTTCAATGAGGTATGTAGTTCTTACATCTATAATGAATGAGTTGTGTCTGGCTTCATCTCTGATTTGAATTCATCTTGTGACTTACCAATATTGAATTAAAAGTTTCCTGCATAGGGTTAGTCCAATAAAATGACCAGTATCTACTATGGCATATTCTTGGTTCAAAAATTAACCTAGACACCATATCTAATTTGATTTAGGAAGGCATTTTAGCCTAAACACCATGCTTAATTTAAAAGCCTTTGGAAGTACGATCATCACCCCTAAACTAAGCTCCATGCTTAATTTAAAGATGTATGAACATATTCCAAACCTCAAACATACTATAGTAAACAAAGGTAGCATGAAAGCATTACAGAGATTTATTTAATTGGAGATGAAAGAGCATGATTGTTATTGAGCATGATTTAAAGTTAGAGACAACCAAGATGAATTAGCAACATGGCATAAGATTTTTTAAACAAGCCCATCCTCTAGGCTTGAATTTTATAAGGCAAAGTCAAGTTTGGATGGATGTGATTCAGTGTTGCATGATGATTGGTTGGACATACCTTGAGTCGTCGTCCTTCATTCTTTTTGCTTCAAACCTAGAATGGTTAGTGACAAAAATAACCGAAGGAATATTTTCACAATTATGTTTGTATGCTCACTTCGCAAGGGTATTACAGCAAAAAGTGAAAGCTCATGTTATCTCCTGAAAGTGCTTGATTTAGAACAAAAGCTCATCCTTGGGAAACCTTCTAATTGCACTCAAGTTGGTGAAGTGGTTTCCTCTTCAACATCAACCTTTGTGTACCTATCTCAAGATTCACACAATGAGATCTACAATATTTATGATAAACATATGCATCTACAGCCACCCTTTCAAAGTCTTTATGAACAAGAAGAATGAGGGGGTTGAAGATCTCGTGTATGGCAATGTTAGAGAGACCAATTAATTTAGGAGATTTCTCATGCGAGCATGGATTTGATGAGGTGTTCATGAAATAACTTTCATGCTTGTTGATGTTATCTTCCTTTTCAAGCGCTAAGGGTGTTTCTTCATGAATGTCTATAGGCGAAAACATTGTCTCCATCATTCCATGCCTATGACATTCATTGGACGTTGTATTGTCCAAGATTTCCCATGGATTGGTGGCTCTTGGGTTGATCTCGTCTAAGGCCTTCTCAAAACTTGGATGAGTCATGTTTATTAAAAAGATTGATTTAAGTTCACCGTTTGGATCTAAGCCAAGTTTGGATTCTACCCATAAGGCTTCATCCTTGTCTATCCATTCTTTAGCAACAACATACAAGTTCCTAATACATTTCAGCCATTGTCGTTGCTCTTTTTTGTCATCCTTGTGTCCTTCATGATTCCTATGCTTTGGTTGTCTTAGTGGATTTCTAGGGTCACCATGAGACTTAGGAGAGAGAGCATAAGAGGGATCATCGGGGTCAAGGATGGGTTGAAAGATGGGTTTAGATAAGATATCTAATGTGGACATAGAAGGGGAGAGGATAGGAATGGCTTCTAGATGGCTCAGCTCTCCTTCTATGGCATTACTTGAAATGGCATACTTGAATTCTTCCCAATATCCTATATGGGAATAAGGACACTTTCTAAGAGATCCCTTTTTGAGAGGATTTGAATTATATTCGCTCGAAGGTCTCTTATGAAGATGAGAATTTAATGTTCTCCCAAAATCAACACCAAAGAGGTCATCCTTAATTTCAACAGGGATTTTCAAAGGTGGAATTTCTTCTTCTCTTGAGGGATTTTGGGGTATTGGTGGTTCAAGATTGGTAGCTAAACTTGGGATTGAAGTGGTCATGATTTGGGTATCAGAACTTCCTCTTCTTAATCGGGAGATGGGTTCTTTTCTTTCTCGGGGAGTTCATTATGAATGCTAGTGCAGAGAGTCTTTCCACTAATTCTATCAAGCATAGCCCTTGCTTCACTAGTAGACAAATGAAGAAAAGCTCCTCTAGAGACTACATTAAGAGATTTCATGGAATCCTTGTTAAGACCCATGTAAAAATGTTGAAGACGTATAGGGTCTTGAATGGCAAGGGCTGGGTCAGTGATGATGAGTTCATTAAAACGATCCCATGATGTACCAAGATATTCTTCTTCTAGTTGTCTAAAATTTAGAACTTCTTTCTGAAGGCTAACCACTTTAGAGATGGGAAAGAAACGTAAATAAAATTTAGAGCATAACGTTTCTCAATCTCCTTGTATACTTCCTATGGTTTGACTGTACCAATGTTTAGCTCTTTCCATCAAAGAGAACGAAAACAACTTTCATTTTACGGTTTTGTCAGACATGCCAGGGATACGCAAGCATGCACAGGTCTATTCAAACTTTTGTGTGAGTATGGGTTTTCGTTGCCTTCTCCTGAGAAGGATTTATCCCGTATCAATTTTATAAAACATGGGCACAGCTCATAGCCAGATGTTAGGATAGGCTCTGAAGATTTTGGTGGCTCTATGCTTATGCTCGTAGGTTTAGCATATTGATAGATAGGAATGGAATCCATGCTAAAAGAAAAGGTAAAATAAAAGAAATAATAAAAGATAAAATGTTAAGCTAGGCTCAAAGTTAATTCAGCAACAGTGTCCTCGGCAACGGCGCCAGAAAGCTTATTGGTATATTTAATGCACAAAGATAAATCTGCAAGCGCACGGATATTGCTGTAGCTTTCACCCGGAAGTATTCCAAGTATCGTATCCATAGGGAAACATGTGAGACTAACTACGATCTAACTTAACTTGGGGTAGCAACAAGGTAGAGATAAATAGGAGCGTAGAGAGGAAAACTAAGGTTCTCTAGTTCTGACTTGGGTAAGCTATGTCTTCTACTATTTAACTAGGGACATTACTAGGGAAAAACACCAGCATAGGATGTTTTCCTTCATAATCACGTCTTACTTGCGCCTACAGACGAGAGATGGACTACAAAGGATCAACGAAGCTATATAGTACAAGTTATATAGAACTGATGTCACACACGTGATCTACCACCATCCGGAATGTAGGGTGCATCCACGATTAACCTAAGTCTAAGCACCACGCTTACACTTACGATTAATACTTTAACCTAGAGCATATATAGATTAAAGCACTCAAAAGAGAGTCATGATCCCGATAAACAATATAAACAATTACTTACTTGAATCAGAAGTTGATTACCAGAGAAATCTCGAAGGCAAGTTCAAGTAGAACTTGGATCCACCAAGGTTCAAGCCATAGAGGGAGCACCGATAGGTCGGCACCTCCTCCAAACTCTTCCCTCACTCTCTATCTCACTATTATTTATTAGACTAGATCCTATGGAGGACTAATCTTCTCTTGATAGCTGGCTCTGATCCTCATGATATGAATTAGGGTTTCAGGATGGCTCTAGTGAGGGCGGCAAGGGCTGGTATATATAGGCCAGAGCATCTAACGTGAGCCCTTGGATCAAACCAACTTAAAGGACGGTGTGGATGCAACCTAGGAGGCGGTGGAGAACCGACATTGTGATACGGAGGCTGATAGGTGGGCTTAGGGGCCGAGTGGCCTGTAGGTGGGGCCGGCCAGCCCCACATGGTAGCCCCTCGGGGTCTATTTCTGTGGAGAGCCTCCTTTAGTCTTCTAGAATCTTCCCACGATGTACACGCCATTAGCTGCCTCTCTCTCCTGGAAGGGCTAGACCGGATGGAATGCCTGCGTTCATCTTCTACGTTGTGCCTGAGTTTGGCCAGTGACTTTTTGACCGAGCCAAAAACTTCTTGGCCCCATCCACACAGGCCTACTTGAACCTCTTTAAGTTTTGCACTCATGACATCCATATTACTAGGTACATACCCCTAAGACCAGATATCTCGAATGAAAGCCATATAACTAGGATCTCGCTGCCACATATTCTCGTAGCGAAAGTGCTTCTTTCATTTTTTGTTGAACGAGTGATCAAGACACTTGACCACCAAACAAATATGATTAGACATAGTGGTTTGCACATGACAAACCTTGACATCCCTGAAAGGCCCAAGGAAAGCATTGGTTGTCAAGCCCTTGTCCAGTCTAACTTTCACATTCTGATCACCTTCTTGTCTATTATCCCAAGTATATAGGAGGCCAATGTAGCCAAGATTCATAAATCCACATATCATCACCGCATCCTGGAACCCTTCCATCTATCGTTCAGTCCTACCAACACCACCAAATTGCTCTGATGCATGCAAGGTTTCGCTAAAATCACCAACATAGAGCCATGGGAGAGAGCTGTGGCCATTAATCATCCTCAAGTAATTCTGACTCCTATGTCATAGCTCTCTCCTAGACTCCCCATAGAATCCAGTAAGTCTCCACCTCTCCTCCTTAGTTATAGGATCTAGGACAACCACGTCAATATGCAACTTGTCCAAGGTCTGTAACTTATCTCCACTATATCCTTCCAAAGTAGCACGAACCCGCCACCTCTACCATAACTTCCAATGCCTAAACCATCATCAAAGCCAATGGAGCGTCGGATTCCATCCACTCTGCTAGAAAACAGTCGCGTTTTCGATAAAAACACCACCACAGGATGATGTAGCTCACAAAGGCTATAGAGATCTCAAACTGCCTCGGGCTATCCCAAGCCTGGGCAGTTCATACTTAGCATTTTCATTGGTGCCCCACGGGCGCTAACACTCACAGCCACCACCGATCTCGCATTTGGTGTATTGGTACGACTCTTCTGCTTCTTCAGAGTCCCAATCATGCTACCTCCACTGCTAGATCCCCCATTGAGCTGATTCACCCTAGAGTGCACCAGTCCACTCGATACAATAGCATTAGAAGTGCCCAAAGGAATGTTGAGATTCGGTATTTGTGTAGCCGGCTTAGTGACCTTCGACTTCCTCTTGCACTGAGAGGGCCTAAGCTCATCATCATCCTGCATCACAAGCTTCCTGCCATGCTCTATCCCTGCCTTCCTTCTCTCCTCTAACTATATAGCAGACTGACTTTGCTCCTTATCTTGTTGTTTGTTGGTATATTTAACGCACATAGATAAATCCGCAAGCGCACGAATACTGTTGTAGCTTTCACCCGGAAGTATTCCAAGTATCGTATCCATAGGGAAACATGTGAGAGTAACTACGTCTAACTTAACCCAGAGTAGAAACAAGACTTAAGATAATAGGAGTATAAAGAAGATCACAAAGGTCTTCTAGTTCTAACTTTGGTAAGCTATATCTTCTATTGTTCAATTGGGGATATTACTAAGGGAAACACAAGCAGAGTATGTTTCCTATAGTAACTAAATCCTACTAGGCCTACAAACAGGAGGTGGACTATAAATGATTCAATGAGGTTATAAGAGTCACCCTCGCGAGCTACCACCGATCTAGAATATAGGGTACATCCATAAGTAACCTAGTCTAAGCACCTCGCTTACACCTACAATTACTACTTTAACCTAGAGCATCGTATAGATTAAAGCACTCAAAGAGTTATGAACCTGATGAACAATATAAACACGATACTTACTTGAATTAGAAGTTGATTACCAGAGAATCCTCAGAAGCAAGCTCAAGTAGAACTTGATTCCACCAAGGTACAAGCCGTAGAGAGAGCACCGACAGGCCAGCACTTCCTCCAAACTTTTTCCTTAGACTCTATCTCACTATTATTTACAAGACTAAATCCTATGGAGGACTGATGTTCTCTTGATAGCTGGCTCTGATCTCGACGAGGAGAATATGAATTAGGGTTTTAGGATAGCTCTAGGGAGAGGGGTAGGGCTACTATATATAGGCCGAAGTAGATTAGGGGCAAGGAATCGAGGTGGAGTAGGGGGCAAGGAATTGAGGTGGAGTAGGAGGCAAGGAATCACAACGTCATCGATCCGCGTCAGCTCCCTTGATCCCTGTTGGATAAACCGACCTAAAACTGCCTTAAAATCAACGATGTAGATCTTAGGAACGAGTACGAGGCAGCGAAGGGCGAACAGGCTCCGTGGCAGGCCGATCGGCCTAAGGTCTGGGCCGGCTGGCCCACTTTCATGGCCGTTTGGCCCAAGCTTTGGCGTGGTGTCTTCTTGGAACCTTCTAGAGTTGTCTTTCGTAGTTTTCGCGGGTTGAATCACTTATTTTCGTCGGTTTACTTGTTTGGAGTGTATGACAGTGGTCCCAAGAGCTATTTTCTATATAAATCCTCCTACAGTCATGAAATCATCAAAGCTCATGGAATTTATTAGTTTAAACCCCTATACCTATGTGTGGTGATGGAATTAAGTATAAATACAGGTTATGTTGACGATTTATAATTGATATTAGTGACCGTCAACAAGTTCCCCCAAGCTTAACCTTTGCTAGTCCCTGACCAAAGCTAAACTCAGCAATGAATCAAGAGTTGCTACAATGTTTTCACGCCTCAAAAGTACACATGCGTTCAATAAAAATTCTTCTCCGAATTAGAATAAACTGATCTAACTTTCAAACTTACCCATATTACCTTCAATCATGGGGATTCTTAACCTTCACTTGGTCCTGAGCAATTGAAAGTCAGAACGATCAAGTGAAAGTCAGAACGATCAAGTCAAGCACTATGCCTCAAGTTCTTTGTTTCACCATTGTTTCAGAGTTTTTATAAGTTTTTAGAATAAAACTCAGAGATTCCATTGTATAACACTCTCAAGTCTCTTAATATATGTGGTATTTGTGGATCCTCACCAAAGGCAGTAAAGATGTTATGCCTTTTTTTCTCTTCCTACAACTAAAGCTTATCTGGAGTTCATAGGTAGAGAGAAAGCTAGAGCGTACTTGTAATGCTTATATTGTAAAGTCAAACAATGGATCCAAAGAGAGTTGAGTCATACAATCAAAATCAAGATGTACATGTGTGTGGATATATGGTGGCTAACCTAATTCTACTATGCTCCTTGAAAACATATCTCTCCTTTCAAACTTGAAAACATTTGGTAGAGAGCAGGGGCTATCTTATTTATCTCTCTTTCTCTTATCCTTTTTTTCAGGCAGGCATCTAAGTATCTATTGTTTTAAATATCTCGGACACTTGTCTATTTTTTTCATCTCTTCTTCTTTTTTTCTTTTTTTTTATAAATAACTTTTGCATAGCCCCATGTCTCTTTTCTACAACAAAACTTTGAGAGATAGAAACAAGAACTTGAAGAATTTATTTGGTGGATGAAAAACCTATCAACCATGTTTTGTGTTCACTCCTAGTGTAGGAGTAAAACATTTTTAGGTGGATCTAGATGGAAGACATGTTTTTGCGCCTATTTTCACTATAGGAGTAGTGCATATTTGTGGGTGGTGTGTACGTGATCTTGATTTTAAGAGCATGATAAATCTCTCATAAGGATCAACAAAGCTTGATAAAACTCAATGCAAAAGCAAGCAACATGGTGGGAATTCAAGCTTTGTCATACATTAACTCATTATGTAGCATTTTTGTGTTTTTCAAAAGATAAATCTCCAGAACTTTAGTGTCACTTGGAACAAGATAAACAATAGCTCAGACCTTCTCATATCATGTCAGTCAATTACCTAGACTTAGATCAATCATTCACTACCCACGAGTTTCAAGTTCAGAGTAAATCTTTATATCAAATCAGTCGTATCAAAAACCCGGGAGAATTCGAGGTTGAAAACTAGGTACTTGAAAGGAATTACAATAGAGCAACTATTCATCATTTCCATTTAAGAGATTATTCTGAGTCCTCTTTATTTTATTCATCTCTTGAATTAAAGCAACCTAGATACCCACTCTTTTTATTTGGTTTTTACTAGATCTCACATTATTACTATAAATGACTAATACAAAGATAAATTTTATTTTATTTTTCATTCATCATTCTTTTAACTATTGAAAGAAATCAAAACTAAAACAAAAGAGGAAAGAATAAATTTTATTTTATTTTTCATTCATCATTCTTTTAACTATTGAAAGAAATCAAAACTAAAACAAAAGAGGAAAGAATACTTACCTGGATACACGGGAGTGCTTCTCCCCCAAGCTAGCTCTTTCGCTGAGGGTTCGGTATTGTAAGTTCTTCGAACCGGACTTCTACTTGTGAAGTTTATTGACCAAATACCTCGGTTTGCTCTGAAGAGGAGGATTCTTGTGATGACGCCTTTAATGGTGATGTCACCTCGTTCCGTCAAACCCGTCTTGGTTTTGAGTTTGGACTTTGGTTTGACAGGTTCAGAACAGTTGTAGAAATTTGGAGAATCAACTGACTCTCCCATACTTTACTTGAAGTGTAATCTGCTCATGAGACAATGTAGAGATCAAGTGTGTGGGTTCTGTTGGTGAGAAAACACCAACATAACCAAAATTTTATTCTTCTTCTCCAACCTTAGGCACATTAAATATGATGAAGTTGATGTTTATGTGCTTTGTTCAATTACAACATAGGTGGTAAGATCAGAAGATTGAGCATTTAAGTATATTTGGCAAAAAGGGTTGAATTTCCAAACCTATGGAAAGATTGTCCATAAGGTATAACTCTTTACATGATTATGACTATCATCTTCCAGAGATAAGGTGTGTAACTTTTTAGCTCATTTGGTCAAAACTATGAGATCAAGAAAGTGGTGCTAGGAACAAGCTTAAAGAACTAAACATGTTGAGTTAGTCAAGTTGGATCAAGTAATGGAGTTGTAATCCACACATGTTTGTTTCTTATTTATGTGCATACCAGAATCAAAAAAAAAACTTTTTAAATGATAATCATTTACCTTAGGATGTTACCTTTGTCATTAGAGTGTGACACCATATGACGAAAGGTAGATGACTCTTGGTGGTCCTTTCCTTTTGCTTGAAGTTTTCCTTGTTCGGCTAGTCTCGCAGCTTGAGCTGTTCATGAGCTTCTTATTTCCTAGATCACATCTTTTCTTTCTCATCCTTTTGTCATGTCATCTTTTTTCTCTTCGATCTTGTCATTTTGTTCATTTTGTTAGACTTTCTGTCTCATCCTTTGTTTTATGCCTTAATGATTTGTTATCACAAATGATCTTCTATTGGTGAGGGCTTATTAGGTCCATTGATCAAGACCTCTCCTTGTATTTAGCTTTTCTTTGCATCATCAGATCCAGGAGATGAGAACGCAAAAAGTTGCATGTTATGGGAGCTGTAGACTCGAGTTCCTCCATCCATGATGAATGAGCTGTGTCTTCTTCTCGCAAAGTTATTGGAGTTCATCATTTGCCTTGCTTCATCTCCGATTTGAATTCATCTCGTGACTTACCCAAATTGAATTGAGAGTTTTCTATAGGTGGCAGCCTGATATGTCTGTGTATTAGGATTAGATGGGTAGAGTTGTATATATAGCTTCCCACTACAACAAAGTAAAGAGAGCGAGTTTAGTTTTGCCATCTCCTCTGCAGAGCTCCGGCCAACGCTGGTGCTTGTGCTGTGTGTGCGCTCTGTTCTTTCTCCCTTCTTCTACCTCTAACCATAGTGTGTGGTCAGCAACGCCGGTGAGTGGTCGGCTCACCCGTTCTGGAGATCCAGGGCCAACAAAAGCAATGTATGCTTATTAGGATGCCCTAGGATATAATAGGGCTGCAGCTAACAAAAAAAAATATAGTTCTGACCAAAATCTTCATTATCAGTAATGTTAAAAGTGATGTTTTGCAGGAAAGAGGAAATCAATAAAGCAACAATAACAGTTTCATCAGCTGTTCTGGTTAGATTGAAGTCTCCAATGAGAACCCAAGGGCCGGTAATATTAGGTGTTAATTCAGCAAGCTCGCTGAAAAAGGCATTGGAGTGGCGATGGTCTGCAGGAGCGTAGACATTTGTGACTGTTAGCTCGATGTCAGTCATCTGGGAGAAGGTAGTGGTAAGGGTGTAGGCTTTTTCTATTTTGTTGGTCGGTGTAAGAGCAGACTGATCCCATGCAGTGACCATACGTCCATACCCCCGGGCACCCGACGATGGTGCGAACTGGAAAGTTGTAGCAATTTTAAAAGGCAGGAAGGCTTTGGCTTTGAAAGAGGATATATCCTCCAATTTTGATTCTTGAAGGCAAATAACAGTTGGGCTAGCTGCAAGAATAGCATCACGAACGGTTATGCATTTATCCGAGTCTCCTAATCCTCGCACGTCCCAAGACATGATAGACAGGCAACGGTTCTGGGGCTACTCATGCTTAAAATCGAAACACCAACAGACCACAGGACCTGACAGACACGAGAGATAACCAGCGAGCACCATACACCTGATGCTCAACACAACAGCAACAACAACACTGCTACCGGCGGACACACGCGGGGTAGCAGCCATTATAGGGAATTAAAAACATCTTTCTTTGGAAAACAAGTTCTGAAAGGCTGATTGTGCCGAAGCTGCAGGCGTCCTTCGCTGAAGGAGGCACCTGAACCCCCCTGGAGGCGGGGTAACGGGTAATAGGCTGCAGTGATCATTCTACCACATCGGTGGACACCCCCACCGCGTCCGCGTGGATCGATTTGCAGCTAACACTTGCTGCAGCAACCAGCTTGCCGAGCTCGGAAACTCCAATGGGCAGCTTGTTCCGGGAAAGAATGCTACGTTTGTTGACGTGTTTCTTCAGACTTGCCGAACAGCTGGAGAGGGAGTTGATCAACGCCTTGCGCTTGGAGGCCTGGGCAGTCATGTCCACAAAGCTGCCACCAGTCATAGCAGCGATGCGCTCACTGTGGCGCGAGGGAGCTGCCAGAGACCGACTGCGTCGGGTTGTAGGCTTAACCGTACGTTTGACCGGCGGCAGAGGCTGAACAACGTCAGGAGCAATGGCAGTTCCAGAGATATCCTGCTGGTCAATCATGGCGTGAGCCAAGGCGGGGGCAACAAACGCTGGACCTGCGTAGCAGAGAGGCTGCGCGGGATGGGGCTGGCAAGTCGAAGCAGATTGCGCTCCACCCTTGAGTCGCAGCGAAGTATCATGACCCCCATGGAGGAGGGGAGCAGGTGAAAGAATATGGGGTAACTATAGTTGCCTCTCTTGGCTCACCATAGGGTCCATGTTTATATAGAAAACAATGTTACAGATATAGGCGGTTTAAGCTAGGACTCCTGAATTAGAGATTACAAAGATTCTATGTTTAACTAACCTAAATATAGGAGTCCCTGCCGCACCAACCAAAGGTTTATCTCGTGTACAAATATATCTCCAATTATATCTCCTAACACCCCCTCTCAATCGAAACTTTCAGCCACTTGTAAGATTGAGATTGTGTACAAAATCTCGTAGCTTTGCCGCAGGAAGCGCCTTAGTGAACCCATCTGCTAACTGATCTCTTGTAGATATAAGCCGAACCTGCAATTGTTTTCTCAAAACTCGTTCTCTGACAAAGTGAAAATCAATCTCTATATGTTTAGCTCTGGCATGAAAGACTGGATTAGCAGATAAATACGTTGCACCCAAGTTATCACACCATAAAATTGCAGGTTGGCATAGCTTAATACCAAGCTCAGTTAGCAACTGTTCAAGCCAAATCAACTCTGCTGTTGCATTTGCCATGGCTTTATACTCTGCTTCAGTACTAGACCGAGAAACTGTAGGTTGTTTTCTTGCACTCCATGAAATTAAATTGGGGCCAAAGAATATAGCAAATCCTCCTGTAGAGCGCCTATCATCCACATCACCTGCCCAGTCCGCATCTGAGAAAGCACTGAGAGAAGGAACTGCTGCCTTCTGGATGCGCAAACCCATTTTAATTGTATACCTTATATATCTTAGTATCCTTTTCACAGCAGTCCAATGTATAGTAGTTGGAGCATGTAGAAATTGACAAACCCGATTTACAGCATATGATAAATCAGGTCGAGTGATGGTTAGATATTGGAGTGCACCCACAACACTTCTATAACGAGTACCATCTTCTGAACTTAGTGGTGTACCTTCATAGCTTGATAGCTTTTCTGAAGCCGAGAGGGGAGTAGTGCATGGCTTACAGTCGGCCATACCAACACGTTTCAATAAATCTTGTGCATATTTTCCTTGGGAGAGAGTAATACCCCCCTGCTCTTCTTTGACTTCAATGCCCAGAAAATAATGAAGCATCCCAAGATCTTTTAAGGCAAAATCTTCACGAAGGTCAGCAAGAAGAGCTGTTACAGCTTTAGAATCATTGCTTGTAACAATAATGTCATCAACATAAATGAGAATGTAGATCATTATACCACCTCTATTATAAATAAACAAAGATGTATCTGATTTAGAAGCCACAAAGCCAAGAGAAATTAATTTATTGCTTAACCTGGAGTACCAGGCTCTAGGCGCCTGTTTAAGCCCATAAATAGCTTTGTCTAGTTTGCACACATAATGAGGAGTCTCGTCACTTTCAAATCCAGGTGGTTGTTTCATATACACTTCCTCTTCCAGAACGCCATGAAGAAACGCATTCTGCACATCTAGTTGTTTTAGGCACCATCCCCTTGAAACAGCAACTGAAAGTACCAGCCGTACAGTTGCAATCTTGACAACTGGACTGAAGGTGTCTTCATAGTCAATGCCATATCTCTGCTTAAATCCTTTTGCTACCAAACGAGCTTTATATCTGTCAATACTTCCATCGACCTTTCGTTTAATTTTATACACCCACTTGCAATCAATTATATTCTGTCCTGATTTACTTGGCACTAGATGCCAAGTTTTATTTTTCTTGAGTGCATCAAATTCCGCTTCCATTGCTTGTTTCCATTTAGAATTAGCTAAAGCATCTTGAACTGAATTGGGTTCTCCAGTCGCACTAAAGAAACTGTAGCGGATCATACCATCGTACATACGTTTGGGCTTCACAATCCCACTTTGCAGTCGAGTCTGTCGTCGTTGGGGCTCAGGTGCAGATGGCAGCGTCGAAGGAGCACCAGAGGGCTCGGTCTCATCTGAAACAGACGTTGAGTGTGGCAGACTGGATCCGGGAGACGTAGAGGATCTGGGCTGATCTTCTGGAACTGGAACAGCTGCGGATCCGGACTGATCTGCATGATCAGCTGTCGGCAAGATCATCGAGCGGGAGTTTCCGTCCGGAACCACCGCCGTACGAGTGTTATCATGAGTGCCAGGCCCGGATTCCTCTGTTGCCGGTGATCCCGAGGCTGATTGCCCCCCCTGCACAGGCAAGCCAGACATGGGCACCACGCCCGGATCTGCATGGATTTCAGCACTCGGATGTGCTGCACCAGGAAGGCCCGAAGGAGCTGGAAAGAACTGCGGACCAGGGAGACCTTCTGAAGATGGAGCACTAGAATTTTCCTGTGGCACAGTAGAAGCATCGGGCACATTAGTAGCATTAGTACTGTTGAAGTCATAGCAATTGTCATCCCCTGGATTGCGAAGAGACGGAGGAAGCAAGATAATTTCTTTCTGAAGAAGAGCACCAGCATTTGAACGAAGGGCAGCAAAGGGAAAAACAGCTTCATCAAAGACTACATCACGTGATATGTAGATGCGGCCAGTGGATATGTCAAGACACTTAAACCCTTTATGCATGGAACTATAGCCAAGGAAAGCACATTGCGTAGAGCGAAAAGATAATTTGCGCGAATTGTATGGTCTAAGATTAGGCCAACAGGCACAACCAAACACGCGCAGGTTGGAATAGTCAGGCGTCTCACCAAGGAGTCGAATAGCAGGAACCTCAAAATTAACGACCTTGCTAGGAAGAAGATTAATAAGGTATGTAGCAGTGAGGAAAGCTTGATCCCAAAATTTCAAGGGCATAGATGCATTTGCAAGGAGAGCAAGGCCAACTTCTACTATGTGACGATGCTTGCGCTCGGCAGCACCGTTTTGTTGATGAGCATGAGGACAAGAGACGCGGTGACTAATACCAATTTTCTTAAAAAAAGAGTTGAGTTTTTCATATTCTCCACCCCAATCAGATTGCATGCATAGAATTTTTCTAGAAAGTTTTCGCTCTACTAGTTGCTGAAAGTCTTGGAAAACCTTAAAAACTTCATATTTGTGTCTAAGAAGATAAATCCAGGTAAATTTGGAGTAGTCATCGATGAAGCTAACATAGTAGTTATGACGCCCAACAGAGGTAGGAGCAGGTCCCCACACATCGAGTAAATTAACTCAAGAGGAGAACTAGAAATTTTATTAGAGATCTGGATAGGGAAGTCGACGGCTCTTGGCCCACCGACACGAATCACAAACCGACTCCACACTTTTATCACTAGCACACGGCAAACTATTTGAACTGATAATCTTCCAACTATGGGAATAGCAGGATGACCAAGACGACTATGCCAAAGAGATGTAGATGGCGCATGGGCAGCAAGAGCTTCTAGATTCAGCCTCTCATCCTTGGGAAGACGTGCGATGAGAGAAGATAGAGGCCACCTTGACATCTACGTGTGGTACAGAATCTTCTTCGTGTCCTTGTCCTTGATAACAAAAAAATCGAATGAAATTCAAGGTAGGCGTTATTATCTTTGGCCAATTTATGAATGTAAGCAAGACTCTTGGTTGCATTTGGAACATGAAGAATATTATTGAGAAAAAGATTGCTGCTAGGGGTATGAACAATTGTATGACCAACATTACTAATTTGCATACCTGTACATTCGCTAGCAGTATGGACTTGATCACACCCATTATACCGATCTCGAATCTGTGAGTTTTTTTAATTCACCAATCACATGATTTGTAGCCCCACTATCAAGATACCAATTTGTGTCAACACCATAAGCTGCGAAGGCCTGCCACGATATTGATCATCTTCTTCAGAGCGGAAGTAGCACTCGGTTGGCTTCATGATTGTCCTTCTTACAAATTTGACACGGCTGTTTCTTGTTGCTTTGCTGATTTTTGCCTTGATTGCTGAAGTACTGATTGCTCTGTCCTGGACGCCCTAGATTGGGTCTGCCGCCACCACGACGGCCTCCAGAGCGCCCACGGTTCCCACGTCCTCGGGATGCCACATTGGCCGAGGACTGGTGTTGTTCTGCTCCTTGATACATCTCCAGCCGAAGGTCATATTCCATCAGAAGCGAATAAAGTTCAGGGAGCGAGAGATCTCCTGAACGACCCATCATAGAGGACACAAAAGGATGATAATCAAAATCTAATCCATTAAGTATATGAGAAACAACTTCATCATCATTAACGGTGATGCCGGCTGAAGCAAGTTCGTCTTTGATGTTCTGCATTTTGTTGAAGTATTCCGCCGTCGTGAGGTTTCTCTTCTTGACGGTGGCCAATTGCATGCGCAGATTAGTAACCCGCGCTCTTGATTGCGCTGCAAACATGACCCCCAGTGCCTTCCATGCTTGGGCCGAGATCGTTGCAGTCGTAATTCCGGCTAGGACTTCCTTGGAGACCGAGTTAACCAGATAGCCAAGTAGCTGCTGATCTTTTTCAACCCATGAGTCATGCTCCGGATTGGGAATCTTCTTTTTCTTGCCGTCGACGTCAGCTTCTATTTCTTGCAGCGGCTCAGGTACGGTTCCTTCCAAGATGCCTAGCGCCTTGGCACCACGAACAGCCGGGAGGAACTGGGTCTTCCATAGAACGAAGTTGTTCCGGGTCAGTTTGTCCGACACCGGGTGTCCGAAGGAAGATCTTGCGTCGTGATGCGAGGAGGACGACGCCATCTGGACTGCCGCAGGAAGACCGTCACGATCGCCGGTCGTGGGTCTTCACGTCGCGAGGAGGGGCGTCACGATCGCCTAGCGTCGCGGCCCTCTTGTCGCGCCGGGATGTCGACGAGATTTGTTTGTGGATATGTTTTGGGAAGAGGAGGCTCTGATTACCATGAAAGAATATGGGGTAACTATAGTTGCCTCTCTTGGCTCACCATAGGGTCCATGTTTATATAGAAAACAATGTTACAGATATAGGCGGTTTAAGCTAGGACTCCTGAATTAGAGATTACAAAGATTCTATGTTTAACTAACCTAAATATAGGAGTCCCTGCCGCACCAACCAAAGGTTTATCTCGTGTACAAATATATCTCCAATTATATCTCCTAACAGCAGGTCGATGGCCAGCTGGGGCGCGACCTCCCGCAGAGCAGCACGGATGAAAGACGTGACGTCGGCCACTACGACCGGGTGGTCAACGGAGGCAAAGGACAGACGTTCCGTCAGCACTTCCCTTTCCCTAACTTCCCGGAGAGACCCAGACCTCCGCCGAGTGGGTCCGATCTTCCCACAAGGAGTCGGAGCTAGAGCTGTCAGTATCCCCACTCTCCACCGTCTCCTCATCGGTGCCAAAGTCGAAGGTCAGCAAGCAGCTCGTGGTGCTGGTAATGGCGAGTGGCTGGGGGCGCTGGGTGAGCTCTAGGTCAGGGGCAGCTGAGCTGGAGGAAGGGATCATATGCATGGGATCGTAGGCAGCAGTGATGTCGTATTGTGGTTCAGGAGGGGATGGGGGCCTCGGGGCAGCTACCTTGCGCGGAGAGGAAGGCACAGCATTGGCGGCGTGGCGGATGGCGGGAGCCGGTACAGTCGGTCGGCGGCGAGGCCATGGGGACAGACAGCGAACAAGCGGCATCTTGCAGTCGCGCATGCGGTGACCAAGGCCGCGGCACTTGCGGCAACGCACAGGGTCACGGCAGTCCTTGACGAGGTGGTCAGGAGCCAGGCAGCGGAAACAGACTGCGGAGGAGACAATTTTAATTATGCCTTGGCCGACTCCTTTAACGATGCAATCCAGAACATCGCAGTCATGGGCCGCCTGGACAGAGCTTTCTCAAATTGGGATCACTGCCAGGCGTTCCCTTCCTCAAGTTTACACAGCTTGACGCGCCCAACCCCTGATCATACACCCATCATGCTAACTAGGGCCCTAATGCTAACCATGGACACCTCTATACCACGGCCATCTACCTTCCGCTTTGAAAACGCCTGGCTTCACAACGCCACCCTCCTGCCTTCTATCCTCCCGGCTTGGAGCCATGGCAACGTGTGTGAGGATGCTGCTGGGCAGCTCTCGGTCTGCCTCAAGGCGACTAGAGCGGCCGCCAAGGTTTGGGCAAGGCGTATAAGGGCGCCACCACACCTAATCCCAAATTGTAAATTCCTGATTCAATTGTTTGACTTATTTGAAGAGGAACGTTGTTTATCTGCTGAAGAGTTCCAGGTGCGCAAGGACTGCCAAGACTGCTTGGCCATGGCCCTCAGGGATGTTGGCTTACGGGATCACGACAGTGAACTAGTCTCTACACCACTAGTTCCTAAACCACTAGTCTCAGACCCCTGGCCTCCCAGACCACTAGTCTCCCAGATCACTAGTCTCAGACCCCTGGCCTCCCAGACCACTAGTCTCCCAGACCACCGTATCGGTTTTGTCCGTACCCACGCACTACGGATCGAGCTAGAAGAAGAAGGGAGAACAGAGCAAGCACGCACAATACAAGACAACAACGTTGGCCGAGGCCCTGTCTGTGTGATGGCAAATCTGAGCTCTCTTTCTTGAAAGGCCTTGGTGCCCTATTTATACAACTCTATCTATATAACTAAAGTACAAACAAGACATGCTGTAATGATAACTAGATAAGCATACATGATCGACTCACTGCGCCACCCTTTGCATGTGCCTACAAGATCTTGCAGAGTGAGCTGTCTGGCGCCTTACGCACCGCAGCTGCCACACGATATCACAAAGAGGGGAAAAGTCGGCGCCGCCTTCCTCTCTTGTGTTCACACAAGGTGACGATGAGATTAGCTAACAATCTTCTCCTAATCCCATCGCTAACCCTTGCACCCCTCCATGCCGATCATCTCCTTCACTCCGTGAGTCGAAGTCGTCCGAACGGCTTGGTGAGGACGTCCATGAAGTTGCCGACCAGTTTCGACAAACTTGATGACGATCGCCCCTCCATCAACACGATCCACGAGAAAGTGGAACTTCACGTCGATGTGTTTACTCGGGCGTCGCGAACCGGATTCTTCGCGAGGGCGATGGCGGGCTGGTTGTCCACCATCGGTCTTTGGTGGGTGAGCTTCCACGCCGTTAGCTCGCCCGATGAGCTAACGTAGCCACACAACTTGGCACGCCGCTGTGGCCGCCGCTACGTACTCTGCCTCGCACGTAGATAGCGCTACCACCTTTTGTTTCAGTGACAGCCATGAAATTGAGGTTGACCCGAGGAAGACGAGTATGCCAGAGGTGCTCTGTCGTCCGTCGATGTACCCCGCCATGTCTGCATCGCTGAACGCCGTGAGCCGCAGCCTACTTCCCCCGGTCTTCGGGAAGATGATTCCATGATTCACCGTCCCCTTGACGTAGCGTGGCGCCCGCTTTCACCGTAGCCCGCTGATGATCCTCTCTGGGATCCTCCATGAAGCGACTGACGTAGCCCACGGCGAACGCAATGTCCGGCCTCGTGTGGACTAGATAGCGCAGACCGCCGACGATGCTCCGGTAGAGTGTTGCATCCACTTTCGCATGCGCGGTCGCTGTCTTCGCCGCGACTTCAGCCCTCTCCTCCATCGAGTCACGCATGGCTTGCACTCCACCATGCCGCTCCTCTCCAACAGCTTGAGAGCATACGCGCTTTGCCCGAGCGTGAGTTCCTCCTTCCTCTGTCTCACCTCGATGCCGAGGTAGTAGGAGAGAGTGCCGAGATCGCTCATTCAAAACGAGCTGCCATCTCTCGCTTGAAGTCGTTGATATCCTCGTGCGCACGCGCCAGCGATTAAGTTATCCACATACACACCGACCATGAGCTCTTCCTTCCCCGCGTCGTGGCGTGTAGAGCGCGTGCTCGGTTCACCTTCTCTGAAACCCAAGCTCGCCCGGCGTGGTGTCAAGCTTGGCGTTCCATGCTCGAGGGGCTTGCCGCAGCCGTGAGAGCGCTATCTTGCAATCGAAGCACCTGCGTGCTCCTCTCCTTGACAAATAAACCACGGAGGTTGCCTAACGAAGATCAAGCTTCCGCCACATTTCGCCGTTGAGGAAGGCCGATTTAACGTCCAAGTGATGGACGCGCCACCCCTTGCCGCCGCCAAAGCAAGTAGCAAACGGACCGACTCCATGCGCGCTACTGGCGCAAAGACCTCCTCGAAGTCGATGCCCTCGCGCTGGACAAAGCCTCGGGCGATGAGGCGCGCCTTGTACTTGACAATGATGCCGAGCTCGTCCCTTTTGACTTTGTACACCCACTTCAGGCTGATCGGACGGCATCCTAGAGGTGGATCGACGAGCTGCTAAGTCTCGTTTTCCTCGATCGCCTTCATCTCCTCCAGCATCGCCCGTCGCCAGTTTCCATCGCGCTCGGCTAGCGCGAACGTGGGTGGTTCCTCTACACTGACGAGTAGCAGCTCTGTGTCGTTGAGCAGCCTACCCGCCAGACCTGAGGGACCAGTGCCACTAATGATGTCGTCCAGCCTGCGGAACCTCAACTCCTCACCTTCGTGGTAGGCGTCCACGAACTCAGTGATGTCACTTGGAGGTGAGGCGAACTCGATCGAGGGTGATGGAGTTCCTTCTTCCGCCGGAGTGCCCTGCATAGCACCCGGCGCTCGATCGCTTACGGGCGTTATTCATAACTCCTGCAGTTGTTCGCCACACTTTGTAGGAGTGCCCGACTCTCGATCTTGGAGTGGTCAGGACCATAGTAAGACGTCTTGGCTTCGCCATGGGAGTGCTCGGCACCCGTCCTGAAGTGGTCGCCACCACTGTAGAACCTCCTGGCTCCACTCCTGACGTGCTCGGCATCCCTCTAAAAGTGCTCGACACTCCTCCCGGAGTGCTCGGCATCCCTCCTGAAGTGCTTGACACTGCTCCAGAAGTGATCGACTCTACTGCCGGAGTGCTCGGCGCTCCTCCCGGAGTACGTGGCACCTAGTCCGCAGCGTCTCCATCGCCGTGGATGACCATGTGCTCGATGACGAAGGTGTTGGGGAAGCCTCCTGCTTCCCCCGTGCTCGGACTGTTCCAGTCCCAAGCCGCCTCCTCGTTGAACACAACGTCGCGCGAGACAGTCACCTTGTCTCCACGTGGGTCTTAGAGCCGGTACACCTTGGTACCCTCCGCGTAGCCCAGGAGCACCATGGGTGTGCTCCTGTCCTCCAGCTTGGTGAGGTTCAGCTTCGTTTTCCTGACGTGGCCGATGCAACCGAATGTCCGGAGGAATGGCACGTTCGGCTTGCGCCCGTACCAAGCTATGAACGACGTCTTGCCCGTTAGGGCCTTGGTTGGAGCGCGGTTGAGGATGAACACCGCCGTGGTCTCCGCCTCTCCCCAGAACTTTGCCGGCATCCCTTTGGCCTTCATCATGGATCGGGCCATGCCGACCACTGTCTAGTTCCGTCGCTCCACCGTGCCATTCTGTTGTGGCGAGTACGACGCGGTGTGATGTTGTCCCACACCCTGATCCACGCAGTACGTAGCAAACTCCACCGAAGTGAATTCACCACCCCGATCAGTCCTCAGTACGTGGAGCTTCTTGCCGCTCTCGGCCTCCGCGCGCGTCTTGAACTTCTTGATCGCCACCGCTGCTTCGTCCTTGCTCGTCAGGAGTTGCAGCCACATGTAGCGACTGCAATCGTCCACGAGTAGGAGGAAGTACCGCCGACCACCGCATGTAGCAGGCGTGATCGGCCCGCAGAGGTCGCCGTGAACTAGTTCGAGAGCTTCCTTCGCACGATACTTGGCCGCCTTTGGGAACGGTAGCCTCCTCTGCTTCCCGGTCAGGCAGCTATCACATAGTTCGCCTCCGTGTTTGATGTGGGGTAGCCCTCGGACCATTTTCCCTAGCCGACCAAGCGCGTCGAAGCTGAGATGTCCGAACCGGGCATGCCACATCCACGGTTCCTCAGAGTGCCTTACCGTCAGACAAACTAGCTGCTCTACCTTCAGGTCGAGCAGGTACAACCAGTTCAGGGACCTCTTCACCTTGGCGAGAAGTCGCTGCTCCCGGTCTCTGATCCTCAGAACGCCGTCCTTGATTAGAACCTCGCTACTGCGCTCATCCAGCTGACCAATGCTGATGATGCTAGAACGCAGCTGCGGGATGTAGTATACATCCGTTAGCGCGCGGTGCTCCCCGTTCTGGCATCTGAAGATGATGGTGCCGTGCCCTTGGATAGCCACCCTTGAGCCGTCACCAAACTTCACCGTACCGGTAACATCGCCGTCGAGCTCGGAGAAGGAGTCCTTGGAGCCCGTCATGTGGTTACTGGCACCAGAGTCCAGATACCACGGCTGCTCCTGGTCAGCGCCCACACGCCCGAGATGGACTTGGGCACGTGGTTCGTCGAGGTTGACGGTCTTCAGGGCCTTGCTAGATCCTTCCACTGTTGTCGCCTCTTCCCTCTCCATGGCCTCGACGTCGTGCAGTGCACAGAACGTCGCCATAAGGATAGTTGGCTCATCCTCATCATCGGCTTTCGCCAGGTGAGCCTGAGCCTCCTTTTCCTTCTTGCGATTTGGGGACTCCCGTGCCCAATGGCCCATGTTCCCGCAACACCGACAGGCGTTGGAGTCGATTTGCTTCTTCTCCGAAGAAGCCCTGCCGCGATGTTTGCCGTTGCCACCACGACTGGAGGAGGCTGCCTTCCCGGAGTTTCGCCGAGTAGCCCACTCCTCTTCCGTCAGCAGGAGTTTCCCGCTGTCCTTCGTTGCTGCCGCCTGCCCTAGGCGCTTGTCCACCGCCCGTAGACGGCCTGCCACATCCTCGATGGTGAGGGTGGACAAGTCCAGCATCATCTCTATGGAGAGAGCGATCTGGATGTACTTTGCCGGCACGGAGTGGAGGAATTTGAAGACCGCCTCCTCTTCGTCGATGGTGACGCCGTGGCTCTTCAGCTTGCTGATGAGCGTCTGTAGGCGGAGGGAGTAGTCCTCCACTGTTTCACCATCCTTGAACTTGAGGTTTGCGTACTCCTGCTTCAGAAGCTGGGCCGTCGCCTTTTTTGCGCGGTCGAAACCGACGCGTATCGCCGCAATGGCCTCCCACGCCTCCTTAGCTGAGCTTTTCGTCCCCAACGGTTCCCTGTACTCCGCCGGTACAACAGCAAGGATAGCCTCCAACACTGACATGTCGTCTTCTTCTACGTCGGTGCCCTTGTCAACAGCATTCAAGAACCGTCGGGCTCTGAGCTTGACCTTCATGGTTACCGACCACTCTCCATAGTTAGTGCGAGTCAGCGTCGGTCAAGTGGTGCCGCTGACCTCCCGCACCGTGCGGACAACTACCTCCGGTAGTGGCTGGGCAGCTATGACAGTTCCACTGCCGTCGCCTAACTCCAAACCACATGTCATCGCCATTGGTTAGAATGACGACGACGCTTGTACCGGGCGCTCTGATACCACTTGTTAGCCTACGGGATCACCGGCTGACGACAGTGAACTAGTCTCCAGATCACTAGTCCCCTAGTCTCCTAGACCACCGTATCGGTTTTGTCCGTATCCACGCACTACGGATCAAGCTAGAAGAAGAAGGGAGAACAGAGCAAGCACGCACAATACAAGACGACAACGTTGGCCGAGGCCCTGTCTGTGTGATGGCAAATCTGAGCTCTCTTTACTGAGTTGCCTTGGTGTCCTATTTATACAACTCTATCTATATAACTAAAGTACAGCGCACATGCTGTAACAGTAACTAGATAAGCATACAGGGCTAACTCTGCGCCAGCCACTGCATGTGCCTACAGTGCTGCAGGTGAGCCGTGCGGCGCCTGCACCTGCAGCGGCTACAGTATCACAGCAGAGGGCAAAGTCAGCGCCGCCTTCTTCTACTGTGTTCACACAAGGTGGCAGTAGATTAGCTAACAAAGAAGAGAGCTACCTATTGGAAGCAAAGAAGTAAAAACCGGGCCATCAGAGAAGGCGACTCCAACGCGGCCTTCCACCATGCTCAGGCTACAATGCGCATGAGGCAAAACTCTATCAGAATGGTGGAGGTTGATGGAGTGCAGATCACGGGGCATGCAGGTTGCAGGGAAGACAGGTGCGCTTACTCAGTACTTCGGCTCCATCATTGGTCACGGGGGGACCTCTTCCTGGTCCTTCGATGTGAATGATCTGTTTGTCAACTGCCCAAGACCCTCGAGCCAAATTGCAGAATTCACTGAACAAGAGGCATGGAAGGCGCTGCGTTCCATGAACAAGCACAGTGCACCGGGGCCAGATGGTTTCGGCCCAGGGTTCTACTCCGCAGCTTGGGGGACCGTTAGAAATGAAGTGCTAAAATTCTTCAACAGTTTTCACGAAGGAAAGGTGGATTTGGACAGGATTAACAGATCATACATGGTTCTACTGCCTAAGAAACCGGGTGCAGTGACAGTTGATGCTTTCAGGCCCATATGCCTTCAAAACTGCAGCGTCAAGATCTTGGCAAAAATCCTCACCTCAAGACTGCAGCAAGAGATTTGAGCTCTGATTGACTTGAACCAAACAGGTTTTCTGCAAGGAAGATCCATCACGGAGACCTTTGTGTACGCTGTTGAGCTGGTTCAGGTGTGTCACAAGCGCAAACTTCCAACTCTAATGCTTAAACTCGACTTCGCAAAAGCTTTTGATACGGTGAACTGGGAGGGCTTGTTTGCTATTCTGAAAGCAAGGGGATTTGAAGAGATCTGGATAGATTGGATCAGAACGATTCTTTCTTCATCCAAGTCGGCCGTGCTTGTGAATGGCTGTCCAGGGCCATGGATCAATTGCAAAAGGGGCCTTCGCCAAGGGGACCCCCTGTCACCATACCTCTTTTTGCTAGTAGCTGAAACACTTCAGAGAATGATTCAAAGGGAATTTTCAGCAATCCCTCACCCGATCGAGTCAGGCACGCCCTGTGCTGTCCTCCAATACGCAGACGACACCCTCATCCTGCTAAAAGGTGCCCCTTCTGCTGTTTCTCACTTGAAGATAATCCTCGATCAATTTGCAGCTGCAACGAGCTTAAGCATCAACTACAATAGAAGTACCGCGGTTCCTATACACATGGATGAGTCTGTCACTAGCCAGTGCATAGAGATTCTTGGGTGTCGGAAGGAAGGTTTCCCTCAAACCTATCTGGGGCTGCCTCTCTCTGCCACTAAACTGCCGGTGTCGTCTTTTGCCCCTTACATCGGCAAAACTGATAGGTACCTAGCATCCTGGCAAGCTTCACTACTTAATACCATGGGAAGAGCAGTTATGGTGAATTCGGTGTTGGACAGCCAACTAATTTATGTAATGAGCTCCATCTGTCTTCCGCCAGCGGACATCGCGAGCATGGATAAACGTCGGCGAGCCTTTCTCTGGGCCGGCTCACAGGATGGGGCAGGGTCCAAGTGCTTAGTTGCCTGGCAGCTGGTCTGCACACCAAAGGAGCTCGGAGGTTTGGGGACAAAGGATCTGGGCACACAGAATATTTGCCTACTACGGAAACTCATACATCGCCTGCACAACGCGGACAGTTCGGCGTGGGCTCAATGGGTCAGGCAACGGGCGTGCGTTGCAACTCTCAAGGGGGACTTACATGGAACACACTGGGAGGTACTCCGCACCCTCCTGCCTCTGTATCAGGCAATTACCTCGGTTGAGCTTGGAAATGGACAGAACACCTTGTTCTGGAATGACGTCTGGACTGGGGAGGATGCCTTCAGTGATCGTTTTCCGGCTTTGTACTCGCACTGTCAAGACCAGGAAATCACAGTCGCTCAAGCTATGCAGTCTGGCCTGGAAGGAAATTTCGTTCGTCGCCTATCAAGCCAAGCCGCTGATCAACTACAACAAATCAGATGCATTATGGGAGATACAGTGCTCACAAATGAGTCGGACAAGCGGATTTCACCATTCTGTATAGCGCCGGGGAGATTAGACGCGTTGGCCATTTACAGGATGCTAAAATCCCGTGATTGCCAACCAAATGAAAGTTCGGTGTTTGTCTGGAACTCGGCGGCGCCGCCAAGAGTGAAATTGTTCGTCTGGCTCCTTGTTCAGGGACGTATTCAGTGCCGCACAAACCTATTCAGAAAAGGGATTGTGGACTCTATGACTTGTGAAGTCTGCAATCAGGGAGATGAAAATCCAGAGCACATCATCAGTGGATGCCCCATTGCAGTCTCCTTCTGGACAGCCGTCGGTGTTGATGTTCCACCATCACGGCCAACCTCTGAACTTCATCAGACGACCTGCCCTGATCATATTCCGAAAGAGCAGTTTGGAATGTTCCTTGCCTTATGTTCCTGGCAGTTGTGGAAACGAAGGAATGCTGTCGTCTTCCGACATGAAGCTCCCCAATTGCGACAGCTCATTGCTGATTGCAAGAAAGAGGCGTAACTCTGGCGCTGTAGCCTGTAGGCTCAAACCACAAAGAAGATCGGTCATCGATGCTTGGTGTGTGACATTTGATTCAGCAATGCAAGGCTAATCCATGCGTGTAAATCCCCTGTAAAGCTGCTATAGCTCTTGTAAAACTATCCTGCCGCTTTGGGCAAATCTCTATAAATATATTCAGGTGGGGGACCAAATCCCCCCCGGGTGACATTAAAAAAAAACAATAACAGTTTCATACATCCTTGTCCTCATCGGATAGTGTTGGCAAATCGATATGAATCTGAGAGCAGTGCAACGTGAACAGTGAACCAGTCAGGGTAGCTGTGTTCTTGATCACACAAACAAAAATCATCTCCTTTAATTTCAGAAACCTACAGCAAGCAAATAATAGCTTTGGTATCAGCAAAGGAAGGTAACAGCCGAAGTATTTGTTATAAATGCCTCACAAAAAGAGAAAGGCAGAGCCCAAAGGCATTTTACCTCCAACCAAACTGAAGTATTTGGCTCTACAACGAAGGAGAGGAAGGGGAACGATGGAAAGAGAAAGAGGAAAAGATGCGGCTTGAGACTTTTTATTGTTCGACCTCGATCCGGTCCGGACACTTAGGAGTATTATGGCAAGTCAATTTGAAAAGTTTCTCCCAATCAACCTCCATAAAATAATTTAAGTTAGAAAAGTGCATGGCCGTGTATGAGCAATGTGTTAACTTACTATCAAATCGCGAGCATAATTTTGATCTCTAACTAGAGCAGCCTTCAAATTCAAGAGATACATATACCGACCGACATCTCCGTAGGACCGTAGCAGAGAACTGTAGCAGCAAGCGGTTCATAACAATGCCTGCTAAAATAGCAACTTTTGAAAATAAATGTAAGAATCATTCAGACTTGCAATGACGAAGTTTCACTAGGGTCATTTGGGCCGTGCCCCCCTGCCCCAAGAAAAAAAACGCCATTTCATCATGTATTTTGTGTTGGCCTAGACTTTGACGCCGAATGGCTCATTTCGCGACCCTTTGCCCCATGCCCAACAAAGGTGTGAGTGGATGGCGCCCAACTAATCTAAAAGCCAAACCGATCTAAAAGCGTCGAGACGCTCATTATCCAAAAAGGACGAGGGATTCTTTTCGCCACCTCTCGCCCTATAAATATAAAATCACCGAGGGGCTCCTTTTGCCTCTCCTCACCCAGTCGCCTCGAAAGGTACCGGTTTAGCTCCGAAATAATCTAAAAGGGCTGCTATCACCGACAATCAGATCAGGAGCATCTCCGATTATGACATTTCCGACATCTACCATGCCGGCGATGTTCAACTCAACCACGTGAAAGAATTACTCACAAGTGCCAGCCAAGAGGGATTGGCGAGGAGCATGCTGCATCACCTATGAGAGGTTGAAAGATCCTTGTTTGGTTTTGATAATTGAGTGACAAACTTAGGTGGACTAATATGTGTTTGAGTGAGATACATAGGTGATTAGTCCATAAGTACATCATGTGTGAACAACCTATGCCATAGAGGTAAAATGGCTTGGATATATTGTAAGGCTCACACATGTGATGAAGGAGCTCATTGTATATGAGACATGGCATTGAGTCATGTGACCAAGGTAGAGAAGATCAAGACAAGACTTGGCTTGATGGACCAGTTACAGGTGTGAAGGGCAAGTTGAGTGATGACTTGATGCCAATGGACCGACGCAACGGTGAAGAGCAAGTGAAATCAAGATCGATAAACTAATACGGTTACATGATGATATGGAGTGGATCATATCATTTGTGATGTGGTTGGTGCATGTGTTGCATCAACATCCGAGGAGATGTAATAGAATGCGTAAGGCAAAGGTATATTTGTAGGGCATTTTATTTCACCGGTCATAGGTATGTAGAGAAGTTTATGACCGGGTTTAGGATAGATGACAGTACTATCAAGAGGGGCAAACTTATTTGTATATCGGTCATCTAGTGCCACTCGAGTGATCTAACTTTGCATCGGTGCTAGGATCGAGTGGCGTGGTGAATTGAGTGACTAATCCTTTGAAAAAATATTTGTGAAATACTAACACACCCGCACAAGGTGGTGGTTCACTTGGTGGTGTTGGCACCTTTGCAAAGGAGAAAAAGAAGAAATAGCTTATGCTTTTTTTTGGGTCGTCAGACCCAGTCCTAGAGGAGTCGAACCATTGAAGTGGAGGTCTGACGGTCCTAAGTTGCATGCTTTTTTTGGAGCAGGTGCTTTGGTTGGCTAGGCTTGCTTGCATGTGAGGGGCACGCAAGCAAGCGCTGGCAGAGAAGAACGCTCACGAGATGAGCATCGAACCCTAGCGTTGGACGGTCCGACGGCCCGTGTCTAAGGGTCCAAGGGTCAATCCTTACCTTCAGGCATGTTTTGGTGCATGCGTCGGACTGGCGCTAAAGGGGGCGTCAGACCGCACGCGGTCATTGTTCATCTCCTGGGACAGCAGTATGTGGACATGTGGTATGCATGGAGTCATGCTAGAGAAGGCGTCGGACCCTAGCTTTGGTCTGACGGCCTGCCTCAGACTCAGTCCGACGGTGTGCTGCACTCTCGCGTGCTCTCTGCATAGATTTGACGGGCGTCGAACTTTGGGCGTCGACTGGTCCGACGCTCAGTCCGACGGTAGTGATCAGCGTGCCCTCAAGTGACCATTGGTGGCAACGGTCAGAACCTTTTGAACGAGGACGCGTGGCGGCTTGGCAGTGCATGAGCAGGGTGTCGGACCCAGGCATCGGACGGTCCGACGGTCACGTTTTCAGCCTAGTAAAGGGGTAACGGCTCTATTTGGCTTGGGGTTATAAATAGAGGTGGAGCTCGAGCTTGGCTAAGGTTGAGCACCTAGGGGGACTTTGTGTCCATGCTTGAGAGTGCTTGTGAGCTCTTCAACTGACTTGTGCTTGCAAGAGTGTGAATCAATTGCGAGTGAGGGATTCTAGTGCTATTGCATTGGGAGATTACATCGAATGGCACTAGGTGATCGAGTTGCAAGCCGGTGGTGCTTGTTACTCTTGGAGGTTGCTACCTCCTAGACGGCTTGGTGGTGGTCTACGTCGAAGCAAGCAAAGAAGATTGTGCGGTGCTCCAAAGAAGTGATTTGTGAGGGGGATTGTGCTCACCCCACGGGAGCCAAGAAGAGCAACTCTAGTAGAGCGAGACGGAAAGGGCAACAAGTGGTCCGACCGGGTCAAGTGCTAGAGCTTGTGGTAAGCACTCCACGTGGGAGAGTGTGACTTGCGTGTCACCACTAGCAAGAGGACCGACGGCAACCTTGGAGCTTTGAAAGCCCTAGTTTGGTTTTGGCTAATTGATGAAACCTAAGTACTAACCTTTGTCATGAGTGTCATATGAGCAAGGTTGATACATACCAAGTGATGGAGCATGGTGATGAAGTCTATGGAGATGGAGATGGACATGTGTTGAAGATGATCAAACTCCAACTTGAAAAGAAGAAAGAGAAAAATAAAAACAAGGTTGATCAAGGCAAATGTATCAAATAGGTTTTTGTTTTGGCACTCAAGACACCATAGAGGGTGTGAGTGTATTTAGGATCGATAGTCGTACTATAAAGAGGAGAAATCTTTGGCTAAACGGTTTATCGAGTGCCACTAGGTGACCTGATTTATGCATTGCATTTAGGAACCTAGTGTGCTAACTTTGACCCTTATAAAATGCTTTGAAAAATGCTAACACATGTGCACACAAGTTCTACACTTTGTGGTTAGCAAGTTAGAAGCAAGGGCGAAGTGGTTGGGGAGATAGAAAAAGAAAAGGCAGTGTCGGTCACTGACCGGACGCTGCACCGGATGTGGGACCTGACCCTAGGCAGCGTTCGGTCAATTATAAGCAGGGGTGCTGCTTTGGCCGAGAGCGAGGTGGAAGGACCGAACACTGGCTCTGGACTAACCAGCGCGTCCAGTCACAAATTGCAAGGCAGCGCTGTGGCGTGATTGGACGCACGGGCGTGTCAGGTCATCTCTGAGCTGACGTGTTCGATCAATGGAAATTAGCTCTGGAACCTTTCTGTTCATGACCTGATGCCGTGTACTCTAGAGTCCGGTCAATCAAGGAGTGAGTCCGGTCCTAACTTAAGTATTCGTGCGATCGAGAGCTAGCCGTTAGAGATGAACGGATGACATTTAAAGGGAGGACACATGGCAGGCATCGACTAACCGAACGCAGCTGACCAGACGCTGGGGTGCGTTTGGTCAGTGAGTCGGGTTATGTCTACGAGCTCCCAATGGCTCTTTGAGCTAAGGGGCTCTATGTATAGTTCTTGGCTGGCTTGGGGCTCACTCTCTTGTCACTTTGACAAACTTGACATCCTTGTGAGCCTAAGCAAACACCTCCCACTCATCTCCATGATTGATTCATCATCATAGTGAGATTAGGAGTGATTCCTAGTGCATTTGTTTGAGTGGCTGCATCTAGTGGCACTTGGGGATCGTTGTGGCTGCGGATTTCTTGTTTCTCTTGGTGGTTGCCTCCACCTAGACGGCTTGGAGCAGCGGAGGAGCTTCGACACATGTTGGTGTTTGTTCATGGCCGACTCTGTGATTGTGAGGGGTCTTGCACCTTCCCCGGCGAAGAGCCGCAAGGTAGCTCTAGTAAATTGCCCGTGTCATTGAGTTACCTCACTTGTGAGTAGGTTCTTGCGGCTCCTCTTGTGGTGGGCTAGGTGTGTGATACCTATTAGCCTCTGAACCACCAAGTGTTGGTCAACACAACAGGGACTAGCGTGCTGGCAAGCAAGTGAACCTCGTGTGGGGATATATCCCCCGGTATCCATAAGACAAGACATGGGCTGCACCATCAAAGGTGGCCCAGCCCATAAGATCAAGGTGTGCACCACAAGGCTACAAGAAGATGTGATTTATTGTATAATACCAAATAGGATATTTTCCTTGTAACCCTACCCCTCCAGAGTATATAAGGAGAGGCAGGGGGCCCCTAGACGAGATATCGAATCTGATATACAATCAATACAAAATGATAGAGCATAGGATGTAGGGTTTTACGTCATGTTGACAGCCTAAACCTATATAAATCTTGTGTCTTATGTCTTTGTTATCATCCAGTTCCTATTACGCGCACCTCCACCAATTCATCTACTACCGCGGGTATACCCCTCGGTAGACTGCCGACCAGATTTCATCGACAGTGGCGTGCTAGGTAGGGGGTGTGCGTGCTAATTCCATGGCAAACCAGATGGCATACCTCAAGATCAACATCATCCATGGCGGCTCATTGGCCTGAAGCGGGGGATCTTGCTAGCCCTTGTCAACAACTCACCGTGGATTCCCACCAACCATTGCATCAGCTCCAACTCCCTGTGCTATGTCAAGATCAACCACACAGATGACTCGGCAAAGAAGGGCACGATGACCTCGACAATCCGCAGCCAGGATGCATTTCACCCGTCGGCTGATCCAGCTCGGCTGCGCTTTCTGGCTCGCAACTCGTCGCTGACGCCGATCCGTCTGGTTGTTGCGGGACATGAAGTAGCATCACTGAACATCCAGGATGTTGGGCCTCTTCTCCGTTCAGATGTGACTCGCCTCAAGTTGGTGCCTAATCTCGCTTGGCCCCATGCTAGTCGACTTTAGGTCCTCGATCCTGGATAGCTGCATCAAGCAAGGCGTCTGCTCCTCCTCGACGTGACGCACCTCACCTACAAGCTAGCTAGCGTGTGGCCGCCAACGCAGCCGGGTCAGCTGTCCACGCCTCGACGGGTCAGTTGCATCTAAGTAGGAGTCCTACTCTGACTCAGCCGAGCATGCACGGGAGTCCTATCCTGACTCAATCGTACATATGTGATGTCTACTGCTCGTCACCGTATCCATCAACGCCAACCGATCTACATGCAAGACAATAGCAAGCAAGCAAGAAGGATGCACGATCTACGCCGCCATGCAAGCTAGCTTTCACGTAGCTCAGACATGCAAGGGGATTGACCTGCATATACATGCATCATTGCCTTCGCGATCACGTGCATGGCTACAACTTGGTGCCATTCAACACGTACAACGCTGTGGTCGTTGAAGCAATTCAAGATCAATTCTTCTATGCAGCAAGTCGCCCGACCACATTGAGCCACCAAGCGAGCTGCTAAGCAAGCCGTCTGAGCCATCAAGCGAACCGCCCAAGTCTAAGCGACATAAGGACGATGTCGCCTAGACTACTTACTTCAACCACCTGCCGTGTTGTAATGACGATCGCCGCGATGAACGGCGCAACGATGACCGCGATCACCGCCATGACGATAGTCCAAAAAGCTCGAGGGCCAGGCAATTTCATCGATGCCGACCAAACAACATCATACGCCGCCGATCAGACTTTATGACTAAAGATAAGTACCCTTTCTATATCTACATTTAAAGTTTTTGCCATGATGTCTCCATTTTGTTTCTCCATGATTACTCTCCAAACGTCGTTGCTCGAGGGCCTATATCTGCATTCTAGGATGATGTTGCTCGTGCTTCCTGCTCGGATCGCCACCCACATCGTGATGATGATCGCCACGAACAATAGTGTTGTAAAGATCACGACAGGCGCTATGACGATCGCGAACGCCATCATAATGATTGGTCAAAGGGATGGAGGGCTGCATAGCCACGTCGCCGCCGACCGGAAAACTTCATCAACAACGTAGAGCAGCCACGCGCTAAGCGCAATTTCAATGCTGCCTACGAAAAGCTCCTTGACGGTCCTTGAGACGTTCTACAAAAGATATGTACCTTTTTATGTATATATGCATTTCAATAATGATTTTATCTATAATGTTTTCTCCATTTGTTTTCCATAATTTTTCTCCCTTTACTTATTTCTCCATGCTAAACATCTTTAAGATGACGCGTACTATCGCCATTCAAATCAGACTACGCCCTCGCCTTGGTCGAACACGCTCATGGGCTTCGTCTCCCCACGTAGATTGATTCCGTCAGGCTCTGATTATGCCTGTTTGCCTATGACTCCATGTAGTCATCTAAGCTATCAAGCTAGCCGTTCGAGCTATCAAGCGAACCGTCCGAACTATCAAGCGAGCCACTAAGTGAGCTGACTGGACTACTCATTCTGATCACCTGCCGGGTCCCAATGATCATCGCGAAGAACGGTGTTATAACGACCACGACCGCTGTCATGACGACAGGCCAGAAAGCTCGAGGGCCGAGCAATTTCATCATCGCCGACTAGTCACATTCTCATTTGCGTTATCCAAAGGTAGCCGTGTCCTTGACTTAGCACCTAAACGTGCATGAGCAACAATGCTTTGCGTCATGGGTGGTCGGCCATGGCTCCTCGGTGATGCCTATGCTTCTAAGCGTGCACAAGAGCTAAGTTCTTTATGGTTCAATGGGCCTCAAAGCATACTGAATGGCTAGGCCAGTTTTCGTCAGGTTGTCTCTCCAGTTTTCTCCAACGGTAAAGTGCTAAGCACTCTCCATGTTCTCCATGGCATAGTGCTAAGCACTCTCCAAATTTCACCACGGTAAAGTGCTAAGCACTCTCCATGTTCTCCAACAGTAAAGTGCTTAGCACTCTCCATTTTTTCTTCATTTTTAAGTGCTCAGCACTCTAAATTTTACTCCAATGTCCAGTGCTAAGCAAGGGGATTTCATCCTTTTTACTTGTTTCCTTGATCCTGCTACAAGATGCTGCTTTATCTTACAGTAGGCTCGGGGACTAAGTGTGTACACTTCACCTAGTGGTGAGTGTACTGTTTTTCCTCTTACTGGTCTTCAGCTAAGCTGGGGATTGGCTGTGTTCTCGGCTAAGGTGGGACTCAGTTATTCTAACTACGCGATCATTGTAATTTTTTGATCTTGACACCAGATGCATTCTTTACCTACTGCCAAGCTCGGGGACTATAAGGTATACATTGCACCTTGTGGCGCATGTATCAATACTAACATCCTCTTTGGCTAAGTCATAGATGATGATCATCTGACTTCGCCAATGAAGCCTAAGTGTGTACACTTCACCTAAGGTCGATGTCTCCGGCAAGCTCTGCCGTTGCTTTCTTCGCTGATTAACTAGTCATACCGCTAGGTTCATGGACTTCATCGCTGACCAGTTGCTTGGACTGTTCGGCGTTTACTTCTACTCGGCGCTCACTTCATCGCCGACCAGTTGGTTGGGCTGCCCGGTGCTCGATTCTTCGCCAACCAACTGGTTGGATTGTTCGTCGTTTCATCGTCAGCCATGCTGGGGGCTCGCCAGCTAAGCTGGAGACTCCTCGGCGTTTGAATTCTTCATGCAAGCGTCGCCAGCTAAGCTGGGGACTCCCCGGCATTCGAATTCTTCGTGCAAGCATCACCAGCTAAGCTGGGGAGTCCTCAACATTTGGCGGTGTTCGGATTCCTCATGCAAGAGTAGCCAGCTAAGCTAGGGACTCCCTTGGTGGTCGGATCTCGTTACGTCTCATCAGTATGCTATCAAGTTGCTCCATGCTAATCGGATCAGGGTGTTGATCTTGGGTAGCATGTCTGAGGTCTTGATACACACATGACAGATGACGTCGGTTCTTTTCAGACTTCTTTGACCTACTACAAGATTCATTCTTCATCTTCCAACAGGCTCGGAGAATAAGTGGCTACACTTCACTTGACGGTGAATGTAGTACTTATTTCTTGATTTACCCTCCTTATTGACCAAGTCACGGTGATAATCATCCGACCTCGCAAACGGAGTCTAAGTGGCTACACTTCATCTTAGGTGAATAATTTTTAAAATTAATTTTGAGCCCCTTGCATCCTTTTGGCAAGCCTTACTTGCCTAAGTCCGAGGTCTCCTAACTAGTTAAATTGGTTGGCTGCAACTTCCACTGCTCGGATCACCAGTTAAACTGGTCGGCTTCACGTTAAACTGGTCGGCTTCACGTCAAACTACTCAGACTTGTTCAAGACAGCATTACTCAAAGGATACAAGGCGCTTGGGGACTAGCTATGGGGGATATACCCCCGGTATGCACAAGACAAGACATGGGCCGCACCATCAAAGGTGGCCCAGCCCATAAGATCAAGGCGTGCGCCGCAAGGCTACAAGAAGATGTGATTTATTGTATAATACCAAATAGGATATTTTCCTTATAACCCTACCCCTCCAAAGTATATAAGGAGAGGCAGAGGTCCCCTAGACAAGATATCGAATCTGATATACAATCAATAAAAAATAACAGAGCACATGATGTAGGGATTTACGTCATGCTGATGGCCTGAACCTGTATAAATCTTGTGTCTCTGTTATCATCCAGTTCCTATTACGCGTACCTCCACCGATTCATCTACTACCGCGGGTATACCCCTCGGTAGACTATCGACCAGATTTCGTCGACACCTCAGGAGAAAAATTGGTTGTCTCTTGCCCTTTGGTATTCTCTCGGTGATTGAATTGATATTCATCTTATGATTGGTTCATTCCTTGACATGGCGGTATAATCACCATACTCACTCTTTTACATTCCTTGCAAACTAGTTGTCAAGCTCTTTAGTGTAAATAGTTTTGAGAGCTTGTCTTGCTTGCTAGTTTAGTATCACCTAGTGGAGCTCTTTAGTGTAGACTTGTTAAGAGCTCTTAGTGAGTAGTGACATAGCCATTATTTGTGCCTAGTGATCATAGCAATTAGAATTATTGAATAGGTGGCTTGCAACCCTCGTAGAGCTAGAGCAAAATTGTATTTTGCTATCGACACGGAATTTCGTCCCATGCCGAGGACACACGAGCAAGCCGGAAGGGTCTACTCGATGGAGCTAGAGATCCGCCTAGCTTCAGCACAGGGGTGGTCAATCCTACGCACTCCTCCCAAGATGTGCCACCAATTTGACCCTACAATTGACAAGGAGAGAAAGTTTATCAGTAATTAAGGACGGAACATGCCGGTGTTGCCAGACAGTCCCGAATGTGTGGCTCTGAGAGCCGATATGAAAGGAGATTGACTAAATAGTCGATTCTAGCATATTCATAAGAATAAATCGGTTAAAGTTCATGGGGTTGTGTAAGAAGAATCGGTTATCGTTCAGGATGAATATCATTCTTTAAACAAATACTGGTCAAATGGCAATAAGATATTAACAATAATTAGTTTATGCTAAGCCAATGACTGCAAGTAGTCGAACTCCTTTATAAAAGAAATAGTTCATCATCATTCAACCATTTAATAGAGATAAATCTAATGAACATATTAGATCTCATCTATTGCTATAACCAGTTTGGACATGATGCAGAATCATGCAGGCCGTAGAAACAACAATAGACTCAAAGGAACGCCACCCTTAGATAGAGCCAATAACTTGACCTTAATATAGTTTGAGCAGTGGAGGTCGACCGGATCGATGTAGCCGTACTTGAACTAGACAAGAGTCGATAACTAACTCATACCAGAGTCACAGTGGAGGTCGACCAGATCGATGCAGCCGTAAGAACAGAGGCATAAACCATGACGATACTTACAGACAAGCAGTGGAGGTCGACCAGATCGATGCAGCCGTACTTGCTGAAGAACTCATTGAGATCTACTCTACTCCTACTCCTAAGGGGTGGCCGGAGCCGAAAAAAGTAAATAACTGGTATTTGATTGATTGTGTGTCTTTTACAATAGCCGGGTTTTGATATTTATACCTGGGACCTATGCATGACTCCTATCTAAGCATGACTCATCACAATCTTTGGCCCTACGAGAAAACATTCCTAACTTAAGATAACTTGGACTCTAATCTTTCCCTTCTTGTAGAGTCTAACATGCCTTGTCCTGGCGCCGATCATAGCCTTTGTCGTCATCTGTCGGCGCTATCTGAAGAAAGCCGATTCCGGTGTTGCATTCGAATCAGCTGATTTCGATCTGCTCGCAATTGATTCCTTGATAACATGACCTTGGGAGCCTTCGAGTCCCTGCGACTGTTCTTCCAAATTTTGGTGTAAACACATGCCCCCCAATTTTGGGATAAAAGTAATTTTATTCCAAAATTATCACGTCTGTATCCCCGATAGGTGCGCAGTCACGGGTAGAGAATCTTGATATGGGGTATACTGTTTGTGATCGTCTATGTCAGCTCATGAGCCCATGCTCCAAAACTTTTCACGAGAGTATCATTGCTTCATGGGCATTTGGATTCATCTTTCCAGGCTGGCTTTAAAATGTCCATCCGACCCTGGCGAGAGTAACTCGACAATCCAGCTATGTTTCTCTTCTATCTCCCCCCTCGAGTGCTTCCAACTCCGCCGGACCCTCCATGGTCTATCCTTTTGCTATGAAGATCTCGAGCGGTTAGAAGAATTTTTAAGCATAGGGTGATTGTGTCGTTCATTCTAGCGCCTTGTTGAGCAAGAAGACCAGCTATTATGGTTAGAAGAATTCTTGTGATATCACCTGAGTCTTCTCTCCATGCTCACAAAGTTGTTCTAGTGTTTGCGAGGGCTAAAACGTGTGGACACCTTCCCCTTGTTTGCTCCCTCAAACGCCCACCGGGAAAGCCACAGGCTTCTTTCCCATAGTTTCTCAATTTACCAAGAAATTGGCTGAGCGTATGTTAGGAGGGCGACCTTTCCTCTTTCCTGGCACAATTTTATCAACGGGCCGATGTTGATTCGGTTCATGATGTCCTTCGGCCTTGTGGGGACCCGGACTCCCTTCAATCCAAAGAAGCCTTGATGGGTTGATCTCTGGTCAATGTAAATTCTTTGTATCCGTCCCATAATATTTCATAATTTAGGGAAGCAATAAGTTCAAATCTGTTATCTCTTCGTTATTCATCCCCTGAATTCCCGAAGTGTCGATCCACTTCCGTTTCTGATTCCAATTTCACACCCCCGACGAAGTCTATCTTCTCGCCTTCCTAGGCTATATATACGGCCACGGCCATGGATCTAACAACAACCCGCTTTGTCTTAAACTTTCTACATCCTTAGTATAGTTCCTGCTTTTTCCGTAGGTTTGAGATCATGGAGAATAGCAAGAGGTCTACCGAGGAGGCCCTCAATGGATCTGCATCATCATGCCAGCGCCTTCATCGCCAAGAGGGTGCAACCTAGGCTGCTCCCATTGTTCTAGAGCAGAGGGCCGACTCTGCCCACCTCTTGGGGTCATCTTTGGCACCAATTCACCACCAGCTCCCTTGTTACTTGAGGAGGCAGATCAACAATGACGATCTACTGGCCTCCATCGATCGGACTGACCAGCATCTGGCCAACTGCCTCGTCCCTTGCAGAATCGGCTTTGGCCATGATTGAAGGCCGATCATCCCCCAAGGTTAGCCTAGTAGGAGAAAGGTTGGCCAGGGCTGAAGCCAGAATCATAGGTGAGATGTCTGCCATAATTTCTCTATCTTCTTTTTAATTTTGCCTTCAAGTTTTCTGATCACCCTTTCCTTAAATCTTTTAGATCTAACTGCTCAGTTGGAGGGTCTTCGATCAGCAATGGATCACGTGGTAGGGTTTGTCAATGCCAGGGGCGCCATCCCGGTGGTTTGCTTGCATGACATCCCAAACCGTGTTAGGGAGGTCACCCTTCATGGCATTCGTCATGGTGCTGCCATGGCGCTGGCTGCTGCTCAAGCCCATTCTGGCCATAATCTTCGACTTCTTCCCCATGGTTTTCCAGACACAGCGTACCCTAGGGAGCATGAGCGCTTGGTTGAGGACTTCCTTAGCACCGCCAACTCTGTAGCCTTCAACACCCTGGCCGATGACATCGTAGGCAAAGTGTTTTTCGGCTCATAGCTTGTAATAGGTGACATTTAGCAAACAACTTCCTCATCTTGAGTGATTTTCCTTTGTTTTGTACTTCATACACATCACTTCGTCCGTGTTTGCTTTGCTTCTATAGGCGATACACATCGTACCGGCTTTTACCCCTTCGGGTTCATTTTTGCACTAGAGGCGATACCTTTCCAATATCGGCTATTAAAGCTATCGACCGAACAAATCGTTTATTAAGTATTGATCCAAACGCTAAGGTAATATTTCTTTAAATATTTCTCGTTGATTGCTTGGCTGAATTCTTCCTCTCCTTTTAGTGTTTCCAAAATATAAGCATTACCAGACGCACAACGTTTGATCCGATAAGGTCCTTCCTAGTTAGATGACCATTTGCCGAATTTACTGTCCTTTGACCTGATCGGCAATTTCACTTTCTAGACCAAGTCCCCTTCAGAGAATTGCTTAATCTTGACATTTTTATTGTAATATTTCACAACCCTCAATTTATTGGCTTCGATATTTTCAAGAGCACGCAGCCAAAGGCAACTCAAGTCCTCCAAATTATCTATCATAAGATTCTTGTAGACTTCGACTAACAAATCATTCTGCAATGTAACACGCCTCGATCTAGTCTGAACTTCCCAAGGGAGAACTGCATTATGGCCATACACAAGTTCATAAGGTGACATTTTAATTGATCCATGACAGGCCATCCTATATGCCCACAGCGCCTTATTTAGCGTCAAATGCCACTTCCTTGGCTGTTCTTCGATCTTTTTCTTGATCAGCTTAATCATAATCTGGTTGGACGCCTTTGCCTGGCCATTAGCCTGAGCATAGTAAGGAGAGGAATTCAGTAGCTTTATTCTCATTCTGGCAGCAAAATCCCCAAACTCTTCTGAAGTGAACATTGTTCCTTGATCTATAGTTATAGTTTGAGAAATCTCAAAATGATACACAATGTGTTCCCTTACAAAATCAATCATGTTCTTTGAGGTTACCGTCTTCAAAGGAATTGCCTCAACCCATTTAGTGAAGTAATCTGTTGCTACCAATATGAACTTGTCCTTTGCTTGAAGGCGGAAAAATCTGGCCAATTAAATCAATTCCCCAACCTCAAAATGGCCATGGTTTGATTATTGGATTCATGGCCGATACAGGCGATCTCTGAACATTACCAAAACACTGACAGTCCTGGCACTCCTTGTTATATTCAAAACAATCTTCCAACATCGTTGGCCAGAAATATCCGGCTCTGCGGATAATCCATTTCATCTTATAAGCCGATTGATGAGCTCCACATATCCCTTCATGCATCTCACCCATCAACACCTTAGCTTCTTCTTGGTTTAAGCATTTGAGCAATACCCCATCGACTGTTTTATAATATAACTGATCATCTAACAAAACATACTTAGCCGATTTATACCTTAGCTTTCTGGTAACTTTCGGAGACGGATCTTTAAGGTAATTGGCTATTTTGACTCTCCAATCATCACTTGAGGTTTCACTACTCAAGACTTCTTGAAACACTTGATATCCTAATTCACTTTGAGCTAGACGGTTAGCTTCTTGGTTTTGTGCTCTCGGAATATGTTGGAAAGAGATATGAAGAAACTCCTTGAGTAACTTTTGACACTCATCATAGTATCCTTTCAAAGTCTCTTCTTTGCACTCATATAGGCCGATCAACTGATTAATAATTAGCTGTGAATCTTCAAATACTTTAATTGCTTCAGGCTTTACTTCATGAAGAAGTTGGAGTCCCTTAAGAATAGCTTTGTACTCGCTTGATTGTTAGTAATCATTGGCTCAGTTGGAAGAGCAAACTCAAAACTTGCCCCCCGACGTGAAATAATAACAATACCAATGCCATCACCCAGCTTGCATGATGATCCATCAAAGAATAACGTCCAAGGCATCGGCTCTACATAACTAATGCTTGACTTATGATGCTGGGTGACAAAATCAGCCATTACTTGTCCTTTGACTGCTTTAGTCGATTCGTACTTCAAGTCAAATTCCAATAACGCAAGAATCCACTTTCCCACTCTTCCATTCAGTATTGGCATTGATAACATGTGCTTAATCACATCAGCCTTAGAAACAACTGTACACTCAACCAATAATAAGTAGTGTCGTAACTTAGTGCCAGAGAAATATAAGCACAAGCATAATTTTTCGGTGGGAGAATATCTTGTCTCTGGATCCAGTAGTCTTCTACTCAGATAGAAAACAACTCTATCTTTTCCTTCAAATTCTTGCATCAAGGCCGATCCAATTGTCTTGTCATTAGCCGATATGTACAACTTAAAAGGCTTACCTTGCTGAGGAGGGACCAGCACAGGTGGACACTTCATGTATTCTTTTATCTCTTTAAACGTCTTTTGTTGTATGTCACCCCACTTGAATTCTTGATCATTCTTCAACTTCAATAAGGGAGAAAATGGTAGGATCCTTTTCAATAATTTTGAAATGAATCTTCTGATGAAATTGATTTTACCAAATAGAGATTGCAACTCTGTTTTGGTAGTCGGGGGAACTGCCTCATCAATTGCTTTCACGCTTTTTTAACCAACTTTGATTCCTCTCTCGTGGACCATGAATCCTAAGAATTGTCCAGCTGATACTCCAAAAGCGCACTTATTAGGATTCATCTTTAAACCATGTTTTCTTGTGCATTCCAGAGTCTCTCGCAAGTTAGCCAGGTGCTCTTTGTACCCTTTGGATTTTATCATCACATCATCGATGTAGATTTCAACAATCCTACCGATCAACTTATGGAAAATGTAATTCATCGCCCTTTGATAAGTTGCACCAGTATTCTTTAGACCAAAGGTCATCACAACCCACTCGAATAGACCGATTACGCCGGGGCACCTGAAAGCGGTCTTGGCTATGTCTTCCTCAGCTATGAAGATTTGGTTGTATCTTGCATTGCTGTCCATGAAGCTAATAACCTTATGCCCGACTGCTGCATCCACTAACATATCAGCTATCGGCATCAGATAACCATCCATGGGTGTGGCTTTGTTCAGATCCCTGAAATCAATGCAAACTCTCAATTTTCCATTTTTCTTATATACAGGGACAACATTCAATATCCACTCCGCATATCGGCATGGTTGGATAAATTTTGCTTCCAGTAACCTTTCAGTCTCCTTTTTGATATCATCGAGCACGTTCGGGTTGAATCTCCTTGAGCTTGTTTAAACGGCTGATATCCAGGTTTGATTGGCAACCAATGTCAACAATTGATTGGTCTAAACCAGGCATCTCATATTATTCCCAAGCAAAGCAGTCTTTAAATTCCTTTAATAAATCAATTAATTCCCGCTTATACTCCGGATCCAACTTAGCACTTACGTACGTCGGCCTAGGTCTATCTCTAGAACCAATATCTACTTCCAATTCATCGATCAACATGAAGCCATGTCTTAGTTTGCCATCTGTACCATCTATTGGATTATCCATTAATACAAACTTTCAAAGTTGACTACTTGGATCGGCTGTTGGCTTTCACCATTGACTCTAAATTCTGATGGCAACAGAAAAGCCATTTGGATATTAGCCGATGGTTGCTTTTATCGGCTATTTGTTTAGTACGCCATACTTGAGGTTTACCGGATGCCTGAGCCTGTTCCATCTCTTTATTCCTTAGGCGTTGCACCCTTCTCTTCTGGCTTTTTGTTAAACCTCCTGGACACCATTGACCTTCCTGCCAAACATAATCTCCTTTGTTGCCTTCTTCTTCATAATCAGCCCAATCTTGGTCAACAGCTCGTTTTCCAAGCCGATCATGAACACTTTTATTTTTTAAGCGCCGATCCATGTTATTATGATGATATGCATCTTCAGTATGGATAGACCGACGGTTGGTTTGAGATTGCCTAAACTCCCAATATTGATTGTTGCATTCTGGACAGTCATGTCTGGTAGGCAACTTCAAACCTTCATTCCAGCAATGTCTGAAGAAAGAACAATTCCAATGTAATTCGGCTTGTTTCCTTTCATACCTCGTCTTTTAGTTGATGTTGGTATGCTTGATCTTTTAACCAACGCTGATAATCCTTTTCCTTCTACCACTGCCACTTATTCAATAGGATTCGAGATGTAACTCGCGGCTTTGTCGCCCCATCTTTTGACATCTCCCCTGCTCGTATCGGCTCTTTTGCTCGGTGTGATGTCTTCTAATATCTCTGTACTCGTCAGCCGATATTTATATCTTGGGGTCGACTGTTCCAGCTTCTCTTGATTTGGTCGATGTTAGGACCTTAGCTTTTCCTTTGATCAGTCTAGCATCAACCATATTCTGATTTCCTGAGAAAGGATTATCATCAACTTTCATTTTCTGAGGCGTGTCAAATTTGAGCCTCCCTTGCTGAATATCCCTCTATATATGCTGCCTGAAGATTCTGCATTCATTAGTGGAATGAGAGGTAGCGTTATGGAACTTGTAGAACTTTTTTCTTCAATTGATTAGGGGGCAACATAACATGACCATCGGACAACTTGATCTGCCCCTTCTCAAGTAAGAAATCGAAGAGCTGGTCTGATTTGGTGACATCAAAGTCATAGCTCTCCTCGACTCCTCTTCCTCAAGGATTTGGCACCATTACTGTCTTCTTGACCCAATTCCATTCAGCCGCAGCAACCTCTTCTTCTTCATCTTCATAGCCGTCATCGATTGAGTATGGATCATAAGCTTCAACTACTGTGGTACTCTTCTGAAATCGGATATCTCTGCGCATACTCTGGAATTGGCTATTGAGCGCTGCCACTCATTGAGCCAATTGACCCAAGTTGTCAAATTCTTGTCCCAGCAGCTTTTCTTTCCACATTGGCAGCATTCATTGAACAGCTAAAGCAGCTAGTTGATCATCAGCCAAGTTTAATGAGAAGCACAGGTTCCTAGTTTCTCCGAACCTCTGAAGAAACTCAGTGCTTAATTTATTAGTCCTCTGCCTTATAGTTGTCAAATCGGTTATCTTCTTTTCCCTAGTCCCAATGTAAAAATATGTATAAAACTTCTTCACTAGGTCAGCCCAATTGGCAATAGAATTATCTGGCAATGATAAAAACCAAGTGAAGGCTGGCCCTGATAGGGACAAGGAGAAGAAACAAATTCGATGGGCATCCTCAACTGATGCTTCGTCCAATTGTATAAGATATCGACTGACATGTTCTATCGTGCTTGTACTGTCTTGGCCAGTGAACTTAGCGAATTCTGGGAGCCTGTAATTTATGGGAAGAGCGACCAAATCATACTATTCTGGATATGGGCGTTTGTACGAAAAGGTCAGCCCTTTTGGCTTTAGACCGAACTGATTTTTCATCATCTCGGTCACCTTCAGCAGCAACTCATCAGCATTTGAATTTGGATTTCTCTGTACTTGCTGACCCATCTGTGGATCGAAATCCCATGTGCCTTGATACCCTAGATTTAGAATCATGTGAAGGGTATTATAGTCTAATCCATAGTGATATCCTTGTGGAACCTCTATCTGCTGGGTCCTTTGCTGGCTTGCTGCTTAAAGTCTCTGATTATAGACATAAGGATCTATATCTTTACGGATCCTTTGCATTGATGGTGCTATTTTTTGAGCTGACGATGGTATGTGGCCTGATATGCCAAAATTGATCACCTGGTTCTGACCTTGCGCCGTCGGCTGTTGCACATGCTGTACTGGCAGTCCAGGATTATACTGTATCTGAGTTGCAGTAGTTCCTTGAGCCTGTTTAGATAAATCCTGAACTATCTGGACATCACCATTACCAGCTGATGCTGCTTCTTGATGGCTGGTACCGACTTGATTAGTCCCTTGGGTCGACGAATATAGAATGTTGTAATAATCTGGCCCACCTTGACCAACTGGAAACCCATGAATCGCCTCTCTCATGGCGTTGTAGAATATGTCCAAGAAAGCTTCGTTATGGCTTGATATGGCATCACGAATAGATTTGTCTACAACTTCCTTAAAGAAATGTCTGTCTTCATCTTCAGTTGTATCCGTCTGCCCATGTAATAGAACTCTTGGTAGTGGAAATTTCCGAACAATTATGTTGTCACGTGTTTTGGTGTAGGACAACAAACACTTGTTCTGAAACTCTTCTGTAGCTTTGCTAATGATACCCTTATCTTGATCAGGTAGATCTTCATAATGCAGCATAAGGATGTCATTGTTATTGTGAACTGCCATGACAATTGTGGGGTCCCACCGGGCGTGCTAGAAACGCGTGTCGACACGGAATTTTGTCCCGTGTCGAGGACACACGAGCAAGCCGGAAGGGTCCGCTCGATGGAGCTGGAGATCCGCCTAGCTTCAGCGCAGGGGTGGTCGATCCTACGCACTCCTCCCGAGATGTGCCAGTCAATTTGACCCTACAATTGACAAAGAGAGAAACTTTATCAGTAATTAAGGGCGGAACATGTTGGTGTTGCCAGACAGTCCCGAATGTGTAGCTCTGAGAGTCGATATGAAAGGAGATCGACTAAATAGTCGATTCTATCATATTCATAAGAATAAATCGGTTAAAGTTCATGGGGTTGTGTAAGAAGAATCGGTTATTGTTCAGGATGAATATCATTTTTTAAACAAATACTGGTCAATGGCAATAAGATATTAACAATAATTAGTTCATGCTAAGCCAATGACTACAAGTAACCGAACTCTTTTATAAAAGAAACAATTCGTCATCATTCAACCATTTAATAGAGATAAATCTAATGAACATATTAGATCTCATCTATTGCTATAACTAGTGGGGCATGAGGCAGAATCATGCAGGCCGTAGAAATAACAATAGACTCGATGACCCTAACTTATTACTAATATCAGTGGGGTATGAGCCAGAATCATGCAGGCCGTAATATAATAATAAGATCATGAGGCTAACATATCTTTCAACCTATCACTACTTCAACGATCTCGTGATGCGAACTGTTTATGAAAGTGCTCGATATAGTCTAAAACAGCCGATTCAGGTATAGCGCACATAGTTAAGATCATGTCCTCTCAGGAACATATCTACCAAATAACGATCCCCACTCCACGGTGCTAATAGTGGGGTGTGAGGTAGAATCACACAGGCCATGATAACGGGCCATGGAACAGTTTTCGCTAGCCAATAGATCTACTCAAGATCAAACACACCTTAACCACACGCTATGCACGATCAAGATTGATGTAAAACAGCCGATAAACACATAACTCATCGTTTAAAATACAGATTAGATCAGTTTAGATTAATAAATGGGTTAAAAAAGATGTAAGGCTGATCTAGATCAATCTCAATCAGGCGAAGTGATATTGCAAATAAATAATGAAATCAATAAGCAATATTGGTAACTTAATGAATCTATCCGAAGGAACACCACCCTTAGATAGAGCCAATAACTTGACCTTAATCTAGTTCGATCAGTGGAGGTCGACCGGATTGATGTAGTCGTACTTAAACTAGACCAGAGTCAATAACTAACTCATACCAGAGTCGCAGTGGAGGTCGACCGGATCGATGCAGCCGTACGAACAGAGGTATAAGCCATGATGGTACTCACAGACAAGCAGTGGAGGTCGACCGGATCGATGCAGCCATACTTGCTGAAGAACTCACCGAGATCTACTCTACTCCTACTCCTAAGGGATGGCCGAAGCCAAAAAAAAGTAAATAACTGGTATTTGATTGATTGTGTGTCTTTTACAATAGCCGGGTTTTGATATTTATACCCGGGACCTATTCATGACTCCTATCTAAGCACAACTCATCATAATCTTTGGCCCTACGAGAAAACATTCATAACTTAAGATAACTTGGACTCTAATCTTTCCCTTCTTGTAGAGTCCAACATGCCTTGTCCTGGCGTCGATCGTAGCCATTGTCGTCATCTACCGGCGCTATCTGAAGAAAGCCGATTCCGGTGTTGCATTCGAATTAGCTGATTCCTATCTGCTTGCAATTGATTCCTTGATGACATGATCTTGGGAGCTTTCGAGTCCCTGTAACTGTTCTTCCAAATTTTGGTGTAAACATTCACCATTTAGTGTACTAACCTCTTGCTCTAGTGTATTTGTAGAATTTTTTATAAGCTATTCACCCCCCTCTAGCCATTTAGGACCTTTCAAGCTTGTCTCAACGGAAACTAGCATGTTGGCAAGCACGTGAACCTCAAGATAAAATCATCGTGTCAACCTTATTCTTTCCGTTGGTTTACAATCCCTTTACACAAGCTTGTAATTACTTTCATATACAATATGCTTGTGTCGTTGCTCTTGTGACTAGTTTAGCTTTAGTAGCGTGCTAGTTGCCTTCTTGCTTGTGTAGTATAGAAGTAGCTCCCATACATGTCTAATTTGGTTTTAGTAACCTTATTAGTCACTTTGCTTAGTTTGTGTAGCTAAGTAATTTGCGCTCTGTAATTTGGCTTGTGTAGCCTTCTTATTGAGCATTGCTAGTGAGCTTAGATGGCTTTGTGCTTTTGCTTACTAGATTATGTAGAAGCTCCCTCGGTTGTGTGAAGTACTAGTTGTATAGGTTTGTGTGACCTTGCAAGCTAGAATTGGTTATGTGAGCTCTAGCTAGCCCGACACCTTTGTTGCCTAATTAGGATCTTTATAAGGTGCTTGTGAAATTAGATAGAGGGGTGTAGTCTTGGCTAGACCGATAGTTTTAATTCCGTGTTTGTTTCAGTTAGCCAGCATGATTAATTTTATAGAGGACTATTCACCCCCATCTAGTCCGCCATCTCGACCCTATAGAGGTTTCACCATTGACTCTAGTGTCAACAAAAATGCCTTCGCTAACATCTTCGCATGGGGTTCCACCATCAACTCTGGTGTCAGTTGACAACCTCTTCGCCTGACTTCTCGATTACTCCTTCGCCGGGTTTTTGACGAGGGGCTTTGCCACAAATTCCCGCACCATCGACTATGCCTTCGCCAGCATTTTGGCAAGAGATCTCACCAATGGCTATGATGTTATCAACAATACCTCCATGAATAGATTGGCGAGTTACCCACTTCACCTTCGCCAAAATTTTGGAGTGGAGCAATTGCCATCGACATCTTTGAAAGAATTTCTCACAAGCGCCAGCCAAGAGGGTTTGACAATGAGCGCATTGGACAAGCAATCCGCCTGAAGACAAAAGCTTTGCCTGCCGCCCATGAATGAAAGCTTAAGGACATGTCGTGATCTTCTACAACTGCTTCATCTGCGTCGACTGCTTCGCTTGCCTCAACTACATCAATGAGTTCGGCGAAGGCTGAATTGCAAAAATAGTGTACCAAGGCCTCAAGATCAAAGGAGCAAGTTTCCAAGGACAGGGTCATGAAGGTTAGAGCAAAAGTTGCCAGCAAAGACTAGATGGGGACTAGCCAGTGACAAAGTAGTCCCCAGACTATCTATGTAAAGATGAAAATTGTGTGCCGAGTCTAAGTTCTAATTAGGCCACGCTTTGTGGTATTCAGCTATTGGGTTTTGTACTTTCGATCAAAACCAAATATTGTGGGGCTACTGTTGAGGGTACATTACATGTTGGGAACCCTGTTACCATGTTCAAGCCCTAATTACATAGCCTAGGAGTTCGAAAAACAATATTTGGGGGGCATTTGTAGCATTTTGTGTTATTTTTGTAAATACAAACCCCACTGGGTCCATTTGTAGCCCCTAGTGACATTTTTGTAAATATCAACCCCACCATGGGAAATGAAGAGAACATCCCCTCTCACCTACCCTATAAATAAAGGGGGAGAGGGGGTTGGACGGATCACTCGAGCGACTCTTCTCCTTTCCTTCTCCTTCATTCTCTCATGTTTGGTCCAAACACCAACAACCATTAACCAACGTGCCAAAAAGTGCAAGCTCAAAGAAAGTGGACAAGTTGACCATTAAGAGCCTCTAACAATTACACCTATAATGCTCTTGGTTAACCAAAAGTTACAAAAAATGAATGTCACCATTAGTGCATTACACCTGAAAGTGAAAAGGTCACTAGCCATTGCTACAAGTGTTTAACCATAGAAGTAGATGGGAAACAACTTAACCTCCAAAGTTAGAGTTAGACTAGACAAGGTCAGGTTTTGGATAGGACTTATGTGCTCATGTTCATAGTCACTTCAATTCTGTCACCGTTAACCTCGCGTTCTTCTGTTATAACTCTTGGATTGAATTTGAGACAATCTGCACCAGCAAATACTAGTTGTTCTTCTTATGGTCCCTCATTGTTGGGGCATGGACTAAGGTTTAGACAGTTCAAATCCCCACCATTAGGCAAACATACTAATGAGACCATCAGCAGAATTTCAGTCCTTTGGCCAAAAGACATCTCTAAGATTTGCTTTGAGAAAAACGCGCCCAGACTGATAAAAAGACAATCACCACTGCGTCCTCCAAGTAGGAGTGAAACCTAAACTTGGGCTTGCATGGTGTTTGGTGTTTGGAATTATCAAGAGCTTTTCATGTTCTAACTGTCCCTCAATGTCCTTTCAATGGTTCTTTTTTCCTTTTTTGTGAAATGTGGTAGTTTAGGTGCAAATATTTTTACTCCAAGATTACCATATGCATCAATGGCCCTTTGGGGTCCAACAAGTGCAAGTGTGGACATTTGCTCCTACATATGAAAAATTGTGAAACCATATAAAGTTGGAAAGCCTTCAAAATTGAAAGTGTTGTTGCTCCTAGTGAAAACTTTATGTTTGCGTAGACAAATCTAACTTAAGCGATTGTGACATATGTATTAGTATAAGGCATAGATGATCATGTCTAGAATATGACACATGCTTCCAGAATGACAATAGGTCCTGAGTCATTCTGGAAGCATTTTATATGTCAATTACTTTAGCAAAACAATGGACTTTATGAATAAAACTCATCCGATATTTAGGCCTCCTTTCAGCGAAAAAATTGCAAAAATGACACTCGAAAGATTGACTCCTTGATTACGATAACACTCGGGTGGATGACAAGTGGGTCCATCTGTATCTATGAATGTGGGTCAAGTGTCAAATCTACAAACGACCGATGTTTCGAGTCCCATTTTTGCAAATCGCCCCCTTTCAGCTGTTTTAGTACTATGCTAGGTGCATAGTCCCGTAGCTTTGGTTTAGGGCACAGGGGATGTGGCCAGCTAGATTTTCCGATGCATGGTGTGTGATTATAAGAATAAAAGGTAGAGCTGCTGTTGCTAATTATGTCAAGTTCCACACACACGTTTCTGACGAAAAAACATAGGTAATATTTTTTTATCATAATTCTATGCAATTGATCAAAAGATGCTTACATCTATCCCTAATAATAAAGAGGCAAAATTTCTAGCTATTTTTTTATCTATCTCCCCCTAACTATCAGATAATGGAGAGTTTATTTGACCGGACTTATATGACCCGTGCTCACAGGAGTTTGAATATATCGCGTCTAGCGATGATCCATAAAGAGTCCGTCCCAATATGTATTGGATTGCGTCCTACGTATCTCATAAATCCAAACCAGGTGGATGGTGTCATCCCTGAATATATGGATAAAATACAAAGATGCATACATGCTCTGGACACTAAAGTCTGATCCATCGTACAAATGTTACATAAAAATAGTATCGGACTCAAATATATTAACATATACTACGTGACGCCAAGCTTTCAAGCTCCGTATCAGGCTTTGTACGAAATTCTATTGAGAACTCCAAACCTATTCCCAATCAGCAATCAAAAAGATTTCCTTCCGTCTCCCAAATAAATCTAAACAAAGAAACGTGATCCACATATTCTCCAATATATGCAAAAGAAATGTGATCCACATATTCTCCAATATATGCAAAGAACGCAATTCATAACACTAGTAGAGAAACGACTTTTGATCCACTTTAGAATTTGGTTTTAGTCCCGGTATTTTTCGCGCCCGGTACTAGAGAAACCTTTAGTCCCGGTTGGTAGCTCCAACCGAGACTAAAGGTCCCTGCCCAACGGCTAATGCGGCAGGCTTTTGCTGCAGAGGACCTTTAGTCCCGGTTGGAGCTACCAACCGAGACTAAAGGTTAACTTTTACTCCTGGTTGGTCCCTCCAACTGGGAGTAAAAGTCTACTTCTGGCTGGAGGCTCCGTCCGGGACTAGAAAGGGACATTTAGTCACGGTTGCTGTCTTCAACCGGAACTAAAGGTCCCCTCCTATATACACCTTCTTCCTCCCCGAGTCCGAGCCACTTCGAGCTCAGTGTTCTTGCTCCATCGTCGGTCTCTCTTCTTCCTCATCGCCAGTAATTACAAGATTTCTTCGATTTCTCCATCGATTCTTCGGTTCTAAAGGTTACCAACTTTATACTCTCATGATTCATCAGTAGCATATCTCATTTTGTGGACTAGATATATGTGGTTTTTTATGGTGGAATTTTTTTTGTAAGCCATTTAAGCTCAAAATCACTTTAAAGGTTGCATATTTGGATGAAGGAAGGTTAAAGTAGTTATTTAAAACTAGTATTTAGCTTTCATTTCTAGCATGCATAGCACACTTCATGGTTTAGAGATATAGAGAATTTTAGAGTTTTTTAATTTTATTTGTTTATAAAATGAGAAAATTATATTATATTAAAAATGAGTATAGAGAGTAGATGGCAACTGCTTTCGGGTCCTCGACCTCTCATCGGGTTCCAAAGCGACTGAGGCCGGACCTCCCTCTCATTGCATGCGGTAAGTATGAGAAGAAGATTGTGATGGAGTACCGGGTGAGGAAGGAGTGTCCCAACAGGAGCCATATCTTCTACAAGTGTCCGGATCGCAATGTGAGTTATTTTGTCATATTTGATGATTATGGTTAATTTATACTTATTTTCATGATGATTGTGATTAAAGTTCTAATTTTTTATTTTAATTTCAGTGGGATGGCACTGGATGTTCAGGCTGGTACTGGGACGAAGAGTATGTTGAACACGTGTAAAACTCTCTTGCACAGGCGGCTATGGCGGCTGATGAGGCAGTGATCCTGCGGAAGAAGCCCATAGATGTTGAACAAACACATGATCTGTCTGTTTTAGTTGGGATTGATCGTGAAATCCTTATGCTGCTGAACTGTATTTTAGCTTTAGTTTTTTAGTGGTAGTTGGGATTGTCTATATTGTAACGAGACTTTCATAAATTAATACCTTGTGTGGTGGCATGCATGTCGTATAATTAACTAATTATGTTCTAGATTTTAATATGGTATGTATGTCATATAATGCAGATGAACCGGCATTGGATGTACAATACTGATCGCCGCTCCCAAGAGTTCATTGAGGGCGTGCATTCTTTCTTATGTGTGGCCGAGGCAAACAAATGCGATGGTTTCATGTGCTGCCCATGTGCCATATGTAAGAATTTGAAGGAATATACTAGCTCAAGGAGTCTTCATTCACACTTATTGAAGTCGAATTTCATACCAAACTATATTTATTGGACGAAGCACGGAGAAACCGGGGTTGTAATGGAAGAAGGTGAAGAAGAACAATGGAACGATGATGACATTATTGCTGAATATGGTGCCTTCAATGATACTGCAATGGGGGAAGCTGAAGAAGAGGTAGGGGCAGAAGATGAGCCCGCTGATGATCTTGGTCAGGCCATTCGTGACGCACAAAGAGAATGCGAAAGTGAAAAGGAGAAGATCAAGTTCGAGCGCATGCTAGAGGATCACAAGAAATTATATACCCAACTTGTGATGCGAGGCAAAAAAAGTTGGGTACCACACTGGAATTGCTGCAATGGAAGGCAAAGAAGAAAGCCTCCTCTAATCCAGTTATTCCCCAAAAACTATCTTACGAGAAAAGTGAAAAGAAATTAAATGCTACAGTAAAAAAAGATGTGAACAGTTTTTTCGAAAAAGTAAGAAAGCAATGAGAAGCGAGGGAGAACCCAGAGAAACCGTACTTCTACCTACCTAGAGATCTTCTAAGAAAGAAGATGGACCAGAAAAAACGGGAATCTCAAAAGATCCTGCCAAAATTGGACTACGACCGCTCTCTCACTAACTCATTTGAGGCGGCGCAGAAAAAGACTAAAGCAGGGAAAGGTGTTGTACAACTCGGACAACAATCGCAATAATCAGTCCCCCATCTTGTCATTAGTAATGAATATAATTCAAACTTAGACTTATTGGACGTCGATTTTGAGAACCTGGTTCGGTTTTACGAGGATACTGGTTTGAACCTTGTCCAAGTGTTCGTTGAAGGACCATTTGCTCCGAAAGTGGATCATTGGAAGAAATTTGAACATGGAAAGAATCTATACAACCCTGAGGCCTTAGGTGAACTGGGTACGCAAATGTACCTGCTAAACAAGTAGTACATGGCGGCGTGTGAACAGGGAGAGAACTTTATTTCTGTCAGAGTTAGAAACCAACATTACTTCCGTGGCGATGACGTTATATATGTCGAGTTTTTAGAATTACACCAAATATACCACATGTACTCTCTCGACAAAAATCTCATTAGCTGCTATTGTCTATAAGTGTGATTATTTTCTACTATTAAAGTATATATATATAAAGCTACATGTATATATATAAATTATATATATTCTCACACTATATTTTTATATATGCAGATATGAAATGACAGAACTCAGAAAGAGAAAGGATAATGATGTTGGTTTCGTTGATCAAATGTCTTATTCAAACACCCTAATCCTCTGCCTCAATGGAAAGCTGAACTCAAGAAAAATCTCATGAGGTTCTTAGTGAACCAACAAAACAAGGACATATTCTTCCCCCACAACTTCAAGTGAGTGTTAAATAATTAATGTCGATCATATAGACATTTGTTCAATTATTTGCTTACTAGCTAAGCTATCTCCCATATATATATATATATGTGTGTGTGTATTGACTCTAGTTAATGTCGATGGTATTTGTGTATAAAAATATATGCAGCAATCACTGAATATTGATGGTCATCGATATGGCCAATAGTCGGTTGAGCATCTTAGACTCGTTGAGAAAAGAGCAAACAGAGTACCAAGACATGATAGATATTATCCAATGGTAATTTGGTCTCTCTAGCAACTATATATACCCCGATCTTTTAACTGCAACAATTATTAAAGGCCAAATTAATTTTTTATTTCATTGGACGCAGTGTTTGGAAAAGTTTCATTGAGGAACACCACATGAAACATTACAAAGCGCCACTGGATGTAATCGCACACAAAGTAAGTACTAGCTATATTTATATATATAATTCAATTAACACCAAGCATGCTTTCAATTCACCGGATCTTTTTTCTCGTAAAAGTGGGTTCTGAGGTAAGAACAGGGGACCAACTACTACGGATACTATGTTTACGAGTTCATCATGGCGTACGCAAAAAGAACTCCTGAAGAGATCTTCAAAGTACGTTATATAAATATATTCATATATTCACAATTTCTTTTATTGCTCATATATATAAGTAATCACGTGACCAACACACACACATATATATATATTAATACTTTTCCTTTAACTTTTATTGAAGACTCTATGGTTTAAGGAAAAAGTCATACGACGTGACTAACTGAAAGCAATTCAAGAGACCATAACAGGATTTCTTAATGATCAGGTCTTAAACCCCACCGACGAGTTCTACAATGATATGAACGAAACATGAAAGCAAAACCAGATGGAGTGAATTTGTTATCCCAAGAATATGATAGAATATACAATACAAGCTTTATTTGTAATATATATATATACATATTATATATACATAAAATAATATACAATATATGTATATGCATGTAATATATACGTTAGTTTCATACTTTAGTTTTTTACAAAATGTTCGAACATTATAAGCGTGTAGAATACATATATTATTAGCAGCGTAGAATGCATATTCGAAAACCTATTCAAAAACCAAAATGAATCATCAATTGAAAATAGAAACAAAAAAAAAGAAAAAGAAAAGAAAATCTTTAGTCCCGGTTGGTAATACCAACCGGGACTAAAGGACCGGCCGACGTGGTCAGGTTAGGAGGCCTCTTTAGCCCCGGTTGGTGTTGGCCACGTGGGCCGGCTCTTTAGTCCCGGTTGATATTACTAACCTACCAGTGAGAAACCAGGACTAAAGAAAGGGCCCTTTAATCCCAAATTCGTGTTCCTGATTAGAAAACCGGGACTGAATGTGTTTTTCCAACCGAAAGTACAGCATGTTTGTGTACTAGTGTAAATCATCGTCAGGTAGGAGAACTCGATTCCGGCAGAAAAAAAATTGACGACAGCGAGAAGCCAATGAACAATCCCTTTATTTTGAGATTTCGTTGACTAGAGCACTGGAGCGAGTATGTTTATAGGAGGAAGCTAGCGGCGGCAAACTACCACGACTCATCAAGGTGGAACGCATCTGATGGACGTGGTGGCCGAGAGGACGAGAAGAACAGAGGAGATCTAAAAGGAGCGATATGTAGTCTCAATCCATCTTCTTCAATGGTAACTTGGTCCACAACTATTCATTCCTTTGAGTCCTAGATAATGGATAAATTCTATCATCAATTGTACTACAGGAAAGTTGTATTGTTTTAATGTTACAATTAGTATCGTAATTAAATTCTTGATTTTTAAATGGAGTGCAAGATAAAGTAAAGTCCTTTAGTAGTCAAATAAGTTTTTATAGTTTGCAAATATTTGACGTAAACATATTCTACATGTCCAAATATCAGGCACCAGATTTAGCTATGCAAAATTCCATATAAATTTATACAAAAAATAAAAGAGAAAGATGTACATTATGATCACATGCATAGTCTAGATTAATCCCAAATCTATATCTAATTATTATTATTTTTTTAAAATCACTCCCAATTTATAACAGTTTGTTGCCTAATTTAGTCTAAGTAAATGTACATTTCTCTACCCTACTAATGCACCATTTTTTCTTTACTACGTCCACGTAAGAAAATGACCCTCCGCTGAGATGTTCCCTCTAAATCCACCCCAACAAGTATACCCAGAAAAATAACACATTTCAAACAAACCGTCTAGATGCACTCTAAGTCTTCTCTCTTCTTACTCATTACACAATCGACGGACTAAATTGAGTGTATCAAATCTGCTCGTTCTTCCCTACCCCCACGTCATGCAGCCCTTGTGGACAGGACCTGCTCCTCTTCCTCAGCGTCCATCGTGGCCGTACATCATATCAGGCTGAGCCTCCCGCGCTCGCGCCGCAGCCGCCGCCTCTCTCGCCGCTATTCCGCCTGCCGTGGGCCGCTGCATCACGGCCTGGTGGCCTCCGGCGGCCACATCCAAATTCCCCCTCCCATAGATAAGCCTCTAGCAATCAGTCGAGAGGGCGCGGGACGCGGTGGCGGGGGAGACCACGTGCGAGGCTGCGCTGGCGAGGAGCTGTCCTGTCCAGCGGGGCAGTGCGCGAGGCGAGTCAAGGGGCGCAGGGCACGGCGGCGGCCAGCACGTTCGAGGCGCGGGCAGGTAATGCCCGTCCTCTCCCCATGTTAAGAGTCGCTAGCCTATCATGGCCGTCGCCGTCGACGTCCCCTCGTGCATCCAGCTCCTCCGTTCCTGCGGCGCGGCCGCCGGCCGGCAGCTCCACCAGCTTCTCCTCAAATCCGGCCACGTCCCCTCCTCCCTCCCACCCACCAACTCCGTCCTCCTCATGTACGTGCGCGGTTCTTCGCTTCACTCCCGCGACGCCCGCCGCCTGTTCGACGAAATGCCCACGAAGAACTGCTTCTCCTACAACTCGCTCATCACCGCCCTCTTTAAGTCCGGAGACCACTGCGCGGCGCTCCGCGTGTTCCGCTCCATGCCTGACAGGAACACCTTCTCCTGGAATGCGGTGATAACTGGCTTGGCTGGTGCTGGGGATCTTGACACTGCGGGCGAGCTGCTTGAAGAAATGCCCGTGAAGGATGCTGTGGCTTGCCACGCTGTCTTGCATAGGTTTGTTCGCTGTGGCCGAGTGGATGAGGCATTTGCTCTGCTCAAGGGGATAGGTTTGCAGCGCAATTCCGATGTGATCTCGCCATGTAATGACCCCTTTGTGCTTACCACAGTGGTTGGCGCTTGTGCTGATCGGATGAAGTATGAGATTGGGAGGCAAGCTCACGCCCGGTTGGTGGTTGCCAAGACAGAAATCGATTCGGTATTGGCTTGCGCATTGATTGACATGTATTGCAAGTGTGGGGATTTGGACTCTGCTCGCCTTGTTCTTGATAGATTAAAACATGTGGATGAATTTTCACTGTCCGCACTGGTCTATGGCTATGCATCTTGTGGACAGTTGCACAAGGCGTTATTATTTTTTGACAAGGTGGAGAACCCCAGCGTTGCTCTATGGAATTCTCTTATCAGTGGCTGTGTCCCTGCCTATCATGGAGATAGTGCTTTTGTTCTTTTTGTCAGGATGTTGCGGTCAGACATGTTGCCTAATTCTTCAATTTATGCCATTCTTCTGAATATGTGTGGCTTTTTAGGCATGCTGAAGCCTGGGCAGCAGACGCATGCTTGTGCATTAAAGAGTGGAGCTGTCAATGACTTGATAGCAGCAAGTGCTCTCATTGACTTCTACTCGAAATGCAGCCGCTGGGCAGATGCCTGCCAAGCTTTCGGTGAACTTAGGCATCAAAAGATGGTGCATCAGTAGGGTAGAAGGTGAAAACTTGGGTAGCCTGATGGAGGAAAATCAATCTGAAAAATATATCACTGCTTGAGAATACTATTGTTTCTTAATGCAAGTTCGGCGGGGTCTTTTTAACATCCTGTTGTTTGGAGGACGACTATTCCAACAGTGGGCTGTTGACATGTATATAAAGATTGAGTCTATGAGGCTTGATTGGTATGCTAACCCAGCAAACTAGAAACTCATACGGGCGGAACTATATCAGGTGAGGCAAATGTTTTCGCAACGGTTTTATCTAGAGAATGATCATACCGTTGAGGACATCTCAGAACACTACCGGTGGATCAGTGGTCGCAAGGTGTGGCAGAGAAGAAAGAAACAGCTAGGACAGATTGGTAGGGTTGTGTATGCGCACCCAGCAGAGGGGGAGAGATATTTCTTAAGAGTGCTCCTAAACCATGTAAGAGGTGCAACCTCATTTGAGGATTTAAGAACAGTGCCTGGCATCACATACTCTACATTCAGAGAAACATGTGAAAAGAGAGGGCTCATTGAGACAGATAAGTCCCTTGATGACGCCTTGAGTGATGCTGAAACTTTTTAAATGCCAGCCACACTATGCAGATTATTTGCAACTATACTTGTATTTTGTGAGGCCCCTTGACCATGGTCCTCTGTTTTCTCTTTTTGGGTGTGCGTCGTGGCATTTCCTACCCTTTCTCAAAATGCTTCAAGATGGCACCCAGTAGGGGATGTGCGTACTGCTCCCCAGACGAACAAGATGGTCATCATCTCCGGCTCCATGGCTACGCCGAACGGCCTCACGTTCACCATCGGCCAGGTCACCTGGACCACCGGCTTCGACAACTTCATCGCCATGACCACGGAGGAAGCGCAGATCCAGTCTGCGTCGACCACTGCTTCACCAGCATCGGCTACGGCTCCGACCACGTTGGATCTAGCTCTGGCCACACCAGCATCTTCTTCAGCCACTCCGACAACCCGTAGTTCGCCTCCTCGCTACAAAGGGAGGCAGATCGACAACACCGACCTGCTCGACTCCATCGATCAGGTCGGCACCAAGCTTGCTGAAACCCTAGCTCTGGTAGATTCGATTCAAAATTAATTTTCCGAGCAGGTAACCACTACCCACAACAGATCTACTCGACCAGCTCGGGCCAGTCGTCCTGCACGACTCGGTACGGATCTCGTGGTCACGTCTACTCCTGAAGGGCGCTCCGTTCGTCGCCGACCAGCCCCCGCAACGGGTCTCCGGCTCTCCGAGTGCGAAGCCTTGATGGAGAATTACTAGGCCCAGCCCTATGGCCTGTGAAACACTGCTTCCAACTACGCGTACAATATACAACGCTGCTCGGATCTGTGTTTTATACATCGACCTCGGCCAAAGCCACGCAACTTTGTCAACATGGTTCGGATTGAAGAGTATCAAGAAGTAACGGTGCACTAAGACAAGCAGCAGCCCTAACATCTATGACATATCACAAGAGTCGATCGGATCGCTCTCGATCCGGCCCGGTGGCGTAGATGGTCCTGTTTCGACTCAAGCGTCTGGTTTTTTTTGGTCTCCACGCGGCATCCACATGGAGCTACGACACCAGATTTGCATGATGGCTTGCCATTACATGCACGATGAAGATGACGTCAAGCAGCCATGCAAGAAGACGGAGTACAAGCAAGTGGGCCAACTATAGGTGTCCGTGTTATGTATGTATTCATACACAATGTACAGCGACAACCTGGAAGGACTCCGTGTGCATCTCCGACTCCAAATATGAAGACCACATACAATCTACTAAATTGCCATCAGGCTACTATGTAACCTTCACGCAAGCAAGGAAGATCTCCGACTGCGCCCGACCTCGGCTGGACATGTCCGAGGGCTTTTGCCTCCCCATGCGATGGAGCTAGGTACATGCCCTCCGACCACCGAACTGATCGAGCAGCCACGTCGACCACGTCCCGAGCGGCTCCGCCAAGCTCCGACCACGTCGACCACGGACCATGTCGACCACGTCTCGAGCGGCTCCGCCGAGCTCCGACCACATCGACCACGGACCACGTCGACCACGTCCCAAGCGGCTCCGCCGAGCTCCGACCACCTCGACCACCAGACCACGTCGCAATGATGATTGCCACGAAGAACGACGCTATGACAACCGCGACCACATTCACAACAGGCCGAAAAGCACGAGGACCGGACAACTTTATCGCCATCAACTAGATTTCTATCCAAAGATAAGTACACTTCTAATATTTATATTTAATATAATTTTTATTACGACGTTTCTCCACAACGTCCTTGTCATGATTATTCTTCAAATAACGTTTGTCCATGTATACCATCTTAAATATAACATACAGCTATACTTAATGCAAATGCTCGACCAGTCATGTTGACGCTCGATCCCTGAAGATGTGCAACAAATGATAAAGGACTTACGCCAAATGTAACTTAGGCTACAATATAATAATTGGGTAAAGGTTAAACTACAAAATAATAAATTGGATGTTTTTATGATCATTCTCTAGATAAAACCGTTGCGTTAGCACGGGCATTATACTAGTCATCCCTAATGAGAGACCTATTGTCGTAATCATCAGAGTCAATCTATCTACTGGCAACTAACTCCTTGTTGACTTTAATCAAAGATTAGAATTACTTATTTTACGGGTATTCAAAGAAAGTCATGAAACTCAATATTTAAATGTAGCAACATAGGGATAATATAAAATTAAAACTGTGATATATTTATGCCTAAATAATTTGATACAGGCTAAACAGCACATTGACATATTATAGTGCAAATATTGACTTATATTACGGATGTCATGACCGTTCTCTAGAATGTTTGATATTTTTTCTGTTGCAACGCACGGATATATTTGCTAGTAAAAACCCAATAGCCCAAAGGGCCTAGCTGAATAGAACCCCAACCATCTATCTAATACATATAAATGTTACATCAGATTATTTTGAGTTTTCCGACCAAACTAATAATGTCTAGACACTGCACAATCTGATGACCTATCTAAACTCACAACCTATTTAATTAAAACAAAACTTGTAGATGATACTTGACCAAATAATTAAATAATAATCAACCAAATTACAGAGGGCGGCGCGGAGGGAGGCGCAGTGGGGGAGAGCAGCGGCCGGATGGCGGCGTCGGGGGCGCTCGGCAGCAGTGGCGTCGGGGGCGAGGCGAAGGGCGCGGGGACTTGAGGTTTTTTTTTCTGAGAAGGACTCCTGAGGTTGAGAGAGTCGGGTGGGTGCGTGGGGTCGGGGAGGCAGGGGAGTCGGAGGCACGTTGATGGACTGTTGACGTCCCCTTTTGATCTTTTTAGGAGTAGACAGATAAGAGAAATGTTGGTTACTGTATAGATATTGTACTCCCTCCATATAGGAAATAAAAGTCGTTTAGGACATGATTGTGCTTACCAAGGTGTCATTAATTAAGTGGTATTTTTCCATGTTTACCCTTATTAAATACGTCTGTGGGTGACTCCTGAGCGAGAGAACGAAATCAGAGGACTGGACTGGTCGGTGGGTGGGACTTGAGGCTTGCATGGGCGGGGTTCGACTCCTTGGCCGGCGCGTTTTTTTTTTTTAACAAGATTTTGCATGGGTCTGTGGAAAAATTGCATGGCACTTTGTGAACGTCTTGGTGGGATGGTTTGGCGCGCGGTAGGCTGTTTGGGCGGCGTCCTAGACTCCGGCGTGATGACCTCCCAGCGACTCGGCGCGATCTCCTGCGACTCCCGCACCCGTGCCGCCCAGACTCCACGACAGAGCACCACCTGCGCCATTAACTCCATGGCAAACCTAAACACTAAGCCATGACGAGCGTGAAAGAAAGCGAGGGCGGCGAAGCAAAGACTGCGTGAGGGTGGCGTGTTTACGCCTTGACGCGAGCGACGGCGGTTACGGCGAAAGTCTTTGGGAGTACTCCGTATTAACGAAGCGGCGCGGCGACGTCTGGGCATCGAACGGAGAACCAATAGTAGCAGCGAACAAAAAGCGTCGCCGCCAGGGCAAACGCGTCCAAAACCAGCCCCTCAAGCCAGAACGACTTCCTTTTGCATGGATGTAGCGTCGCCCAGAACGACTTTTATTTCCTATATGGAGGGAGTATATATCTACTCTACATAATATTCTTCAGTGTATTTGATGATTTTTCAAATGGTTGTTCCGATTGTCGATTTGACATTCTTTGTACTACTTACATTTTCTTCCTTTTAACCTGTGCCCCCTTTGGTAAGATTGCGTGTTTGCTTGGAGTTGTTCTTTTTGCCACACAAGGAAATGTGTGCAACAAATGCAAATGATTTTGCTTTACAATCCTAGTTGAATATATATATATAGAGTCTAATCTGTAGCTAGCTAGCTATAGAATAGCTTATTCTGTAGCCGAGCCCACGGAACCAGGCGCATCAGCGCGTGCATGGCTGGTGCGTTTCTGCATGCTTCCCAGGCGCCTGCATGCGCTTCCCTGCAGTAATGACGTCATTTAATGAGCAATTAATGCCAAATTACCGGCCAGCAGGGGTGCTGTCTCCTGTCCAAGGCTGCAGCATGCAGGTGTGTTTACTAGAATATGTGATCTCCTTTGATTAGTTACGAGAATCTGTTTACTAGACTTGCAATTTTTTTACTACACTAGAATCCATGCCTTTCTGCCCCCTAGTAGTTACGATATTCTATTTACTAGAATCCATGAACTTTTTGTTACCAAAATAGTATATGTTGAACTAGCAAGAGTTACCAGATTCATGCAACAAGAGATTTATAAAAAAGTAAACGCTCCTAGCAAGAGTTGCAGTAACTCCACATAAGGATTATTGTAACATTCCGTTTGATTTATTTCTCGTAACATTCAAAATGCAGTAACTCCAAATAAGGATTATGGTAAATTCATCTTGTTATTATAGTAAATTGTTGCTCATATAGCTTGCATCCAAATTGTAGTAACTCCAAAAAATAATTACTGTCGCACTTTTTTGTTGTTGTTGTTCATTATATAGTAAATTTATCTTGTCTTATAGTAACTTGTTCCAAGAGACAATTTATTGCATCATCCTGAAACCAAATTTTACATAAACAAGATTATGCTATCAAAGCACATTCAAATTATCGTAACAAATTCATCTCATCGTTGTACCTCACAACACAATTAGGCCTAAATATGGTAATTCCAAAATTCTCCAGAAAATTTATTGTCACCCTTACAGGTAGCTCTTGAACAGCCACCCTAATCGCAATTACATAGAAGTTTCAATATTCTTGCGTGGTCTAGAGGTTAATCTCAGATGCATTTGCCCAGACGCACCTCATCTCTTCAGAAAAAAAAAATATATGATGTGAAAGAACAGTAATAAACTATTTGATACATTAGAAAACAGATTTTGTCGCTGCTCACCTGTTTTGGATTGACGTCTCCGCTAGCCTGTTTGGGCGGGAATATGAACGCCAGTCGCCAGGAGCTGCTGCAGGGCGTCTGTCGCCATTGACCACCAGGGATGAACAGAATCAAGAACACGTGCATGCAGTTTTGCTCAGCTGTCTCCTTAGCTAGCTGGCTCAATCGGACATTCGGACGGGATCAGCCGGCCTGGATGGGGATATGGTCACCCGGCCCGATCGCACAAGCGTCGGCAGCCGCGGCGCTACCTGGACATCGCTATTGGAGGACTGGGGCATCACCACGGACGGGAAATCACAGCGCAATATACAGCGACGGAGAAGATCGAGGAGCAACGACATCGCCGCCGAGATGAGTGGGCGCCGCCGCCGAGAGATGGTGGAGGCACCACCGCCGCCTCTGGAGGTAGGAAGGCCCGCCGCTGGATGCAGGTGCAGGGGGTGTCCGATGCCGAATTGCCGATTCACCGTTGAGGAAGGGGCGCCGTGGATCCCATGAGAATGACGCGCACCGCCGGCCGGGGAAGGATCAGATCGACATGCCGTCGCAGTGTCCGGTGTGGTGGAACGCCTCCAACAGCGAATAAGCAAAGCGTGTTTTTCTGGCCAGATTGGGCGGCGAACCAAGCTGGTGTTCTCGTGGCCGGTGGAAGGAAAGAGAAAAATCTGGGGATTAAATCAACGCATGCATGCATTAGTTCGACGGGGACCACCTGAGTCAAAGCCAATTCCTATTTTGTAGCCAACGCACGTGACCTGGCTTCGGGCTCGCTCGCGTGTTGCGGTCCGTCTGGTGGGCTCGCGAGTTTTGGTCTGGCTACATAATAGACTATTTTGTAGCCGGCTATAGTCTAGTAGTTCTATATATATATATTCCTTTACATTTGTATTAACTAAAATCCTCGGTGCAGGGCTAGCGTCTTTTTTCAACTGATGGAATAAAGGGGGGCAACCAAGAATGGAACACAAAGCTGAGAGTATCATGTGTATGTGGTGGCAACGGTGAGTGCACAAGAACATGTAATGCGTACTGTATTTCATATGTTATGATATGAAGCATGATATTTTCAGCCCCTCTACATAATCAAATTTATTAATCTGTTGTGGCAAGGCCTTCAAAAGTTGTAAAGATAATCATGATAGTACGAAATCATCTAATTCATTATCATGGTGTTGTTTAGCATGCATAGATGTTTTTGTATTATAACTGTTTTACCTCAAACCATGCTAGCCTAACCAATGTATCTTCTCTCTTTCTCTCTCTCATTATGTGTCCAGACTTTGAAAGTTTGAGCGACGAATACAAATGGTAATGGCTCAAAATCCTGGTTGGACTAGTCTTCTCCGTTTCATGTTGGAAGACGTTTGAAGTCATTTTTTCTTTAACTTTGATGAGTTTATAGAAAAATGTATAATATCTACAATATTTCATGATGTATCTAATTAGTCCTGTTTATGTTGTAATTGTTTGTCAATTTTTTTATAGATTTTGTCAAAGCTAGAAAGGTTTAAGTTATGACAAAACTAAAATGGCTTCCAATTTGGAATACACAGATCATGTTTAACAGATGCAGCACGAAGCCCAAGGAGTCAACCGCTTCCTTTTAATAGCTTAGGCTTCCTTTGGAAGACCTGATCCATGGGGTTATCCTGGCCTTTTCCCCGGGCAGGCCCTCCGCACGGAATGTAGCCTTGGGTCAGATTGGTTTGGCGTTTGGAAGTACATGCGAAGGGGGTGACGGACCCAACCCACGCCATTTCCTGGGGCAGCACTTCCCCATCTCTACCGTCCGGGCACGGCTTCCCCGTGCGGCGTGAGACGACGATGCTCGCTCGCGAGTCGCGACCAACTCGCCGCCACAAGCGTCTCCCTATCTGCCATGTCTCCAAACAAATAAGTAGGGCACGAGGGAATGCTGGCCTAGAACCGAGCGTCTGTTGAAATCTTCGTACGAGGAATCTCTTCCCTGGGCTAGTCCGGCCCTGCTTCCAAAGGAAGCCTTATGTACCATTTGGATGTAGATATTGAGCTCCTGGAATTGAATTGGATTTCAATACCAAATCAGACTAGTATTGGAAATGGGTTACAAAACCAATTCTATTGTTTCGATGCAGCTGATATTGCTAGTTGGAATCTAATGACATGGCAAATACCGATTCATGCATGTTTGGATGGTTCGTACGATGGGATTGGCAAATACACATCTCATTTCTCCACCGCACTTGCAATCCAGCCCTCAACGCTCGTCCCATCACCGGCAGTAGCTATGCCGACCACATCACGACGGAACTGAGAAGGAGCTCCCATCGTTGTAGACCCTGGTGGAGCTGAGGAAGAAGCTCCCTCGCTGCAGGCCCTTGTGGATCTGAGGAAGGATGCCCACTGCGATAGACGATGGCAGGGCAGAATGGAGCTCGACAAGGAGGGTGGAGAAGCAGCAATGGGGGAGAAGGGAGCTCGATGTCGGCGTTGCTGGTCCTACTCGCCATCGCGCCTGGGCATTGCTCCCTAGCCGTGCCGCGCCTTAGCCTGGCCTCACAGTCGCGCCTAGCCCGCTGGCCGCCGCCGCCGATTGGTGGATGCGCCGCTCCCCGCTGGCCATCCCTCGAGTTGATGCGCCGCTGCCCGCCACCGCCGCCGCTTGGCGGATGCGCCACTCCCCGCCACCACTAGGGTTAGGGCCCGCCACCGCGCAAGTGCTCGGGCTTCGCTCGAGCTGCATGCGGGGGGGGCTACGGAGGAGCTCCAGTGAGGATGTTGGAGGGGCCGGTATGGAGGGGCCGGCGTCGGACTTGGAGACGTCACGAAGCTGGAGTTGAAGGCGACGAGCAGAGCGGGAGGGGATGTGATTCCAGCCAATACAGAGGGTCACGGCTCGGTATCGCTTCGGGGTCGCGCTAGGTGAAGCGAATGCTGTGCGGAAACGGGGCAATTTAATTTATTGCCACTCTTACGGTTGCCACTCCTCCAGTTGCCAGCGTTAAAAGTGCTCCTACATATTTGCCACTGCATGCAATTCGCCTCCTACGAATTTGCCATTTTCGTCGACGTGTCGTGCCAGATGGACTCGCCAGCGTGGAAGGCAGCCTAGGAACCCTATTTGGGCGTGGCAAATGACCATACTGCCCCTCCTCCACCTCACGTTCTTTTCTGGGCCAGGCAAAGGACCGATCCCGGACCGATAAGCCACCGACTCTACTCCAACTCAAGCAGCGCCCTCTCCCTGAACCTCATGGCGGCGGCGGCAGACAAGCAGGAGGCGCCGGCGACCTCCCCGTCGGCGTAGCCAGGCCGGCCTCGGGCCGGGTCGCCACCCCCACTCCGGCTCCCGCCTCCATCCTCCTCTCCCCCATTTTTCTTCTGGCCACGGCGGCGGTCAAGGCAATGGCGGCGGTTAAGTCAGCGGCGGCAGCCAGGAAGGGGGCACGGCGGCGACCACTTCCCCAGCCACAACCGACGTACTGTCCCCATTCTTCGACGCACGACGAGCAGTAGGTACGAATCGTACTCCCCTGAACACCATTTCGCCCAAATCTGCTGAACCTAGGGTTTCAATCTTATTTTTGTTACATCCAATGTAGTCACACTGTGGTTATTGTTGATTCGTATGCATTAAGATGAAGGGGACTGGTTGCCCTCCTTGGTAAGTTCGAGCTTGCATGTGCTGTAGATTTTGGGATCCAGCAGTCATTTCTTCTACATTTTTTAATGTGCTTATGGTTCTGTCCAGGATTGATCCTGGAAATGCTTTTAGAATTCATGTTTGTGTTGATAAATACACAGCCACTAGTGATTATGATGACAGTGTGGAAATGGTTCAGCAAGAGCATGATGTGTGGTTTGATCTTAGCACCCAGTGCTCCCTGTCTAAGTTTGTGGAAGAAATGAGGACAAACATCATTTGGGGTAGGGATCAGCAGTTACTTGTTTGGGGTGTGGACAAAGACAATGGGACAGAGTGGAAGGTTACTACTGATGAGCAGTTCATGGAGATGATAGAGGCCAGATGGGATGAGAAGGAAATGGATGTGAACTGTGAGGTGCTTGACAGGGACAAGGAATCATCCAGACAGCCTAGATGGGATGCAGGAAAGGCAAATGTGCCAAATGAGCATAGTGTCCATTCCACATCCGGTGTAACAGCAGAGCAAGCTAATGCTCAGGCTAATGTTGAATGCACTGATGATGCTTGTAGCAGTCCAAACCATACTAACTTAGATGATCGTGGAATTGATTGGTCAGCTTACACTATATTACAAGAGGAAGAATTAGATGGGGATGCCACTGTCTTAGTAGATGAGGACAAAATATATGAAGCCATGGGCTTCAAAGCTGCAGATGATCTTGTAGATGGTGGTGATGGTCCAGCCGAGATACCTGTGCCAGTCATTCCTCCTGAGTTGCAAGCAGAGATGGATGCAGCAGCTATGCTTGTTGATGATAATGCTGAGTTTGAGCCTTTGTATTTCTATGACAGAGATAATCCTGATATGTCTGTAGGCCAAATCTATCCATCAATGCCTGAATTTAGAATGGCAGTGAAACAACATTCTATAGTTAAAGAGTTTGAGTTGGGCACTGAAAAATCAGACAAAAAGAGGTTTAGGGGTTTCTGCAGATCTGGAGGATGCCAATGGATTATTAGAGCAAAAACTCAGATTGATGGCAGTGTCAGGGTATAATACAAACTTGCCATTGTTTTTTAATAAACATCTCTATCATTGTTTTATATGTGAATTTTATATGTGACATTTGTCATTGTTCTTTTGCATATACAAATAAACAAGAATACTCATACTTGTGCTTCTAGATCAAGAGTACTCAACAGGATGGCATCCCAGGCCTGGATTGCTGAGAGAGCAGTTCCTTTGCTTAGAGATGATCCCTCAATGGGGGCAAAGGCAGTCAGGAAAGAACTTGAGAAGCAATACAAGGTCAAGATCAACTACCAGACTTGCTGGTATGGTAGGCAAAGGGCTGCAGATAAGCTTTTTGGTAAGTGGGATGATTCTTTTGATTGGTTATATAGATTCAAAGCAGAGGTAGAGCTCAGGTCACCTGGAAGTGTGGTTGAGATAGACACTGTTCAAGTAGGAGATAAGGTTCACTTCAGTAGGTTTTTCTATGCATTCAAAGCTCAGATTGATGGTTTTTAAGGGCTGCAGGCCATACATTAGCATAGATTCTACTCATCTTAATGGCCAGTGGAATGGTCAGTTGCCTTCAGCCAATGGTATAGATGGTCATAATTGGATGTTTCCAATAGCCTTTGGATTCTTTCAGTCTGAGACCAAGGAAAATTGGATTTGGTTCATGGAGCAGTTGGCTAAGGCACTTGGGCCAGTAGAGCATTTGGCTATCTGCATAGATGCCTGCAAGGGCCTAGAGGCTGCAGTTAAGCAAGTATTCCCCAGGGTAGAGCAGAGGGAATGCTTTAGGCATTTGATGGAGAACATGAAGAAGAGGTTCTGTGGTTCCACCTATGCTGGTCAGTACATGTGGCCAACAGCTAGAGCATACTCAGAGGAGAAGTTTGACAGGCTAATGGCAAAGGCTACTGCAGGAAGGTCAGACATTTGGCCTTGGTTAAATGAGCATCACAAACTAAAGTGGGCCAGAAGCAAGTTCTCAGAAGAAATTAAATGTGACTACATAAACAACAACCTGGCAGAGTCCTGGAATTCTTGGATCAAAGAGTTCAAAGACTTGCCATTAGACTCACTAGCTGATGCAATCAGGATCAAGACTCTAGAACTTTGGGAAAGGAGAAGGAAGATTTCGGTAGCCATGTCAGGGGACATTCTACCAGCTATAATTCATCAGTTAAATGTTGCCAGCAAGGGACTTGGTCATCTAAAAGTGCTCAAAGGAAATCCTAGAGAAGCTGAAGTTGCTGTATGGTACCAGGGTGAGGAAATTAGAAGGCATGTGGTTTACCTTGAAGAGCAGAAGTGCACATGTAGGGAGTGGCAAGTTAGTGGTGATTACTGTTGAGAGGCAGCCAGACATGAGCAAATATGTGCATGAGGCATACAGTGTGAAGAAGTTGCAATCAGCTTATGCAGGAGTCATACCATATATAACTGACAAGCAACAATGGCCTAAAATAGACAAGGGTTTCAAGGTTTTTCCACCTGTGGTGAAGGACCCTAAACCACTAGGCAGGACCAAGAAGAATAGAACCCTAAGCTGTTTGGAGAGGTCAGGCAAACCAACAAGACAAGTGACATGTAAGGGCTGCGGTGAACTTGGCCATAGAGCAACTAGCTGGAGGTGTAGCCTCACAGGGACCAAGAAAAGGTATATTACATTTTCACTTCCTTTGTTTCTTGTCACACTTAATTACTAACTTTCACAAATATTTGTGTACAGGAAGAGGACCAAGAAGACAGCAACAAAGCCTGGAAGGAAGAAGCAAAAAACTATTGAAGATTCAGTAGAAGTGGGAGAGGAAACACCAAGAGCCAAGAGGGTAGCAGCCAGGAATGAAGTAGTAGTGGGAGAGGAAACACCAAGAGCCAAGAGGACAGCAGCAAGGGAGGCAAAGGCGGCGGCAGAAGCAGCAGGAGCAGCAAGAGAGGCAATAGCACAGCCGCCATGTTTGGCTCTTGTCCCAGTAGCAGCATCAATGGAGGCAGCCCCACCATGCCAAAGGTTTGTTGCCACCATTGACTTGACAAAAAACCATAAATACAAATCTAACTATTTGTTCAATGTAGAAGGTTGGACTTGGAGGAACCGGTGGGATTGGAGATAGTACCAGCAGCTGCTCCAAAGAAAATAACACCAAGGAAGAAACAACTAGCATCCAAGGTGAAGAAATCCACACCAACAAAGGCTGCCAACTAAGGCTTCTGTGTTGAATATTTTGCATGCGTGTTCTTTTCTGAATGGACCTGTTATGTATGGACATGTATAACTAATGGCTATCATGTGCCACTACTTTAACGAAACTATTTAGTCATGGATCAAGGACCTATTTTGTATGGCCATGTACCACTAATGGTTGTTATGTGCCACTGCTGTAAGAACTAATGTCAATGACCGTGGACCTTTTATGTATGGATCTATGCATGTTGTTGGATCAGTTATGTATGTTGTTATGGTAATTTGTGGCAGTTTGAGCTTGCATTTTTCAGCATATATGCACCATGTTCCAGCATGTATTTTTCACCATGTTCCATACACATGTTCCATCAGTAGTACACAGGGGGTGAGAGAAGCTGCGAGAGTGCTGTGGGGTGCCTCTGACCCAACCAGGACCAGCCTGGGAACAAAAGAAAAGGGCGAGGGGTAGGAAGGGCATTTGCCAGGCCCAAACAGGCCTCCTAGGCTGCCTTCCACGCTGGCGAGTCCATCTGGCACGACACGTCGGCGAAAATGGCAAATCCGTAGGAGGCGAATTGCATGCAGTGGCAAATATGTAGGAGCACTTTTAACGCTGGCAACTGGAGGAGTGGCAACCGTAAGAGTGGCAATAAATTAAATTGCCTGTGGAAACGAGTCCAGTTTCTAGACTCCAGTGGCTCTGTTTACTTTGCTGAAAAGTCATTGCTGAAAGTACTATTCGCTGATTTGTTGAGAGAAAAACATTGTTCATTTCTGAAATAATACGGCTTCATAAGACAAGTGAACAGAGCCAATGCCATAGCCATCCAAACACGTGGAATTCTGGCCTGCCATTTCCAATTCTAATACCATAGCCTCAGACACATCCAAACGGGGTGTTAGTGTAATTAGCACCGTGTCGGAGGAAATTGGGGTTTGTATGCGTCTAAGCATGCTTTTTAATTAGCACAGTATATAACGGAGAGAATTAATTATAAATAGATATGCTGCAGTGCTGGCGACATTTCTCAACTGAGGGTATCGAAGGGGCAGGCCACAATATATTTTTTTGACGAAACATATTGCACAACAGACATCACACTTGCAGTAAATGGGTAATTGTATAGATTTGATTTCATACATGGAAGCAGCAGGACGGTGGTAAACAAAATGCCACTTGTGAACTAAGCCTAAAAACTGGAACAACTGTCCATTACTTCGGACAAGAGACGAACTGGTATGACCGCTACATGCCTTAACAGCCATGCCCTTGCTTTATCTCTGTATTATATTTGTAAATCCATTGGTCTTGCGCCTTATAAACCATATGACATCAAGCAGCAGGAACCTTCCTTCCATCTTCAATGAAGAAAATGGCCGACTCAGGTACCTGACAAAGAATAAAAGCAATGACAATTCAATTATAAAATACAACTGCCTCTGATGAAAGCGATAATATTCTTAACCATTGCCAGCACAGGTGCTACAATCACAAACTTCTCAGAAATCAAGGATTATCATTTTCAACAGTTTTACATGGCTACTTGTCACATACTTGAGCCATAGTTCACTAGATAAGAGAAAATGCCATCCAAATATACTCCTTATTAGTCAAAGATAAGGTACAACAACATCACCAAAATAAATATATTTTCACTAAAATTTCTACTCCAAGCGATGCGTCAACAAAGTGCACTAAGAAAAAAGAGTGATGTTCCTTCCTACTTCAAGCAGTGTGGTAGAGAACAAAAATTAAACAGAAAAAAACCCATGGGCGACCTCATTATATCTGCCACCTCCATTTAACCACATTCCAGAAACAAGATAACCTAATGGTATTGTGGTTCTCTAATTCCTATTCCAATCACCGAGCACCAAGTGCTAGCTTTCCACTTCATCAGCCTGGAAGTACATTACTTAACTAAATCTGTTTCATTCCTCAATGCAAACATAATTGTCACAAAGCATATTTAGGTGATTTGTTCCACATACTGCTGTGTGCTGTGATACCAAATGAATTGTGTGGATACAGTATCAGAAATTATAAGGTCGACACAGTATCAGAAAACTTACATACATGGAAGCAAATAAAAGATGTAAAACATAATAAAATGCAGAGATGAATTACATCAGGCCATGTATCTGTAATGAACTCCACAATATCATATGATATGTCCCCTTGCACGTCAATTTGCTCCTTCTCAGTCGGGCCCTAAGGAATAGAACAAAGAAGAATGCTCAAATTCAAAAGCTACAATAACATCACGAACCACGACAGGTTACCTTAACAACAGAAGCTCCAGTTGCAAACTTCTTCCCAAGCTTCTTCGAAGCATCACTCAGCTTTACACCTAAAGGTTCAGGGAAGAAATAATCAAAATCATTGTACTGAAAACATCTGTCATCCAAAACTTCTAGTAGGGTTCGATACACGTAGCAACCCATTCTTGTGTACTTTGACGTGACCATTTCACTGATAAAGATTGCTTTTCAGAAAACAACTCACCAAACAATTCAAGTCCCTTCACCACAGTAACGCATTTTCGCTTGTTGCGGACAATCTTCTCAATGACAACCTCTATCTTTTCCTGCAATTGGAAAGGAACAATGTCATTAACAAAATTAATTGTACCACAAACGAAGAATGCTGTCTACAGACACCTCAACTGGTCTAAGCTCAGAAAGAAAGTAGCTCAATATCAGTTCATCATAAAATAAGACATTGGCTAAACCGCTAAATCAACCGTAGATCGGGCACAAAACAAGAGGTTATCTAAAACCACTTCAATGAGGTATAATACCGTACCAAAAGATCACTGAACAGTAGTTAGGTCACAGGCTAGCAATCAAATGTAGATCACCATGATTCAACTGTAATGAGGTGAATTCTTAGGTCACACATGCTAGCAATCAAATGCAAATGACCATGAATCAACTGTAATTAGGTGGATTCCAAGGAGTGTATGACAGGGGACCAACCTTTTTCTTGAGCTTACCACCAGGCAGGCGCTTCACCTCTCCGGGCTTAGACGCGGAAGCATCCCCTGAAACGACAGAGCATGAGCAGCACACTGAGATCAGAGATCAATTTCGCCCCACTCCAACAGCATCGCAGATCGAAGGTCGGCATCCACCATTCTCCATAGCTCCTACCCACTACGAAAACCACAGTGGGGGTTCACAGCACGAGGTAAGGCGAGCACGAACCTGCGGCGCTGGTGGAGCCGTCGGAGATCCCGACGCCCTGGAGGCGCTCCCCGACCTTATCGACGTCCTTGTCGCCGCCTGCGCGCCCGGGCAGATCAACCAAGCACATGCGTGTCAGACTAGGCGGCAGCGCGAAGAGTGGAAGGAAGGAAGGAAGGGCCGCGGGACGAACCGGATGAGGAGGAAGCGGCGACGAGGTCGTCCGGGTAGACGCCGGGCGCGTGCGCGCGCAGCCAGGGCTTGCAGCGCTCGAAGTCGGGGCCGAACTCGCAGTACTCGGCAGGGAGGCCGCAGACGCCGCAGTAGAGCACGCGCACCGGAGCCGGCTTCTCCGCCGCCATCGCCGCTGCTTCGATTCGGTGCGGAGTGCGGTGGCGATTATTTGGATTCGGTTTGTTTTGCGGGGGGTGGGCGTGGCGATTGTTTGGGGGAATAAAGTCGCTTGTGCTTACCCGTGTCTCTGGTGCCTGCTCGTGCTCGGCTGTTCTCTTGGGCCGTCGGAGGCAGGGAAAGCCCCGAAAGGAGAATTGGGTATCGAGGGAGTGGTCTGATATTGGGGGCCTACTGGGCCGACAGAGATGAATTGATGGATGGGCTGTGTTTAAAGCTCTCTTGCTGGCCTACCGAAAAAGTAATTCGTTTGTTTTTCTTTCTTCTTCTTTTTGTGTCCATTGTATTACTGATACGGTGATTAGTGATACATTGTAGGAGTAGTACGTTTTGGGGCTTAGGAAAGCGGTGATTAGTTTATATTTCTACACGCACCATGCTCCTGATGCTGACGTAGAACCGATCGTCTTTGCAATTTGCAGAGAAACTATGGTGATGGATATCGCGACGTACAGACGAGTGTAGCCCGCCGGGGCCATAGTACGTGCGTGCTACCATACCAAAAGCTCTGTCAGTGTCACCGTGTGTGGCGCCATGGCGTGGAATAAGCAGTCCACAGCCATTTATGGGCAGCATGCACCAGCTACGGCACGCCATCGTAAATTCGTAACGTCGTTGCAGGCACGCACTGGCGGCTAGCTAGCTAGCTCAGCAGGTGGACCGGCCAGGTGGACCGGTGACCGTCCGTATGAATCCTACTACTTTCTGGTACTGGTAGTAATCGTTACGGCATGCATCAGTAGATCCAAATAGCAACGACGACGACTAATGGGGTAAAATGAAGTATCGATCGAGTCAATAAAAAGCTTCTCCTGTTAGTTAGCTTTCCTCGAGCTAAACCCATTTACGCTTGGCGCTGTGCAAGCAGCAGTGCGAACAATTACTGTTCCCCGCCTCCGGCATTGACCGTTCGTCTCGTCTCGTGTGGCATGTTTTGGTAGCACACGTACGACTGGACTTGTGCGCTGACAGTTGCGAATAGTACACGAGTCCGGTCGTGTTCGGCCGCTGGAAAACGGCGGCTGATGTTGAAATACTGATACCCGGTGACTGGATGCAGAATATGATTAAAGGGAAGCTGATCTTTTCTTCTTCCTTTCTCTCTCCAATTTTTCTTCTTTTCTTCCACCTCTTCTTCTCCCTCACCATCTCCATATTTTCATTGATGCACCAGCTGTAGGGGGCTGGAGCCCCCCTCCCCCCCTTTAGATCCGCCCCTGGCTACATTCGCGTCGCGGCAAAAGATTTCCTTGCCTCTTCGAACAACAGCGACTTGATGCGTAGCGGCTTGATGCGTGTCATCCTCAACGTCGGTATCGACACCGCTTCCACCATCAGCGCCACCACGCAACTGCTGAACGCTACGGTGAGCTACGTTGTCGGCAAGGCGGCCGCTCCGTTGCCGAGAGTTTACTTCGGCACCGGTCGAGTGGTGGGGAGCGAATCCCACTACTCAACTACTCAATGGCCCAATGCGATCCGGACCTGTCCTCGGCGGAGTGCCACAGTTGCCTGAAGAAACTGAAGCTGGAGTTGTTAGCGGCGGCTGTGGTGGTGAACGTGAATGGGTGGCTGGTTGACTGGAGGTGCGGCCTTAGGTGCGAGACTCAGAAAGTTTTTCGCTGGCGAACCTAATGCCAAGCTGGTGATGAACGGCGACGTAGTGGTTCCATTGTCGGTGCCTTCGACGGAGGGCGCACCAGCACCGAGCACTACGGGTTAGTGCATGACTATATATTCTTTAGTTATTAAGTCGTAAACATGGATATGCATTCGGTAACTTACACCTTTTACTACTATCTTCTTGTTTAGATCGTAAGGCGCACCACCAGTGGCGGATGCAGAACAGGATTAAAGGGGGACTGGTCTCTTCTTCTTCCTCTCTTTATTTTTCTTCTTTCCTCCACATCTTCTTCTCCCTCACCCTCATCATATTTCCATTGATGCACCAGCTATATAGGGGCTGGAGCCCCCTGCTGATACTGATGCTAATTTATTATAAGAGAAAAATATTATTATTTTATTTTAAAAAAATACGGCTAATTAGTTCTGGCGAACATTTCTGGGTCCGTGCGGGCCTCGTGTTGTCGCCGTACCTCGGAATCCGGGCGGAAGCTAGCTAGGCACGAGAAAAAGGGTCGTCGTCGCGCTCGCGTTTCATCGTCCGATTCGCCGGCGCCCCGGTCCGGTCCGGCTTTGGAATTCTTCGTCGTCGATCATCATCACTGCGCGCGCGCTCTATCATGCACCAGCACCACCAACAGTCCACATGTCCACGTCCACGTCCACCACCAGGCAGGCAGCAGCCAAAGATCTCCGATCCCGACGGTGCCGTCCCCGTCGAACTGAACTAGCTCAGAACTTTCTTCTGCGTGCGCAGGGGACAGACCTCAGACCTCACACTTATCACACACCCACCCAATCGGGGTCGGCCTTCTCCACGGGGACATAGGAATACCAAGGCCAATCTTAACGAGGGATTTTATTGAGTTTTATGAGTATTAAATATGTTGACATGACACTATATTGATAAATAGAGATGATAAAAGTTTTATGAGAGTAGAAAGAGTTTTATTTTCATGCCGATGAAACTCTTCTGTACAATTTCTAAAATATGAGTATGTTGAAAACTAGGATATAAAACCCCCACTGAAGCTGGCCTAATATACCTACTTCATCTGTTGCTAAATTAGTGTCTGTTCACATTTTTTCAAAAATCAAACTCTTTTAACTTAGATCAATTATATAAAAAAGAAAATATTAATATTTGTAGTACATAATTAATATCTATAGATAGATCGTTGAATCTATTTTTTTTTTTCGAAGGACGTTAAATCTATTTTTATAATAAATTTATTTAAAGATAAAAATATTGTTAATATTTTTTACAAATCTAATAAAACTTAAAAGATTTGACCGGTACAAATATAACGATATTTATTTTAGTGACAGAGGGAGTATATAGCTTTGGTCGTGTGAACCGTGAAACCTGTATGTAATCTTGAGCTGCCGTCATGTTCCGTCGACCATCTAGCAGGCTTTTTTTTCTTGGTTGACCGATGATCCTCATCGCTACGTATCAACGATAGTGTTCGGCTGACATTAAATTTCTAATGTAGCAGCTAGACAATATTGTTCATGCTAGCAGCTGTAAAATACTGTTTATACTAGAATTTGGTAAAAAAAAAATACTGCTTCAACTAAAAAAAAAAAGCAGGCCAGCCAGCCGAACATGTTCCACGTTTCCCATGCACCGTCACAGCTGGCTGATCCTTAAAGGAAGCCGTTGATTTCGACAAATTTTCTACGCCCTACATCAGATCCATTTATATTACTGTTAGACAATTTTCAACAATATCACCCAAAATACAAGACTCATTCCATATTTGATAGCGCTACAGGCAAATGGTTTAATACCTATTTTTGGTCTTCTCTAGCAACAAGACATAAAAGAGAACTCTTTCTGTAAATAAGTCTTCAGAAGAGAGGATACTTATATTTAAATTGTGCCTCTGCTGTAACTCAAAATGGGTCTTGCATATAGGTATTGTGTTGAAAACCGTTACAGTACTCTCCACGGTATATTTTGGATTTGGATTTTTATACGGGTCATCATTGGAGACAGTCTTCTGTGCTCTCTGAGAGTATAGATAGAATACGCCAGTCAATTGGGATGAACCGCTAGAAGTACTTGACATCGCACGTATTTTCCTGAATCCTTAATTTAATCTAATGCCATCGTCAGTGTATACTCTTGCTGATTGAGAACTTCTTTTGGAGTCACTACCAGAAAACAGAATACGGAATATCCTTGGTAGATAATAATTTTCTTGAGGGCAAAAATTTTCAGTTTATTTTTTTTCTTTTGAAATTATTTAGAGTCTTAAATATCCATTACAAAATTCACTAAATAAAAAGAAAAGAATCATTCACTTAGTCACAAGTTACTTCAGGGTGCGGGGGTAGACCATAGATGTGCTTCTGCGAAGCCTTAAGTCACAAGTTCAATTCAATTCCTAGGTGCCCATAAAAATTATTGTTATGGGCTTCTAGTGAAGGACTATAACCTTGCTTTATATATATATATATATATCATTTGAGGTCATCAACATATATCCTTGGGGTTGCCATCGGGACTGATTTCCTTATGTTTTTCATGGTTTTCTTCAAGGTTTTTATTCCATATTCTATTTTCTGATAGTGAGTCTACATCACTACATGTCAATGCTCACGTGGTGCGTTACAAAAAAAATTAAATAAACTTAGAGATACTATGATTAATTTGAGACTTCTTTTAGAGCCTAGTACATGTTAGTATGCCCACGTGATGGATTAGAAAAAAAGATAAATCTTTAGAATATAATATCACTAATTGCAGGTTTCTTACAAAGTGTGCACATTAATCGTCATGTGGTGCGTTATTAAAAATACTAAAAACAAAATAATTAAAAATCCGACCATTGATTCGATAGGTTCTACTTATCATCGACAACAATAACCACGGGATTGATTTCATTTCTTGAAAATTACTCACACATGCCATTACAAAACCAATCAAAAGTACCTCTCAAAATTCATCCAAATTGTTCACCTCCACCATAATTATTCAAAATAATCTAGAATATATGTTTGCAGTTTTCATCTAGAATGCCTACATTTATCATTATAAATGAATATTTTAAAGAACTTCTATTTACGCTTCCAACTTGTCCACTTCTATCCATGGGAGGATATGGGCCTAGGGTCACTCGACCCGTGGGCCATGGCCCTAGACATAGCCCATAATAAATCCCCTTACCCACCCCTAAAATTTCTAATCCAAAGTCTAAGCACCGTTAGGCGTGGTCCAATATTTATTTCACTCCCAAAGGGTCCAAGGTAACCACGCCTCCCTAGCCAATGCAAGCAGTGTGCGTGACTCGGCGCTTCCCTTCTCTCGCTCCCATGTGTCTCTCTCATCTCGTCTCTCGCCCTCCTGAATAGGGAGAACCCTGCCTAGGTGGCGCATAGCAGTGCTTCATGATGTGCGACAACCTTCACACCACGATATATTTGTAGTATACAAAAAGTGATGATGATTGTCAGTGAAATATACATGATGACCACGCAACAAAGTGTATGTTCTGTTGCAACGCATAAACATATTTGCATATAAAAAGTACGTTTCTTCCTAATTGGTTCTTTCCCACACATATCAAGGTCGAACCCCCACATGCATATGCATGCGGTTCTCTTGTACACATGCTGCAACCGATGCACCTACTGTGTAGTACTCCTATGCGCCGTGTCTGAATGCACACCGCGTTGGCTTATATGCCCCGGCCTTGGCTTTGCCCGTGTGCGTGTTGCGGGTAAAAGTAAACCAGTTCTCGCAGATTGGGCTGCGTCCATGCCTTTCTTCAGTTCAATTCGTCACACTCACACAATGCAATATATATAATTAATACAAGTTGGCAAATTAAATAACGAACCTCGCTCGTCCGGTCCGGACAGCCACACATGCATGAACATAACTGTATTGAGGTTATACAACGATGCAAGTGTGCAACGACTGCAACGACAACAAGTTAAAGTGGCGTGCAAGTGGATCGACCAAACTGCCATCTCGATCGATCCGCATGGACGACGAGGAGGAATTCCTGGCTCCGTCACTTTTTTTCTTGCTGACTACAAATTCCGTGCTGAAAATAAAGAGTGATGCGCCGTGGGTTTCTAAGTTTTTCTTGTAATTTCAATATATCTAAAGTCCCGATAAAGTAGACGTGGACACCGGCCATGGATTCACAGTACGTGTATTTATTTGCATGTATCCAACGCACAGAAAAACTACAGGGTTGGCTTGGATGCATGCGTATGAACACTTGTCGTGAATCTACAACAGATGCCCACGGCCACTTCAAAAAATAAAAGTGAAATGCATCATATATAGGTCCTAAAATGTTCCATATATTTTTTTATCCGAGTTCATAAATTCTTAAAATGATTATTTGGGTCCTTTATTTTTTTCTCAAGTAGTTCATTTGAAGTGCGAATTCAAGTTGAATGGACTATTTGAAAAGTTAAAGGGTTCAGATGATCATCACCTTGAGAGTTCATAGACCCATATGAGAGTTTGGAAAAAAGCCTAAGAACCCATTTCACTCTGGAAGTAACATACGATCCATCGCCACGGATGGATCCAAGAGAGGTTCGTTGAAAAGAAGAGTAAAGCTTCGGTAAGGCACACGGTGTCTTTTAGCTAGCTAGCTAGGTAAGCCCATTCTCTGTCCCTCTCTTTTCCACCAGGTGGCCATTTTCTTTCTGTCTGCGTAGCCAAACCAAATGGACGTGTAGATTAGTGGGTTGATTCAATTTTGTTTGGTTCAAATTGATCAAGTACATGACTCAGGAGAGAGAGATAGACTCAGGAGAGGGAGACAGAGTAGAGACCTATACCTTCGGGCTTGGCAAAGGAGGTGGAGGGGAAGAAATCGCTACGGCAGCGGTTATGTAGTGCGTGGCGGTGTAGTCCAGGTGCCGACGCGACGCGGTCGACGGCGCTTCCCGTCACTTCCAGCGCTGTCCACAGTCGGAGGGGCCTTCTAGGGTTACTTCGGTGGGTCAGTGATGGCGGTAAACCTCGTCATCTGTGCCCTGGCCCCCACCTTTCTCTTTCTATAACGCTGTGTGACAGAGGCCTGCCGACCAGTGGTCGGTTAAAAGTCCCCGATCAGGGCGCGGTCAAGGGGTCCGATTGGCCGTTGGGCCAATTAGTGAAGATCAAATTAACATTCTCCCCCTTATCTTATCTTATGACTTAAATTTAACTTACTTACTTTATCTTGTTTCCATTCCATCACATATCAGTGCATAGAGCGTGCTTGATCGTCACGGTCAGTTGCCATTAGATTTAACAGCTACAATGCACCTCTCTGTTTTGAAACATATACTCAACTAGGCCCTTAGTATTCAGAAATCATAGACTTTCCCATAAATCCACGTCTACTGTGTGTTCTCTGAACGCACTGGGTGGTTAGCCTTTGGTAAGCGGATCCGTAAGTACTTACTTGGTACTTATGTGCTCAATGCTTTCAGAATAATTCTAGATTTTCTCCTTTACAACATATAACTTAGTGTTAATGTGTCTAGCAGCACACTTGACCTGTTGTCTTAGGAGTTAACTTACTTTAAATGGTTATTGCTGTTGTCTACCATTGTTAAATCCAGGTACAAATTCCCTTAATCTCCCTTTGCCTGTTCATTAAGTCTCATGTCAAGCTATACTATGGTATGCATCACTATGACACCACAACTGTTTCTTTGAAGTTTTTCCACAATAATACTCCAACTGCGAGTGTTAGCAACTACTGTGGATTTCACTACACATCTCGCCATGACTTAACATTTGTACCCTCAACTATTTGAGAGTACTTATTTTTTCTTACTCAGCATGAGGCCTATGATACTTTGCAAAATTGCAAGATATTCTCAACTCCATTCTAGTAATCTATATCTGAACTGGATTTCTGCCAAAATATCTCGGATACATAAACTACGTCAGGGTAAGTTCTTACTTATACTTGTACACACATCAAGCTTTCAACAGTTGAAGCATATGGAACCATATTCATTTGATCGATCTCATATCGGTTCCTGGAACACTTAAAGGTCTCAAATCTATTACCCTTGACTATAGAAGCAGACGTAGGTTTACTCGCATGCATACTTTACTTCTTTAAAATCTTTTCTAAGTATGCCTTTGCGATAATCCTAATACCCTATTTTTTTTCTATCTTGGTGATTTTTTATTCTTAGAACCAATGACGCTTCACCAAGATCATTCACATTGAAACTTGAGGACAAAACTTTTTCTTCTTCAATGATAGATTAACATCACTACTAATGAGTAGAATGTCATCTATTCACAGGATGTGAAAAATGAATTTTTTATTCTTGATCCTCGCATAAACGCTATTGTCCTTCTCATTTTCTTTAAAACCTAAACTTTCTTATCGTTTCATCAACTTCAAATACTACTGTCTAGAGACTTACTTTTAACCCATAAATGGATTTCTACAAGCGGCATCACATATGCTCTTTTTCTTCCATGACAAAACCTTTGGATTGTACCATGTAAATATTTTCATACAAATCCCCGTTGAGGAATGCCGTCTTTACATCCATCTGATGTAACTCTAAATCGTAATATGCCATTAACACCATTATGATTCTAAAAGAATCCTTACATAAGACTGGGGAGAAAACTTTCATTATAATCTATTCATTCTCTTTGCGTAAAGCATATTGCCACAAGTCGTGCTTTATATCTTTTTTACATTCCCTTTGGAGTCCATTTTGTCTTGTAGGCTCATTAACAGCCTACTATTTTGGCTTCATTAGGAATTACTTCTAAGTCCCAAACATCGTTGGTATTCATCGAATTCATTTTAACTTTCATAGCTTCTTGCAATTTAAACGAGTAAACGCTTCTCATGGCTTCTTCAAATGAGGTGGGATCATCCTTCATTTAAATTTCTTTACTAACATACACTTCATAGTCATCAGAAAACTGGTTTACTAATTCTTTGAGACCTTCTAGGGCCTCAGCTACTGGCACTTTTATATGGGGTTGTTGTTGCTCTTCATTGCCAAGAGGCAATTTATTTTATAGGCTCCTATATCACAAGATTCTTGTTTATATTATTCATCTTCTTCGAAAAGCCAACAACAAGTGTTGTATAAGTCATACAACATCAACAGTTATTGAGAAATTCGTTTTTTTTAATCACTGAAGTGGACACGCAATCCTGCTTCCCTTCAAGTCTTAGGTCTGTACATACCTCTACATACCATGCTCCCTAGATCTTCCCATCTTTTATAAAGATGGTGTATCTTCCAATTTGTTATTTGGGTTCAATCCGTTAAAACCTTATATGGCGTTTTAAGCACCGCTTTAATATCTTTGATGGTGACTACGCTATCTTCCTCTTAGAACTTTAAAAAATTTAGGAATTTAGTTGTTTCTCTGCTTAGGGCTATCATTGTTATGACCGACGATCACATTTATCAAAATCTTTATCTCACTCAGTTTTTTACAAAATATGTATCTCACTCTTAATGAAGAGTACGTATTCATCAACATCTTTATCTCACTCTTAATGAAGAGTAGTTTCTTATTTGATCTTAATTCTTACTCTTAATTCATCTCACAATTCTCCATCTCGAAATATGGCATGAACTATACTGCCATAATTTCGAGAACTATTCAGGAAAACTGTGACCGAGGAGACACTTATTACTTACTTCATTCACATGATTACGTCATGCAAACAAAGTTATTTCTTGATCCGTATAGGAGTACACTTTCTTCATTCCACTTCAAGAACTCATTGAGGTCTTTTATTAACTGTACTTTTGCAAGTCACGCTTGCATCTTATTCTTGTCTTTTGATTAGTATTGACCATGATGGTTCATTTCTATTGTGCCATGGTTAATATTAGGATAGTATAAGAGCTACCCAAACTACAAAAACATATGAGTCATCACAAAACTTCTTCCGCCATGCAGGATTGACTAGCATAAGAACTATGCCCAATTTCTTCCCATGCGGGATAAATCTATATACAAATTACCGTAACGAAAAATTTAGTCATGATGACAAAAACATTCACTTATATTTTATTTTTTAATTAAATCTTCCTCGTTGATTCCAATTTAATCAGAAAATTAGTAAACTAACAAAAAAATTGTCCTGAACTGGCTTGACTCAAGCCTTTTCATTCACATACCCCAGCATTGCAGCCCGTTGGCATGCAACCGAGTGATCTCATCGGTTTAAAAATAAAACATACAATATGCTTCTGCATCCATTCTACATCACCGTTGGGTAGAAAATAGAATTAATGCATAAAACTCATAAATTAACTTGAAATCCATATAACTACTCTTCAAAATTAAATTCTCTCATTGGTTCAAATTTAATTAGAAGATATTCAACTTCATTGTAGCGGAAACATGTTAATAAAATACATTCTATTAGTTCAGGAGCATTTCTTGGTCCTTATCTACTCTCTGGAAAATTGACCATGTTGGTGTGAAATTTATCAGAGATTTAAACCTCAAACTTGAACTCATTATAATATTGTCATCATCAACGTTGGTCAGAAAACGACAATACCATAATCTGACTTAAACAAAATGGACTACTCCTCTAATTTAAATTTTTCCGTTGGTTCCAATTTAATTAGAGAATAAACCTAATCATAATTTACTAAATATAACTGCTCTTCGAATTAAATTCTTCCGTTGGTTCGAATTTAATTAGAAGATAATCAACACTAAACTTTGCTATTTTTCTTTGAGCCATTAATCATTTTTCAGGAAATAAACAATTTACAGGAAAAGGAAAAAAGAAAATAGCTCATTTCGTTACTGTTCTTCGGCCCGTCAGCAAAACCGGCCTAGCCTGCGTTGCGCGCTCGCGGCTCCCTCCCAAGCCACAACTTGGGCCTGGGCTAGGAAAGCGGCTCGCCCGCTCGCGCCCGCCTGGGCCAGCCTCCGGCCCGTCGCATCTGTGCTGTTGATGCAGATCGGATGGCCACGCGCGCTTCTCAGCGGATCAAAACCGCAGACGGCGACGCTCCCCCGGAACCCTAGCTCACTCTCTTCACTTCCCTTTCTCTCTCTTCGGTGCCGAGACGGAAAGACGACTGCAGAGTGGCGCCGCCGCCGGTCCCTTCGCCGGTGAGCTCGCTCGCCCGAGGCTGAGTGTGCCGCCGTCGAACGGTCTAGGCGACGGTCCCCTTGACTCTGTGCGGCTCCACTTCCCTTTCTCTCTCTCAACGGCAACCACTGACCGAGACCGTTCGAAGGTGGCGCCGTCGCTGGCCCCCGGAGCTGAGCGAGAGAAGGTGGCGCCGTTGCTGGCCCCCTCGCCGGCGTGCGCTCCCCAGCGGGTGAGCGTGCCGTCATCAAGGGGCCTAGCCGCGACGCCCTAGCACGGCTGCAGTACATCGGCGTGGAGGCACTTCCCTGGGTGATCCGGTGAGTGGAGGCCGGCGCGGTAAGCCGCCTCCCTAGCCCTTCCCCTTTCCCCTTGATCTTCTCTGTTTGTATCTTCTTTCTTTTCTTCTCGGAGCTGGTCCGATTTAGGGTTAGTGTTAGGGTTAGGTCTATTGTTCATCTTCCCCGTCTATCTTCGTGGGTTAGGGTTAGGGTTTGAGTTGTTCTCGAAATCGAGACCCCCTTTGCTGTTCTTTTCTTCACCCGATTAGGGTTAGGATTCACATCGAACCCTTTGGTTAGATCCAAACGGATCTCTCACCTCCTTCTAATTGCTGCTACCCCTACCAAATCTACGCCTAGAAACCTGGCTTTGATACCATTGTTAAGTGCTTAGGATCATCTAGGTGTAGTTTAGTGGGTTGATTCAATTCTATTTGGTTTAAATTGATTAAGTACATGACCCAGGAGAGAGAGATAGACTCGGGAGAGGGAGACAGAGTAGAGACCCATACCTTCGGGCTTGGCAGAGGAGGTGGAGGGGAAGAAATCGCTACGGCAACGGTTACGTAGTGCGTGGCAGTGTAGTCCAGGTGCTGGCGACGCGGTCGACGGCGCTTCCCGTCACTTGCAGCGCTGCCCACGATTGAAGGGGCCTTCTAGGGTTACTTCGGTGGGTCAGTGGCGGCGTAAACCTCGTCACCTCCGCCCTGGCCCCCACCTTTCTCTTTATATAGCGTTGTGTGACAGGGGCCCGCCGACCAGTGGTCGGTTAGGCGTCCCCGATCAGGACACTGTCAAGGAGTTCGATTGGCCGTTGGACCAATTGGTGGAGATCAAACTAACAACTCCACCACCAGTTTTGTGGCAGCATTGTACAAGCTCCGTGGCATAAACAAAGTTTTCAGTTATAGACCTGCCTTTGATGAAACCAGTTTGGTCAACGTCCAGTAACTTTGTTATCTGCGTCTGCAATCTGGTTGTCAAAATCTTGGCCAATATATTTACACAGCGGTTTTGAAGACAGATGGGTCTGAAAGCCTCCACGGTGTTGGCATCTGGTTTCTTTGGCAGCAGTACCATGTAGGACCTGTTAACACTTTCCATATCTACATTATCATCTTGAAAATCTTTCAGGAATTGCATGCCATGCATCTTCGCTGACTGTCCCCCACGTTGCTGTGTAAAAGCTTGGGCCGAAGCCGTCTGGTCCCGGTGCACTGCACCTATTCATACTCTTTACTGCCATCAATGCCTCTTGCTCTGAAAATGGCAGCGTTGAAAGGTCCTAATATCGATCCATCCATCTCCTTCATCAATTCCTTCTCCATGGCCGGACGCACCCAACAAAGAGATACAGCTTTTTGGCCTTTTAGCATCTTCGTCCATTCCTAGCTAAGCTAAGCTAGCAAGCTATCTCCATCTATATATACGCATCCAGACCACGGGCCCTCCATATATCCATCATCTCTTACTACACAGCTTTGGTATAGCTAGCTGCTGCTGCTACTATATAGTAGTCTGACTAGCTCGTCATATGAACTTAATCGGTTTCTTCATTCATAGAACAAGCAAGTAACTAATAACTGCCCGGCTTGTTAAAGAAGCAGCAACGCCCAGCTAGCTGAGACAGGTAGCATGGACATGGATAGCGGCAGCTGGCTCCATGTCTACGCCACCACCAACGCCGGCGGCAACAACGGCTTCATGTGCGGCTACGCTGCCAGCAGGTATGGTTTTCTTGGCAAAAGGTAGTTGAGTGCTCTTGCTCTTAGCTTGTTTCTGGTAACTTGCTGATCTGACTGATCATTCTACACGCACGCACACAGCTACACTCCTGCAGACCTGCAGTACATGGAGGGCGAGCAGCAGCAGTTTCTCATCAGCTCGCAGATTCAGCACCACCTCAACCAGGCAAGCAGAGACCAATTTAATCATGAAATCACACTGCAAATTTCATACAGAGATTCAGGACGCATAAATGAAGGTTCTTAACTCCTTATCGATATCAACATGCAGATCAGCATGCGCATGAACATGGACGACGAAGCAGCGGTCTACATGTCTTCCAACGACGGAGCCGCCACCATCGACATGCACGATCCTACCGTGGAACGCCTCCACGACGACCCGCACCACCACGCCGGCACCTACAGCTTCCCTTCGTCGTCCTCCTCCTCGCTCTCGCTGCCTGCCTCTACCTCCCTATCCTGCAGCCCCGCGAGCTCCTCGGCGCACATCCTCGCCTCGCCGGCCACGGCCGGCGGCTGCAACCAGCAGTACCCGGAGGTCTCCTCGCACGTGCCACTATTACCACCAGCACCACCCGTGGTGCCATCTTACGATCACCAGTACAACAACCTTCTAATTCACGCGCCGGAGTCGCCGGCCAAAACCGGTGCGTTCAAGCACTACGCGCGGCACCTTGGGCCGAAGAGGCCACCGAAGCCCGGCGCGTGCGGGCAGAGGATGTTCAAGACGGCCATGTCGGTGCTGTCCAAGATGCACGTGGCGGCGAGGTACAGGCAGCAGCAGTACTACTACCAGGCGGTGGCGGCTGCCGAGGTGGTGCAGCCGCCGTCGGTGAACCAGCTGCAGCACATGTTCTCGGAGCGCAAGCGGCGAGAGAAGCTCAACGATAGCTTCCACGCCCTCAAGGTCGTCCTTCCGCCTGGTGCCAAAGTACGTACACGATCGTGTGTGTGTATGTGATGTCTGTGTGTCTGATCATACATGCATGCATGCATGAGCTCTGCAGAGCTGTGACGAACGAGCATTCATTCATTTGCTCAATCGATCTTCTCTGTATCACAGAAGGACAAGACGTCGATACTGATCAGGGCAAGGGAGTACGTGAGGTCGCTGGAGGCCAAGGTGGCCGAGCTCGAGGAGAAGAACAAGTCGCTCGAGTCGCGGCTGACCCGCCGCGACGGCCGCCGCAAGGAGCGCAGCAGTGGCGGCGACGGCCACGACTCCGGCGAGACGACGAAGGTGCAGGTCGAGATAACCAGGGCGGCGAACGAAGAACTCTGCACGCTGAAGATAGCGGTGAGGTCGCCGCGGCCGCCGTCGTCGCCTAACATGACGGACGTGGTGGTCCGGACACTGCAGTGCCTGAAAGAGCAGATCGGGGATGGCGTCAGCCTGGTGGCAATGAGCACCAGCGGCGGCGGCGCTGGGCCTGCTACCGGAGTGAAGAACGCCTCTCCACGAGCTGTTGTCCTGACGATGCAAATCAAGGTATACTCCACTATCCAATATCTGTCTCACATGACATGATGATCGATCGTCTTAAGTCATGCATGCATCATTAGTTGACGATGGATGATTAAGTCTGACATACATGCTAGTACTAGGTTAGTTATTACAGTTGTTAACAGTGGATGAATTATTACAAGCTAGCAATGCATGCGAAAGTCATACACTACTATATTTATCAGGAAGATTCTTTAGTATCTGCTATGTACCAAAGTAAACCATGCATGCATGCAAGGCAACGTGTGAACATGAAGAAGACTTAAGGTAGAAAACTATGGCTAGCTAGGTGCGCAGTAGTAGTACAGCAAGAAGGTGTAGGAGATGCCGTGTTTAGTTCACCCCTAATATTTAAAAAGTTGCTACAGTACCTGTCACATCGAATGTTTGCGGCTCATGTATGGAGCATTAAATGTAGACGAAAAGAAAAACTAATTGCACAGTTTGGTGGGAAATTACGAGACGAACGTTTTGAGCCTAATTAGTCCATGTTTGAACACTATTTGCCAAATAAAAACGAACATACTACAGTAGCCCCAAAATCCAAATTTCGCGAACTAAAAAGGGCAAACGGTCCGAAGAATCTTTCATTGACTAATGAAGGGGGGTTGATAAGAAAGTAAAACCCCTGCTTGAAAATTGAAGCCAGCAGCGTCGTCAGATGCGCGCAGAGGCTGGAAAAATGAAAGATCTGCATGCATGCAGTATGAACGCACTCTGACCTTCCTAGTTTCCTTGGCATCTATCTACTGTACTGTATATCTCTCAGAGGTGCCAATTTTTCATCCGTGATCGACGTATTCTTTGTCCCATCAAGACAAATATATAAAGTATTAAATATAGATTAATTATGAAACTAATTATATAGTATGCTTAGACTTAGCTAGGCTGGCATTACTGACTGACTAACTGCATGGCGCCGGCGGCGTATCTGAATTCTGACAGTGACACTACCTGTGATCGTGAAAAGCTAATAGCATGTTCGCTTGCTCGTATTCGATCGCGGATTATAAGTTGAAATAATATTTTTTTTCTCATATTAAACTAGCCAGCAGTAAATAATTCACGATCGTTTAGGCCTGTCGAACCTGCTGTAATTTCGTTCTCCTGTGTGACACTACTGTGTACTTGGTGAAAGACTAACGGTGTCTCTCTTGTCGCTGTCGCTGGTGTCGCAGTCGCCGGGAACCGATTGGGAGGAGCAGCCGGTCAAGGACGCCGTGGCGAAGGTCGTCGCCCACGCGCTGACGACGACGAAGCCACTGCCACCCGCGGCGGCCACCACCGCCAGCTGCGGCTTCGGCGAGGCTTCTCAACTCATCATCAGCTCATAGCAGTCGTCCGGCCGGTAGCACACGCCGTTCGTGCGTGCAGGTGCAGCGCGTGCAGTGAGACACGCACGCCGCCGCTAATAACCGAGAAGGAACCAAGACTGGACGACACGCCCCCGCCCGTGGATCCTGACACCTACGACGACCAACAACCCACCATTGTTAGCAGGTCGCAGGTCAAAGCCGCGCGCGCGCGAATGGATCAGACACGGACACCATTGGCAGCAGAAGCAGAGAGAGCGTCATCATGCAGGACTAATGGCAGCAGGAGAAAGAAGTCAACGTAGGACCATATTCTTCTTCCATGACGTATGGCAGATGTTGACGTACGGATCGATGATGATGCAGACGACGACGAATGATTATTAGTTACTTAGATCCTTATGTTCCTCTTTCAAATTATAAAATATTTTGATTTTTCTAGCATTTAGATGCATATTATGTCTAGATAATAGTAAAACTAATGTAATTTAAAAAAATAAAATATCTTATAATTTATAATGGAGGAACAGACTCGGTCAAACGAAGCAAAATGATAAGTTTGTTTAGGCGTTACACAAAGGTCTGCACTTGTGCTCTGATTACAAGAATGATCAACCTATTGAACCAACTAACCTCTCCGGGGAAGAACTATACTTTCGATCTTGTCCGCCAGGTCCTACGAAAGAGGATCCACCGCCGCTTCCATCTCCTTCAGCTCGTGGACTTTATAGCCAGGACGCCAAGCCGTGGCTCATCGTCTCTAGGTTGATGCTATCCCCATAATGAGAACGAGCAATCACGAATGATTGGTTGACCCCGGCACAAAGCGCATTCCTCTCGAGCTGGCGCACCCGAGCTGTGATCTCAACAACACGGGTCGCGAGCGAGCTAGTCCCCTCCGACCGCACCACCTCAAGGTCGTCCCAGACCACTCCGAGGGCGGCGCTCAGGATACCGAGCTTGTCGCTTTCCGCCTGAAGATTCCTCCTCGCCTCGGCGAGGTCCACGGCCAGCCCGACAGAGACGCTCTCGGCCTCTAGCTTCTGGGTCATCGCGTTTCTGAGCTCGGCCTGGAGGGAGCCGACCTTTGGCTGCGCGTCGTCGCGCTCTTGGCAGGCCTAGTCACACTCTCGGAGGGCCTGGTCGCGCTCCCCATGAGCCACGCCACGCTCCGAGTGGAGCCTCTCCGTGGTTTAGAGCAGCTCATCCCACTCCTTGCGCAGTCGGGCGACCGCCGCGGCATCCAGACTCGCCCTCTTCTCCAGGGTCGCGAGCTTCTCCTCGGCCCCTGGCTTCAGCTCCCTTTCCTTCTCAACCTCGGCCAGAAGGTCGAGGATCTACTGGCGGGTCTTGGCGTCCTTCTGGAGCAGCTCGTCCCGCTCCTTCCTGACCTTGGCGGCCACCTCGTCGTCCCTCCGCGATCTCACCAATAGGGCATCAAACGCCCTCTCGGCCTCGTCAGCATGCCGACGAGCCTCGGCCACCCGCGACCGAAGACTGTCTGCCTCCTCGGTGAGGGGAGTTAGCTCGGCCACCCTCTGCTGGGCGGCAACAAGCAGAGCGGTCACCTCCCCACGCAGCCACGCCTCCTCGACGAGGCAGTCCCAAGTTCCCTTCTGCTCATGAAGGAACTGAGACTTCCCTCGGCTGCGAGCGATAAGGGACTAAAATGAGATGATGGTCAGAATACAAAAAATATGTAGAGAAAGAAAAGGGCGAGAAGCAGGGTCAAGCGAATACCCGGCCAGAGGGAACGACAACGTCGCGCAAGGCGCCTCGGGCGTGGTCTAGGGCTTCAAGCACGGACGCGATCCCCACGTTGAAGCTCTCCCGCTCCATGCTCTCTACGACGTCATCGAGAGTGAAGAGCGTCGACGTCGGATCCTCCGGACTCGCCCACCGGAGCAGGGGCTCGCCCCGCGTAGGCGAGTCGCTGCCCACCGATGTCAGGGCCAGGGACGGCTCCACGCCGACTCTGATCGCCACCGACCGTTCTCGCCGTGACGTCCCTGTCGGGACACTCCCTTCGGCGACGGAAGGGGTCAGCGGTACGGACGCTGACTCCTCTCCCAGCACCACGACCTCTGGGGACCCCTCGGCCGCGTCCCCCTCCGTTCGGCCCACGCCAGATGCCGTCACCTGGGCCGCCGATGGCACAGGTCACGCCGGTTCCTCAGGCGCCGCCACGATAGTGCCCGGCTGTGACCCGCCTGTCACAGCCGCTGCCACCTCCGCCTACGTCGGTGGGGTCCTGACCGGCTGCGCCGCGCCCGCCACAGTCGGCGCCGCGAGCTTGGTCGGCAACCCCATCCGCCCCATCGTCGACAGCGGTATCGCCGCCAACGCTGGCTGTTCCGTGACCAATGAAGGCGTCCCTTGAGCCCCCGTGTCCGCCCGTCCCGCCGAGGGCACGGGCGGCGCCTGACCGGCCGACGACGTAGTCACACTAGCGCCGCTCCCGCCCAAAATGGGCGCGGCGCCAGCCGACGACTGCCGCCTCACTTGAAGGGCGACGCTCTTCTTTGGCACCAGCGCCAAAGGATTACACTGCCTCCCGACGCTGCAAGAGACGAAAAGCATAAGTCACGATGAAATCCGATCAAAATAGGGAAAACAGAGGAGCTGATGACTCACCTTAGTGCCGTCGGGCAGCAGATACGTTTGGGGGGTGACCCCCCCGACCTCTGCTCCGCCTCATTAGGGCGAGTCCATTTCGAGCCCGCTCCCTGCTCCTGGGCAGAGGGGCTCGCTCCCCTTGGATCTTGGGGCACGACGGCGGAGCCACCCGCCTCCGCTGGCACCTCGGGCGAGGTGGCAGAGCCGCCCGCCCCTATTGGCTCATAGGGCAGGCCGACGGTACGGCCTGTCTCCACCGGCTCCCTAGACGTGCCCTCCCCTTCGTGGAACGGGAAGGGTCCCGACTCCTGCATGGACGAACCGATACCTGACAGCAAATCCTCATTCTCCAGGTCGTCCCACTCGATGTCATCGACTACCTCATCGTCGTCTCCATCATCATCGTCGTCGTTGTTGTTGGTGTCCTCCCCTCACTCCCATGCCTACAGTTTCCGCTGCTTCTTCTTCCTCTTGTCCTCCTTCGCCTTCCTCCGCTGCTCGCCCTTGGCACGATTTGCCGCCCTCATGGACGAATCCCTCGGCAACGGCGCCGGGTGATCCATGAAGATGAGGTCCCTCGGCTGGTCCCGTCCCTCTCAAAGTTAGTATCAAGAGGTCAGGAAATCAATTGAAGAGGAGGTATGAGGAGGGGAAACTTACGAAGACGACATGGCCTGGTTCCGGCTGCATCAGAGGATGTCCCGGCACCGGGTAGACAAAATCGATGTTGGCGCCCGCATCGTCCCACGGAGGCTCCATCGCCTCCTTAATGCGTTGCGCGACCTCGGAGTGGGGGAGCGCTCCTTCGGCAAGCGTCGTTCCGTCGAACGATGCCTCGGGCACCATCGCGTACAGCGGGAGCGCGCACATCATCAACGGTGTCACACTCCTTGCGTGGTAGGCCCCGATGACGCCCGACCCCTTCAGGACGCTCTCCTTCAGGATATGGATGGCGGCGATGTGGTCCCGGATCTTCTTCTTGTCCTTCTCTGGAACGCCCACTTTCTCCATGACTCCGGGGCCTCTTCGATCAGGCGTCCGGTGAACTCCGATAGAGGGGCGGTGGCGTCGTTCTTGAGGTAGAACCACTATGAATGCCGCCCCTTGTTGGACGTTGATAGCCGCATTGGCGGGTACTCGTCGACCCGGTTGTTCCGGAGTTGGATGGCGGCGCACCCCATCGGCATGTGCAGTTCCTGCCAGCCGCTCTTCTCCCTCTTCTTCTAGAGGGTGATGGCGAAGAAGTACCTCCACAGATCGAAGTGGGGGCTGATCCCCAGGAATCCCTCGCATAGGGCGACGAACGCCGCCATGTGCTGGATCCCATTTGGGTTGAGATGTTGCTGCTCGATCTTGTAGTAGTGCAGCAGCCCCCGGAGAAATCTATGGGCAGAGGTCGTGAACCCACGTTCATGAAAGTGGGTGAACGACACTATGTAGCCATCGGGCGGCGATGGCAGGTCCTCCTCTCTGGGAAGCAGCCACTCCCCGGCCGAGGTCCACGCACGAAGAAGACCCCGATGGATGAAGCCCTCCATGCGCTGGAAGGTGATGTCAGAATGGCACCACGGATCCATTGGAGGTGGGGACGATTGGATGCGGGCTCGACGGCAGCAGGGATGCGGAGACGAGGAAACTTGAGCGATTGGCGACGGCGGTCGTGGCTGCGGAGGCAAGGATGCAAGGAGCCTACCTTTGGAGCTCTTGTTGCATATACATCTGAATTTGAGATAAAGGTAGTCACTACTTTGCCTCGTCATGCATATATTAGAGGTTCAGCTCCGATTGCTAATCATCCTCAATATGGGACGCTGTTCAACTAACATATAATCATAACGAGTTTGTATCTGCTAATCAATCCGAATTGGCCACTTCGGCGCCCGAAACTGATAGAGCCAATTTAGGAAATGTTATCACTATACTTCCTATTGCTACATGCACCCTGAATTTCGTTAATGTTTCTCAAACCGATCATGCATGGTCCATTTGTTTTGGCACTCAAGGAAATTCGCAACCCTCAAGGCAATTCCATATTCTGTATGTTTTTACCTTATACTATGGCGTTGCCTAACTCTCAAAAGTCATCAAGCATGGTCCATCTGCCTGAGACTTCATGTGATGCCTCCTGAACCGATTTGCAAAGATCTGTTTATTAGCTTATTAGGAAATGAGTACAAGCAAAATTGGACAAGCAAGCTAGATACACATGGTGGAGATGCACGCCCTTCATCTTTTGTAAATAAATAGATAAATCATTGAATATATTTATAGTACATAATTAACATTATTAGATAAATCATTGAATATATTTTTATAATAAACTGAGAGATACAAATGTTGCTAATATTTTCTACAATTTATAGTTTTAAAAAGTATGATTAATCCAAATCTTATAGTGACACTTTTTATAAGACGGAGGAAGTCGTGCACCAGGTTTAACGAAGGGGTACAGTATAATGCCCGTGCTAACGCTATGGCAACATATAACCATGCAAATCAAATAACCAAAAGGCATATATGCCAAGTTATTAAGCACAAATGAGATATATTTATGATTCACACAAATTAAATGAGATATATTTATGATTCACATAAAAAAGATAAAGAAAAAAAGGAAGTCCATCTCACGTGATCAAAATATGAACAATAACATTTTTCAACATTAGTGGTCACATCTATAGCGAAGCATTTTCATTTGTCAAAAACACTTCTTTACAATTCAAGGCAGATATCTGGGCAGCAAGAAGGAGATCGCATGTGAAGATCAACACAGGCTTAAAGAAATATAATATCCCAAGAACTTACCTACCATCTATCTAACAAAAGTACAGGAGGACTTGAGTTGATCCAGGAGAATACAACATCAGCTGCTATTTGGTTCTAGAAATCAAATGACAATTGAAGTAGCAGGAGTATCATACTACTTTTTTAATGGTGGTATATATTTCTTTTTATAAAGTAGTATCACACTATTTCTTTTTTAAGGGAAGTATCATAGAAACAGAGCCTTCATGTCATGCATCTTTGATCCTGGCAGAATTAAAAATTAATTGTGTATCACACTATTTTAGAAACAGAGCCTTCAATGCCTGTGCATGCTAACTCCAGGACAAGGAGAAAAACGGGCATGCTAATGGACTAAACTGGTGGGAAAAATGAACTATCGTTACATCTTGATTGCAGAGTCATGATTTTCCTTCCTCCTCCCATCCATCATGGCATCGTTGATCCTTCTCTTGTTCAATTCAGTAGCTCGTCATCATCTGCGCTCCATTGCTGGATCCACTCCCACCACCCCTCGTCATCAGCAGCACTCCATTACCTCGGAGGCTTCAACTGGAGTCTAAAACTTTTCTTCCAAAAAGAAAAGATGATGATATATAAGCAAAGCGAAGTTGTGAAGGGCAACCAAAATAATAAAATTTCCCTGAATATGCAGAAAGCTCACCAAACATTATTGACCAAGGTATCCTGAAAATGGTTCCAAACGCAAGGAGCCAACTTGAAATTAGGTACATAGTTTAGTTAAAAAAACTATGAAATCCAAAATGCCTCGAAAAGTTTCATTGAGAAGCCGCATGAGACATCATTCTTCTCTGCCGTACCTACTTCATTGGTCTCAAAGGCAGATAATATACAAGACAGTAAAAATATGATGAAAATTATAGTAAATTGAGATCGGTATGTAGCCTAGCTCGTCACACGCACAGGGCCGGGGAAAAAAAAGATGTACAGTATGAACGCGCTCTTCCCTTCCTTGGCATCTACTCCTCCTCCAAGGCACGTAGCTAAGCTGGCATTACTGACTGACTGACTGCATGGCGCGCTCTCGTCGGTGTCGCAGTCGCCGGGAACGACCGACTGGGAGGAGCAGCCGGCGGTCAAGGAAGCCGTGGCGAAGGTCGTCGCTGACGCGCTGATGACGACGCTGCCACGCCAGCGGCGACCACCGCCGTCGCCAGTTGCTTCGGCGAGGCTTCTCAGCTCATCATCAGGTTGGTAATAACAATCCGGCCGTCCGGTCGGCCGGCTGGTAGCACACGCCACTCGTGCGTGCCCGCCGCCTCTAACTGAGAACTGAGAAGGAAGACGTACACGCCCGCCCGTGGATCCTGACACCTGCCGACAACTCTCCATTGTTGATTGTTAGCAGGTGCAGCATGTGGTCAAAGTCGCGCGCGAATGGATCGATCGGACGGACAGCAGATCTAGAAGCGAATCGGAGAGAGGTCTCGTCAGTGGAAATTGGAAAACCTGTGCGGCAAGATCGAGTACGTGGTGAGGCAGCCAGCCAGGGAGCATATGCATGCATCAGGACGGACAGCAGGAGGAGATCGAAGAAGTGTCAACCTAGGACAATTCTTCTTCCATGACGTATGGCGGCAGATGTTGACGGGCCGATAGATGATGCAGACGACACATGATTATTACGTACTGACGATCCATGGGAAAGTACTTACCCTGCACAGTACACTACTGATACTAGCTAGTATAGGAGTATATATAGGCAGTTGTATGTAGGAGTAACTAGCTAATAAGTAATAACAACTTCGATCTGTGAATGCTGGGCTTGATGTGTCAATGTCAACCTTGGAGCTTTCAGTCGTTTGTTTAGCTATTTATTAATTGAGTCTTGTTACTATTGCAAATACGAATCGAGAAAATTAATACATGTTGATGTTCAGAATTACCCTTCAAAGGGCTCACATGGGTGTCCATCTTGTTATGTATTTGGCTCTTGTCCGTCATCAGTACGTAATTATATATGTAATTTTTTTGTAGAATTTTACTAGCTCAGTATATATTATTACACTTAAGAACCCGGCGCAATGCTAACCCCTACGCACAATTCCTAATGGTCCCACAACTTTCCATCTTACCTTACTATCCCTAGCAAATGTATCTGTATGTTGCAGCAGGACATACACTTTATCATATGGTCACTTGAAGAACTTGTAGCTTGAAAATTTATATAATGGTTGCGTCATCTATTCCAATATATGTATGTATTGAAATCAAACCCGTGCCATCGCTAGACCCACGAACCGTTCTAACTCATATGAGCACGAGTTGTGAGTCCAGGTCACATACGGAATAAGGAGTGATCGATGTGAAGGCATATATTGTAGGAAGTAAAAAAAAGATGGCTAGAAGAATCCCTTTGATTTTTAATATTATTTATAGATCATATATTTGTGGACTATTGCTAATTGGACCATGTTGGTCCTCACAAAACATGTTAGAAAAAATTCTAGAAACTCCCACAAAAATTAGAACGAGCTGGCCATCAATTTGTATGCTGTATTCACCATTAATAAGAATATCCATTTGGATCTATTCTACTTTTTCTCAAATTATCCATATATGTCATTACGAAAACAAAATAAAGTAACCCCTTAATCTGCATCAGAATTACCCATTGTGAAACATCCTCTTTAGTAACCCATAAATTTGCACTTAAATTAACCACCATGCCAGTATGATAAATAATCTAAGTAATAACCACTTATAAATTACCACTTTTGCTATTTTAAAAATAAACTAAAATATCCCTTAAATTTGCACCTAAATTACAAACGCTTGCTAAATAAAAATATTTAAATAACCTAAATTACGCCTATATGCACTTCTAAATTGCGCACTTCATAGTAATTAAGAGCACAATAGCCTAAAATATTTAATATTAATGAAATGCAAAAAGTAATTTAAAATAAAGGGTAAAATAAGCCCAAGAGTTTGAATTTAACTTGTGGATAACAATTTTGTAGCAACTAATAGGATCCAGTTTCAAAAATTCAAAATCTAGATTTATGACGGCAAGAGACATGGGCTGCAACAAGAGTCAGCATATCTTAATAAGCTAAGGTTTTAACTTAGTGCTAATTATTTAAGATACATGAAGGTGTCATGCAGAGAGACAAACTATGAATATTAGTTGATAAGTTTATCATGATTGAATAGAGATTATAGATCTAGTATCCATGTGCATATATTATATTACAAAATGAACAAAATAGAGAGGACGAGAATAACTAATTTCTATTAGTTGTAATGATTTATGTCTCCTGAGATTGTAGCGTCTTTGTTCAAAATAAGTTTGAGAACAACTCGTCTCGTTGAACACCGTTTTTTCAATCAACTAATAATAAGTTTAATAGAGAAAGTTTTATACATGAACGCACAAGTTCTACCACTACATACTAATAATGTCTTTTATGATAAACCTGGTGAAGAAAATTCTAGAGAGAAGACACGATATATAAATAAATATAATATAATAAACAAGAAGACACTGACAGAAATTAAAAATGGTGAAAAAGAGAGAGAAAAAAGAGGAGAGGAGGCATCACGCATCACGCATGCCATGGCGCCATTACCGTACTAGCTCCTAGAGATATCGTTTGCCATGCATAGTCAAACAGGAAGTCTAACGTTCCTGCTGTGGCTGCTACATACGATAGTCAGTAGTCACCAATGCAAGGACACGTAGCAAGAACGACGACGATGATCCCTGGACAGGGCAGGAGCAGAGTGTCAGATCATATCACACTAGTTGCGAGTCGCCATTGCCCATTGAAGATTGAACAGGTTGCTTTAGCTTAGGAGGGCCGTCATCGGCTCGCACTACCGCCGGTCCAGCGCCTCGTCGCTCAAGAGCGGTGGTCTTCCAACGATACTAATTGGCCTTTTGCTTGTGGATCCGTGTGATTTCGGTTATGGCGGGCCGCATATATTTCAAGTCAGCCGATGACCTCGATCGCCTCATCGTACGTATTCTTGGCTAGTTTTGACCCCGTTTATTTGGAGGTGCTCCTGGCTCCAGATTGTACTGTAGTGCACTGTTGGCCAATATAAGGGGGTGTTTAAGACTGCTCCACTCCACATTTTTTAGCCAAATAAGTTCAGCTCTATGCACTCAGTTCGAGAAAAAAAATGTTGAGTTATGAGAGCACCTAAAGGGGTGCTCCACAAACTCCAGGTTTTTTCTAAAGCTACTCTACGATGGAGTTTGTGGAGCAGAGTTCGTGATAAAAGAAATGGCTCCAGCTCCCAAACACACCCATAGACTACTGTAGCGGTAAAAGAAATGGCTCCAGCTCCATCTAAAAATAATTAGTAAACGTATTTGTGGCTTCTCCTAGCTCTGACCTTGAAGTTCGTTGTTACTATTAGAAATTCTTACTCATTTTGCCTCGCAAAACTAGGTAGCTACTAGCCTGAATCTATAACTAATATTAAAGAGTAAAAATTTCTTTTTTTTTTGTCTCTCGTCACTTCTCTTTCATCCCTCTATCCGTCGTCTCATTCTCACCCTTCTCGCTTTATAAGTAAATAAAAGTATACATAACTGAAACTCTAAACAACTCTAAATGACTCAAAACCTTTTTCATCTACAAAGTTGTAGATTGTATTGAAAACTACAACTTTGGAATAGACCACGCCAATATCCAAGGTTGTTTGAAAATTTCAAATTTCATGAACTCAAACCAATATTTTAGTACTCTAAATTGTTTTAAATAAAAAAAATAACTACAAAGTTGTAGATCGGGTCAAGAGTTACAATTTTGATACGAAGGTTGTCTTCATCCGAATTCATATGGAAAAGTTATGAACTATTCTTGGATACACCCATTTATAGAGACGAGCATATTAAGACTCCCATCTTTGAAATATAATTTTTAGAAACGAGCACTTAGAACGGTCGCCTCTGTTAATAGTGATTTTAGACATGTGTATATTAAGATGTCTATCTCTGAAAATTGATTTACGGAGACAAACATCTTAGGGTGACCGTTTCTTTCAATCGAAGATTTTTAGGGGCCAATATTTTATTACAGGCCCCTGACCATTTACGGAGACGGCCGCTAGACATGTCTGCCTCCGTTAGTCAAAGAGTGTGTGTGGTAAAAATCATTTTTCTACACCGACTGAATCTGGTTTCGCATTACAGTATTTCCTTTCTGACGAGTCATAGGAGTCGTTGGACGTAGGTACGAATACGTATTGTGCAGTGTGTGTCTCAATTATATTAATACAAATTAAATAAATATGTGATTGAATATGTGACGAATCAGCGTGGACAATGTCAAGCACAAATATTATATTGTCTCAGATGTTGGACAAATTTAACATCCACATATATCGCACGTGTTCTAATCATTAATTCAACCACTGCACAACAAGTCCAAATTGCAACTCTATATATCCCGCTGAATGAAAAAAAAAGCGTGAATACAAACCTTGTTGGATTTTTTTTTTTTTTTTTTGCAGATAGCCGCACGAAGGAATATATAGCAAAATCAATCAATTAGTAAAAAATGAATAAACTTTAAAACTTCTGTAAATTCTCTATTTTGGAGAGCCTTGTTGCAAGGACCTTCGATATAGGACATTGGCGGCAAAGCTGCTGGCTATATACTCGCTTACGCAAGATAAATTATTTAAACCTACTACCATATCCAGGCACATTTTTCTTCAACAGCGGTCAAATATTTCAGCGTGACGATGGCCTTGTATGATTCGATCAGGTGTGTGATGAACCAATAATCAATAGCTTGCTGTCAGTGTCATTATACGTCGCCAGGGTGGTTTCCTATTTCATATTCCTATGCTAGCGTCAGCAGCAAGTTATATGTGGTCAAAATATGCAAAGGAATATTTTCGATCAGCATTCATCAGCAATGAGGGTTTCTTGGGGGGGAATTAAATTAGATCATATGTACCATTTCCACATTTTGCGCCATTTGTTTTGGGTGCAAGTCATGCCAAAGATTTACAATACTCTAGTGCATAAGTATATATGATTAGATTATGTTAGTGTTTTTATAAAAAGTAACTTTTCATAAGGCATTTTCTGTGCCTCTGCTAGATCAATGAAACTAAATGTCATATCGGCCATCCTTAGAAATGCCGATAGGTAGAGACTTTGAGTGGTAGTTTCGTCCCAAGGATCCATATATATATCCGTCCTTGGTGCAAGTGATTCCTATTAGGGCTAGTTTAGTAACTCCAGCTCCCTCGAAATGCCAGACTTTTTTCGGGGCAAGGTATTAATTTATGGACGTGTCATTTCAATCAGTTCTCAATATGGGACTTTTCATCCCTAGATTTGGCCCCCCTTACTTTCATTAGGCTTTAACAACACATCATGCAGTAGATGCCACCTCACACTACTGGAAACTAAAATTTCCCTGTCGGTGCAATACCGATAGGAAAATACGACATACCAACAGAAAAATTAGGATATCAGAGAACAGAAGTGACAGAGAAATATAGAATCTCTGTCGGTGAACCAATTTTTCTGTCGGGACACCAATTTCTTTGTCGGCACAACATCGATAGGAAAATTCCGGGTCAACCGATAGAAAAATTCCTGGCCACCAGGTCTAGAACAGTATCTGTGCTACAGGGAACCGACAGGAAAATGTGAATCTGATCAGTTCTTATATTATTTTTATATCATCAAATGACCACTTTAGCCAACAGAAAAATTGAAATAATTAAAAGTCTCAAATTTAATTTAGATCATTTATACAGAAGGAATATTCATTTATCAAATCATATTACATTGGGAACACCCCACACATGACTAGATTCAAATGACAAGTATAAAACAATCCATCCAATGTTCAGCAAACAATCTAGCAGCCATATATCACTAACACTATGTATACGGTGGCCTCATCCTCCTTGGAGCTAGCGCCCCATGTGTTGTCCCGACCATGCGCCCCCGTCGCCGTCTGCTGCCTGGATCTAGGCGTCACTCACCGGATCCAGATCCGTCCGACCCGACTGCGAGGAATGGCAGGAGCGGCAGCGCTGTGACAAGAGGTGGAGCGGCGGCACTCCGACGAGAGGCTGGAGTGGTGCGACGAGAGGTTGAAGCGGCGGCGTGGCAACGAGAGGCAGGAGCGGTGGGGCGAGCACTAGGGTTGGGAGTTGGGACACCATTTATATATGTGTTCAGGCTAAGCATGCCCTCTTTTGGGCTAGCTCAAAGGACACCGCGGCCCAGGCCCACGTTGCCAATCAGCTGTGGTTGTAGGCGCACGTTCAATACTATTTCTCTATCGGTAGTGTAAGGGACCGTGACGCCTAAAAGGGGAGGGTTGAATTAGGCAACTTAAAACTCTAACTCTAAACTATGGCCACCTTTTCTACCATTAGCAAAACCTATGCAAAATATAAACTATCTAAATGTGCAACTACGGTTTTGCTAGTGTCAATGCAGAAAGTGACCAACACGTAAATATTTATAGTTTTACCGTACGTTGTAATCGGATGTGGCCTAGCACTCAATGACACAGGGTTTATACTAGGTTCAGGCAACATGCCCTACGTCCAGTTTGAGTCGGTCGGTGACTTTATTCCTGAGCCCCGGTGCTCGAAGTTTGCTGTGGGGTTACAAACGAGAGGGAGAAAGATGGGGGGTGCAAGAGGCCCGGTCGGACTCTCGGGCTAAAGGGCCGAGAGTGACGGGAGCTCCTACGTGCGCTAAGTACTCTAGTGTGTGCTCTGTGTAGCTTTAGAGTGTCTAAAGCTAGCAGGGGTGAATCGATCGTTGGTCGTTCGAGTCCTGTTAGAGTTGTCGTCTGTGTATTTGTGTGATTGATCCCCTTTTGTTGGGACAGAGTGCATCCCCTTTTATAGATGAAGGGGACGGCTTTACAAGCGAGAGAGAGAGTACATATGCTACTAAGTCTTGTTGCCCACGCTGTCGGAAACGAGATGATGGTAGGCGCCCACAATACTATTTATGTCAGACGCATGTGGGAGGTTTTTACCGTATCCACCATGTATGGCAAATGACGGCGCCCATAACACTGTTGATGCCCAGAGGCATGTGGGGGTCTTAACGTGTTTGTCTGGTATGGGGATTGATGGCGCCCATAACACTATAGGGCAAAACGTCGGCGCCCACAACACTGCTTGGGTTCTGACATGCCTAGAAGGTTGTAGGGCACCCTTCTGACATGTCTTGTTGGTACTACAGGTGTACAGGGTACGGTCCTTGGTATTGCGGTTGACTTGAGCGCCCTGCCTTACTTGCTCTGTCCGTTTCTTGGGTCCTCACCAAGCGAGCGTCCCTGGTCGGTTGGTCCCAGTCAGCTCCGACTATGCCAGTTGGAGAAGAGCTGTAAGCAGAGGTTCGGTGCATCTCCGGTCGGAGAGGCGGGTCGGAGTCAGAAGCGACATTTGGCCAGGCCTTCCGATCGGAGAGGTGGGTCAAAGTCAGAAGTGAGCGACGTTCCTTCTTGGCCAGGCCTTCCGGTCGGAGAGGTAGGCCGGAGTAGGAAGCGAGCGTTGTTCCCTCTCGGCCAGCCCTTCTGGTCGGAGAGGCGGGCCAGAGTCAGAAGCGGGTGCCATTCCTCTTGGCCAGGCCTTTCAGTCGGAGATTGGATCGACCTTCTGGCCTATCGTTAGGTATTTGGGCTGGCCCAAGAGTGGTGCCTCGTTCGCAACGTCGTCTGCTGGGCCGAGCTTTTGCTGGGAAGCATTCCATGAGGGACCTCGGGTTTATGAACCCGACAGCTAGTATGTTGCTATCTCTACCACAAAAGGAGTTATGCAACCTAGGTTTCAAACCTATCAACTAGCCTATCACTAAGCTAGGAAAGTAAAGCATACACCAAGATTGCAATGTAAATACGGAAGCTAAAGAGTAAGGTAGAGATATGCAAACTCCTGTCGACGACTCCAGTATTTTTATCGAGGTGTCGAGAAGCGCGCAAGCTTGCCCCTAGTCCTCATTAGAGCCCCTCACAAGGAATCCTACGCAAGGGCCAAGCTCCTGGTCGGGTAACTCCGTGGATAGCTCCGGGCCTTCCCCACGCGCAAGCGGGTCTTCGGTTAAGCCACTCATCGCAAAGCCTCTCCTAGACCACTCCCCGCCGTCTTCACTATCAAGCTTTCGGTCGAAATGCCGCGGGCCTTGTTCCCTCCGGTACACGGTGGTGGCCACACCACAAACGCGGTTGGTGTGATCTCGCAAGACTACAAGACCCTCTGATGTACAACAATGGTGCGCTCAAGCACCGAGTGGTAAGAGGTATGCAAACCTCACTAAACACTAGGCCTAAACCTAGAGCAAGCGCATAAGCGATGGTCTAATCAACCTAAGCACTTCGCAAAGCACCTACGCTAATCACCTAATGAATCACTAAGTACTATGCAAGTGGAGATCACTAAAACGGTGTATCAACACCCTTGGTATGTTTTCTTAGCTCTCCACCTCTCAACTGGCCAGTTGGGGGGTCTATTTATAAGCCCCATAGAGAAAGTAGTCATTGGGGGCGAAACCTAGCTTTCTACTACTGACCGGACGCTACTGTCGTCCTAACCGGACACGTCCAGTCGTCCCGACCATTGGAGCACGCGTGTTGATCGGACTCTAGGCCGAGTCTGATCATCATCGATTGGACACATCCGTCGCGCTAGCGCCGCTCTAGAACTTTTTGGACTCGATCGGACGGCACTGCCTGGTGCGTCTGGTCGTCCACAGCCACTGCGTCCGGTCACACTGAATTATTGCCGCGACGATGAACAGTGAAGTCCGTGCATCCGGTCACTACCTTGCTCAGCGTTCGGTCGCTGCTGCTGACGCCTGCTATTGCCGAGCAACTAATCGACGCGTCCGATCACTCATAGGGCCACGTCCGGTCACCTCTGTGGAGCTTGTTTCTTCGCGATCTTGCGTCCAGCTTGGTTCCCATCTTTATGCTTGGACTTTACTTGATATCTTGGGTCTTCTCTTTTGCTTCTCGGGTCTTGCTTATGGTGTTGGTCATGGGATTATCATGTTGCCTTCGTCCAAGTCACGTCTTGCACCCTATTGAACTACAAAACAACTACTTGCAAATTCATTAGTCCAATTTGGTTGTGTTGGTCATCAAACACCAAAATCTAAAGTAAATGGGCCTAGGGTCCATTTTCCTTACAATCTCTCTATTTTTTGTGATTGATGACAACACGACCAAAACAAGCAAATAATAAAATTTTTGGAATTTAAAAACTATTTACTTGCTAGGATGCAATGCAAAGGGCAAGGTTATATGATGATTAAAGATACCATATGTAAGCACATGTAAGCTAAAGATACCATAAGTAAGCTAATGCATATCACATGTAAATATCTTTGGAAACTTATCTTGCCCTTGCAAATGTCCCCATGTGGCAGTATGGATTTAAGTCTCCCCCTAACTCCATAATCCACTATCCTCCCTTTCTCGGACCATTACCACTTGTAAATTATTACCATTACCACTTGTAAATTATTATGATCGAGCTTGCTTTTGATCCTACAAATTCTCCTCCTTTGGAATCAAACACCGAAAAGGAAGACATTAGTAGCATAAAAGAGGGTCAAACTTTGTGATCCTTTGTATGTGGAGTGGAATAGGTCACAAAATTTAACTCTCACATTACATAGACTAAGCTCCTCCTAAATATATGCATACATATGATGGAGAATGTAGTTTATGCATAATTGGCAAATTAATGCTCAAGGGAGTTTAATCTATATAATGCTTGGAGAAAGCATATGAATACCAAAGTGAAATCAACATGATGATATCGGTTTAGAAATACCACATGTGGAAACCAATTTGATTTATACCACTTGCAATAGGTGATGGATATTTGAAGTATGATGCTTAACTCTGGGGACTCTATTTTCCTTGCAATGAGACTACTACACACATGATAAGCTAAAAGGTGTTAGTCTCAAAGCATCCAACTTATAGAGTAACCTCTCTCTAAATTTGTGCACACAAGTATAGAATACTTGTAGGAGACATGCACATTGATTTTAGAATAAAAAATACCACTTGAAAGATGACATCACATGAATGTGAGAATTATTTTCGAAAGTGATATTCGGGAGAAATTATCTACAATTTGAACTTTGGCACATATTAGATGAACAATTGTAAAACAAGCTATGTGCCGTGCTCCTAAACAATTTAAATCATGTAGGTTTGCTCCAAGGGTTAAGAGTGAAACCGAGCAAGCCTACCATAAGATATACCTAGTGTATGCAAGATAAAAGATTAAACATGCAAATGCAAACCTAGGCATGAAAAGGAACTAGATGCTAATTGAGATTGCAAGAAATTAAATCTAGTTACCTAACATGGGAAGGGGAATTTGGGTCCATAGCATTCACTAATCCACTTGGCAATTACCTTGTCCATAATGATGCACCCCATGAAATGCACCCATACTTTGCCAAGTCTCCAAATTCTCCGAAGTCCATCGGACATCTCACTTCCCTTTCAGGATCCAAATCTTCTTGGTGCTCTTCATGTTGGAAATGATCTCCTTTGGCACCCAAATGTGTTTGGCCCCATTGTTGGCTTGCTTGTTCACCTTGATGGCCACCACCTTGTAATTTTTCTTCTTCTTCAAGAGATAAGGTGTGGAGGCCTTTTTGTCCACCTTGTTGGTGTAGGTGTTGGTGAGCTTGCTTGTTTGCTTTTTGTTTTTCTCTTTCTTCTTTTCTCCTCCCCCATTCTTTACCTTACACTCATAGGACTTGTGGCCTTCCTTGTGGCATATGTAGCAAACCATAGTTTGTCCTTCATCAAGCTTCTTCACTCCCTTGACGGTGTTATCTTGATAAAGTTGGGCTTGCTCCGTCTTGCCTTTCACTTGAGTCAAGTCCTTGGTGAGGCGAGCCACTTCTTGCTTGAGTTGCTCATTCTCCATTGTGACCTCTTGTGTGCATGTTTCTACAATAACTTTCTCAACACAAACTTGATTGCACAAGGGTGAGTCTAAACATAAATCATTACAAGAAGTAGAAGCATTTTTTTTAGGCATGTCAAAAATTGAACCTTTCTTTTTAGGTGCATCGGTGGGGGTTATACCGATGGCTTCAAGATTAGCAACTTTATTAGTTAGCCCATCATAATGTTTGCACATGGTTTCTATTTTAGCGAACAAACTTTTATAATCATCTTGTAAGCTAGCTAACTTTTCCTTTAATTTTTCATTTTTGTTTACAAGTTGCTCATCATTGATTGTGCAATTATTTGTGTTTGTACTAGTCTCAAGTTGCTCAATTTTAGTAGATAGCTACATATTAAGATTGGCAAAAGTTTCATATTATTCAAGCAAAGTAGCATAAGCTTGTTGTGAGCTATCTAGTTTTTTTAATTTTCAAGCTTCTTTTGTTGACTAGTGCAAACTTTAGCAAATTTAAGATTTTATTGCACAATTTCATCATAAGAAGGTAGCTCATCATCACTATCACTATCATTGTCACTATAACTAGGGATAGGCTTTTTGTTACCTCGTGCCATAAGGCACACACGTGAGGTGCTTGATGATGAGTGCTTGTGTCCGTGTCTCTTGTGGTGGTCTTCTTCTTCACTTGAAGAATCGTCCCATGACTTTATTGATGTGAGGGCTTTGTCCTTGCACGCCTTCTTCTTTGTCTTGGGTGTGGTTTTGTTTGGACAAACTTCCACAGAGTGCCCCAACTCGCCGTATCCATAGCATCCTATCTTTCTTTGCTCATTTTATTGATTGGTAAAGATAAAATCTTGAATTTGGATGGGCACACCCTTCATATTGAGTTTTTAGATCATCTTCTCCACCTTATTGATAAGCTTGATAGATTCTTCATCAAGGTCGGAGGTGGAGGAGGAAGATTGATCATCATCACTTGATTCTTCATCATCATCATCATCATCTTCTTCTTCATCTTCACTTGAGGAGCTTGAGCTTGAGCTTGTCTCAACTTGCTTGCCCTTCATCTTTTTTTCTCACTACATGTGAGAGCTTTGCCTTTGCTTGATGAAAATGCTTCTTCTTGACCCATCTTGCATGACATTTTAAATGCCACTATCTTGCCAATGACTATGGCTGGGGTCATGGTGCTCAAGTCCTCCATGTTGTGAAGGATGGTGATGATGCTTGCATATTTCTTTTGTGGTAGCACGGAGATAATCTTCCTCACGATGTCCGCATCATCTAGCTTTGTTAATCCTATTGAATGGAGCTCATTAATAATTAGATTCAAACGAGAATACATATCACGAACAAGCTCATCATCATTCATTTTAAAGGGATCATAATTTTGTTTAGCTAGACAATGTTTTTGCTCACGGACATTAGTTGTGCCGTCATGGAGCTCTTAGAGTTTTAACCAAATTTCATATGTTGTATTTAAAGTGAATACTTGGTTAAATGCATCCATGCTAAAAGATTCAAACAAGCAATTTTTAGCTCTATCATTGAAATGAATTTCTTTTTCTTCACTCTTTGTGGGTTTATTGGGATTCTTAATGGGTTTCATCCCGTCATGAGTAACTCTCCAAACACCCAAATCTACCGCCTCAAGGTAACAAGCCATTCTAGCTTTATAGAATGGCTTGTTAGTGACATCAAAGTGTGGAGGCCTAGAGGTATCCATCCTAACCACTCTAAATAGCGTTGGCTCAACGGCGGTGAAGCCAAAGGTCCAAATTGAGCCAACCGATTCAGATACCACTTGTAAGGCACCGTGACGCCTAAGAGGGGGGGTGAATTAGGCAACTTAAAACTCTAACTCTAAACTATGTCCACTTTTTCTATCCTTAGCAAAACTTATGCAAAAGATAAACTATCTAAATATGCAACCTAATGAATCACTAAGCACTATGCAAGTAGAGATCACTAAAACGGTGTATCAACACCCTTGATATGTTTCCTCAGCTCTCCACCTCTCAACTGGCTGGTTGGGGGTCTATTTATAAGCCACATAGAGAAAGTAGCCGTTGGGGGCGAAACCCAGCTTTCTACTACTGACCGGACGCTGCTGTCGTTCTAACCAGACGCGTCCGGTCGTCCCGACCGTTGGAGCGCGCGCGTTGATCGGACTCTGGGCCGAGTCCGGTCATCATCGATTGAATGCGTCCGGTCACGCTAGCGCCGCTTTGGAACCTTTCTGGACTCGATCGGACGCCGCTGCCTGGCGCGTCCAGTTGTCTACAGCCGCTGCGTCCGGTCACGCTGAATTATTACCGCGATGATGAACAGTGAAGTCCGTACATCCGATCACTTCCTCGCTCAATGTTCGGTCGCTGCTGACGCCTGCTGTTGCCGAGCAACTTATCGGACGCGTCCGGTCACTCATAGGGCCGCGTCTGGTCACCTCTGTGGAGCTCGTTTCTTCGCGATCTTACGTCCAGCTTGGTTTTCATCTTCATGTTTGGACTTTGCTTGATATCTTGGGGTCTTCTCTTATGCTTCTAGAGTCTTGCTTATAGTGTTGATCATGGGATCATCATGTTGCCTTCGTCCAAGTCACGTATTGCACTCAATTGAACTACAAAACAATTGCTTACAAATTCATTAGTCCAATTTGGTTGTGTTGGTCATCAAACATCAAATTCAAAGTAAATGGGCATATGGTCTATTTTCCTTACAGGTAGTATGATGGCCAACAGAAAAATATAATTTTCCTGTTGGTTCTATAGTAAGACACAGAATAAATACGATCTTTCTGTCACTTTTACAATTTTCCTGTGTGTTTTACGGTAACCGACAAGATAATTACAAATTTTCTGTCGGTTACAGGAATTTTTGGGTTTCTAGTAGTGTTAGTGGTCAAGAGGAATCAAATGGTTTAACTATTTATTAAGTGGTTGAAATACAAAATATTTTGAATCTGCGTGGGTTTCACAAGGATCTAGCACTTGATTTTTTTGGCTGTGCGCTTGCGCCCCTGCCCCACCCTCCTCCTCCGTGACGCCCCCATCCGTCCCCTGCCGAACCGCCTGGCCGACGACACCACCGCCGCCTCACCCCCCTCCCCTCCGGCCACCCCCGCGCCCGCCACCACCACCGGTCCGGCCTTCCTTTCTAGTTTTTTTTTCTTAAATCCGCGGAGAAAGGGCACTCAACCCCAAACCCTAACCAAGCTAAAATCATAGGGCGCAAGAAATCAAGTGTTGTATTGCTCCAAAACACTCGGTTATGGTACAACAATTCTGAATATTTTTCGCCAGCTTATACACATAACTAGCCAGAACAAAGAATACGTCTGGCAACAAACATTAAATGGCCAGCTAGCTTAATTATAGTTTGAAAACTTCAAGGAACATTTTAGAAGGACACGGTTTCTGGGCTGCTCGGTGGGTGGCTAAGATTTGCAGCAGGGCGGATGAGACCTCTATCGTATCGCTTTGCGCAAGAAACCTATGCTGCAGTTTTGACCAACAATGCAACTTAGTAAAATAAGTTATATATATGTTTCCCAATAACTACGTACACCAGTAAAATCACATTATGGAGCAATAGAAAACTACATAAATTGGATCATACAAGGAAGTTGCATAGGAACCATCTCGCGCGGTTGGGAATATGTGTGCGGCACGTATGAAGAAGAATCAAACGTTTTATATAATAAATAAACGTAAAAGTAAACATAACTGAAACCCAAACACCTGTCCGCCGGCCGCGGGCCGCAACCCGCGGCAACGACTGGCTGACTGACCTGATGAACGGAGCTTTGTTTGATGTGCACTGCACGGCAGACAGGCATCACAACAGATCGATTCGATCGATCGACGACTGTTCAAACTGAAATATTGAATTTAAATACCTGATCCAGAGCCTGATCAGGTATTGTCCTCCATGTGCATTTCTCAAGCAAGAGAAGGATCATGCATGCTCATGCATGGGCCCGGGGAAGATTATTGACCAATACTCTTCTGCATTCGTCGATATATCCTGCTGTTTAGTATATGTAGACTTGTAGACGACCTGTCTACACTACACCGATCGAGCGATCGAGCTCGTCAATGCAGACTTCTGACTAGTAGTCGGTATATATGTAGTGCAAACTACTTCAGCTTTCATTATATATGGAAGAAGTACAGCAGTAACGACTAAACGACACACTGCAGATCGATGCATGCGATGGTCAATTATCTCAGCCAGAATAATGCAATGCAACGGTAAACAGTCCATGTCCTCTGACTTGCAGACTATAGCAGCTCCGACGACGTTTCCTGGAAGTTCTAACTCCATCCAGACAACAAAACAAATAATACTATGCAAGTAACTCGTGGCCCTTGTGCTTTTTAACTCTTCGTTCATGTAACGATTAGTACTCCATTCAGTAGTTTACTGTCCTTTTTCTTTCTGAAACAATTCAGTAGTATACTCCTACCCGTGGTTGTTGATATGATTCCTTTCAAAGCACTTTTGGTGGTCAAAAATGCTACAAGAGGGACTACTGGACAAGAGTTGCAGATGAGAGCGAGCTCGGTCTCTTCAAAAAAGAAAAAGAAAAAAGGTGCGCAGATGAGTGGATGACAATTCAATATAACTTGAAACCACTTTTTGATTCCGAAAGTGTTTCTTGGAGAATTTAATGGAGACTTGGAATAGACCAATAAAAACCATAGCAATAAGTAAGATAATAAATCACTAATTCAGTGGTACTTTTTTCACTGGTGGTAGCGTGGACGCTCAATTACCATAGCTAGCTATGAGATGCTACTTCAGTGGGGCACTCATGAAATGATCACATAAGAAGTTTTGGGTCGTAGGCAAACTCGATATCTCTACCTCAGTTTTACTGTTACTTAAAGTGTGATGGGCAAGTGTATCCGTGCGCAGGCACCAACACACGACCCAAAACTTCGAAAAGAATGAAATAAAGTCGTCTTGCCACAGAGGTAAATAGTGCATGTTTTCCAAGACTTTTTCTTTTTTACATGAAACTGGCACATGAAAACATGAAAAGGAAACGATTTGATTTAAAGAACAAAGCTTTATGATCCCGTTTGGTTCCTTGGAATTGAATTCATTCTAATAAATTATAATTTAGGTGAATATTAATTAAGCTAATATGGTTATATATGGAATATGTTTATATATTATTGTTAGCTATGCAAGGGAGCAAGGGAGATGCTTATATGTTACATTTATTTCTATTATAAGAAGCGAGTTGAAGAACGTGGTATAAGTTGTAGATTAGAAACATTGCATTGTGATCTATAGAATCGATTTTCATCCCCCACCCTATGAATTTGAGATAGGTTTATATGTGAACTTTATTGAAAAGTTGTTCCCTTTGTGTTTTTACTTATTTTTCCTATACTTGGATCCTTGGTTTAATTTAAGTTTCCAGTGTAGGGGCTCCTTGCCCCTCCTGTTCCTTCAAAAAAATTATGAAATTTTGAATTCCAAGCCAAATAGTCTAATCCAATAAATAGATTTTAATTTCTCCAAAATGAAGAGATCCAACCAACCCCTAAATGATAATATAAAATGCTCTCCCTCTAGAAAGAGGAAAAGTGAAACCTTTCTGAAGTCAGCTGATCAAACAAGTCAGCTACCACGCAGTAAAAAAAAGCACAACGGGTTTACCTGAAAAATCTCTAGGTCACCCTAAAAAATATCTTTCAGTCATGCAAATGACAAGTCTATGTCAATATATATATAACGCAATAAGAACAATGTGGTGGCAGGCACTTTTTTTTGCATTAATACGTAGAAAATATGCAAGAGAACAAATAAAAAAAGTCAGGCGAAGTGGACATAGTGGGCAAAATGGTCAGGCGTTTCCTATATCTTATCATAACTGTCTAGTCTAACAGATTTCCTCACCATTTCCAAAAGAATCTCGGATTTACCAGGCCTCTTCCATCTGTTTGATCAGTTCATACTGAAGTTTTGACATCCAGGAATTTTGTGTTATAAATACCCTCTCCTTCCCAAAAATAAGTGTAATTCTCGCTTTCTAAGAAGTCAAACACTTTAAACTTTGACCAAATATATATAAAAAAATATTAATGTTTATAATATATAATTAGTATCATTAGATAGATCATTGAATCTATTTTCATAATAAACTTATTTGGAGATTCAAATGCTGCTAATATTTTCTAGAAATCTAGTCAAATTTAAGAAAGTTTGAACAATACGACTACCATAGTGACACTTATTTTAGTATGGAGGGAGTATGTCCAGGCTCGTCATCTTTCTTGATTTTTCGATTCATCACTGATTACACAACTGATGATGAAACTAATGTCAACTCCATTCAAAAAAATCCGGGTATCTTCTGGGTAATTTTCTTTGCTGTTGAATAACAAAAAGGAAGTCAGAGTCTTAGACATGACCATAAGTCCATAATTAATCGCTATTATACGTTACAGAGACAACGATTTATCAGGGAAGATCATTAATTGCTTGCAGAAATAATCTTGAGCAGCAAAAGCCTACACACCTAATAATAAAATACTTTGTGAGCTTCTAGAAGTATATATACTTTCTTCAAACTCTTGCAAGGTGTCAGCAACGTCGTCATATTAGTATAACAAATCAACAACAGCGACATGGTATTAATGAAGACAATTTTGACAGCAGACCATCCACATGCATGGGAATAAAATAAAAAACAATCTATTTAAAAATAACGAGTAGCTCCAACGACTCTCAAGAACACAAGACATACACGCACGTATATAGGGTGACAATTAGTTAATAATGGCATATGGACCGAAGAAAACAAATCCGCTAGGCAACCTAAACTCTCAAGAACCAGTAAAACTGTAATACGTAGTGCACAACAACTTCACGGGTGACGCAGGATTATCACTCATCACTAGTTCGTTTTTCCAGTCATAAGAACAAGGTGGCAGGCATTTTTTTTCATTAAAATATGTAGAAAATATGAAAGGAACCAAATAAGGATATGTTTGATCCATTAGCACTAAAATTAGCAGTTAAAATTAGTACTAGTGAATTAAAACAGACCTGCTAATTACTACCTCTATCCCCAAAAGAATGTGACTATGGTATAGTATTCATATTTACGGCTCCAAATTAATTTATTATGAAAATATATTTCATAATTAATCTAATGGTATTTATTTTATATAGTAAATATTTTTATATTTTTATCTATAATTGGTCAAACTTGGTATACTAAATATGACACTGTTCCAGAATTGTATTCTTTTGAGGGACGGAGGGAGTATTAGCTAGAGGGTCGCCAACTATTAGTTTCATTAGCAGGTTTGAAAGTTGCTAATAAGTGCTAATAGTTCATATACATTTTCAACTCATTATCCAACCATCTATTAGCAGGTGAATAAAAAACTATGCTAAAAATTAGCAGCTATTATCTATTAGCTAGCTAATTGTTAGCATCTACTTGCACGAGAAGAAATGGAAAGGAAGATACAGGCAAGCAAGTAGGATTAACGACGAGTGCTTGATAGAATTGAATAGCATTCAGTTACAATGGTTCATGACCATCTCCTATGTTCTCCTCTCCTTTAAGTACTCTAGCTACGCTTCACAGCCACTGCGGGCCAGCAACTCGCGGATTGGGCCTATGCTCCCCAATGGGCCTGGACGCAAAAGCAGCTTTAGGCGCCAGGTTTGCCTCTTGTGCCGGATGGTGAACAGTACTAACATTCCCTCCCTCTTTAGAACCAGCATGTCCCCAAGCGGGTGCGCGCGGGAACTATTGACGAAGCTGCTCATAAGACTCCCAGGTAGCAAGTGATGGTGGCATGAGGGACCATTTGATCAGAACTTGCTCCACTGGGTGATTGCCGGAAGTCCAACGGCACTGCAAAATCTGTTCAGAAACCTGAAACTCAACATTAGAAGAGGGCAACTGTGATGTTACCGGTTCATTTCCATGAGACTTCTTGAGTTGTGAGACATGGAAAACCGGATGGATCTGAGTAGTTGAAGGCAATGCCAGCTTGTACGCAACAGCTCCAACCTTGGCTTCAATCTTATAAGGCCCAAAGAACCTAAATGCCAGGTTCTGACTAGAGCGTCTGGCAACCGAAGATTGAGTATATGGTTGCAACTTCAGAAATACCCAATCACCAATATTGAATGATCTTTCAGAGCGATGTTTGTCAGATTGCTTCTTCATTCTGGCATGAGCTAAAGCAACAAATGCTGATGAACTAAGTCTTGCATCAATGCTCATTCTGACAGCCATTCATTAAGATCAGGCACCACACCTCCAACCTTTTCAGGTGATAGGCCAAGATGCCGTGGACTGTATCCATATAAGACTTCAAATGGGGCATGGCCAAGAGCTGAATGGAAGCTTGAGTTATACCAGAACTCAGCTAAAGATAGCCACTGCTTCCACTTAGATGGACAAGCATGCACAAAACATCTCAAATATGTTTCAAGGCACTGATTAAGTCTCTCTGTTTGGCCGTCGGTCTATGGGTGATAAGCAGTGCTAAGACGCAATTCAGTACCAGCGAGCTGAAACAACTATTTCCATAGAGCACTGGTGAAAATTTTATCCCTATCTGAAATAATAGCTGAGGGAAGACCATGGAGTCTGTACACTTGATCCATGAATAACCTTGCAACTGTCTGAGCAGTAAATGGATGATGCAAAGGTAAGAAGTGGCCAAACTTGGTAAATTTGTCTATAATTACCAGAATAGCATTAGCTGATCCAGATACAGGGAGACCCTCCACAAAATCCATTGAAATAATATCCCAAGCAGCTGTAGGAACAGGCAAAGGCTAAAATAAACCAGGATATTTACTTCAATCGGGTTTAACTTTCTGGTAAATATCACAAGACTGCACCATAGACCAAATGTCAGACTTCATATTGTCCCAATAAAATAAATTCTTGATTCCGTGGTATGTTGCTGGAGCACCAGAATGACCACCCAAAGCACTGTTGTGCAATGCCTCAAAAATTCTCTTGTGAATTTCCTTGTCAGAGCCCAACCAAATTCTACCATTATATCTCAGAATACCTTGAATCAGAGTAAAATGGAGCATTATATCATGATTGACTGCAAGCTGTCAAAACCTTTTGAGCTGCTGGGTCTGATATATAGCTTAACTGAATGTCCTGAAGCCACTGTGGTTGGACAGTAGATAAAGCCAATAACTGATCAACAAGAGAACATCTAGACAAAGCATCAGCCGCTGAATTTTCAACTCCTTTCTTGTATATGACTTTGTATTGAAGCCCAAGAAGTTTGGTGAACACCTTTTGCTGCCAAGGTGTATGTAACCTTTGCTCATTGAGATGTATAAGACTCTGCTGATCAGTATGTATGTAGAATTCACCATGCATAAGGTAATGCCTCCATTGATCAATAGCTACCAAAATAGCTAAATACTCCTTTTTATATGTAGACAACCCTCTGTTCCTAGGTGAAAGTGCATTTGCCCCTTATATGGGTTTTGGTGTATTGATGACATCCAAATTAGGGACTAATGAGATCTTAATGAGAAATATTGTAGCTTTAGTCCCTTGAAAGTTTTAAAGAGTTGATTTAGATAAAATGGTGTCCCTCAATTCCTGAAGTGCAAAAAGCGGACGAACTCAAATCAATCTTCAAAGTGTTTCTCTTTTATTTTGGGTTTAGGTTTGCTGTACTATAAAAAGGGATGCAAGTTTAGATGGTCTGAGGAAGATAGAATGCTCAAGCATAAAAATGAAATCAAAAGAGAGACACTCAAGCACCTCACGAACACTTAGATATAGTTTTTGGGACTTTGGCCGTCGGAAGTTTCGACGTTTGCCAGGAGTTTCGCCTGTCGGAAGTCCCGGCTCCCGTCGAAAGTCCCAAGCTCTGTGAACTTAGTCGCCCTGCTCGGCTGGCCATCGGAAGTCTCGGCTCCAACCAGAAGTTCCGGTCCCTAGGACTTAGTCGCCTGGCTCGGCCGATCACCGGAAGTCCCAATCCTTGGGACTTAGTCGCCCTGCTCGGCTGGCCATCAAAGTCCCAGCTCCCACCAGAAGTCCTGGGTCCCTAGGACTTAGTCGCCTAGCTTAGCCGATCATCGAAAGTCCCAATGTGAGTCGGAAGTCCCGGTGTGCCGAAAGTCCAGGCAGCTGCCGAGAGTTCCGACCCGGCTGAGCAAATCCAAGTTGACTGCGTGTTTGAATAGTGTTTTCTATAGGCACCGAAAGTTCTAGCGATCTATGTTAGAACTTCCAACGTATATTTGAATGGTTAGATTTTGTCTATGAGTATAAATAGCTCTCTCTCTCTTCTAATCATTACACACTCATTCATTACGACTTAACTCTGTTCAAAAGAGCTCCCAAGCATTCAAGGCTCCCCTCCTCTCTCCTCTTTGCTCCCAACTTCGAGTCTCCTAGGGTTTTGAGTGAAAGGAGAGGGGATTGAGTGAGAGAATCACTTTGGCAAGCTTGAGCACTTGATTTCTTCGTCAAGCCAGTTGGATTAAGTCTATTACTCTTGAAGCTTTGCTCCTAGCCGGCTAGGCATCGCCCAAGAGCTTCCATCTTGTGGAAGAGCCTTGAGAAGTTTGTATTACCCGTGATTTCTTAGTGGAAAGCTCAAGTGACCTTTGTGGTTTCCTTGAGAGGGGCAAGAAGGTAGAAGAGACTCTAACCTTTGTGGTCACCTCAACAATGAGGACGTAGGAGCTCCTTTGTGGGGTTGCCGAACCTCAGAATAAATCCTTGTGTCCCGCGTGCTTGTTGTTGTTGTGAATTGTGCTATCTTATTTGTTCTTGGTTGTTTCTCTTCTTTCCAAGCACTTCTTAGGGTTTGGACTCGATCTATGGAGTGGAAGCGTTTCAGCATCAAGGGAGTGACTCTACGTATCTACCTAACCACTTAGAAATGGGGTTGTAAGAAATCTCATACTCAAAGTTTATTTTAGCACTTGTAGTAAAATCCACGTAGGAATTGGAACTCCTGGCTGTTTGCGTCGGAACTTCCGGCTGTCGAAAGTTCCGGCTCAAACTATCGGGACTTTCAATAGTTGCTGACATTTGACTTCGAGTTTGTGTAGAATTTTTTAGATACTCCTATTCACCCCCCTCTAGGTATTATTTAGATCCTTTCAATTGGTATCGGAGCAAGGTCTTTTTGAGGACTTAACCTCATGAGAAGAAACAATGTCGGACACCGAAAAGATGAAAGCCGATGCCACCGAGATGACCAAGCAAATTGCAAAAGAGTTGATGGCTGAGCAAGCAAAGTTTTTCCAAGATGAAATGAAGAAGATACAAGATGAGATGAGCAAGATGAAGGAAGAGTTGAGCAAGAAGGTTGAAGATGCTATAAGTGGCAGGAATGATGCAACCAAAGACAACGCAAGTGACATTGGAGGTGATAAAGAAAATAGTCATGGTAGAGGAATCTACTCCAACACCGGTCTTGACTATGGGCAACTCATCAAAGGTCCGCCCATGCATTTTCCTACCGTCAATCATGGCAAGCCACCTCATTTTGATGGAACAAACACCGGCTGGGCCTACAAGATGAAGATGCACCTCATTGCCGCAAGACTTTTGAAAGTTGTGGAAGTTGGTGTGATCATTCCCACCGATGAAGATAGAGAGATAACTCCGGAAGAAGTTTTCAACCTCCACCAAAATGCACAAGCCGTATCTTTGCTTATCTCAAGTTTGAGTCCGGATGAGTTCAACAAAGTGAATGGAATGGAAAGTGCTAAGCAAGTTTGGGAGACTTTGAGAGTATCCTTCGAAGGAGATAAGAGTGTGAGGAAAGGTAACATTGAGCTACTTCATGGTGAATTGGAAAGGTTCGTGTTCTTGCAAGGTGAGACAACTCAAGTTATGTTTGATAGGCTCATGGCATTGGTCAACCGCATAAGAGCTCTTGGTAGCAATGAATGGGATGACAACAAGGTTGCTAGAAAGATGTTGAGAACTTATAGTGCCAAGAACAACATGCTTGCATCCGTGATCATGGAAAGACCCGGTTATGATGAGATGACACCATAAGAAGTTCTTTCAAAGCTCAAACATCATGAGTGTCTAGATGAAGACACAATCAATGCTCATAATCAAAATCCTAGTGCAATGGGATACAACAAGAATGCAGCCCTAAAGGCAACTCAAGATCATGAAGGCAAAAGTTCAAGTCAAGAGAAGAAGAAGAAAGTGAAGGATGACTCCTCAAGTGAAGAAGAAGAGTCAGATGAGGAGGTTGCATTTGTAATTAGAAACCTTAGAAAATTTATGAAGAAGAAGAGCAACCGCAAGACTTATGGTGATGGAAAGAAGAGGTACAAGAAGAGATTTTGCTATGGGTGTGGTGAGACCGGTCATTGATAGCCGATTGTCCTAAAGAGAAGAAGAAGAAGAACAACAAGTACAATAAGGTTGAAGACAAGAAGAACAAAGGCAAGAAGAGAGGTGAAGCTCATCTTGGTGAAGAATGGGAGTCAAATGATAGTGACTCAAGTGATGATGAGAAGAAGAAGAAAGGAGCCATGAACATCGCCATCCATTCACTCTTTATCACCAACCATGATCTTCCCCGACTCGGCTTCACCACCAAAACTCTTCCCTAACCTAGCTTCATCACCAAGGCTCTTCTCCAACCTCATCGACAATGACTACTACACTCCAACTTGCGTCATGGCTAAGGGGGAGAAGGTACATGTCTCACCCACTTCTTCTAGTGATGAGTATAGAGCTGTGATGAGAACATGGAAGCAACTGAAGAAAGCATGATAAGAAAATTTGGTAAAAAGGCATACACTAAAATAAAAACGCTAATGAAGAAATTAGAGAAGAGGGATAGATGCTTGGAGTTGCAAGGAGAAATAATCACTCAAGAGAGAGACAAAAACCTTGCACTTGAAGCATCTATCGTCAAGGAAAGAACGAAGGTTGAGAAGTTAACCGTAGAATTGTCTTTAGCCAATGACACCATTAGAAAATTGACTAAAGAACATTCCTCAGTTAATGACACAATAGCTAGCCTTAAGAATGAGAAAAGTATAGCTCAAGAAAGCCTCACAAGCTTGGAAGAAAAATACCAAAATCTTGAGCTCAACTACAACACTCTTTGGGCTAGCACTTCAACTTCTCCTAAGGCAACCAAAGACTCTAATGTCTTCACTAGTAATGGTTGTAAAAGATGCTATAAAATTGATGTTAAATGCATATACAACTAACCTTGTTGAGATAGAGAAGAAAGACAAGAAGATTCATAGGTTGAAGATGATCTTGAAGAATGGGTGCAAGTGTCAAGAGCAATCCAACAACACGATATACAAGTCATCAAGGCACCCATCAATCAAAGAAGGCATTGGCTACAATTGGTATGATGGGTAGGCCAATGAAAGGAACATGATCAATGGTGTGCCTTGTGTGAAGTTCAACAAGGGTGTTGCTCTTGATGAGCTCATATGCAAGGCAAACAACAAGGTCTACATTCCCAAGGTTGTACCTACAAGTGACAAGACAAACAAGATGAAGCAAGCAGAGGCCCCCAAGCCTCAAGCACCAATCCCACTATGCTATGCTAGTGACTATATGTGTTGTTGGCTCAAGGATGGCAAGATCATGGTGAAGTATGTAAGTGCCCATAAGAGGAAGAAGATTATGAGTGTTTGGGTGCTCAAGTTTTATGTGACTAAACCACTAGGACCCAAATCTTTTTGGGTACCTAAAACAAAAGCTTGATTTGTTTTTGTAGGAATACTCCTCCGGTGGAATAAGTTGGGTGTTGAATAGTAGATGCACCAATCATATGATGGAGAGAAGTGTTCACCTCATTTCAACCTAGTCGTGACCAAAGTGGAAACATTGTGTTTGGTGACAATGAAAAAAGAGAAGTCCTCGGTTTGGATAAAATTGCTATCTCAAATGATAACTCTATTTTCAATGTTTTACGTGTGAATTCATTGAGATACAATTTGTTATCTGTTTTAGAACTTTGTGAAATGGGTTACAATTGTCTCTTTACGGATAACGGTGTGAAAGACTATAGAAGGGAGGATTCCTCTATTGCATTTATGGGTCATTTAAAAGGGAAACTCTATCTAGTTGATTTCACATCAAATAGAGTAAATCCCAAGACTTGTTTAATGACAAAATCTAGCATGGGTTGGCTATGGCATCGCTGTCTTGCCCATGTTGGGATGAGGAACTTGGCCAAACATCAAAAAGGCAAACACATTCTTGGACTAATAAATGTTTCTTTTGAGAAGGATAGAATTTGCAGTGCATGCCAAGCAGGAAAGCAAGTTGGAGCTAAACATCCCGTCAAGAATGTTGTGACAACCAAAAGACCATTGGAATTACTTCATATGGACATATTTGGACCCGTCGCTTATATAAGCATTGGTGGTAACAAATATGATTTCGTAATTGTTGATGATTATTCTTATTTCACTTGGGTATTCTTTTTGCGTGACAAGAGTGAAGTACAAGGCATCTTCAAGAAGTTTGCAAGAAGAGCCCAAAATGAGTTTGATGTCAAGATCAAGAGAGTTAGAAGTGACAATGAAATGGAGTTCAAGAACACCAACATTGAAGAGTTTCTTGATGAAGAAGGAATCAAGCATGAGTTTTCAGTTCCCTACACTCCACAACAAAATGGAGTTGTGGAGAGAAAGAATCGAACGTTCATAGAAGCCACAAGAGTAATATTGGATGAGTATAAGACTCCAACCAACTATTGGGTGGAAGTGGTCATCACGGCATGTCATGCTATCAATCGCTTATATCTTCACAAGAAAAGAGAAAAGACCGCCTATGAACTTCTAACCGGTAAAAAGCCTAAGGTGCACTACTTTAGAGTTTTTAGATCTAAGTGTTTCATACTTAATAAGAAATCCAAAAGCTCAAAGTTTGCACCAAAGGTGGATGAAGGTTTCATGCTTGGTTATGGTACTAACAAACATGGATATTATGTTTTTAATAAAACCACTGCTTTTATTGAAATTGCGATAGACGTGACTTTTGATGAAATCGACGGCTCTGAAAAGGAGCAAGTCAATGTTGAGATTGTAGGTAATGAAGAAGCTCCACATAAAGCTATCAAGAAGCTTGCCATTGGTGAAGTAAAGCCCATCAAAGTACAAGATGAAGATGAAGATACTATTGTGCATGTTGATCATGATCCAACCATTATCATGTGTCATCCAATGAACATGGTGAAGCTTTCGCATCAAGATATAATCAAGATGGAAGATCAAATGATGTATAAGGTCATTCACATGAAGGCAGTGCTATCAATGCTAATGAGCAAGCTCGACCTCAACACAACAATCAAGAAATAAGTGAAGACAACCCTCCACAAGACCATGGTTTTGATCCTCAAATCAATCAAGACCATGATGATGAAGATGATGGCCCCATCCAAAGATCAATTCAAGTGCCACATCCAAGAGTTTATCATTCCATTAAATGGGACCATCCCGTTGATAACATATTGGGGAGCATTCGATGAGGGGTAACCACATGTTCCCGTTTAGCAAGTTTCTATGAACATTACTCATTTGTCTCTCCTTTGGAACCTCGTAGGGTGGAAGATGCACTTGATGATCCGGATTGGATGATAGCCATGCAAGAGGAGTTCAACAACTTCACTAGGAATGAAGTCTGGTCCTTGGTGGAAAGGCCCAAGCAAAATGTGATTGAAACCAAGTGGATCTTCCATAACAAGCAAGATGAGCATGGCATGGTGACAAGGACCAAGGCATGGTTGGTGGCTCAAGGGTTCACTCAAATTGAAGGCTTGGATTTTGGGGAGACCTATGCATCGGTGGCAAGGCTAGAAATCAATTCGTATTCTACTTACCTATGCCGCTCATCATGATTTCAAGTTATATCAAATGGATGTGAAAAGTGCACTTCTCAACGGTCCCCTATCCGAGTTGGTGTATGTGGAGCAACCACCGGGCTTTGAAGACCCCAAGTATCCCAACCACGTCTACAAGCTCGATAAGGTGCTTTATGGGCTCAAACAAGCCCCTAGAGCTTCGTATGGTTGCTTGAAGGATTTCCTACTCAAACAAGGGTTTGAGATAGGAAAGGCCAATGCTACTTTATTTACTCGCAAAGTCAACAATGATATATTTGTTTGCCAAATATATGTCGATGACATAATATTTGGTAGTACTAATATGGCTTTTGTGAGGAATTTAGTATGATTATGATGAATAGATTCAAGATGTCCATGATAGTGAATCGAGATCGAGAGCAAAGATTCCTAAGTCATTTCTTATTTACTAAGTCTTTTGTACACCCAAGTATATATACTCTCATCTATAGTATAACTAACTTTGGATCTATGCATAAGGAACATTACTAAGGAAGATCAAGAACAGAGCTTGAGTATATACACTCTCATCTATAGTATAACTAACTTTGGATCTATGCATAAGGAACATTACTAAGAAAGATCAAGAATAGAGCTTGTCTCTTTGCAACCGCATTCTACTTGCTCTACAAACAGATAGTGGACTACAAAGGAATCTAATGTAGATCTACCACATGACCTAGAGTGTGTATGATCATGTTCGAGTAATGTGGAAAGCAACATGTTGATGTTGATGACGAGGAGTACCGTGAGAAAGATGATGATGACGATGATGATGATGATGGTGGTGGTGGTGGTGACCGTGATGATGATAAGGACTATGAGGATGAGTAGTTGTTTCTTTCATGCGGCCTACCCCTTTTGGCACTTGTTGACAAAGAGGGAGTGTTAGGCTTTGATCTTATTGTAATAAGTTACTTGGTCATTTGAGTTCGAGACTTTAAAACCTTTTAGCTTGTATGAACTATGTCGTGTGGTGGCACTATGTGATGGACAATTATATATTGGATGGCCATGTGTTGGTTAAAGTTTCAATTTTGTATTTTTGGCCATCATTTTCTTTTATTTTCTTGTGAATATAACATGTCATATTGCATATCTTTTTCACGGATATATATTTGTCCACATACACTTGTTGCACCCCACGAAAATGTTTGTGAAAATATGCTAACACACATATGCACAAGGTGATACACTTGGTGGTTGGCACATTTGAGCAAGGGTTAGAAACTTAAATGCGGAGTGTGCCAAGAGTGCTGATGTGAAACGTGATATGCTGAGACACACATATGCAATCGTAAAATTTAGAGGGGGGGGGCTTTTGTCTTGATATATGCAAATGATGTATAATTGATTATCATTGAAATTCAAATTCATTGCATACATTAAGATGGAGCTCTCCATAAATTTTGAGGGTTAAAATCTTTAAATTATTTCATTCTTATAAAAGCCTAAGTTGGTTGTCATCAATTACCAAAAAGGGGAGATTGAAAGTGCATTTGCCCCCTATGTGGGTTTTGGTGTATTGATGACATCCAAATTAGGGACTATGAGATCTTAATAAAAAATGTTGCAGCTTTAGTCCCTTGAAAGTTTTAAAGAGTTGATTTAGATGAAATGGTGTCCCTCAATTCTTGAAGTGCAAAAGGCGGATGAACTCAAATCAATCTTCAAAGTGTTTATCTTTTATTTTGGGTTTAGGTTTGCCGTACTATAAAGAGTGATGCAAGTTTAAGTGGTCTGAGGAAGATAGAGTGCTCAAGGATAAAAATAAAATCAAAAGAGAGACACTCAAGCACCTCACAAACACTTAGATATAGTTTTTGGGACATTGGTCGTCGGAACTTCCGATGTTTGCCGGGAGTTCCAGCTGTCGGAAGTCCCGAGCTCTTAGGACTTGTCGCCCTGCTTGGCTGGCCACCGGAAGTCCCGTGTCCCTGGGACTTAGTCGCTTCTGCTCATTCTAGCAACCGCCTCGGGTCAAGTCCTCTATGTGAGTCGGAAGTCCAGCCCATGGCTGCCAGAGTCCCGGCAATTACGTCGAAGAGAGGAAGCTTCCGTTGCCGCTTAGTGCCATGGTCGGGCCGAGCAAATCCAAGTTGACTGCACGTTTGAACAGTGTTTTCTATAGGCATCGGAAGTTCCGGCGATCTGTGTCGGAACTTCCGACACAGATCTGAAAGGTTAGATTTTGTCTATGAGTATAAATAGCTCTCTCTCTTCTAACCGTTACCCACTCATTCATTGTGACCTAACTCTATCCAAAAGAGCTCCCAAGCATTCAAGGCTCTCCTCCTCTCTCTCCCCTTTGCTCCCAACTTTGATTCCCCTAGGGTTTTGAGTGAAAGGAGAGCGGATTGAATGAGAGAATCACTTTGGCTTGAGCACTTGATTTCTTCATTAGACTGGTTAGATTTGCATCTATTACTCTTGGAGCTTTGCTCCTAGCCGGCTAGGCGTCTCTCGCCAAAAGCTTTCATCTTGTGGAAGAGCCTTGGGAAGTTTGTATTACCTGTGATTTCTTAGTGGAAAGCTCAAGTGATCTTTGTGGTTTCCTTGAGAAAGGCAAGGAGGTGGAAGAGACTCCGACCTTTGTGGTCACCTCAATAACGAGGACGTAGGATCTCCTTTGTGGGGTTGCCGAACCTCAGGATAAATCCTTGTGTCCCGCGTGCTTGTTGTTGTTGTTGTTGTGAATTGTGCTATCTTATTTGTTCTTGGTTGTTTCTCTTCTCTCTAAGCACTTCATAGGGTTTGGACTCGATCTGCGGAGTTGAAGCGTTTCAGCGTCAAGGGAGTGACTCTACATATCTACCTAACCACTTGGAAGTGGGGTTGTAAGAAATCTCACACTTAAAGTTTATTTTGGCACTTGTAGTAAAATCCACGTAGGAGTCGGAACTCCCGGCTGTTTGCGTCGGAACTTCCGGCTGCCGGAACTTCCGGCTTAAACTATAGGGACTTCCGACAATTGCTAACATTTGACTTTGAGTTTGTGTAGAATTTTTTTAGATACGCCTATTCATCACCCTCTAGGCATTGTTTAGATCCTTTCACTAGGCCCAAGGATTTGCTAATGTAAGCAAGAGGATGGCCATCTTGTGTGAGGACTGCACCCACACCAGATCCACTAGCATCAGTCTCAATGTGGAATGGCTTCGAAAAGTCAGGCAGGGCCAAATAGGGAGCTGAACTGAGAGATTGTTTTAACTAACTGAAGGATAATACATGTTCCTTACTCCAAACAAAAGGGGTGTCCTTACACAAGAGAGCAGTGAGTGGCTTAGCAATAATTCCAATTTTTTTCACAAACTTCCTATAATATCCAGCCAGGCCCAAGAATTCCCTGATATCCTTGACTCTTTTTGGAACTAGCCAATTTTGAATTGCCTCAATTTTAGCTAGATCAGTTGAAATCCCTTGCTCACTTATGACATGCCCCAAATAAGAAATAGACTGCTGAGCAAACTTGCATTTAGACAACTTCAACTTCCACTGATCTTGAGTAAACCACTCAAAAACTTGTTGTAGATGATATATATGTTCTTCTCTAGTCTTGTTGTATACTAAGATGTCAGCAAAGAAGACTAACACAAAATTCCTAAGCCGTGATGCTAGTGTAGAATTCATAGCACCTTGAAAAGTTCCTAGAGCACCAGTTAGACCAAAAGCCATGACTCTAAACTCATACTGTCCCAAATGAGTTTGAAAAGCAGTTTTAGGTTCTTCACCAGGTTGAAGTAATATATGATGAAATCCAGCTCTTAGATCCAAAGTGGAAAACATTTAGCCCTAGACAATTCATCCATGAGTTGGTCAAAGATAGGCACAGGAAACTTGGATTTCATAGTGATTGCATTTAACTGTCTATAGTCCACACAGATTCTATAACCACCATCTTTCTTAGGAACTAACAAGACTGGAGAAGAGAAAAGACTAGCACTTGGCTGAATAATACCTTGCTCCAGCATCTCTTTCACTTGCTGTTCCAATTCATCCTTCAATTTTGGTGAATATCTGTAAGGCCTGATTATGACAGGGTTAGCACCAGGAATCAATGGTATCACATGATTACAAGCCCTATGTGGGGGAAGCCCAGATGGTGCAGCAAATAAATCAACATAAGCATGAACTAGATCTTTCAAATCCTCTGGTATAGCAGAAAAATCAGGCATGGCATTCTCTGTAGTACCACAACAGAGCTGCAATAAGAGATGCTCAGGTTCATCATGCAGTAGACCTTGTAAATGAACCACTGATCCATCATATGGAAACTAAAGCCATTTGGATTTCCAATGAATTTGCATAGGACTGTGGCTTTCCAACCAATCCATACCAATTAGAAGATCAAACTGAGTAAGTGGTAGGATCTTCAAGTCAGACTGAAAGGAATAAGGTCCTATAGACCATGAAACATCATATAGAATCCCTTCACTGAGCAGAATACCACCACCAGCCACATGGACTGAAGTGGGACTAGAAATGAATGTCTGAGAGCTCAACTGCTTAACAATTCTATCACTGATAAATGATGAAGAACTACCAGAGTCAATAAGTATAGAAAGAGGTAGACCTTCAATACTGCCAGTGAATTGTATGGTTCTTGGAGCAGGAGCACCACTGATTGCAGTCTTTGACAGGGCTAAGAACACTTGCTCTGACTGTTCTGATGAAGTATCCAATGAAGAACTACAGTCATCAACAGACAATGATTCCCATAGATCATGAATAGCATGCAGGACTTCAGGGGCACACTTATGATCTCTAGACCACTTGAGACCACACTTATAGCACAATCCCATTGCTTTTCGATATGCTTTGACAGCCACCAGTTTGGAGTCTAGAGAAGAAGGTGTACTGTTATCAGCAACAGGCTGCAACAAGGCCAAAGTACAAACGGCATCCAAACTCTTGGGGCGTTGAACAAGCAAAATAGCACGTAAATCAGGACGAAGCTCATCTATGAAATAGGTGATAAAGTAGACATGGTCGACACTTTTCTTGTAGGCTATCAGCTGATCGGTAAGGGAAGTAAAATGGGCCACATAATTAGAAACCGTGGTTGTGTGGCGGATGTGCAATAGTTTGCACACAAGAAGCTCATGCTAATCACGATCAAACCTATCACGGACCATGCTACAGAACTGGTCTCAAGTTGCGGTAGCTAACTGAGACTCTACTGACTGCAACCAAAGCGCAGCAGCATCAACCATCTGCATAGTCGCCACACGCACCCACATATGCGGCTCAACAGAATACATGGAGAAGTAGTTTTCACAGCGAGCACGCCATAGGAGTGGGTTTTCACCGTCAAATTTGGGTAAACGGCGAGATGAATTATGATGATGAGGGGGATTTGGATGGTATGGGTGGGTAGGGTACGGGACTGGAGGTATTGGGTATGGTAGTGGTGGATGTGGCTGTGCTAGGTAAGGTGGGTGGGGTAGAGGAAACAGAGCAACAGGACGAGGACGGGGCAGAGGATTTGGCCCCGGCGGATACGGCGGCGTTGGAGGAGCTGCTCGAAACTAAGGAGGGGGATGGGTTGAGACCATACCATTGGCAGGGAATGAGTTGTGGGTGTCGATGACCCAAACTCAGGAACCCGTGTAGTGAAGACGACGTGGTGCCTGTTGAGCTATTTGACGACGCAAGCAGACGAATCCGCGGTCGCAGGAGCAGAAGGTGTCGTGAAGCTGGCTGGTGCGACGATGTGTCGAACACACCGCGGTCGAAGTTCTAGGACACCTTCTGAACTTGGGTGCGGAGGTCGTCGATGATCCCCTCGAGCTCGGGACGCCATGCATTCACGTCAGCAGCAACCGTCTCCAAGGTGGTGCTGCGGGCGTCGCAGTCGTCGTCGGTGATGACCATGCGGTTGGACTCGATCGCAGCCAATCGCTTGGTGATTGCGGCTTCGTTTTCGACGCAGGTGGACTCCAATGTCGAGAGATGCTTGGCGATGTCGGGGTCGATGGGCGTAGACCTGCGGGACTCCAACTCGGTGAGGCGGCGGTCGACGTACTCATCACGAGCGGAGAAGTTGCGCTCCAATCCGGTGAAGCGGCGCTCCCAGTGCATCTCGCGATCGTCGAAGCGCTTGGTGAGGCCGTCGAGCTTGTCGATCACTATCTTCAGGTTGGGGTCCATGACTCCACGCGCGCGCTGACGGCGAGTGAAATGGGGATGCTCGGCGACGGCGGCAGCGGCGGGATCCAGAGTAATCAGAGGGCGGTGAAGGTGGAAAAGGATCGGCAAGTCTGATACCAGTTTGTTAGCATCTACTTGCAGGAGAAGAAATGGAAAGGAAGATACAGGCAAGCAAGTAGGATTAACGACAAGTGCTTGATAGAATTGAATAGCATTCAGTTACAATGGTTCATGACCATCTCCTCTGTTCTCCTCTCCTTTAAGTAATCTAGCTACACTTCACAGCCACTGCGGGCCGGCAACTCGCGGATTGGGCCTGCGCTCCCGAATGGGCCTAGACGCAGAACCAGCTTCAGGCTCCAGGTTTGCTTATTACGCCAGATGGTGAACAGTGCTAACACTAATTTTTAGTGCTAATAGATCTAAACAAACCCTAAAAAGATCAGGTGAAGTGACCCCACATAGTGGGCAAAATGGTCACGTGTTTCCAATCTTCAGCCTGTTCACCGTAAACGATCGTGGATTATTTACTGCTGGCTGATTTGGTGTGAGAGAAAAATACTATTCCAGCTTATAATCCACGATCTTATACGAAGCAAGCGAACATGCTACTTATCATAACCGTCTAGTCTAACAAATTTCCTCGCCATTTTCAATAGAATTTCAATTTGTCAGGACTCTTCCATCTGTTCAGTTCATATTGAAGCTTTGGCATGCATCCAGGAATTTCGTGTTATAGGTATATGTCAAAACTCGTCATCTTCCTTGATTTTTCAACTCATCACTGAATACTGATTACACAACTGATGATGAAACAATGTCAGTTCCATTCCAAAAAAATCTAGATATCTTCCTGGGTAATTTTCTTTGCTGTTGAATCACAAAAAGGAAGTCAGAGTCTTAGATATGACCATAAGTAATCGCTATTATATGTTACAGAGATAACGATTTGTCAGGGAAGATCATTAATTGCTTGCAGAAATAATCTTGAGCAGCAAAAGCCTACACACCTAATAATAAATACTCAGTGACCTTGACACCTTGCAAGAGTTTGAAGAAAGTATATATATATATATATATATATATATGAAGACAATTTTGACAGCAGACCAGCCACATGGGAATAAAAAAACAATCGATCTATTTTAGAAATGACGAGTTGCATTGCTACATCAATTCTCAAGAGTACAGGACATACATGTACGCATGTATATAGGGTCACAATTAATTAGTAATGGCATATGGACCGAACAAAGCCAATCTAATCACTAGGCAACCTAAACTCTCAAGTACCAGTAAAACTGTAAAAGTGGACGACAACTTCACGGGTAATTGGATGCACAGACGCAGGATTATCACTTCATCCCCTTATACTAATTAACCAACTTAACTTTTATCTTTAGGTTACTGCATCCACTCTTAATGGCTGCTCAGTACCTCCCTTGGGGTGGTCAGAGTTCGAGTCCCAAAGGACTTACTCTTTATTTGTGGCTTCGGCCGTAGTGACCAAGGGGGGGAAAAACTCCCTCATTTGCCCCACATTCAAAGCACAACTTTGTGGTTAGCTCATCTCAGAGAATCTGAATGGTTTGGAGGAATGCTGGAGGAATTTGTGAGAGAAAAACACTGTTTTCGGATGAAAAAATAAGCGGATCAAGCCGGGTTTAAGGGCACGTGAACGGGGCCTTAAACAGAAATACCCGAGGCTGTCTAGCCACCACGAATCGAGTTTTTTTTTAATGGCTGCTCAGAGCTGTAGATGTTCGTTGGTACCTTTTTATAATCGTATTGCTTAGGGGTACAACCAGAGGTGGAAGTAGCTAGTAAGACAAACACCTCTTCCATTCATAAAATATTGTACATGTTGGGTTATGTTTAAAATACAATGTGCAAGTAGCTAGTAAGAGAGCAATGTGACATCTAGCATTACTTTAATTTTATTTTTAAAAAATGATTAGCTGAAATTGGAAGGTGTAACAATTTACGCGTGGCTTTATAATATTTATGAGCACATATAGAGTTTACACCGTCTTACTAATACCTACATATCACTCGTATTTATTCATATATTGACTTGATACGGTGATCATCACTTGTTCGTGGATGCGAAAAATTATGAGAATAGAAGTGTTCCGCACTCCATTTTGTATATGGCCCTTGATATATTTGATGTGCATGCGTTTGGACTTCAGAAGGCTAGAAATATAATAAGGCCATACAAGAAAATGGATTAGAAGCGGCTGGTAACCATATATACACGTACACGATTGTATCTTTTTTTTTCTAGGATCATGTACACAATTGTATCTACTATGGCTGGATGTTCATTAGCCGAGAACAAGAGCAAAAAAAAAGAAGAGCAATTACAAGCCCAACCAGTGAAAAGGCCATGGTACGAAGATCGCCTGGGCCCAACAAGGTAATGAGCAAGCCCACTTAATTACAGAAGCTCGTTCGGTGCGTGCTGGGGCCATTGTGTGTGACACTAACACGCACATATCCCGATTTCAAAAAAAAAAAAAACACGCACATATCCCCGTGCATGCACAAAATTTCCTCAAAAAAAAGTGCATGAACAAAATGCATGTATCCCTATGCACGCACAAGAGCGTTTGGGTTGGTTAATATGGAGTACAAGACCTGTATGGCCTACTGGCCTAGGCATGCACACGTGAATGCCCTTCTTGGGTCTTATAACTAGCTAGGGCTTCCAAGAGCTAGCAACGTGAGAGAGAAAAAAATTATCCTTAGGACACATGTTCTCCTGATGTATATCGTTAGATACAGATATGTACTGAGTTACGTGCACAACAGTAGATATTATTATTGTTTCTCCTGCTGTGCATGTATGTTAGTGCACAACACGAGAGCATATGCTCTTGTGAGCAAAAATAAATAAATAAATAAAATCGATCACCACCACTTATGTGTATATGTGCAAATATATCTCTCTCGATATCGTACTATGGCTTCGTACACAGTTATGGATGAAAACGGTACGGATATTTATTCGACCGTCCGTTCGACCGAACAAATATGAACACTTATCTAGATAGTTACTTGGATATCCGTTTTTTTTTTCCCGGATACGGATACTAAAACGGATATCTTAGGCAGATATCAAATACGGATGTAATATCATCGATATCCGGCGGATATCGGATAATCCGGATAAGTATCGGATATATCCGGATATTTAAAAACGGATATTATCCGGATATTTATTCAAAATTTAAAAATCACAAATTTGAACCATCCAAACTATCTCAAATGGAAAGTTGACCAAAACAACAATTGTAGATCTTGATGAGTTGAACAAACTTAGTATTCAAAACTTTTCAATTTGAAGTCATTTAGAGTTCATAATAATAGAGTCAAAGTGTTGTTTTTTCATTTGACCAAATTTGACTTGGTCAAACTTGCTCAAATGAGACACTAAATGACCTCAGATGAAAAAACTCTGAATAACAAGTTTGATCATCTCAGCAAGATCTACAATTGTTACATAGCTCATTTTCTCATTTGAGAAAGTTTTATCAAACACTAGTCATAAATTCTTGAATCTCATATAGACTTTCTGAAACTATGTCACACACTTGTGAAATTTGAACTATATTTTGTTCAAACTTTCTCAAATGAAAAAATGGCCTATATAAGGATTGTATATCTTGATGAGATGAACAAATTTGGTATTCAAAACTTTTCAATTTGAGACAATCTAGGGTTCCGAAAACTAGTTTGTAAACGTCAAAATTTAAAAATCATAAATTTGAACCATCCAAACTATCTCAAATGAAAAGTTGACCAAAACAAAAATTATAGATCTTGATGAGTTGAACAAACTTGGTATTCAAAACTTTTCAATTTGAAGTCATTTAGAGTTCATAATACTAGAGTCAAAGTGTTGTTTTTTCATTTTACCAAATTTGACTTGGTCAAACTTGCTCAAATGAGACACTAAATGACCTCAGATGAAAAAACTCTGAATACCAAGTTTGATCATCTCAGCAAGATATACAATTGTTACATAGCTCATTTTCCCATTTGAGAAAGTTTTATCAAACACTAGTCACAAATTCTTGAATCTCATATAGACTTTCTGAAACTATGTCACACACTTGTGAAATTTGAACTACATTTTGTTCAAACTTTCTTAAATGAAAAAATAGCCTATATAAGGATTGTAGATCTTGATGAGTTGAACAAACTTGGTATTCAAAACTTTTCAATTTGAGACAATCTAGGGTTCCGAAAACTAGTTTGTAAGCATCGAAATTTAAAAATCACAAATTTGAACCGTCCAAACTATCTCAAATGGAAAGTTGACCAAAACAAGAATTGTAGATCTTGATGAGTTGAACAAACTTGGTATTCAAAACTTTTCAATTTAAAGTCATTTAGAGTTCATAATACTAGAGTCAAAGTGTTGTTTTTTTCATTTGACCAAATTTGACTTGGTCAAACTTGCTCAAATGAGACACTAAATGACCTCAGATGAAAAAACTCTGAAAAAACTCTGAATACCAAGTTTGATCATCTCAGCAAGATATACAATTGTTACATAGCTCATTTTCCTATTTGAGAAAGTTTTATCAAACACTAGTCACAAATTCTTAAATCTCATACATACTTTCTAAAACTATGTCACACACTTGTGAAATTTGAACTACATTTTGTTCAAACTTTCTCAAAATGAAAAAAATGGCCTATATAAGGATTGTATATCTTAAATCCATGATCATGACTCCATGAGACCCATGAAGCAATGTGCTTGGCTATTTCTACTCATGCCGCGAAGATTGGTGCTTATATGATGTTTGATGTATGATGTATCTGTATCTTTATCTTATTTGTTGCTTTACTCTTTAGTCTTTCGGCTTAATCTAGATGGATTATGGACTCATAGAGTGGTGTAATGGTTTGCGCACGTATGATATATATATATATGCTGCTTTTACTCAATATCCGAATAGATATTTGTATCCAACCTTCTCCGAATCCGATTCATACCGTATTCGATACTCATTATTCGTATCCATAACCGAGTCAATCCGTATTCGTATATGTATCCGAACGCTATCCGTGTCCGAATCCGAATCCGAACAGAAATATGAAAACAAATATAATATGAGTGATATCCGTTCGTATCCGATCCGTTTTCATCCCTATACACAGTGGAGGGCAAGTGGTTGATCGATGTGCAAGCTAAGAGACGAACGAAATTGAAAAGTGTCTTGACCTATCCATGTGTGATAAATAATTGACACAAATAGTTGAGAGGTTTGAGGCTTTTTCAATTGAGTTCATATTTCATATATGATATATGCTTTATTATGTTAATGGATAACCGGAGATGTCGTGCCATATATTTTGTGTTGAGTGTGTTGTGCAAATGTATCTTGGCTTATGATTGTGTTTGGTATTGGGTGTGTCGAGGTGATCGATAGGCAATTGAGAAGCAGGTCAACCTAGGAGTTTGTGCACGATGTTCGACGTGACTGTTCAATTGGAGCATCAATTGCATCAACCAAAAGGTGATGGAACATGGAAGGATTTAGGTACAATGTTATTTCTTTCTTTTTTCGGATTTTTTCATATTAGTTTGAGTATGTATATGCCAAGTTTTAATATAATTCCTACGCCCTTAAAAAACAATGAGTCACCTAGAAACACACACGTACACGAACTAGTGACTAAGAGCACTCCCAATATAGAATATAGAGGGACATCTAATTATTTGCCACTCTTACGGAGGCCGTCTCTCTGATTGCCAACTTTGTGGTGGCAACTACAAAAATGTCCCAGAAAATAGTAACTCACCTAATATTTTGCCATTTTTACTGACGTGGCATGCCAGATCAGCCAACCAGCTTGGGAACGGGCCGTTGACGCTCGAGACCAAGGGCAAAAGACCATTACTCGCCTCAGTGTATTGCTTAACAAGCGCCGTCTCTCCCATCTGCTCACCACGGCCGCCGCTGACCATCCTTGAGCGGCCGCCGCCTCTCTCCTCCGCTCCCTTCCCCCCTCGCCCCCATGGCGAAGGCAAGCCGTACCCAAGGCCGGGCCGCCTCTCATGTCCCCGCCCCCGGTCCCCACATGGTCGCAGGCGTGAGGCCTCGACCCACATCTCGACCCACCTGTCCCCACGCGCCGCCGCTCCACTCGCAGCTCTTCCTCGCCTCCTGCGTCCGTGCACTTCGCCATGGGGTGTGGGCTCCACCACATCGTACCGCCATTCCTCTGTCCCCCGGCGCCTCGCTCCTCCGGCTGGCTCTCGTCTCAAATCTTCCTCCCTGCGCGCGCTCGCTTCTCGCCTCCCCGCCCTCGTCCTGGCGGTCCCGGTGTTTCTGCGGCTCCGCCGCCGCTGCGTGCCTTCCATGACCATCGAGCCGGCGCCCGAAGCGGTGGGCCGACGCCGAAGCTCGGGGACTACGCGCGCACCGGCCAAGGCGCGAGGGGGCCTGTCGTCTGCGCGCACCGCGGTGTCCGTGGATCGAACAGATCGAGGAGACGGCGCTTGTTAAGCAATACACTGCGAAGCGCGTAATGGTCTTTTGCCTTCGGTCTTGACGTCAAACGGCCGCTCCCAAGGTGGTTGGTGATCGGCATGCCACGTCAGCAAAAATGGTAAAATATTAGGCGAGTTACTATTTTCTAAAATATTTTTTGTAGTTGCCACCACAAAGTTAGCAATCAGAGAGGCGATCTCCGTAAGAGTGGCAAATAATTAGATGTCCCCAATATAGAAATCATTCATAGTTTATATAGCCTAGGATTCTGTACCAAGAAACTATTGTTTCCAATGCTATTTATCTATTAACTTAAACTTATCAACTAAAATCTACAATATTTTTTTCTCACAATTAAATAACTTCAGCCGGCTGACCAGCCCAACCGACATTCCAAATAAAAGTTGAGCCAATCAACCACGGTGCGCTTCTCTCACGTGCCAGGATCGTCTGCGCCATGAACTCTATCCTGTCCACGCTCGTCGCGGAGAGCTGCAACCGGGAACGGCTCGTTGCGCCATGAATTCAAGGAGAAAGAGCAAAATACATCAGCACGAGACAACGAACTCCAAGCTCCACCAACGGCGCTCAGCCCCCACGGAGCTAGCTTTCGAGATCCCTGACGCGGCCGGCGGCTCCTGCCATCTGCGGCAGTCGCCGTGGTCATGGTCGTCGTCCTGGTGGCGGGCCTGCCAGCCGCGTGGTTTCTGGTGGCCGTGAACTTCGCGGGCGCCGGCGCGGCTGCCACGCGCGAGCTCCGCGGCCGCGTGCGAGCCGAGGCAGACGCGGCGACCTGCGCAGTCCCGGGCTGCAGACGACAGCGCTGGCGTTGCTGCCCGCGGCGGCGGAAACGCTGGATGCGTCGGGCGTGCCGTCGAGGGCGAGGTCCGCGCCAGAGAGCTCCCGGCAGCCGCGCCGGCAGCCGCGGCACGCGAGCTTCACGGGCGGCATCGAGCGACCACGGACGACGGCGCACGGGATCTGCAGAAGAGAGATGGAAACGATGCGGCCTCTCCCAACGCAAAAGTCGCTAGTTTCTTCCCCCTCGGTTCACGCGTAGCGTCAGAAACGGTTTCATTCTCTTTCTTCATTTAATTGACGTCATCAAAATATTAACGTGACATCGTAATAAATAGGGATAGAAATTACCGTAGAGTCTACATTGGATAAGTCAGTCAGATCGAATTCATCAGCTACCTAGGTACTCTACTTGTTCCCATAAAAAATGTCATTCTTACTTCCGGACAAGTTAAACATATTTAACTTTGATCAAATATATATAAGAAAATATTAATATTTATGACATATAATTAGTATCATTTGATAGATTGTTGAATATATTTTTATAATAAACTTATTTGAAGATATAAATGTTGATAATATTTTATACAAATCTAGTCAAACTTAAGAAAATTTTAATAACACAAATCTTATAGTGATACATGTATGCTTAAGTGTCGTTGCCGTGGTATTGCAGCCGCCACAAGGATAAGTAGTGTTGCTAAGATTGATTTCAATTTTGAGTGGCCACGCATCGAGGAATACGACAATGGATGTTGAGCGCTCCGCTCATGCTCCAACTCCTTCACCAACAGATCGGAGACACACGCTCGTCCTCTGTACTTTTTTTGTGAGAATGGTTGTAACATAATGCCCTCTCAGGCTCACGGCTCCGTGTTAATATAGTTAGAAAAAGCCCATAGCGTGGCACTTATATCTTGTACAACAAGTAGATATATCTCATCTAGCTTACAACACAATAAAACAACAAACTAGGAAATATCCTATGGAGCCGCACCAATTAGCCTTGGAAAGCAATCAATCACGTATACACCATACACCGGAAATTCTGGACCTAATCACCGGATATTCCAACACCCCCATCAATCACAACGCATCTGTCAAGTTGAGATTATTTCTAAACTTCACTGTTTGCTTTTCGAGAAGTGGTTTAGTAAACTCATCCGCAATCTGATCTGTCGTACTGACGAACCTAATGTCCAGAAGCTTTGCTGCAACTTGTTCTCTTACAAAATGATAATCAATTTCAATATGTTTTGTGCGAGCATGGAAGACTGGATTAGCTGAGAGATACTTGGCACCAATGTTATCACACCATAAACACGCTGCCCGAGGATGTGAAATACCTAATTCATCAAGTAACTTTTGTACCCACATTACCTCGGCAGTTGCATTAGCCAATGACTTGTACTCGGCTTCAGTGCTTGACCTCGAAACAGTGGTCTGTTTCCAAGCACACCATGATACTAGATTGTAGCCAAGGAAGACAGCAAATCCTCCTATAGATCGCCTATCATCAGGACAGCCTGCCCAATCTGCACCTGAAAAAGCGCTAACAAGCATAGAGTTAGACTTTCTAATCTTGAGACCCAAACCAATTGTACCTTGTACATTTTTCAAAATACACTTTACAACCTCCTAGTGAATAGTGGTTGTAGAATGAAGAAATTGGCATACTTTGTTGACCAAAAAAGATAAATATGGTCGTGTCAATGTCAGATATTGGAGTGCCCCCACAATGCTCCGATATGTTGTAGAATCTTCAGTTCCTAACAGAGTTCCACAGGTGACCGATAATTTTTCAGAGGTACAAAGTGGTGTCTTGACAGGCTTACAAAGCTACATATTAACTCTTTGTAGTATTTCAGAGGCGTATCATTCTTGTGTTAACAATAATTCACCTTTCTTCCTTTGAACCTGAATGCCCAAGAAATAATGCAATTCTCCAAGATCCTTAATCGCAAATTCCTTCTCTAGTTCTCGTAGTAGTGCATCGACAGCTTCCTGTGAAGAGCTAGCCACAACAATATCATCAACATAGACAAACATAAAAATCACATGGTTTCCCTTACGGTAGAAGAAAAGAGAGGTGTCGGCCTTGGAAGGAACAAACCTGAGACTATGCAACTTGTTACACAAGCATGAGTACCAAGCTCGAGGAGCTTGTTTGAGGCTGTAGAGAGCTTTATCAAGCTTACACAAATAACGTGGCCTGGTCTTGTCCTCATATACTGGCGGCTCTTTCATGTACACGTCTTCTTCAACAAAACCATGTAAGAAAGCATTTTGAACATCAAGCTGTCTCAAACACCAGTTTCTTGATACAGCAAGAGATAGCACAAGTCGAGTTGTAGATGCTTTAACCACAGGACTAAAGGCATCCTCATAGTCAATGTCATACCTCTACTTAAAACCCTTGGCCACTAGACGCGCCTTATACCTATCAAATTTTCCATCTGACCGCCTCTTTATCTTATAGACCCACTACAATCTATTACATTCTTTCCTTTCTGAGGTGGAACTGAATGCCAGGTTTTATTTCTATGCAATGCATCGAATTCAACATCGATGGCATGCTTCCAATTTTCTTCAACTAAAGCATGTTGCAAAGTGGGAGACTCTTTAGAAGTAGCAGCTAGATGACCATACCAAATAGTACAATTAGTGTGTGTCTTGGGTTTTCGAATACCTTTTTGAAGACATGTGACAGGTCGACGTGGTGACATAGGTTGTAGAGACACAGTGGACGGCACAAGATCAGATGGTGCAAGGGATCCCGGCGACAACACACCTAGGCTCAGCACAGGGGATCCCACACCAATAGACTCTGGCATAGAAGATCTAGGCGTAGCAGTCAAGGACAATGTGCCAGCTTCCTGCCCCCCTATCGTCGAAGCCAGATGGCGATCATGCGGGACAAGTGGCGTGCGCGGAGAGGAGGCACCATGCCCCGACACGGAGACCAAGGGCGTAGGAAATGGCGGCTGAACTGAGGTAGATACAGTAGGTGAATTGGTGGCGGCGGTAGGTGGATCCATGTTTGTCCCTGCCAAAAACGGAAAGGTTCCTGGGTGCATGAAATCATGGTCGTTTTGCCTCGGATTGGGATCAAAATGGGCCAACTTTTCAGCAGATCCTGCATGCTCAACAGAAGGATTAGTGCGCTGGGAACCATTACTAAATAGATCAGAAGAATTGTTGTCCCCAAAACCAGATGACAGATTAAGAAGGGTGGGTGGGAGGAGCAAGATTTCTGATCTAAGATGGGCACTAGCATTAGGGTGAAGTTAAGCAAAAGGATAGACACTTTCATCAAAAACAACATCACGAGAGATGTAAAGGCGACCTTCAACAACATCCAAACACTTGAATCATTTATGCATGTTACTGTAGCCAAGGAAAACACATTGCTTGGAATGTAATTGAAGCTTGCAGGAATTATATGGGCACAAATTTGGCCAACATGCACATCCAAAGATTCTATGCGTGAGGTAATCTGGTGTTTGGTGAAAGAGGCGCTCAAGAGGGGTTTGGCCATGAATGACCTTGCTAGAAAGTCCATTAATTAAACAAATAGGTGGCAGTGATAAACGCCTCATCCCAAAATTTGAGAGGCATAGATGCATGAGCAAGCAAGGATAGGCCAACTTCTACTATGTGATTATGTTTTCATTCAGCAGAGCCATTTTGCTTATGTGCATAGGGCCAAGACACATGATGAGAAATTCCTATGCGTTGGAAAAAGGTATTCAACTTTTGATACTCGCCTCCCCAATCCATTTGGATAGCTAGGATTTTTGTGTTGAATTGCCTTTCTATCATAGATTGAAAATCATGAAATTTTTGGAAAACTTTAGATTTTGCAACATAGGCTTGTTGACACGCGATAAGGCAATTATTTCTATCAACATAGGTGGGCGCAGGGCCCCATACATAAAAAAAAACAAGTTCAAGAGGACTCGATGAAACACTTGTTGACACGCGATAAGGCAATTGATGACTTTTGCCTTTTTGACGGGCATCACACAGTTGTTCTTTATTGGACTAAAAAACAAACAGAATACGATTTCTGCTAAGGACTATTGGTATTTCTTAACTCAAACAGAAAGATTTCGCAACCGTGCGGATTTACCGTTGTAGCTTTCACCCAAAAGTATTCAGGGTATCATATTTTCCACAGGGAACGGAGATACTTCTTCTAGCTAATTCATCCAAGGACAACACAAGGGTAAAGTTAGCTAGGGTAAAGATGGATTCCTATGGTTTTGGATCTATGGATAGATAAACTCTACTTCTGCTTGCTTACTTTAGGCACCGGATCGCACCTGGCCTGCCAAGTGATGCAGGCCTTTAACTCTACGCCGAACTCGAACGTAGGGGATTACAAGGGACGGATAGGGCTATCACCACCTACCACCTACCCCTCAACCATGGGGAATGAGGCAAATGAAGGTAGCCTCTAGCCTAGAAACCACGTCTACACTATCGACTACTACTCTAGCGTCACACAGGGTTATCCGTCTTTATCAGGGCCCTCTACTAGAGTATCTGTTATGAAAACGGATGATGAACCCACAAGCAAATAAGAGCAAAGCTTTACAAATCAAAAGACTTATAACCAAAAGAATCACAAAGACTTACTAGAGGAAGATCCCGTTGAGGTACAATAGTAGGTGTTCATCAAGGTACAGGCTCTGGGAGTCTACCGACAAGTCAGGCAATTCCCTGTACTCTTCCCTCACATCTCTCCCTATGACTAACTTTAACTAGCTATGGCCTAAGCCTTGGAGTGATGCTCAAGTGTGGTGTGCTTCTCCCTTGGAATGTTGTTGTCTTTGGGGGAGCTCTCCCCCATCTTTTATGGCAGGTTGGAGGTGGATTGAGGGATATTCCCTAAATACCCACTGCACCACCCTCCACTGCATTGAATGCACTGACCTGAAGAAGATGGGCCTAAGGCATGCCAGAAAGGGCACCCCAATTGGGCCCAAAGGAGCCCAACTTCTGTGGGTGGCCTTCTTTGGGCTTCTAGATGGATCCTGTAAAGTTTGGCGCCATTTGGAAATGATTTGATATGGGTTATGGCCTTTTTTCTCCACATGACTAGTCCCTGATGTGCCTGGTTAGTGGGCCTTCTCTCTTGGGCTCATATCGGATGATGTTACGCCTTGTATTATTGTAGTGGGTCTTCTCTTGGGGACATGTCGGGTGATGTTATGCCTTATCTTATTGCACATTTTGGGTGTGTTTTCGTTGTTATTCAAACATGTTCCCTTGAAAACATGTAAACACCAAAACTTGTGGAACTTGTTAGTTGTAAGCCCTAATTCTAAGTTTGGTGCTCATATGAGTTCATTTTATGTGATATTTGGCTATTAAAAATGGGAGTTAAGGACCACCAACAAGCTCACCCACACTTAGCCCTTTGCTCGTCCTCAAGTAAAGTTTTAAGGACTAAGGTGGGTCATCTCCTTGATATGATATCTGCATATAAGTTATTCCAAGCTTCACTTAAACCTGTGAACTTTTTGAGTGTCTAACATAATATCTTAGGTAATTGAATAATAGAACAACATGAATTCAAATCCCCCTTCTTCACTCTGCTTAGAAACTTAGGTTTTGTTTTATTTTGAAAAATGTAAATATAGCTTTGCTCCTCAAATGATTCTCTCAGATCACTCAAGTTTGTGTTTGTTTCCTCACCAAGGCATATCATAATTTTGCCTTCTTTTCTCCTACTTTTATGTGAAGCTCAGGTAGGGGGAGGTATGAAAACATACTTGTATTGCATATATTATAAAGTCAAGGTTCGGATCCAAGGAGAAAGATGTCATACTTGTAGATCAAGATGTGCATGTGTGTGGATAATGATAAACCTATTCTATACTCCGTAACATAAATGATATCTCTCTAGTTTTTATTTCGAGAGCATGGCTATCTCTTCTCCTTCTCTGTTTTCAATACATAAGTCTTCATGTGCTCATCAATTTTTTTAAGACTTGGACATTCATGTGTCCATTTTTTTTTAAATTTTCACATAGCCCATGTCTCTTCTTCTAAACCACATATTTAGAGATAGATCATTATCTTTTAGAACATGAATTATTTATCTAACAAACATTTTTTGTCTACTAGTGTAGGAGTAGAGTATTTTGGTGGATCTAAATGGAAGACATGTTTTTGCATACTCCTAGTGTAGGAGCAGCATGTATATGTGGGTTTACATGATCTTGATCTTAGAAGCATGATAACTTTCTCAACAAGGGTCAATAAGACTTGACAAAAACTCGATGCAATAAGTAGCATATGTAGAAGGTTTAAACATGCATAACTAGATATGGCTTTGGTAGGAATTTGAATATCATTGAGGAGCATGCTATTTGAGTTTTGATTTTGCAAAATAAATCCCAAGTTCTTCACATGAGAGAGCAAGGTTCTTTTTAATCCCACTATATCACATATTCTAATTCCTTAGATAACATGGGGACCCTATGATAATTTGTTCACAAGTATAGGAATGTTAGCGAGGAATAAAGAGTATGAAAATTTAATCAAAGGATAGCATGGAGATTGAGCGTCAGTTGTTTTGTATTTTTATATTTGTTCAATTTTAATCTTTTTACTCAAGAGTTAAGGGAGTTGAGGGTAATGTTGCACAATCCATCGTTGAGGATGAAGGAGATGAGGGGAGTCAGAGGTGGTGTGGCTAAACCAGAGGTTCAGCCAACCCTCCCTAGAGCCATCTGTCCAGTCTTTCTTTGTGTTGGGTCATATGATGTTGTGCAACATGTTGGTGGAAGATCTCGAATATGTGCATGTTATGCTTGAGAGATCTTCCTCACACTTATTCTTGTACCTGCTTTATTAAATAAAGAAACAAAAAAGAAAACAAGTAAGGGCTCTACCAGCTTTAACACCGGGGAGCCTAAATCTTCTAAATTTAAGACACCTGCGGTGCTTGAGATGCCTTGATTTTTTTTATTATTAATGTTATCATTAGTGTTATTTTTTTTTTATTTTTATTTTTATTTGTTCACCCAACTTTTTATATATATATTAGCGTAACTCAAACAAGGCTGAAGTGAAATTGCAATGTATCCCTAGCCCTAATTTATCTCCATTATAAATTATTTTCATTGTTTATGAAAATAATTACTCAAAGTTCATTAACTAAACTTAAACATCATGTCTAATTTTGATTAAAGAAGGTTATTTTAACCTAAGCACCATGTTTAATTTAAAAAGCCTATGGTTGTTCCACATGTGCCCATGTGAATACACCCAAACCAAAGCATATGACATAAACAAGGGAAGCAATAACTTATATGAGCAAGCTATATGGAGACAAAATATGAGTATAAAGGTTGGTGAACATTGTGTGACCATTGCATACCTGAGTGTTCTTACCGGCAACATTTGTGGATTGAAGCTTCAAGGGTGCTACAGCGGTGACATGACCACATATGGTTGATGATTCCTCTGGGCTAAAGCAGAGGAAGACACCATATCGACTCAGACTATCAACAAGGCTAGGACGCATACGCAACTAGTGTGTATGGACCATGGGCCTTGGTGGTAGTAGCAAAGGTTTAGATGAGAACCCTTCTTGCTTGTACGAGCGTGAAAGCACTACTGGGTGGAGTTAGGCCACACATTGAACTTTATGATGGCCATGTGGGGCTAGCTAGCTCCTTCTCTCTCTTCTTTTTTTCATATATTTTCTTTCTTTTCTTTCTCCTTTTTTCAGCTTTATTTCTTCTTATATATTTTTTCATTTTTTTTATTTTTTAGTAAGGCAGAGCTGACATCATTTTTTTTATTTTTTTAGCTAAGATGGCCTTTGATGTGTATGGAATTTGTGGTGTGACTCTCACCATTCTCCCCCACACTTGGACTTTTGTGTGAAAGTCAAGTGTGCAGAGTTGGGGTCTCCTTATGAGTGTGTTTTTCTATCACCGAAAAGTATCATGGTGCATAGTTGATGTCGCTCCTATGTTCTCAAGCATCGTATGTTCATTGTTCTTCTTGTTCTTAACCTGAAAGGGTTAGCAACCAAGAATACCCGAAGGTGCATACTATCCTGATAACATGTTCTTACTTTTATTGAAGAAGTTGGGTTTTTTTATGATAATCCAGGGTATCTCCTGGCAGTGCTTTGTTTATGGTCATAAGCTTGACCTTGGGAACTTCATCCTGTAGTTATCAACAGTAGTGGTGCAGTTTTTAGTTTCACCACCAAGCATTTAGCATCATTGTTCAAGCTGTAGGGTTAGTACCACAGTGCATTCATGAGATTTGCAATATTTGTGATAAATGAAAGCATCCACAACCATCATTCTAAAGAGTTTGCTAACGAGGATCGATAGACGGTTGTGTTCCTCATAAGGGCATGTGGTACTAAGAAAGATGTCCATGGCACAAAAGTTTTTGTTCTCAAGAAATACATCATATAGGAACAACTTTGAATCTTGCCCACTATCGAGAACAATGTCTTGATGGGCAGAGGGACATGGCTTATGTTCGAGCGAGGGTGATGATGAATGTTCCATTTCACAAAGATGAGAACTAGGCTTAGGTGAAACAAACGGGGATACAAACTTCACCTCCTCGAATGATTCATGGTTGGGGTGTTGCTTCTCCATTGGGACTTCTAGGCGAAGGATAGGAGTGGCGGAAGCAATTTCTCCCAACTTTTTATTAAGGCTCCTACGGCAAGGTTTTTTGTGGAAAAGCTTTTCAAAGGGGTAGCCTATGAGAAGATCAAAATTGAGGATGGCAAAGATGTGGAGATCTAATTGTACCTTGGTTTCGTCTATTTTGATTGGCATGGCCCTAGCAATCCCACAACACTCAAAAATGAGTCCTGAGGGACTTTTGCAGAGTTTGTTAGTCAGGACAAGTGTCATATTGCCCAAAAGAGTTTTTGCAAGAAATTCAGACATGATGTTAGTCCTGATAGTGGGGTTGTGTAGGGCTTCTATGGTAGTCCCCTATAATGAACAAGGCTTGGTGACTAGATTCTAACATACAGATATGTTAAGCCTCGGGTCCAATGGTTCCCAAACGAAAAAGACCCCTGATTGAACCCTTTAGGATCGCCCGGGGGCTCGGAGGCTCTACCCATCGGGCACGCTCACACGCACCCTCTAGCAAAGAGACCCGGCCGAGCCTGACTCGACCACAGCTTTCGTCTGGGCCCGGGGGCTTCCTCGAGCCCTAGGCTCCCAATCTACGACACGATCGAGCCTGGTCCTTAGCTCCTACTCAGCTAACGATGCCAGCCAAGGCCCGGGCACAAGAAGACAAGCCCTAGGCTACCGATGCCCAGTGGGTTCCCTGGCGTCGCTCCCTAGGCATGCCCCTACCAAATGTTCCTCCGACAGGGTCATGTCCGAGGCGTGACATAATAAGACAAAGCTTCCCGTGGCCTCCAGGGCTCAGGGGCCTCTAGGCCCGCACGTCAGCCCCTAGAGCCGACCTCCTTCGCCACCAAGAAGACTCCAGAAGGTCTCACCCAGGGGAGGCCAGTCCAAGCCGACACCGCGTGACACACAGAGTGTCAGAACAGAATAGTCGGACGCCGCCCAGGCTTCTATGGCTCCAAGACTCCTCGACAGTCCATGGCACACCGCTGCAAGCCCCTCCTGGACTTCGGCGCATGTAGACCGTAGACTAGAACTCTCAAACCACCTTGTACCTAACCTATATCATTATATAAGGGATAAGGTCAGACCTAAAGGGGAGATGATGTGAGTTCGATCACGAGACACTCTATTCCATTCCATCTGCCTCCGCTCTGCACCGAGAGCAGGGCAACCTAGAGAGGGGCACCGAGAGCCTCTCCTCCACCGTATCCCACCATCTCCTTCCTCTCCGTCGAGGAGGAGACTCCACCGGCAATGAGGCAACTTTAGGATTAGCACCGAGCTAACCCCTACCAAACTTCTCTTCCTTTACACTCTGTTGTAACCCTCTAGATTTTGGGTGCTCTTGAGTATAAGGATCCTTAGCTGCTGGACATAGGGACCGAATTGGCCCGAACTAGGATAAACTGTTCCATCTTCTCTGCGTGATTCTTGTGTTCTTGAGTCCACCCAAGCCACCGAAGACCTCGTACTCTGACACTGACTCAAACAACATGCTTGCCATGGTTTTGACCCTGTGACAGATGGTGCGCTAGGTAGGGGGCAGCGTTAAGTGTGATTCTAGCTCTACGGTGGCTAGAGCCACCTGCCTTATCATCGGAGCAAGTGGCTCCGCCCTAGACAGCGATGTCCGCTTCCCCGGTGAGTTCTCCATCACGGCCAACGCCTTTTCTCTAGGCCAGGTCCTCAACTTTAGGAGCCTGGCCAACAATGGCGACATCTACGGTGAGCTTCGTCCACTCCACATGGCTGCACCGGCAGGCAACGAGCCCCTAGCACCACTTCCTTCGCTATGACTCTTGGGAGCATATCTCAAGGTTCTGGCCCGTCAGATCCGGCATGGCTTGGGCCCAACCCCCCCCGTGTTGGACCACCGCTAGATGTTCTATATGCTGGTCAATGTCCACCACTAGATCGCCACCAGTGAGGTGCTCCTGCCACCTGATCGCTTCTAGTACTACCTTCTGGACCTACCTTTCGAGATACAGAACATGGTAGCGTCCTTCCAGCTAGAGCTGGAGCACCTCATCAGTCGTGAGGCACCATGGAGCATCATCCTCTTCCGCGCAGCAGGGACTGCGCCTTCCTCAAGGTCCTCTTAGGGGATGGACCAGAGTATGACTCCGACAACATCAATTACAATGCCCCACCATGCATGTGCTACCACATCGATGGTGAGGCTCAGCCTGAGGAGGCGCCTGGGCTCACGCCACTTGACCAAAGTCCCTGCAGCCACACGGCCTACCTTCAGGAGAAGGTGGACCACTTGCATGCTCAACAGGTTGACTTGGAGGCTGTCGAGGCAGAGCTCGAGTGCCAAAGGTAGGACTTTGTGTGGCAACAAGCCCTGCACCCTCTCGACGACGATGACGCCCGCTCGAGGGCTCCTAGTGGCCTCTGCTTCCCCCACGTGGCGTACAACATGGCAGCCGCCGCTTGCCACCTGGAAGACATCTCCAACACGCTAGACCCAAAGACCAATGAGTGACTGAATGAGGCAAAGCGGCTCCTCTACGTCACCCTCGAGCAGCAGGCTGAGAGTTTAGCCTTTCGGCTCCGCGCCATGCTCTCCCGGCCATCCTAGATGATGACCACTGCCAACGGGAGGTGCTCTGATGCTCACACCCCACAGGCAGTGGGGAGCAGCGGTGACACCTCTAGCAATAGCTCCGACCGACCACGAACCCAGGGCGCTAAGCCTCGGCAAGAGCGAAGACACGACCTTTCTCCACGGCGTCCCCCCATGCGGTACCAGATCGGTGATGACCGCGACGTCCATGACACCATTGAGGCCAGACGCCATGCTCAGGTATAGTCCTGTACCCTTGAGCGATGGGGCAGGGGGGCATCTCGGATCACTTTGGCCCCCGGTGTTTGGGGCAGCGATCCGGGAGACACCCTACCCTAGGCATTTTCGGCCGTCAACGCACATCTCCAAGTACGACAGTGAGACCAACCTGGACCATTGGCTGGAGAACTACCGCCTTGCCATGAAGGCTAGGGGGTCAGACGATGACTTCATCATCTAGTACCATCCTCTGCTTCTGGCAAGCTCAACCAGAGCTTGGCTTGAGTAGCTCGAGCCTGGCAGCATCCGCTGCTAGGGCAATCTCTGTGTGGGCTTCATCGGCCACTTCCAGGGTACCTACATTGGCCCGGAAACTCTTGGGATCTCCACAACTACAAGTAGAGGGGTGACGAGACCCTCTGGGAGTGCATTCAGTGCTTCTCCAAGAAGAGCAATGAGCTCCCGAACATCACCGACGCCGACGTGATCAATGCCTTCATTTGTGGCATGACCAGCGAGGTGCTCGTCCATGCTCTTGGCCGTGAGACCCCGTGCATGATGCGGGAGCTCCTAGACGTCGCCACCTCATACACCACTAGCGAGGAGGCCATCTAGGCCAACTTTAGTGGGAAAGCCAAGGCCACTGGCCACCTTAGTGGTGGTGACGGCGCTGACAATCCCGCCTCATCCCAGCGACGCTGCGATAAGTGGAATAAGGACTAAAAACACCACGGGGAGGAGATGGTCGTCGCGGCTGACCACGCCACCAGACCTCAGCCCCATGGGCGCGATGCACGCCCAGAACACTTTGAGAAGACGCTCGAGTCTCCCTGCCCGTTCCACAGGGGGCAGGTGAAGCATCTTCTCAAGGACTGCGCCACCATGAAGGGCTAAATTCATAGCACCCTCGACCAATATGGCAAGGCCCAGAAGCCTGCCCCGAAGGTCGGTGACCCAGTGGATGGCACCTAGGGGAAAGACAATGAGTTCCTCGAGGCCGAGCGTTGCCTCATGATCTTTGGGGCTCCTAGGCATATGAATCCTGCAACAGCGCCGCATCTCTGAGCAGGAGGTGAACGCCGTCCATACCCTCACCGCCCCGACGTGGCTTTGGTGGTCCTAGATGGCCATCACCTTCAACAAAGAAGATCATCCTGGTCGTGTCCCCCATCCGGGGTGCTACCCGCTCATGCTTGGCCCGATAGTGGGCACCACGCGCCTCACTAAGGTGCTGATGGATGGGGTAGTGGCCTCAACATACTCTACACCAGCACCCTCAACAAGATGGGCATCCCTTGGACCAGCTTGTGCCCTAGCAAGGTGCCGTTCTACGAGATTGTGCCGAGTAAGGAAGACATGCCCCTCAGGCGCATCCGGCTCAACGTCACCTTTGGCCCGCCAGACAACTTTCGCAAGGAGCCGCTCACCTTCGAGGTTGTTGACTTCCCCGGTGTCTACCATGCCCTCCTCAGTCGACCATGCTTCGCTAAGTTCATGACTGTCCCCAACTACACCTACCTCAAGCTCAAGATGCTCGGCTCAAAGGGGGTGATCACCATTGAGGGTAGCTTCGAGCAAGCCTACTACTGCGAGCAAGACTACATCACCCAAGTGGCTACACTCGTCACTCCCTGTGCTCCCAATGGCCCTAGCAATGACATAGGAGGGGCGCTGGCGGAGGAAGCAACAAAGACAATAGCGGTGCTCGACTGACCGAGCATCGGCAAGGTGGTCAAGACCTCTGGCAGCAGTGGTGGCTCGGTTGGCCCCTCCGTCTAGGTGCTTGGTCCCCCAAAAGGGGCTTACCCCATCGAGGTGAGTTCCAACCTTTCCCCATGAGGGAAGGCCATCGCCGAGCCATCCGCCTAGAAGTGACACCTCCCGAGCCATGGCCCGCTTACCAACCTCCTTCGCCGGCCTACCTCTCCAACAACAAAAACCAATATAAGTCCCATACTCCTGACCCTCTTACTTCACTTTCCTCTGTTTACTCTATTTGTTGTCTTCCTTAACCCGAGCCATCCCAACGATGGCTCAGCCACATCGCAAGGTCGACTAAGCTAACCACTTGCTGACCTTTTCTGAAGGAGGAGTGTTGTAGAAGGCCCCTGAGCGAGGTGAGGATGGGACGGATGGAGCAAGAGGAGCAGGCGAAAGATCAGCAAGGCGCTAACAGAGTGGCCCCGGTCATCATGTTACCAGCTATGTCCTCTTTCCCCTCTCTTGTGTCCATTCTGTTTTTCTTTGTAGCTATCTGCCTATCTCCCGATCCTTCATTGGATCATTCCACCCCACCGCATGTTGGTCCAAGGGTCCCCTAGAAGGGGCATCATCGAGGCTTCAAGGTTGCCCAAAGCAACTAAAAGTGCGAGGGATGCTCGGGAGACGAGCCCACGTGGCTATAGCCGGGATGCTCAGACACGTCCTGACCGTCGAATGAGTGATGTCTGAGTATCAGCCTAGAGCTGCTCGTGGTGACCCAACAAGGGAGGCAGTGAACCCCCGAGCACCAATAGATGGGCTCAGGAACTATACGAGTGGCTCGGTCAAGAAGCCAAGAATCTCCCCCTAGGGGACATGACCAGGGCATGGAACGACCATAAACCTGGGGTTCTCATGGACTTACCTGCTAGTAGCACGGGCGCGACAATCTTGGCCAATGAGGCCATCATCATAATAGCCTAGCCCAACGAGGGATCAAGCCTCTAAGCATGACTCAAGAGCAAAATGGGATTACACATGAAGGTAATTTCATTTCATTGGGAAGGACCCGATTACAATATACGGCGGCAGAAACCATGATCTGATGTCGCCTATACGGCGGTAGAGACCACAAGGCACGCCCGACCTCTGGATCGGGGCCCTGTAGCGTACATGGCTCAGGCATAGGGGCCACCCAAGGTCAGGCGACATCGACCATCGCACTGTCAGCGGGGGTGGCCCTCCTTCACCGTCACTAGGATGGAGGGGCAGTGACTGGCACGATGCGACCCCCTCCCCCATTAGAGGGTACAAGAACTCTAGCAACATTGCTGGAGTCTTTACGCTCTCTAGGGAGGGGGCATGCGGTAGACGCATCTAGCGTCGTGCTGTCACCCCTCCTTCGCTGGAGTCCTTCCACCCTCGAAAACGTGGCTGCCCGACGGACAACACCAAGCTCACTCAGAGGGAAGCGTCGCACATCATCGCCACCGCCATCGCTGCCGATGAAGATGGATCTGAGGAAGAAGAGAGGGGCCGGACGAAAGGATTAGAGACACTACGTCCCCTAGGGGCCTCCCTTTATAGCCAAAGACGGTGCGCTGTGAGCAGATCTAGGCCCTTCGATCAGCCATCAGTGGCTACAAAGGACCCTGAGGAACTAGCTCGGTGTCCCTTCAATCCCCGCAGCATGCCTTTGGGTGGTTGCATGATGACAGCCACGCAATAAAGGAGGAGTCAGGGAACCACTGGCAACAAGTCAAGTCCCCGGTCCACTTTTCCCCGCACGCACCGACCACTTCGTACACCACTCCTCGCGGGACTTAGGGGGATCTGCCTCCCCCCGGGCCCACCGGCTATCATCGATGGCTCGAATCCATGCGCACCAAGTGCCATGGCTCCTCCTCCACTAGATCTGCTCCACGTGGCCCTGACGTCCCATCTCCAAGATGAGATGGGACAGCGCGGGGGTGCGGGCACGCGTCATAACTCCTCTACCAGGCACGACGACCCATACGCCATCAACCGCCTGTGCAAGGCATCAGCGGATGGGATGCGCCCAGAAGCCTCCCCCTTTGCTAGCAAGGAGGCTCAACAATGCCTCGGGGGTTGCACCAGCTCCCTAGATGGAGCAACCCGACCAAAGATGGCAACGCGGCCCTGATCCTCGGTTCCCCGTGGGGAATTCCCCTATTAGGGGACGGGGATGGGAGCAAACTGATCCCCATAGGGATAAACTTGGTAGAAAATCAATCCCCATCAAGAATCACGGGGATAGGGATGGTTTGCTAATCCTCGGCCTCGATCCTCGCTAACCCGCCCCATCAAGCAAGAACCATGGCACCGCGCTCCAGCAACCAGGCCCATGTCAAAGGCCCAAGTACTGTCTAGGAGTATATATGCATGCCATCTAACCCTAATTCCCCACTCCCCAACCCTATCCATTCTCTCCACTAAGTAGAAGCCGGTCGCCACTCGCCCTGTGCGGCTATGCGGTGCCCCTATCCGCCTCCGCAGTTCGCAGCCACCAGAACGCAAGGCGTAGGCGCTGCCGCGGCCTGTGAGCGCTACTCTCACCATCGTGCGTCCTCGCCAGTCAACGCACCCACCCCGAGCCCCTCTGCCCTTGGCGTGCAGCATGCTCAGAACCCTTGGCCCGACCATCCCCAGTCACCATGGCCCCTACACTAGAAACTTTGTCACTCGGTGCCTTGAACTGTAGATTCCATGCATAGGAAAGATGGTTGTTGTCGTCTTTTGTGTCCTTTTTCTCATCCCACTCATGGATAGCAGAGGTGTATCTTATCGTTTTGCATCTACTTTTTCATCCTAACACAAGCACTCGTATATTTGTGAGATTTTGTTTATGATTTGTTGGCGATTCTGGCAGCAAAGGAGCTGTGATTTGTAAAGTAAACGATCTTATTTCATGCTGATGCAAGAAGCATTTGTGGTGAACATGTCTTCTTCTAGAATGTTGTTGATTCGAGTATTTTTTTTCAAACATATCGCCGTGACGGGGACCCCGTCGGGGATGCATTCCCCGCTCGGGTTCGGGGATGGGCGGAGAATGTCCCCCACGAGCTTTCATGGGGACGGGGAGAATTTTGCCCCAAGGGGACAGGGATGGTGAGGAGAAACCCGATGGGGAATTTCCCGTTCCCATCTTTAAGCCTGACCCCCCAATCAATGGGCGCTCGGGTGGCACATCCCCTAAAAACCAATCAACTCCCTGAAGTTGGGTCGGGAGCCGCTGAGCAGTGGGCCCAATGGGGGCCTCTATCCTAGCCTCAGCGTGCCCCACTTCCCCGATCTATCGCTATAGAGGGTCAGCCCCAGAAGGCCAACTTGAGAGGATCGAGACCTGCTATCACAGCCCTCGGAAGGGGGTGGAGCTCCGGATGATCAGATGGCCTCAAGCTAGAGCCCAACCCTCTTGATCACCCGACCCACGGCAGGCTCCGGTTGAAAAGGAGGGCGCCCCTGGGCCTACAGTCGGCAACTCCTAGATGAGTTCGCTAAGCTCGCACTCAAGTCGAAGACCCATGCGACATGGACCCACGAAGGGATTAGCATCATCTTCGCTTAGCCTTGACACTGAAGGAGAAGGTGCCAAGTAGGGCACAACACTCTCGCCAGTGGAAGCGGTCCCCACCAGGACAGTTCGGTTACCAGAAGATCAAATTCAGCCCTTCGTCGCCATCATGCCAGGTGAGGCCACGAAGGGCTTGGGGGCACCTGACGAGATCCTAACATACATGTATGTTAAGCCTCAGGTCCAATGGTCCTCGAACGAAGAAGACCCCCCGATCGACCCCTTCAGGATCGCCCAAGGGCTCGGGGGCTATGTCCATCAGGCACGCTCATGCGCACCCTTTGTCAAAGAGACCCAGCCGAGCCTAACTCGACTATAGCTTCCACCTAGGGCCCTAGGGCTTCCCCGAGCCCTGGGCTCCTGATCTATGGCATGACCGAGCCTGGTCCTTAGCTCTTGCCCAGCTAACAATGCCAGCCAAGGCCCGAGCACATAAAGATAAGACCTAGTCTACCAATGCCCAGGGGCTCCCTAGCGTCGCTCCCTAGGCGTGCCCCTATCAACTACTCCTCTGACAGGGTCACATCCAGGGCATGACACAAGAAGACAAAGCTTCCTGTGGCCTCCGGGGGCTCGAGGGCTTCTGGGCCCACGCGTCAACCCCTAGAGCCGACCTCCTTCGCCAACAAGAAGACTCCAGAAGGTCTCACCTGGGGGAGGCCAGTCCTAGCCGACACCACCTAACACGTAGAGTGTCAGAACAGAGCAGTCGGATGACACCTAGGCTTCTTCAGCTCCAAGACTCCTCAACGGTCCACGGCGCACTGCTGCAAGCCCCTCTTAAACTCTGGCACATGTACACCATAGACTAGAACTCTTGAACCACCTTGTACCTGACCTATCACGTTATATAAGGGATAAGGTCAGACCTAGAGGGTAGAGGATGCGAGTTCGATCACCAGACACTCTATTCCATTCCATCTGCCTCCGCTCTGCACTGAGAGCAGGGCAACCTGGAGAGAGGCATCGAGAGCCTCTCCTCCACCGCATCCCGCCGTCTCCTTCCTCTCTGATGAGAGGGAGACTCCACCGGTGGCAAGGCAACCTTAGGATTAGCACCGAGCTAACCCCCTACCAAACTTCTCTTCCTTTACACTCTATTGTGATCCCCTAGATTTAGGTGCTCTTGAGTATAAGGACCATCAGTTGCTGGACGTAGGAATAGAATTGGCCTGAACCAGGATAAACTGTTGCATCTTCTCTACGTGATTCTTGTGTTCTTGAGTCCACCCGAGCCATCGGAGACCCTGTACTCTGACACCGACTCGAACAACATGCTTGTCACGGTTTTGACCTCGTGACACTTGGTCGTGGAAGGTAAAAGAATTCGAATTGTTTCGGAAGAGTGGTTCACTTCGATCAACCATTCCTTTGATGGTTTTACTTTAGGGGAAACCTACTCAGAAGGGAGTGTAAGCTTTTCGTGCCAAAAGTTATTCGAGGTATTGCCATAATCCTCGAATTCGATAGAGAACTCCGAAGGATGAATTATTCTTTCCTTCGGTGTTTGTGGTTCGGGTGAGGGTTCATAAGTCAAATCTAAGGATTATATGGGTTTGGATTCGGCTGATGAGGGCTCCTCAAATCTTGACATGACTTTTGCCTAGAGGGGTTTGGTTTCTATGATGGAGAGAGTGTGTTTTTCTAGGATGTGATCAATGATTTTGTTTTGTTCCATCATAGTTTTGTGTGAAAATGAGCCTCTAATGGTCATGTCATGTTATAGGTGTAACAACCCAGGTTTTTGGAGAAGCCAAAAATACGAACTTTTTAAAAATTTTCCTGCAATGTGTGAAACATGTAATTGCTAGGCCAAACATGAGTCCAACTTGCTAACAAGACGTTGCATACATGTAGATGGTTTGTAGGTGATTGCCGGAGTTTTTGAGTTGTCCTATGATTGAGTCTTGATTATTGTTGGAGAGCACAACCCATAGCAACCTCCTTGTGATCCTCGTGGGATTATTTCGAGTCTTCCGTGAATCTCTCTCTATAATCCCGAACCCCACTAGAACCCGGACTTGCCATTTATATTTGTGCCGACCATTGGACCAGAATCCCTAAACCCTAAGACCCCTAGAAGACCACCACGATGAGTAAGCATGTTGTTAATACATGCGGGTACGCACATATAAGACCTAGGAGTAGAACAAAGGAGAAGACACTCTCCTCTAGTCGCCAGTGGAAATCATCTCGAGCCCCTCTTGGAGCTCACATCTCGAGTACCATCAATACCCCTTTTGAAATTCCTATTCAAACTCCATGCAGATTCCCCCGAATTTCCCCTCAAATTCCCCCTTCGAGTCTTTCCGAATATCCCCTGGAAAATTCCCATCCGAACACTCGTGGAAATTTTGTCTTGAGTTTATATGAATCCCTCCGAAAGATTCCTCGAACACCGCCTTATATTTCACCTTGGAAGCCCTTCCCAAGATGTGGTGAATTCTTCTCAAATCCAAGTTCAAACCATTTAAACATAAATTGGAAAATCTATTCCCTTCTCTCTTCTCTCCCCTCACGCCTTGGCCAGGCCTAGCGTTTCCTTCCCCTTCTCCCTGCACTGGCCCAGCCAGCGGCAGGAGCCCAACCGAGCCCCCCTCTCTCCGTACCAAGCCGTGGCCCGGCCTGCCCTCGCTCCTCTCTTCGGCCCACCCCACCAGCGCCTTGGCCCAACCGGCGCGGCAGCCCGTGGCCTGTTGGCCCAGCCACGCGGCCCACCAGTGCCAGCCCAGCAGCCGCAAGCTGCCCAACCCCAAGCCCTAGCGGGAGCAGACGCTCCCAGCAGCCGCCGCCACACCACAAAGGCAAACCGGGAGCCACCTCTGCACCAGCGCCCTCACCTGCTCCCTCTCGGTGTCCATGCCATTTGATGCGCGCCGCGTGCCCCTTCTCTGCACGGAAGCCGAGGATCGCCGTCCACAGCGCCCGGAGCCCTAGCTGGCGCGCTATAAGTACCCCCGACGCCGCCCGCTCTGGAGCTCCCCCCTATAGCCGCCGCCGCTCCATCCCTCTCCCTCCCTCCTTGCTCCGCCCTGCCCTACTGCACAGCCACAACGGTCAGCCGTCGCTGGCCATGGCCCTCCACTGCCTCACCGACCCTGGCCATGGCGATGTCGACCAAGATCCCTCTGCACACCCCCACGACGTCGCCCGCACGTGCTACGCTCCCCGGGCAGCCATTCCTGGAACCGTGGCCGTAGCGCCGACCACAACGCCGCCTGAACCAGCGACGCCAACACCCTCTCCATGAACCAAGCCTCGGGCCATCACCACCCTTCCTCGACGCCATGCTCCTCCTCTGCTGCATGACCGCGTGCCCCACCCCCGAGCCGCGCCACCAGCACGACGCCCGCGAGCCGCTCGGCCATGACGTCAACGACCTCGCGCTGAACCATGACGACATCCATGTCCTCGCCGCAGGCCGCCACGAGCTCATGCTCTACCCTCGGCGCCGAACAGAGGACCCTGACCACATCGTCATACAATCGCCGCCTCAGGGAGCAACCTCGTCACCAAGCACGGGCGCGTCCATGACGCTGGCGGCCATGATGACGAAGGCCACACCGCCAAGCCTGTGACCAGCGCCATGAGCCCCGACGCCACCAAGCCGTCGTGGCCACCGGAGACGAAGATGAAGCACGCCTTCTTCTCCATTGCTGTTCGGCATGGCGCTGCATCAACTCGACACGGCACCGAATCACCACCGCACCACCAGCCTAACCTCACCGGCACCTCTGGTGAGCTTCCCCAGCCTCCTCCCATGTCCGCAGTGCATGGAGTCGCCATGCTCGTGCTGCCACGTTCCCCACACCAGGGGAGACGCGAGGCCAAGCCCTCGGTACCACCACGTCCCGCACACGCCGCGGCTTCCGCTTCACCTAGCCACCACACGAACACAGCTCACGAAGGCACGGATGCAAGCACTGGCCGGTCATGCTCGCCGCCGCCAGCCCACCGCACACGCACCGCACAGCCCTTGCCTTGCCAAGGCCACACCGCCCCTGCCTTCACTGGTCAAGGCTCTGCCTCGCCTCAGCGTCACACCGCTGGCGGACCTCGTCGTGACCCTGCATGATGCCACAACGCGGTGCCAGCTGCAGCACCGCGACATCTCCACACCACCATTGGGCCTCTGATCCATCCGTCGCGCTCACAGCCCTCACCTCGGCCTAGACACATGCACGCACAGGCGTTCTTTGCCTTAGTCGACCCAAGGCCTTGCCCTCACGGTCATGGCTATCGCCTGTAGCCCTTAGCCGCCGGCCGTAGAATGCCGTGGATGCCACGCTCCTTGCACCCGCACAAGCCCAGAGCCTCCCGGCTGCACAACCATGGCCACCGCTTGGACGCACACGCACGTTGCCCTACGCACCTCCGCCTGGCCACAGACGCACGCGTCGCGAGCAGCCCCAGCCCCAGACCCCGCCTTGCTGAGCGGCTTGCGGGAAAGCACCAAGGCCAGTCGGCCCAATGCCTAACACCAGCTCCCTCTCTTCTCTCTTGGGCCAACGGCAGCAGCTGCAACATCGGCCCAGTGGTCCTGTGTTGGCCCTCTCTCTCATCCTTGCAGTTTGGGCCGACAAACAAGCCGGCCTGCCTTTCCTTCCTTGCGTAAACCAAGCTCGGCAGCAGCCCAATGGTGGCCTAGTAGAAACCTTGGCCCCCTTTTCTTTTTCAGGAATGGATTTAAACTCCGAAATTCATACGTTGTCGAAAAATTATGAAACCAGTTTCATAATTTTTCTAAAATCGAGCCCTACGATGTGGACCAACCCTTAAGTACTTTTGACCCCTCGAAATTGAAGAGCCCACTCTTTGCTTGCGCTCACACCATTCGCGCAAGACATGTACGATGCCCTGGAATGCCACCATATGGTTCCAAGCACCCCTCGGCCATGATCTATGACCAAGCCACTGACTCGATGCTCTTAGCCGTGCCGCGGTGAAGAGTTACTATAACCTCATCGTGAGCCCCGAAACCGTAATTGGGCCACGTGGCATTGATCGCCGCATCATGGACTGCAGGTTTCCTTTCTTTGGTTGCCCTGATGGTTCCGTGGAACCCTGTGTCCGTGTTTCACCACTGTTTCGGCTACCTCGAGTTACGAGAACATGCCATCGAGATCTACCGAGACCACTGTTGCTGAGACCACCGTTGCCGAGACCACCGTCGCCGAGACCACCGTTGCCGAGACCACCGTCACCGAGATCACCGTCGCCGAGACCACTATTGCCGAGACCACCGGTGCCGAGACCACCGTTGCCGAGACCACATGGCCTCGCTGGCCGAGACCACATGGCCTCACTGGGCGAGACCACCATGGCCTCGCTTGCCGAGACCACCATGACCCCGTCTACCGCAGGTCGTACCCTCTGGACCATGAACCCTAGTTGTATAACTTACCGAGACCATGGAAAGCCCCATCTCGCACCTTTCCATATACGCATATCTATCCCGTTGGGCCCTATTCTTACAACCTATCTGTCCATGACTGTCTTACAGGAATTCACCTATCACCCAGCTATGGAATGTGCTACTCCGTAGTCGTGTCGAATTGTTACGTCTTTCGGTCATGTTTGGTTCTTATCGCTGGTTGTTGGTGTTGTTGCCTGTGAGCCGAGCCTTCGAGCCGGCTGAGGGATCATACCTCGTTCGGACGTTATGATCACGGGATCTGTCTCGCCATGACCGTGATGCCGAGTGTGACTCGACCCCTCACCTTTTAGTTGACTTCATAGTACCATGAGTGTTAGCTCCTGCCTTCGGCCCTAGAACATGGTCGTGATGGATTCGATGTCGATACTAACATCGATGCGGATATCACCCGCACGCCTTGAGCCTTCCATGACCAAGTTATGTGGGAGAAAACCTAGGAGTAAACAATCATGGAATGATGAATGCCAAATCGTAGGCATAGCTTGTGGCCGCGAGTTCACCTCGCCATGACCATGGAGCTATGCCTCTCTTTCGCTTTTAGTTGCTCCTTCGTGCTCAAGCCCTTGTATGCTTGTACCCCGTTTAACCATCACGTTTCTCTTATTCTCGCGGTGACAACCGCACCGCTTCGAATTCGAGAGATATCTTAGTGCCAATGCACCTAGGTCGGGTACCCTATGAGTGGTCTGCGCACTTGGTGTTTGTCGCTTCCTTCCAATACCCCGTCTTTCATCGTGGCGCGAGTGTTGGAAGAAGTAGACCTTGTTCCTTGTTGTTCTTGCTCTTGTTGCACCGCTAGCCTGCTCTGTTCGATTCCGTCTTGCCCATGATGATTGGATCAAAGACCGGACTATTCCCTTTGGGTCAGCGAAGCTATGGTCTACGTCGTACCTCGAACCCATGCGTGTCGACCCGATCGACCGTCTAAAACCATCTTTCCCGAAGATGTGTCTGAGAACATGACATGGATGTGCCTAGCTAACCCCCGCATCTTTTGCCGTGTTGAGCGACTCTCTTCTCGGCTCCCGACGTTATTATGTCGTGTGGATCGAGGGGAAACGTTGATGTCCAATCTCTTTGCGCTACCGCTTTCTACCATAGCGGGTGAGCCAAAGTACGTTGGAGCCAAGTTACAATAGTGTTAATCGTCCTTGTTGCTACTCGTGGCCAATTGTGACTTGCGGGATAAGGCTATAAGAGCCGAACCCCGTCGTTCTTCTTCTTGGGGCCCGACTTCCAATCCCCGTCGATTCAATGACACCGGATCGGAAGATCATGAGCCGTGGTGTGCTATGGATAAGCTTTGGCTTAAACCATCTATCCTAAAGCCATACTGGCTTGGCCATGACTTAAGCTTGTGCTTAGCAAACCACCATTTGTGATTCTTGGCCCGAGGAAATCGAACAACCACCGAGAGGGCTAAGCCGAGTATCTCTTATTGTCTCGATGGCGTTATTGGATTTTCCTGTGTCTTGTCGTCTTTTCAAGTGTTGAGTGTTCTCTTGCCTTGCGTGTCGCTTCGCAGAGTGGCTGACGATCAGACCAAGATAATGAGGACAATGGCAAGGACTGCGAAATGGAGTCAACAAAGGAGGAGGTGACCCCGCTAATGGAACACCAATGAATGGAGAATTGAACCACTACTACCTCTACATCGCAGGTGTCATGGCAGCACCCTCTTTTAGAGAATCCTATTAGACATTGCATAATATCTAGAACTGCTAGCGCTTTATCATTATTCCTTTGCTAGTACTTTGATGCATGCTACTACCTGAGCCATTATTACCCTGATGCAACCCACTCTACCATGTCACCCTGCTTTGCGCATTTGCTCGCTTATATATGCTTACTTGCCTGCTTGCTTGCATATTACACCACTATACTTATTATTAACTCCACTTCGTATTATGTCGGGGATGTGATGCTGGTGGTGAATCACCCTGGGAATGGTTTGGCTATGGGTGCCGGACTTGGTGGTGTGTGAGCGTGCTGCGTGTGTCTTGGGTGCGTGGAGAGTGAGGGTTGTGTCGATCGAGTTGGAATAACGACGAGCCTAGGGCGAGTCTTGCCATGTGGTGCTACCTAGGCACTCGGATATGGAATACCTGTGGCGGGTAAATGGTAATTGGAGGTGGCCTTGGGTGTGAACCTCGGAGAGGTGGAGCCGGGGGTGGAGGTGCTGTGGTGGCATGGTAAATGGAAACCCTGATGAAGACATTCTGGCTTGGTCACCCCTAAGGACTTACTAGTACTCAGATTCACCGGGAATCCTTTACATCCCACTCGCCCTATATGGTGCGGGACGGTCGGACTACTTGGTAGAGCGATGCCACTACTGCTAGGCGAACGTGTGCAAGGAGGTACGGGGCGCGCGGTTTTCCCCCCACACCCTTCCGAGACTTTAGGAGGCCTTGTGGACATGGCTCTTGACATCCGGTGGGCCCCGGCTCTGTGTACGACTCACAGTATCAGCCATCCCAGACTAGACTTGGGATGTTCCAGGGCTGAGAGGTAGGGTGGCATCGTTCTAGGCTAGCAAGCGGCCGGAATCTGCCTAGACGGGGCACCGTCGAGGATGGCTATCTTGTGGGTATGTAAAACCTCTGCATAGTGTATGGTTGATCGATCGATACATATGCCGACTTGTCGGCTATGGACCTTTCCTGGGTTTCGCTTAAACTAGATAGGAGATGAGTCCTTCTATCCTCCCTCCAGGGTTGGGGTATTTTCTGGTCGTGAGCCTTGGGGCTGCGGGCCATTGAGACAAGGCTGAGAGGGAGTTGGCCTGTCGACCTGAGTGTGTGAGATGAGATAAGGTGTGGTGGTGTGGAGGTGGTTATGGTTGGGATGGGTTGGTGGATGGTTATGGATGGATGTGGATGTGTGGGTTGGGAATGTGTTAAAAACTGGACATTACTATTACATTTCTACTGTTACTTACTTCGCACGCGCTAAGGATGCAAACCATAGCCAAATGTTAGGATCGCCAGATCCTCTTGTTTTACCTTTTCCACTAAAGCTCATCGGTGCTGACCATGGCCTACACACATCTGACGGTGTGCAGATTTCCTGCTTCTCAGAGATGCTGACTAGAGAAGGATTAGGAGGTCTCGTGCCTACGCTCAAGTTTAGTTCGGAGATGGAATCTACGCTGCACTACGCCAACTCTGATGATGACCCGTGAAGGAGAAGCCTTCACTCGTTAGTCTTCCGCTAGATTAACTCTGTAATAGGTGTGTTCCCCAGTGATGTAATATCTTATATTCTTGTAATCTTACGATGTATGACTGTGATATCGACTGACATAAGATAATATGATGGAATCAACTATTGGTTTCATCATATTATAATTCATTATGTGGATTTTCCCTTCACAGAAAATTGAGGATGTTTCAATAGGGTAGACTATATTTCAAGACCTGAACAAGCAACAACATGCTATCGGGTAAAGACAAATCTAGGTTGTAGTGTATTAACGCTGAAAACCTAGCTTAGGCGGCACCTATAGCTTCCTTCTCATACTGCTCCAAATCAAGGATTGCCCTTGGTAGAGAGACGATTCAGGACTTAGAGAAGAATGCAAGACAAAACTTGTTTTTAAGTTCATCCCAATCCCCATTCGTACTTCCTACAGCATGTGTGTACCATTGCTTTACCTTCCCCGTGAGAGAGAAGGGAAACAATTTTCACCTTAGTGTTTCCTGTGTCATGCCTGAGATGCTCAGGCAAGAACACATTTCCTCGAACTCATGCAGGTGATAGCAAGGGTTTTTGTTTTCAAGCCCTGAGAAGGGTTGTGCCCGAACCATGGCTATGAAGCCAAGGTGGAGTTCATAGCCAGATGAAAGTTTTGGTTTTGGAGAAAGTGGTGGCTCAAGGAACTCGCCCTTTGAAGCAGAAGGGTTTGGAATTTGAGTTGGCTTCATGTTGACAAAGGTAAAAGAAAATATTTTATTTTTATAAAAAAGCAAAGATACAGATACAAGGATGAACTAGGTTCGAAGAAAATACAGCAACCGTTCCCAAGCAACGGCGCCAGAAAGCTTGTTGGTATTTCTTAACGCAAATAGAAGGATTCCACAAGCACACGGGTTTATCGTTGTAGCTTTCACCTAAAAGTATTTAGGGTGTCGTATTTTCCACAGGGAACGAAGGTACTTCTTCTAGCTAATTCGTTCATAAACAACACAAGGGTAAAGTTAGCTAGGGTAGAGATAGATTCCTATGGTTTTAGGATCTATGGATAGATAAACTCTCCTTATACTTGGTTACTTTGGGCACCGGATCGCACCTGGTCTGCAAAGTGATGCCGGCCTTTAACTCTACGCCAAACCCGAACGTGGGGGATTACAAGGGACAGACAAGGTTGTCACCACTTGTCACCTACCCCTTAAACATGGGGAATGAGGCAAACGAAGGTAGCCTCTAGCCTAGACACCACGTCTACGCTATCGACTACTACTCTAGCGTCACGTAGGGTTATTCGTCTTTATCAGAGCCCTCTACTAGAGTATCCGTTACGAAAACGGACGATGAACCCACAAGAAAATAAGAGCAAAGCTTAACTAATCAAAAGACTTATAACCAAAAGAATCATGAACAGTTACTAGAGGAAGATCCCGTTGAGGTACAATAGTAGGTGTTCGTCAAGTTACAAGCTTGAGGAGTCTACTGACAAGTCTGGCACTTCCCCGTACTCTTCCCTCACATCTCTCCCTGTGACTAACTTTAACTAGCTATGGCCTATGCCTTGGAGTGATGCCCTAGTGTGGTGTGCTCCTCCCTTAGAATGTTGTTGTCTTTGGGGGGGATCTCCCCCTTCTTTTATAGTAGGTTAGAGGCGGTTTGAGGAGGGATATTCCCCGGATACCCACCGCTCCACCATCCACTGCATTGAATGCACCGACCTAAAAAAGATGGGTCCATGGCACGCTAGAAAGGGCACACCAACTGGGCCCAAATGAGCCCAGCTTCATTGGATGGCCTTCTTTGGCCTTGTAGATGAATCCTGCAAAGTTTGGTGCCATTTAGAGATGATTTGATACGGGTTTTGGCCTTTTTTCTCCATATGATTGGGCCCTGATGTGCCTAGTTAGTGGGCCTTCTCTCTTGGGCTCATGTCGGGTGATGTTATGCCTTGTCCTATTACATATTTTGGGTGTATTTTCCTTGTTATTCAAACATGTGCCCTTCAAAACATGTAAACACCAAGACTTGTGGAACTTGTTAGTTATAAGCCCTAATTCTAAGTTTGGTGTTCATATAAGTTCATTTTATCTGATATTTGGCGGCTAAAAATGGGAGTTAAGGACCACCAACAAGGACCTGCTGGACTATTGATGACGACGGTGATCTAGACGGCTATGCCACCTGGACGTGGAGGGCTTTACGGTGCCATATGTCACTTTGTTAGAAGAAGATCTAGTTGACTTCAGCGGGTAGAGCCCTCCTTCACAATCCCCTCTAAGCAGAGTTCTCTTCGTTGCCTGGTCCTTAATCAAAAAATAATTGGGATGATATTCAATAAAGGCATTGTTATCGGATGGAAGACGACGAATGGAGGCAAGATTCTTGTTAGCTTCAGGAACATAAAGGACATTATTGAGGACAAGATTTCGTTAGGGGTACGAATAAAACTTCGACCGATTTGGTTGATTCTCATACTTACGCTGTTGGCGATATGCACCTGATCGGTGCCGTGATATTTGTCCCTCACGGTGAGCTTTTCCAATTCACCCATGATGTGATCGGTAACACCAGTGTCGGTGTACCAATTTATATCCATGCCATAGGAGGTGGTGGTCGTCGATGACGAGCGATGTTCCGGCGGTCCGATGAATGAGGCATCGAAGTGCTTGTAACAACGCAGGGCAGTGTGGCCCTCCTTGTCATAGAGCTGGCAAGTAAGGCAATCAGTTTTGGAGGAGTGCTGGCCAGGGCGTCCGCCATTGCTATTGTTGCCACGACCACGACCATGGCCATGCCCGTGACCACCTCCGCCACGATTGAAGCCCCTACGACCAACACGTGTAACGGCGTTGGCAGAGGACCCGGAGCCGTCGTGCAACAGATCCATCCATTGCTCCCAACTCACCAGCTGGGTGTAGAATTTGCTAAGGGTCAGCGGCTCCATGTGTGCTGCCATGGCAGAGACAATAGGGTTGAATTCCACGTCGAGACAGACCAAGATGTAGGAGGCAATCTCCTCATCTTCTAACTTCTTGATTGTAGCTGCCATGTCGTCTGCAAGCGATTTCATCTTGCTAAAGAATTCAATGACGGAAGATGAACCCTTCTGGGCAGTGGCCAAGGCCATGCACATGTTGATGACGCGGCCACGGGACTATGACGCTGTCATGTCTTGAATCGCCTTCCAAAACTCAGCAACGGTGGTACAGGTAGAAACATGTACCATGAGGGAGAGGAGAGTAGATAATTGAAGATCTGCTAATCCTTGGCGACCCACGCTTCGTAGTCGGGATTGGAGATGAGCTTGGTTGGCTTCTCAACCGACTTTAGGATCTCCTTCGACGGAACCGTTGAGTCGGCATTGAGGTAATGCGTGACTTGGGCACCGCGCAGAGCAGAGAGCATCTGCGCTTCCCATAGGGGGTAATTGTTCTTGGTTAGTTTCTCGGTTACTAGGCAGCCAATGAACGAGAGAGTAGCAGCAAGCGCGGAGGAGGAAGAAGCCATCGGCGATTTGGTGGATGAACCTAGCTCTAATTACCATGTGAGAATGGTTGTAACATGATGCTCTCTCAGGCTCACAGCTCCGTGTTAATATAACTAGGATAAGCCCTAGCGTGGCACTTACATCTTGTATAACAAGTAGATACATCTCATCTAGCTTACAACACAAGAAAACAACAAACTAGGAAATATCCTATGGAGCCGCACCAATCAGCCTTGGAAAGCAATCAATCACGTATACACCATACACCGGAAATTCTGGATCTGATCACCAGATATTCCAACACTCCTCTCCGGTAGTCGTAGCTGCACACATGTGGAAGGTCCCCCATCTGCCCACATGTACACTATGACCTTGATCAACAACACTCCAGTGCCACTACCGCATAGGACTCCTCACGTCCACTTCTATATGCGACACACGTACACACGTATCCATCATTCCATCCACTCTGGAGCCGATGTCGCGCGTGGTAATGAGATCACCATGGTTGTCTCAGATGGTGAATCCATGTTAGGGGTTTAGGGCTTGTTTGGTTGCGCACTAATTTACTTCAATCCATTCTAATTAGTCATGTTTTGAGAGACAGGTAGGAATCAAGTTGATCTAGTTTTTTTCTCTAGCTTTTCAAAATTGTAATGCTCAGGAGCGCCGTCCGTTCGAACAGTGCTTTCTAGGCCTGCGTGTACCGGTCCAACAGGCTTGCTTACCCTCTGCGTCTCCCATCTCTTCTCTCAAAAAATATCTCCCCATCGTTTTTGCCCATCGCGTGCTGCTTTGCGTCGTGCGCTCGTTGCTGCCGTCTTCCCTGTCACGCACCCCATCTGGCGCCGCACGGTTCCCCCATCCAGCGCTGTGCTCCATCCCGTGCCGTGCCCCCTCCATCGCCATGCTGCGCTCCAACCCCACCGCGCTTGCTCCAGCTCGCTGCGCGCCGCACCCCACTGTTGCACACCATGCCCTGTCCCCCGCGCGCGTCGAGGTGCTGCCAAGGTGCTGTAGACGCCGCCGTTCCTCACAGGAGATCGTGGCCGCTGTCGATGCCATGGTCGCCGCGATGCACGATCAAAAGCATATGTTTCAACGGTGGCATCGGCGCGCCACGCGCGGTGGCAGCGGAGACCACGTGCGAGGAGCTTATCTTGTGCAGCGCGTCTGTGCGCGAGGCGAGCACGTTCGAAAGCGGCGCATTTCCCGATCGCAGCCGACGCCGAGCAGGAATGGAAGCTGCAATCCCCCTCGGGCTCGCCCTTCCCCGAGGCTGCACCGGCATCTGCAGCTTCTCCGTACTGCTCAAGTCCTCGACCAAGCCCAGCCTCAGCTGCTTCGGCAGGGTCCCCGGAAAGCTCACGCTTTTCCCGTCCCGCGGCCGTCTCCGAGGACCGCGCCGACGCCACGCCGCAGTGGCAATTCGACTTTCTTGGGGCGAGCGCGGTGACCCCCGACACGCCTGAGGACGAGGATGAGGAGGACCTCCTCCCAGCCGAGGCCACCAATTGGTGCGTCCGCGCGCGCCGCTCTGCCCTGCGCTCCATCGAGGAGCGGGGCCTCGCGCCCTCGCTGCAGCGGATGGTGTCACCGCCCAAGAAGAAGAAAAAGAAGAAGACTGCCAAGAAGAAAGAATTCAAGAAGGCGGCCGCCGAGCTCAAGCGCCGCAATAAGCAGGTGGATGATGCCGAGGCAGACGAAGACGACGACGATGACTATGACGTCGTTGATGATTTGCAGAACATGGACGACCTGGAGCTCCGGGTCGCGCAGTTCGCCGACGGCATGTTCGACGAAAAGCGCCAGAGAAACAGGGAGGCCTTCGTCCAAACCTTGTCCAGGTTCTCGGCCGCGCCTTCCAACCGGAGCAAAGAGGTGTCCTTGAATCGCTCCATCGTCCAGGCGCAAACTGCCAACGAGGTGCTGGACCTCACGGCAGAGGTGATCACCGCTGTCGCCAAGGGTCTCAGCCCCTCGCCGCTCACGCCGCTCAACATCGCCACTGCGCTCCACCGCATAGCGAGGAACATGGAGGCGGTGTCCATGATGCAGACGCACCGCCTTGCCTTTGCACGCCAGAGGGACATGTCCATGCTCGTGGGTCTGGCCATGGTGGCCCTGCCAGAGTGCTCGCCGCAGGGTGTCTCCAACATCGCCTGGGCTTTGTCCAAGATTGGCGGTGACCTGCTATACCTGCCGGAGATGGATAGGATAGCCGATGTGGCCACGGCTAAGGTTCAAGACTTCAATGCACAGAATGTTGCCAATGTTGTAGGAGCGTTCGCTTCCATGCGCCAATCAGCACCGGGGCTTTTTTCGGCTCTAGCCCTGAGAGCAGCACAACTACTGCAAACATTCAAGGAGCAAGAGCTTGCTCAATTCTTATGGGGTTGTGCTTCTCTGAACGAGTGCCCCTATCCCTTGCTTGATGCACTAGATACTGCTTTTCAGAATGATACCAGTTTTCAGTGCCATGTATCTGATTTAAAATCAAGCGCGCATCAGAGCTTAGCAGAAGAACTTTCTGGTGGAGAAGGTGGTAGCACTAGCAGTGCCCGTACACTGAACTTCAGCCGAGATCAGGTTGGGAATATTGCTTGGTCCTATGCTGTTATTGGGCAAATGGACCGTCCATTCTTTTCGCATATGTGAAAACTCTGAGTCAATTCGAAGAGCAACGGATTTCGGAGCAGTGTAGAGAAGACATGATGTTTGCTTCACAAGTTTATCTTGCAAACCAGTCTTTGAAGCTTGAATACCGAAACCTTGGACTGTGCTTAAGAAGTGATCTTGAGGAGAAAATAACAAAAGCTGGAAAGAGCAAAAGGTTCAATCAGAAGACAACCTCTTCATTTCAAAAGGAGGTTGGCCGTCTTCTCTATAGTACAGGGCATGAGTGGGTTAGAGAATATGCAATCGATGGTTACACTATTGATGCCGTGTTAGTTGGTGAGAAGCTTGCATTTGAGATAGATGGGCCGACACACTTCTCTAGGAATTTAGGTATTACTTCTGTTGCTTTTGTGTGCCATTCTGATGGAGCTACAGGCTGACATTTTCATCGACATCCTCTCTATCAAAGAAGAAACTAATTGAAGTGTGCTAATTTTGCAGGTACACCATTAGGTCACACAGCATTTAAACGACGCTACATTGCAGCTTCTGGGTGGAAGTTGGTTTCCTTGTCTCTTCAAGAGGTTAGTCACATGCTCATGGTCATATGTGACACTAATTAGTAGCCATTATGAATTTGTACTATAACCTGGTTATGGTTTGCAATTATTTTTGGATTATTCTACTGTACCCTTAGGATTTTTCAGACCAGAGTTTCATAATAAAAGGTCTGAAGTTAGGCACATTAGAAATTAGTAATAAAGTTTTTTTGTTTTCGAAACAAAGGCACCTCAAGTTATTTCTGCACGCACTTAATTCCATTCTAAACTTCAAACACCTGATGTGCATTGTGTTACAATTTCCATTGACGTACGAACTCTCAACAAACTTTGTTACCAAGGAGTAGCGTAATATGTCACCACCCCTCATCAAGATTTGGACGTACACTGGGTTCTGGCTTGAATTTCAGTAGATTAACTGAGCCCGTCAGATAGCTGAAAGGTTTTCTTTTTGTTCTGAGACTTACCATGATTATTTTGTTTCCATTACAGTGGGAGGACCTACAAGGTGAGTTTGAACAATTGGAATATTTGAGGAGAATATTAGACATAGAAGCTGAATAAGCGCAACACTTTGGGCAATGGAGATTAAGCAAGAAGGCGTCTGCTTTTACAAGAGTACTTTTACAACCACACTGGCCTTCCCAAAAGTCCAGTCCACTGCCTTGTATATTTTTGTAAACCTGTCTCAAAACAAAAGTGCTCCACTGAACCCTGGGAAGTTAGAAGTTAGCTGAGCACTGGTAAGGAGAAATACAGTTTAAACTTCAAACTAATGCGTGCCATCTTGCGCTCTGTTCGGCTGGCTGGAAAAACGGATGATGCTGATGCTGATGCTGATTTGTTGGGAGAGAAAAACACTGTTATTTCGGAGAGCTATTTGGTACCAGAGAAGATTGAAAGTATTGCTAAAGCCAGTAATTCTTGAAATATCATTGCATGTCAGCATATATGAATATCATACTATAAACAATGCAATGGGCAATAAACTCATTACAGAGGTTTCTGCACATTGTAACAGACTGTGTCGTGCTTTGAGTTTGATTAGTCTGACATGACGATGAGACAAGCATCCATGTTCTGGGGATAAATACTTTCATTACATCAAATTACGAAAGCTGACATCTTACTCCAACAAAATTTACAAAGAGGATATGAATTTCTGACGTGTAAAATTTTTACGCATGAGGGGTGTGTCAACATTGGTCGACGGGACCGGAGGTCATCGACCGTTTGCCGCCGGGAGCACGGGAGGCATCGCCGCCTTAGCGCGGGATCTCGCTCTTGGACTCTATTGGCCTGAGGAGGACGGGGGGCAAAGTTCGCACGGCCCGGCCCAGACGAATCAACTGGGATACGGCCCAATCCGAGAATTACACCGTTTTTTTATTTTTTTTTCAAACAAAGAAACCGGTAATCAAGCAAGATGAGATTCCTTCCCAAGTTCCCATGCTTAAACCAAGTTTGAAAGACACCACGTACAATAAAACCATGTTGGAAATATCAGCATTACTTGCCTACATCTACATACATGGCATCGATAAAATCTGAACGCAGGTCCCTGGCATCACATTTCTCCAACTCAAAATGTACACTAGACTTCAGTCCGGATTTGATACACGTGAATGAGACGATTTAAACGGGTCACAGAAATGGGCGTGGAGAACAGGTTTAACAGCCCTGCATCGTTGCTGGATCCAAAACTTCCAATGGAACCGGCAGCAGGTGAATCACAATCAACAGGGACAGGTTCTTCATCGCAGATGAGATGGGGATGGCCCAACTTGCACAGCTGGAGGAATACATGGAAAGAGGGAGTCCAGGACAGGATCACAGCAAGGGGCAGCATGGCCTTATTCAGATCCTGCCAAACAGAGATAGGACTTTTCTCAGTCTTCAAAACCCAAATTTGGTTTTGCTCAAAAAAAAAAAAAAACAATTTGGTTTGTTGAGTGCTAAACTTAGTGAGAAAATAGAAATAGAACTATACTGGCAGATTGAGCAGAACTGCAGGACATTGTGTATTCCAATTTTGAAGCTCCCAGCCACTTATGCTTTATTTGTCTCAGTTTATTATTGCATATAAGTTATAACATGAGAAGAGCAAGTGGAGAATTTGTTCCCTTTATCAGGTCATTTTATCCCTCTTTGGAAGATTCAAGTGGGAATGTTGTGCCCAACATGGATGTCTATGCCACTATATATTGAGGGAAAAAAATGAATTAAAAAGCAGCAGAATATGAGAAGGATTTCTTTTCTGAATCATCTTTTAAGTCAGCTTCGTAGGAGATCGATCAAACACAGCTCACGTGATACATTATTTAATAGTAATATGAACAGGTCAATGAAACTCGATAAGTGAAATCTCTCGATGCAGGAATGAGATTATTGACATTTCATTCCTGGGTTGTTATTGTCAGTATTCAACAAAGAAGACATGTATGGCACACTTAGAAAAGTCTGTAGATAAATATCATGGTAACAGTCAGACTACTTTCACCCTCAACATAAATTTAGGCAAAGGGTTGAAGAAATGCATTTGCTTAGGCAATTATCATAACACAGAAATATCTGCAGACTGCACCAAAAAAAGAATGAGAATAAATGGCACCATGACCATGATGGATGTCAAAAACTCTAAGCAAGTACAATGTATCTGAACCGAAGATGTAAGAATGTAATGGCCCATCACAACAACAACAACAACAACAACATAGCCTTTCAGTCTCAAACAAGTTAGGGTAGGCTAGAGTTGAAACCCACCAAGAGCCCCAAGTCACGGTTCAGGCACTTCAATAGCTGTTTTCCAACTACTTCTATTCAAACATAGATCTCTAGGTATATCCCAAACTTTCAAATATCTTTTTATTGCCCCTCCTCATGTCAATTTCGGTCTTCCTCTACCTCTCCTCATAATATTAGCTTGGCTTAGGACTCCATAATGCACTGGTGTCTCTGAAGGTCTCCTTTGGACATGGCCAAACCACCTCAACCGATGTTGGACAAGCTTTTTTTCAATTGGTGCTACCTCTAGACAATCACGTATATCATCGTTCCGAACTTGGTCCATTCTTGTATGACCGTAAATCCATCGCAACATATGCATTTCTGCAACTCTCAGTTGTTGAACATGTCGAATCTTTGTAGGCCAACATTCTGCTCCATACAACATAGCCGGTCTAATCGTCGTTCTGTAGAACTTGCCTTTTAGCTTTTGTGGTACCCTCTTGTCACAGAGAATGCTAGAAGCTTGTCGTCACTTGATCTACCCTGCTTTGATTCTATGGCTAACGTCCGCATCAATATCTCCATCCCTCTGTAGCATCGATCCCAGATACCAAAAGGTATCCTTCTTAGGCACTACTTGACCTTCCAAACTCACATCTTCCTCCTCCTGTACAACTCCGCCAAAGTCGTATCTCATGTATTCGGTTTTAGTTCTGCTCAATCTAAAACCTTTAAACTCAAGAGTCTGACTCATAACTCTAGTTTCCTATTTACTCTCGCCTGGCTTTCGTCCACTAACACTACATCATCAGCGAACAACGTACACATTTATGACAAAATCTAATTCTTAATTTCCATAAATTATGGCTCCTAGGAACTGAACGAATGGATTTGGAATACAAAATGCACATTTATCATCATGACAAAGAAATCTGGTTAATAAGCCCAAAAATAAAATGACAACTAGGAACAGAAAAACGAAATTGGAACAACAGAAATACTTCTGCAAACAAGTCAGCGCATCAGACCTCATGGAAACTAGACCGAATGATCTTATATCCTAATTTTGAAGGTTTATTCACCTAGGCTGCACATCAGGATTCAGCCCAACTAACAGTAAGCTGGTTCAATTCAGTGACAGGTTAGCTGTACCTTCCTAGTGCAGGAAAAGTAAGGAAGGAGCTGCCCCCAACTCCTTCCCAAACCACTGACTCTCAATAAAATTATACACCCTATTGGTCCAGGTTATCAATTATCAATTAAATATAAACAATCTCAAAACAGCTGCCCCACGTCCATACCCTTTTGGCTGGCACTTGAAATGACCTTTAAGGAAAGCTGATGAACAGATATAAAATTGAAAAAAAAGGGGTCAGGAGAAATATATTATAGATATATGTGAAATGGGAAAGGGCGGGCCTGGTGCAAGTGGTAGAGTCTTACCGCCTGTGACCGGAAGGTCTCGGATTCGAGTCGCGGTCTCCCTGCATTGCACAGGCGAGGGTAAGGCTTGCCACTAACACCCTTCCCCAGACCCTGCACAGAGCGGGAGCTCTCTGCACTGGGTATGCCCTTTTATATATATATGAAATGGATGACATGATTGCTAGAACTGTTTTTGAATGCATTTGGTTGGGTAAGGTTAAGAGGAAGGTGACAAGTGCTCGGAATCACACTGTCTGTCTCTGCGTATTCTCAATTGAACCTCATTCTACTAAAATTTTTCACATTTCTGATATGTTGCGCAGTCGCTTGGAGGTTTCTTCACTTTTTCTTTACAAGGTGTTTTTCTTCACTTTTTCTTTACAAGGTGTTGACAAACCCGGCACATAGAAATACAAGACGTCTCAATCTATGTTCGAAAGGGGGCTACTTATCAATCATCACTTTGGGGAATTCGTAGACTACAATGGGCGAAGGAACGATAGCGACTGACGATATAGCATAGGAAAGCCTTGATGGAGAAGCGATCTATTTGACCATGGGATTTTCTCCTTCAGAAGGAACTGATTAAAATCAGCACAATTATAAATTATCGCTCTTAAAATCAGCACAATTGCACATGAGTCACAGGAATGTATGAACTGGAGCTCCAATTGCACAAACGGCTGCTCCAATCTGTTAATGGATACAAGAAAACTAAAATTCGTGGAAAGAGTAGAGAAGCGACGCTAAGACCAATTCATTCATAGCAAAGCAGTATCTGTAGACATTTGTGCTCGTGCAACAGCATGACAATTGACAGGAACACATAACAAATCATACATCAGCAAGCAGTAGCAGTAACGGTGACAATCAGGGAGAGGGAGGATCTCACACCTAGTGCGAGGGCTGCTGTGACACCGGCGCGTACCAGCGGTCGACCTCGTCGGTGGCGTTGTCCTCCGCCTTGTGCAGCGCGGCGTGCAGGAGGACGAGGACGAGGCCGACGCTCAGTGAGGAGAGGATGTTGGCGGTGGCGTCTGTGAGGAGGAGGAGGCCGAGCGTGACGACGGCGAGCACGGCGAGGACGTAGCCGTCGGCGACGACGCGGCCGAAGAGGACGAGGGGCTCGTCGCGGAGGAAGAAGAGGACGAGCCAGGCGAGCATGCAGACGAGGAAGACGATGAGGGAGACGGGGTGCCAGAGGAGGGAGAGGAAGACGACGACGAGGACGACGATGGCGTAGTTCATGGCGAAGTGGGCGAGGTTGGCGCGCACGCGGAGGTACGCGTCGCCGAGGCTCGGGGGCAGGCCGACGGCGTGGACGTCCGCGAGCTCGCGCCAGGGCCGGCGCGTCGCCAGCGCCGAGGCGCCCCGGGCCTTGGCCCGGGAGATGAAGTCGAGCGGGGAGGCGCCGCCGAGGGGCGCCCCGCCGCCTGCGGAGGAGGAGGTGGGGATGGTGCCGTACTTGGACATGGCCGGCGGCTTCGGCGGCGGCGAGGCGCGGGGTGTGGAATTGGATCGGGGAAGGGGAAGGGGAAGGGGAAGCCGGCGGAAGCCGATGGGATCAACGAATGGGCAGGCACAGAGAGGGCAGAGCACGCGAGGACTGCGGGGTGGGGGTGCGATGCCGTACGGGACGGGGGCCAGTCCGGTGCCAGTTGCGCGACACGGGAACGTGAGTTTTTTTCTTGAAAAAAATGGAACGTGAGTTTCCGCAGCCTCCTGCTAGACGTGGACCGGAACCGAATCCATCCCCCGGTTCGACACTGATGGATGGCAACCGGTGCAAGTGCAAAGGGTCTCGGGTAGCCGGGTAGGTGCATCGAGCGGTCCAGGACACGAGCGGGACACGAGACAGAGGAGCGTCTAATTACGGGTCGACAGATCTTATACGTTCAAATCTGTCAGAATTTAGTTACAAATCCGTTAAAAGTACCAGTTGGAGCATAAATCCTAAAGCACAATCAAACACATAGAAATTTAATAGAATTAGTAAAAAAATCTATCAACGGATAAATAGTAAAAGTCTTGTTTTTCGTCAAAGTATGAAAGTTTTTCTCAGAAAAAAACGATTGTTTTCCATACAAATGCACATGTTTTTATACCATATCAAAATACTCCGCCTATTTCAAATTGTTAGTCAATTTAGCTTTGTCTTATGTTAAATTTATCTAAATTTTAGAAAATATTTTCTCCGTTCCAAATTATAAGTCGCTTTACAAAAAAAAAATCAAAACAACTTATAATTTAGAACGGATGGAGTATATACTAACATCAACAATATCAATGAGCTAAGCTTAGCTTATCAGTTGATATAGATTCTTTATGGTAAAACTTATCTACTCGGGTTCAAAAAGTTGACTTAATGAGGGTGATCATATTTTTTTTCTAAATTTATTGTAGAATATATGTGCATGTATTTATTAATTAAGGTGAGTATGCGTACATATATGTTTGTATTATGATTAAAAAATACCTAAAATAAATGCATATCTAGTATGTTGTAGCTAACTATAGTTGCTAACCAGTGTGGATGTGGTCAGTCGCCGATCATGGCCCTGTTCGGCAGGACTTATTGTTGCTGCGGTTAATTTGTAGAGCTGATTTGTTGTGAGAGAAAAACATTAATTCTGGCTGATAAGCTCAAGTGAACAGGCTAACTTTATAATTGTCATCGAAACAATCATACTTGATAGTGTCATAATTAAACCGATGGTTCAAAATACCGAGTCTTTCCTAATATTTAACGATAACGATCAGACCTGGGTGTCCTTCCGTTCGGACGGACCAACCCGCTCGCGCTACGTATCCACGGCGCCGCAGGTGACACCGCCGCTCCTCCCCTCCTCCGGTCGACGCTGGCTCTACACTGTCCGCGTTTCCACCCTAGCCTCCCCTTCCTCTCTCTCTCTCTCCTCTCCCGATGTGGCCCAAAGCACGGCCATCACGGCTTAGCGTTCTCACCACCGTCCAAGCATCGCCCCGGCGGTGGTGGTTGCTCGCCAAGCATCGCGCCGCAGCCAGCGCCCTCCGGTCCCACTTTGCTTCATCGCTCCTTCTACCGGATCCATCATGCGGCGAGAGGTCAGATGGTGGTGGGGACTACGGCACCGGCTGCAGGGGCTGCGGGGGGCTGCGTGTCGAGCCCACGATACTAGCAATCACGAAGGGATCCCCGGCGACCTCATAGTAGACGAAGTCCATCTGGTCGATGGTGGCAGCGACTCGGTTGCCTTCGGTGAACTCCACACACTGGTGAGCCTCCATTTCGCAAGCAGCAAAGAGATGTTACGATGTGCTGAAAACGCATGTTGCAAACGTATATTTTAACTGTTTCGAATGTTTCAATGGTATGTTGCAATTGTTTCAAATAAATATTACAAAAGTAGATCAGAATGTTGTAATAGTTGTACACGTATGTTGCAAAGGTTTGTTCACAATGTTTCATCTATTTTTTAGACGTATTGTTGCAAGTCTGTTTATCTGGATGTTGTATACGTTTCACATATATATTGCAAGTGTTTCATCTAGATATTGTGTATGTTTCAATGGTTTTCAAGTGTTTTTCATGTGTTTTTGAAAGTGTTTTTCAGAAGCATGTTTCACGTATTTCATTTGTCTTCAGATGTATATTGCAAGTGTTGCATCCGGGTGTTTCAAAGGTAGATCGGGTGTTGCACATGTTGCAATGCGTGTGAGAAGTGGAGGGGACACGAGTGGTCCCCGCGCAGGGTCTGATGGCGTGGGCGGCGTCCTGGTGGCGCAGGCCCCGCATGGGCAGGTGAAACTATAGGGTCGAGATGGCGGACTAGGGGAGTGAACAGTCATTTCTAAAAAATAATTACGTCGGCTAATCAAAGCAAATACGGAATTAAAACTATCGGTTTAGCCAAGACTACACCCCTCTATCTAAGTTCTCAAGCATCTTAAAAAGATCCTAATTGGGCAATAAAGGTACCGGGCTAGCTAGAGCTCACCTAACCAATCTAGCTTGCAAGGTCACACAAATCTATGCAACTAGTACTTCACACAACCGAGGAAGCTCCTACACAATCTAGTAAGCAAAAGCATAAACCCACCTAAGCTCACTAGCAATGCTCAATAACAAGGCAACCAATACCAAATTAGAGAGCGCAAGTTTCTTAGCTACACAAACTAAGCAATGTGACTAACAAGGTTACTCAAACCAAATTAGTCACGCAAGGGAGCTACTTCTATGCTACACAAGCAAGAAGGTAATTAGCAAGCTACACAAGCTAACTAATTACAAGAGCAACTGCACAAGCACAATGTATATAAAAGTAAACACAAGCTTGTGTAAATAGGGGGTGCAAACCAACAGGAAGACAAGAATGACACGGTGATTTTTATCTCGAGGTCCACGTGCTTACCAACATGCTAGTCCCCGTTGTGTTGATCGTTCACTTGGTGGTTCGGCGGCCAATTGACACCACACCAAGCCCACACGTTGGGCACCGCAGGAACCCCACGAACCAAGTGAGGGTACCTCAATGACACCCTCAACTAGAGTTGCTCTTCGTGGCTCCCACGGGGTGACCACAATACCCCACACAATCACTTCTCTGGAGCACCGCACAATCTTCTTTGCATGCTTCGACGGAGACCACCACCAAGACATTTAAGAGGTGGCAACCTCCAAGAGTAACAAGCACCACTGGGTTATAACTCGATCACCAAGTGCCACTCGATGTAATCTCACGATGCAATCGCACTAGAATCACTCACTCGCAATGGATTCACACTTCTCGTAAGCATGAGTTAGAGGCTTTTCAAACCAAGCACACACAAGGGCAACACATCCCCAAGGTGCTCAACCTCAGCCAAGCCCGAGCTCCACCTCTATTATAGCCCTCAAGCCAAATCGAGTCGTTGGAGCCAAGGAACACATTTCTACGTGGTCACTGGACAGCAACGTGCGGGCACCGGACATAGGGTGGCGGTGCCCAACGATCGAATTGCAATGGCTATTTCAAACTATCCGTTGGGACCTTGGCACCGGACAAAGGGTGGCGGTGCCCCCCGACGTGTTTTCCCCCTCTCTGGAAAAAAGGGGCGGTGCCACACCGCCATGGTCACCGAACATTCTGGTGACCAAAACTTTCTCCAAATCAATTTCCACCACTTTAGGCTTGTATAGCTATTCGTTAGCTTTCCAAAAATTCCTAGATCATCAAAATCAGAGTTCGGAGCTAGGAGTTATGCCAGAAATACGAAAGGGTGTTGCTGCTGTTTTTGGGCACCGCCCCTGGCACCGCCCGGGGGTGGTGGTGCTTTGTCCGATGCACACCGAAAAGGGCGGTGCCACCCTCTACATTGGCTGCAAGTTGGCTATGAGTTAGGTTGCAACTATCGACCCCTGGACAACCAAAACCTTGCCCTTTTTCTCCTTTTCAACTCCAAATTGATCCAAATCAACTCCAACAACTCCTCCTTTGCAAATGTGCCAACACCACCAAGTGTCCACCATCTTGTGCATGTGTGTTAACTTGTCACAAATATTTTCCAAAGGATTAGCACTCAATTCACTACGCCACTCGATCCTAGCAACAATGCAAAGTTAGATCACTCGAGTGACACTAGATGACCGATATGCAAACAAGTTTGCTCCTCTTGATAGTACGGCCATCTATTCTAAACCCAGTCATAAATTTCTCTATACACCTATGACTGGTGAAATGAAATGCCTTACAAATATACCTTTGTCTTGCGTATTCCATTACATCTCCTCCAATGTTGATGCAACACATGCACCAACCATATCACAAATGATATGATCCACTTCATATCATCACGCGACCTTGTTGGTCCATCGATCTTGACCTCACTTGCTTTTTACCGTTGCCTTCGTCCATCGGCGCCAAGTCTTGCTCAAGCTTCACCGCCACGCGGTCCATCGCTCCAAAGCCTCCAACTTGCCCTTCACGCTTGCAACCGGTCCATCAAGCCAAGTCTTGTCTTGACCTTCTCCACCTTAGTCACATGACTTAATGTCATGTCTCATATGCAATGAGCTCCTTCATCACATGTGTGAGCCTTGCAACATATCCAACCCATCTTCACCATCATGGCATGAGTTGCTCACACAAGTGTACCTGTGGACTAATCACCAGTGTATCTTATATTTAAACACATTAGTCCACCTAGGTTGTCACTCAATTACTAAAACCAAACAAGGACCTTTCAATCTCTCCCTTTTTGGTAATTGATGACAACTCTACAAAGATATGGAAATTAAGCTCATTTGGATTCATGTTGCTTGTCCAAATAATTTTACCATGTGTAAATGATTTTAGACAAGTAACATAAACCTGAATTGGTAGTATTAGCTCCCCCTACATATGTGCTAGAGTATTTGGTTTGAAGCTCGCACATATGCATGGATTGGAATTGTGGGAGAGTAATTACTACCAATGATGCTAAGGTGTAAAGAATTAACCTTTGATGTGTGATACCAATCAGAGTGCACATTTTAACACCATCCTTAGCACCATGAGTAGCTAGACAACAAAAAAAACACTAGAAACCCTGTGAGATCAACATTAGAAGTAAGGTACTAGTATTACTTGAAAACATATCCAAGTGTCTAGCTATCATCCTATGCATGCTAGTATTCAAATCATCATTCAAATTCTATCACTAGCATACACCACACAAGCATGCATATTAACTTTAGAACTTATGCAAATGCAAGTAAGCACATGAATATGCACATATCAAATGTAACCAATCAAAATTCATGAGCTTCCCTTGTCAAATAATTTTGATCCTTCTCTATTCTTCAATGTTGCTCCCTCTTTGTCCATGTCCAACTACTACTTCTCCCCATGATGCATTTTCATATCTTTGTTCCAACTTCTCCTCCTTTGTCATCAATTTCTATAAAAGGTGTGCTTCTTATTGATACAAAGGATTGCATTGGGGTAGATGGTTGACACTTGAATCTAACATTTTTATGGACACCACCACATATGTTGGAATGACACCATTTTTAGCCCTTGAGATTCCTCATATAGGATCTTTTTGACCTTAATACCAATTGGTGGGGCACCTCCCCCTATGTCATAGCATGGGTATCCACTTGATAATCTTGAGCTCTTGTATGTGAGGGAACTTGTTTCACTTGATGATCACTTAAAGTTGAGGATCACTTGTGAAACCATCGTCTTGTATGATTGATATCACGTGTAGATATGTGATACCACTTGGAAGAATTTTTTAGCATGGAACCACTTGTTGGATTTGTTAATAAAAACTATTTCTTGAACATTTTCTATCTTCATGAGTACCACTTGTAGGATATCACTTCTAAGTTTATCTAGACACCACTTGTGAATTCTTCTTGAAAAAATATTTGAGTCTAGATACCACTTGAAATATACAAACTAGATATCCATTTGTATTGTTGTCTTATTCATGTACTCTTGTCACTATCATGAGCTTCTATTCTTGACTTGAACTAAATTGACTTGTCTAAGTTTTCAAGTCCGGTTTGAACCAATGACAAGCTTCTTCACACCTCTTGCAAGGGTTATCTTGCCAATGTTATACTTGTCACTTGTTGACAATCCAAATTAAATCAAGTACTTGGGTTCACTAGCTCATGAACAAACTCATACACTACCACTAGATTCAACTAATCATTCAAGCAATAGTGGTAGGCTATGAATTTTAAAATTGCATTTGTTATGCATGATCCTAATAAGCATGTACTATATGCACTAACCGCATACTAGTAAGGGATGAAAATGATCATGCGCATTACAATGATACCTTTGCTATTTTGGAGTAGAGGATAGTCATTAGATTCCAATTGAGCTCCACAATAGCAATGTGAAGTTCAATTATAATCTTGGTGAAGACCAATCATCATTAATAGAATCCATTCTTCAGCCATATAAAATGAATACCATTTATGATCAAGTGCACTATATTGAGTTGTGGTTGGCTTGCTTTCTCTTTTGATCAATGCTTGCATGAGAATACCACTTGAATTCCTATAATTAGCTCTCTTTTGGTTGTAGCTTGCTCTCTAGATCAACCCTTTTAACTGCTTCAACTAAGCATCTCAAATGTCCTTAGATCACCACTTCCATGTTAGCCTTCCAAATACCACACTTGATTTACCTACAAAAGGCGACAAACCCCTACATTAGGGAGAAATGACCTCTCTCCAAAGAGACATTCTTGATACTCACTTGAATTGACTTTGTTTGATTGATCCATATGGACTTAAATTGATATATAACCTTGAATCCTTCTTTAAGTCATTTTCTTTTTACCAAATGATCTCCAATTGTCACTAGAACTTAAACTCTATCTTTATCTTGAGTTTGATCTTTATCTTCAAATTGAGTACCAAATATGCGCCAAGTACACTCCACAATCAAATGGTCTTATGCTATTTGCTTATCATGCTTCTAGATCAATCCAAAACCAAACTTAGGTACATCAACCACTTATAAACATGATTCCAACTTGAGGACCTTTCAATCAAAGTGACTCTTGATCAATCCAATAAATGTCACTTTTCTAGCAGATTATGTACCCTTCAAAGAATTATCCATAACTCCCAATGTATAGATCCAATTACCACGAAATTTGGTGGAGATGTGCTTCACTAAGTCTTCTAGCATCTTTAAATTTTGAGCTTCATTAGACTTCTAGATTGCTACCAGATTTCACATCTTCCCACACAGCTACATGCTAAAAATTGTTGCACTATAGCTGACAAGATCCACTCCAAAACTAAAGCATTTCTTATCCAATTCTCATAAAATTCACACAGCATAATATACCATAAGTCTAGAGCATACATACCAAATTTAAAGCCAATCCAAATAGATTTGATCATTCAAATTTAGACTTGATCTCAGCTAGCTCGGTTTTTCAAATATAGGAGAAATTTCTACTAATTGAGCTACTCTTCGTCAAATTGAACCAAATTTGAAAGACTTGTTTGAATACTTTCACAAGACATAAATCCATTCAATCCACTTAGTAAATATCATCTTATGAATTTATCCATTCAAACCAACTCAAATTTGATTTCTAAGCATTTAATCCGTTCAACCATCTTTATAGCAAGTAACATGTGTATGTCCAATTCAAACATCTTATACACACCCAAATGAATAAGATCAATTAGAGATATACCTTAATTAGCTCATGATCATCTAATTAGCAAGCTTCAACTCAAATATTTGCAAGCCACCATATAATCCAACAAATCATCCACAATTTGAATATTACACTTGTATGTTGTAGCATATTTGGACTTCACTCATTTTGACTCGGCATTGGGTTTGGACATGTACTAAGCTTCATAACTTGACTCAACACATGATGAACAACAAGAAACTCATTGAATCAAACATCCAATGCCGATGGTACCTACATACATTCATCCACTTTTTGATGGTACCCAAACAAGTTTGGGTCCTCTCAAGTTAGGAGCAACATAGGCATTGCCTTAGTATGAGTAGCGGAAAGTTAGAGGTACCATCACCATTCTTTCTAAGCACACTATTATTATCAATTGAAATAGGCTTAAAATTATTACCTAGGGGACATGAATTAGCCATACGTCCCCTTTCCCGACATGAGCAGCAAACTCTCTTTAATTGAGCCTTTTCTTCCTTGCCCATGTGTTGCTTCTCATTGCCTTGCCTCTCATAAGTTGCTTCAGCCTTCTTCTCAAGCTTGGTAGGACACTTCGAGGCAAAGTGTAACACCCTCGGTGTTACACCCTAAACCAACTACTAAATCATGTCATGAGCATCGTATTATGTAATAATGCATGTTATAGAAGGTGTTGATAAATTTCTTGTAGCCTGAAATAACCAATAAAAATGTTAAATGAATGTTGATTCAATAGCTCATGTGTATCAAGTAGGGTTAAAAATCATTTTTTATTAAGCAAAAATACTATAGAACATGTGTGTGATACTTAAATAAAGTTTGAAGTACAAACTTTGTAGATGACAATACAACTCTTGCTATAGAAAAATAATATGACTAGCTAGTATTTCTAATGTCATGGAAATGGAACTTGACGTCAAATTCAGGTCAAGGCTTGGAAGAAATTTTAAGTTTGAAAATAGTGTGACAATACCATATTGGTGAATTAATTCTGGAAAATCTAGCTAAAGGTCAATGCTGTGTTTTTGCTCCATATGGTAGACTGATGTACCATCGTTAGCATGGTCGAGGTAGTTTAGCTTCAACTATGTTAGGTTAGTTTTTAGACGCGCTTTAAAATGCTTGCACGTCACCTAGGGCAGCCGTTTGGACTGTGCGCGGTCACCGTGTTCGGGTGTGCAGCATCGTGCGTGGGTGCTCGTGCCGTCGCACGCGTGCACAACGCGTGACCTTGCCGATGGTGGTCTCGTCACCGCACATGTTGCGCGTCAGTCCGGCCGACCTATGCCCTGGCCTCGCATGCACACGAGCGCTACGCCGGTGCAGCTGCTGCACGGTCACATCACGAGGCATCATCGCAATATAGTTGTTGTGTGCCCCCGCTGTCGCTGCATGCGTGCGCCACCGTGTTCGCTGAGCCACACACGGGGTCGAGCCAAGGCCGTGGAAGTCGCCTTGCCCAGCGTCCCACCTACAGTGAGCCCATGCCGCTGCTCGCCAAGTCTGGGTCAACTGACCCTAGTCACAGGGTGACAGCGACGCCTCTCTGCTTGTCCTACCTCACTTGCCCTCGCTAGCCGACACCGGTGAGACCTACTCGGGTCTGGCCGCTCCAATTCAAGCACATCACGCCAAGCTGCCTGGTCTCATCACCTATGTGCACAAGCTCGCTCTGCCACCGTCGACCGGAGCCCCGCTTTAACACGCCCTACCGCTCGAGCTCATCCACATGCTTTTCTCCACGACATGACCACAGTGGGTGCACCGCGCGCTCTGCCTCTCAATTCGCTTAGCTCGGAGCTTCATAGTTCAATTCCTTACACCAGCAAGTGGCCTAGGGAGTCGACCAGCCAGGTGACCCCGATCGAGGCTTTGTCGCGCCTCTACATGGACAAAATTGGTGTTTCTGCGGCCGCCGGTCATCACGCCCCTGAAACAGAGCATGGCTTGGGGGTAAGGCCCTACCCCTTGGTAGGGGTTCAACTAGTTGTTCCTATGAGCTCACCTTGGTCCCCTCGTGTTGTTGCTCATCTTCGTTTGACTACGAACAACGCGAGTGAGGACCTGACACATCAGTGTCAACCTTGGAGCGCCGCCGATATCACTGCGCGCATGTGGCCAGGCCACCTCGGCACTCCTCCGCCTCAACCACCACCGCAGCATGAATTCTGGTGAGCTAGTGGTGCTTATCCACTATCTCTACCACCCCGATAGGATCTTAGGCTGCCAAAATAGTTGTGCCACCGCCGCGGATAGCCACTCGCCGTTGCATCCCAGAACAGTGCGCCTCCGAGTCCCTAACCGCCACCCATCCTTGCACGTTTAGCTATAGATGGTGGTTGGCTCCTTACTCCCGTCGAAGCGAGCCTAGGTTGCCCGGCGTAGCTGCCTTATGACGTCGATCGCCGCACCGGCGTGCGTGGGGTTTCTAGGGATCTCCCCGTGATAATGGCAAAAATATCCGAGGGTTTGGTTGCAAAGTTACTGAAAGTAGAAATAGTGCACATAGTAGTCATATTAATCTCTGAAAGCTCGGGGGCCTTTCTACAAAACAGCCACACACGCGGGCGCCCCCGGCCTTGGGCCGTACTAGGCCACCGCGACACGTGCGCAGCCATGCCACGCTGGGCTGTCGGGCCAGAAGGAGTTGCTATCGGCCCTTTCCTTTTTTCTAATGTATTTTCTAAGGTAAACTTGTAAATTCAATATAAAATTGTATAGTTAACCAAAAATTGTGAAACTAATTTTGTTAAGTTCCTAAAATCATATTTGTAAGAGTTTCGGTTGTCGTTGATTATTTACGTCTATACATTACATCCACGTATATCAAAATAGGAACAATGATGGATCATGGAGTCGACTGAAGTAGCAGAAAAGATGGTGCCTTGATGATCGTGTTGCCCGATAGAATGCTAATCCTTGGTTATATCTTGCCCAGGTAAGCCCTGGTGCATAACCCCTATTATTGCACTTTATTTTATGTTTGTGCATTAAGTTTTAAGGAGTTGAATGAAACCCACTTGCATATATATATATATATATATCCTTATCCTATGAGTCCTACTAGTATGTCAAGATCATGTAGATTGCTATGCTATAAGACCCGGTAGAAGTCGAGTGATTACCTATCACTCGTGAGAGATAGGAAAGATATTATTGTTGTTATTACATTAATATCACATGGAATATATATGAATGATAATTGGAGACTAGGCGGAATGGTACTTTAGATCTGGACTTGGTTAGGCATTCGAGCGAGGCTCGGATTGCACTTGTTCTGCCTGTATCGATTGAGGACCGTCTGATGCTATGGATGGTAGTCAGGTCACAGACTTATTATCCTGAGCACATACTTTCTCATGGGAGCGGGAAGGCTCATTACGCTCTTATCGTGGGTTCCAGCTCTTTCCAGACTGACTGATTGGAGGTGGGGAAAGGTGGAGGTCTAAGCACCATATTGAGACTGGGTCTCAAGTGTGGGGGCTTGGAGTCCAAGTTTGGACGGGGACTTGGACCCTATGACAGGAGTGGAATGTGTTGGTCTTGTATGTGCCTGGAGTACAAACGAGCATGTGTTTCAGGATACCCAACTAAGATACATTGATTTGCGAGTCGCAGTTTCCATGAGAAATGACTTAAGAATCAATTGAGGTAATATTCTGCACTTTTATTTATGCTTGTGCATTAAGTTTTAAGGAGTTGAATGAAACCCACTTGCATATATATATCTTTATCCTATGAGTCCTACTAGTATGTCAGGATCGTGTAGATTGCTATGCTATATGACCCGGTAGAAGTCGTTTGATTACCTGTCACTCGTGAGAGATAGAAAAGATATTATTGTTGTTATTACATTACTATCATATGGAATATATATGAATGATAATTGGAGACTAGGTGGAATGGTACTTTGGATCTAGACTTGGTTAGGCATTCGAGCGAGGCTTAGATTGCACTTGTTCTGCCTGTGTCGATTGAGGAACGTCCGATGCTGTAGATGGTAGTCAGGTCACAGACTTATTATCCTGAGCACGTACTTACTTATGGGAGCGGAAAGGCTCGTTACGCTCTTGTCGTGGGTTTCGGCTCTTTCCAGACCAACTGATTGGAGGCGAGAAAAGGTGGAGGTCTAAGCACCATACTGAGACTGGGTCTCAAGTGTGGGGCTTAGAGTCCAAATTTGGATGGGGACCTAGACCCTATGACAGGAGTGGAATGGGTTGGTCTTGTTTGTGCCTGGAGTACAAATGGGGCGTGTGTTTCGGGGTACCTAGCTGGGATACATTGATTCATGAATCGCTGTTTCCATGAGATGGTACGACTTGGCTACGGTCTAGCACCGTCGTAAGAACTAGAATATAAAAGATGGTAAAATGGTTCTGATTGCTCACCACCTGCTTGAAAGTAGCATATGTGCTTACATAGAATGGTTAGTTAATGAACTAATGATGACTGCTAATAAAATTGACTATAAGGAAGCACGTTTAGTAATGCTTCCACAGATGCAATAACCCACAAGCAAAATAAGCCTTTGCGTATCCTTGAAGTCTTTTACTTTCCTCCTGTCGGGTAAGTCTTGTTGAGTACAATCGAGTACTTAGGGTTTTATTTTTCCTATTGCAGGTGACCAGAGGATACGTAGATTTGACTCTTGTGTCTAGAAACCTCTTGGTAGGCTCAGAGAGGGTTCCTTTCACGCTACGACCGTAGTGTTTATTTATAACCCTCACTAAAGGTTTTTTATAAGAAAAGATATAAAATCTGCTAGCATCTCTTGTATAAAAATATCCACTATGTTAATGCTCCACCATGTCATTAAATTAATCTTTGCTTCCTCTATAACTCTGATAACATGGTTATATTCTGTTGTTATAATCAATTGAGGTAATATTCTGTTACTGTAATAAAGTGATGTAAGAAATGACTTAAGAATATTGTAAGCTTTATTCTCTCATTTATGATCCTGATGAAAAAATGTGGATTTTTTAGTTGTCCCTTGGGGTGTGCTCGATGGAACTACGTAGTTTAGTATCCTCTCTTGAGTACTTAGTATCTAATGGAAGACAAGTACTTCTGGAAGGCATTGGATTAGGCGGTTCTGCCACAGGTGATATCAGAGCATAAATGAGGAAATAAAGATTCAAAATCCTTTTCTAAACTAAAATTTGACAACTTATTTTTGTAAAAAGTTAGGGCATTTAACTATGAAGTATATAAGTAGCCCTATTGCTATAGTTAAGCATCCGGAATAGGTTTAACTAGGCTTTCTCCGGTGGACTGACTCTGGCGTAATATACGATCTTTAAGTCAGTCACACTAGTAATACCTTAGTCGTCGTGATCGTATTGCTGGTAGATGCGCCCTTCATAGATATACCCATAGTTAGTGGTGTCTTTCATCGCTGTCCTCCAGTATTGTAATCTTTTCGTTGTATCCCGTCTGTAGTTGTTGATATCATCTAGTCATAAGGAAGGTGAATGATGTGTTGACAATGGGAGAGTGAGTGCCTATATGTTGTACCAGCATAAGGATATTTAGAATGTGCATTTTATTTATTTTGCTGTGTTTATTGCGTCCATCTACCCTTAGGTCTCGTTAGACGTGCTTAGGGTTTTCAAGGACGATGTTAAGTGGGTTACAAGAGAGCAACCATTTAGATGCGAGCAGACTGGCCATGATGAGATAACGTAGGACACTGTATCAACAACTAATTATGGATGTCCTAGCAGAACACTTGAATCTCTTTAAATCAAATCCGTTGTGAACTTTGAATTCCTTGTCCCTTGTTAAGAAAGTAACCCTTATTATCTGAATCTTTCCTTGCAATACTCCTCTGATTCTATGGTCTATGACCCCAATAGCCTTGCATTAAGTAGTTAATAGCTTATTATGGTGCCACGACGAAAAACGAGGGCCCTGTGGGAACAAATTTGCCACATGGTGACACCGCTTTCACACGCATTGGTATCGAGGTTGTTGACCAAGTACCTTTACCAAGTTACACCACCATACCGCTCTTAATACAAAATATTCTTCTTGGAAATATTCGGGTGTTCGTATGAGAAATCCACAACGAGTTGATGAAATAGTGTTTTCCCAAAGTAAACAAGAGAATATGGTTTGGAGGAAGAATGTATGTCGCGATCTCAGTTCATACAAAAGGTTGGCGCATATTGTGAACAAGGAAGGGAAGGAAAAGAAGAGCAGCAAGAAAAAGTTAGCCTTCGGATAGTAGGGAGTGATTAGAAAAGCCTGAGTAGACGTCATGTCCCAAACCCTATGTCTAGTTCGACCACGCTACGCATGCCAGTCACTATTGCCGCGTGCCCTGCAGACACCGTCAGTGTCAGGGTCCACTAGTACCTCGTTCTCGTGTAACCACGGCATTATGCTGCATCCACCGAACTCGTGCACTGTGTGCTTCCCTTTTCCCAGCATTTGGTCGGCTCTCGATCCTCGATCTCATCCCCGAACCAGACCCCCCCTCCTGTTTTCCTCTTTTAGGGACATGACCACCCGCACGCCTCCTCCATCGAGCGGATCCCCTCCCCCTCCCCCTCCCTTATCCCCCATCTGCTCAAGCTCATGTAGGGAGCGCACCATGGCTGACGCTCTCCCCACCTTGTGACCGCCAATGTTTCCCTTCCACACCGTCTCCACTCTCGGTGCACTGTGCCCCACCTTCATTCACCACTATAAGATGCCCTTGCTCTCCTCCTTCATTCCATCTCCCTCGAATCCAAAGCAGAGATCGTAGAGTAGATCCTTCTGTTCGTGTAAGTTGGAGTAGCTCGAGAAGTAACTAAGGCGAGAAGAGCAGTGGAGACAGAGCTACAAGATCATGTCGTTGTTCGTGGAACAAGGGTCGCTAGTCAGAGGTGATTGTGTAATCCGAGAAGAAGAAGGGATCTGGTTTTTCTCGAAGAAGTTCAAGTCCACCTCTGGTTAGTTTGGTCCTAGGGTTCACAATGTTTGAGTTCTCAATCTCCTATTTCTGGATCTGTTGGACATAGGCTGTGTTTGGGATAATCATTTTCTTGTTGTTTCTCCATTGTCCTCGTCTATATCGACTTCTAGATTAAGCATGGGTTGTACTAGGTTGCTCTTAACCATGTATCTATAAATCCCTGTGTGGTTTAGTGTTCAACATAGTGTAATCTTTCGTGTAATTTTAGATCTGTGAAGTGTAATCATACTTTTTTCTTTCTGATTCTTGTTTCAAATCTTGGGATGAGATTTTGTTTAAGGGGGGTAGAGCTATAACACCCTTGGTGTTACGCCATAAACCAACTACTACATCATGTCATGAGCATCATATTTATGTAATAATGCATGTGATAGAAGGTGTTGATAAATTTCTTGTAGCCTAAAATAACCAATAAAAATGTTAAATGAATGTTGATTCAATAGCTCATGTGTATCTAGTAGGGTTAAAAATAATTTTTTATTAAGCAAAAATACAATAGAACATGTGTGTGATACTTAAATAAAGTTTGAAGTACAAAATTTATAGATGACAATGCAACTCTTGTTGTAGAAAAATAATATGACTAGCTAGTATTTATAATGACTTGGAAATAGAACTTGATGTCAAATTCAGCTCAAGGCTTGGAAGAAATTTTAAGTTTGAAAACAGTGTGACAATTCGATGTTGGTGAATTAATTCTGAAAAATCTAGCTAAATGTCAATGCTATGTTTTTGCTCCTTATGGTAGACTGATGTACCATCGTTAGCATGGTCGAGGTAGTTTAGCTTCAACTGTGTTAGGTTAGTTTTTAGACGTGCTGTAAAATGCGTTCACGTCACCTAGGGCAGCGTTTGGACTGTGCGCGGTCACCATGTTCGGGTGTGCGGCGTCGCGCGTGGGTGCTCGCACCGTCGCACGTGTGCACCGCTCATGACCTTGCCGATGGCGGTCTCGTCGCCGCACGTGCTGCGCGTCGGCCCGGCCGAGCTGTGCCCTGGCCTCGCGTGCACACGAGCACTACGCTGGTGCAGCCGCTGCTCGGTCGCATGGCAAGGCGTCATTGCAATACAGTTGTTGTGTGCCTCCGCTATCCCTGCATGCGTGCGCTACCATGTTCGCTGAGCCACGTGCGGGGTCAAGCCAAGGTCGGGGCCATTATCGCCGAGTCGACATGGCAGTCGCCTTGCCCTGCATCCCACCTACCTCGAGCCCATGCCGCTGCTCGCCGCATCTAGGTCAACTGACCCTAGTCATAGGGTGACGGCACCGGTGAGACCTGCTTGGGTTTGGCCGCTCCAATTCAAACGCGTCACGCCAAGCCGCCTGGTCTCATCACCTGTGTGCACGAGCTCGCTCTGCCACCATCGATCGGAGCCCCGCTTTAACATGCCCTACCACTCGAGCTCATCCACATGCTTTTCTCCACGACATAACCACAGTGGGTGAACCACGCGCTCTGCCTCTCGATTCGCTTAGCTCGAAGCTTCGCAGTCCAATTCCTTGCACCAGCAAGTGGCCTAGGGAGTCGACCAGCCAGGTGACCCCTTTCGAGGCTTTGCCACGCCTCGGCACGGACAAAATTGGTGTTTTTGCGGCCATCGATCTTCATGCCCCTAAAATAGAGCATGACTTGGGGGTAAGCCCCTACCCCTCGGTAGGGGTTCAGCTAGTTGTTCCTATGAGCCAACTTGGTCCCCTCGTGTTGTTGCTCATCTTTGTTTAACTAGGAACGACGCGAGTGAGGACCTATTGCGTCGGTGTCATCCATGGAGCGCCGCCGATATCACTACGTGCACATGGCCATGCCACCTCGGCGCTCCTCCGCCTCAACCACCACCACAGCGTGAATTCCGGTGAGCTACTAGTGCTTATCCACTATCTCTACCACCCTGATAGAATCTTAGGCCGCTTGAATAGTCACGCCACCACCGCGGATAGCCGCTCGCCGCTACAGCCCACGGCAGTGCGCCTCCGAGTTCCTAACCGCCACCCATCCTTGCGCGTTTAGCTGTAGATGGTGGTCGGCTCCTAACTCCCATCGAAGCGAGCCTAGGTTGCCCGGCGTAGCTGCCTTATGTCATCGGTCACCGCGCCGGCGTGCGCGGGGTTTCTAAGGATCTCTCCGTGGTAAAGGCAAAAATATCCGAGGGTTTGGTTGCAAAGTTACTGACGGTAGGAATAGTGCGCATAGTAATCGTATTAATCTCTAAAAGCTCGAGGGCCTTTCTGCAAAACAGCCATGCTTGTGGGGCCCCAACCTTGGGCCATACTGGGCCACCGCGACGCGCGCAGCTGCGCCGCGTTGGGCTATCGAGCCAGAAGGAGTTGTTGCCGGCCCTTTTCTTTTTTCTAATGCATTTTCTAATTTAGTTTCTAAGGTAAACTTGTAAATTCAATATAAAATTGTGTAGTTAACCAAAAATTGTGAAACTAATTTTATTAAGTTCCTAAAATCATGATCTATCTACTAGTATATTTTTTCACATAGTTTTATAATATTTTTAGGAGTTATCTAATTAATTTAAGATGCTTAATATTGTAAGATATAAACTTGTAGAAATTGTTGCAATAAATTGGTGATAGTGTTGGCTCTGAAACTTTCACAGTAAATTCCTAACATTATTAGGTGCTCACTGTAATTTTTGTAGCTCCATAATAATTAGTTTGCTAAGGTAGCTAAATGAGCCCTAGTTCGAAAATATGTATTTAATCAATAAAATGCCGAAGCACCTTGGGATTGTAAAACTAAAACACTTGTTGGGAAACAATACCTTATTCGACAACATGGATATGTAGCCTAGCATGTTAGAGCTATCTCGTTAGCTTACGAGGCATAACCGTATTTTTAAGAGTTTCGGTTGTCGTTGATTATTAACGTCAATGCGTTGCATCCACGTATATCATAATAGGAACAACGATGGATCATGGAGTCAACTGAAGTAGCAGAAAAGATAGTGCCTTGATGATCATGTCACCCGATGGAATGCTAATCCTTGGTTATATCTTGTTCAGACAAGCCCCGGTGCATAACCCCTATTATTCTGCACTTTATTTTATGCTTGTGCATTAAGTTTTAAAGAGTTGAATGAAACCCACTTGCATATATATATCCTTATACTATGACTCCTACTAGTATGTCAGGATCATGTAGATTGCTATGCTATAGGACCCGGTAGAAGTCGAGTGATTACCTGTCACTCGCGAGAGATAGGAAATATATTATTGTTGTTATTACATTACTATCACATGTAATATATATGAATGATAATTGGAGACTGGGCAGAATGATACTTTGGATCTAGACTTGGTTAGGCATTCGAGCGAGGCTGGGATTGCACTTGTTCTGCCTATGTCGATTGAGGACCATCCGATGCTGTGGATGGTAGTCAGGTCATAGACTTATTATCCCGAGCACATACTTTCTTATGGAAGCGGGAAGGCTCGTTATGCTCTTGTCGCGGGTTCTAGCTCTTTTTGGACCGACTGATTGGAGGCGGGGAAAGGTGGAGGTCTAAGCACCATACTGAGACTGGGTCTCAAGTGTGGGGGCTTAGAGTCCAAGTTTGGACGGGGACCTAGACGAGTGGAATGGGTTGGTCTTGTTTGTGCCTAGAGTACAAATGGGGTGTGTGTTTCGGGTTACCCAGCTGGGATACACTGATTCACGAATCGCCGTTTCCATGAGAAATGACTTAAGAATCAATTGAGGTCATATTCTGTTACTGTAATAAAGTGATGTAAAAAATGACTTAAGAATGTTGTAAGCTTTATTCTCTCATTTATAATCTTGATAGAAAAATGTGGATTTTTGAGTTCTCCCTTGGGGTGTGCTCAATGGAACTACGTAGTTTAATGTCCTGTCTTGAGTACTTAGTGTCTAATGGAAGACAAGTACTCCTATGAGGCATTGGATTAGGCGGTTCTGCCACATAAAGTGTCCCATATCTTCACACTTAAAGCACTTGATGTGAGCATACACCTTCTTCTCATCTTGATTATTGCTCATCATCTTGGCATCTTGAATAAGCACTGAATGCCTTGCTCTTCCACCCCTTCTTGTTTTCTTCTTCTTCATTATCAAGTCACCACCATCTTCATGGTTGATCTTGATTTGTTCTTGGGGTGTCTTTTCTTGCTCAACTTGTGGCTTTGATCGAGGTGCTTTTTTTGCTTCACCAATTGCTTGGTTGGGCACATTGAGGTGAGATGATCCCATATGCAGCACTTGAAGCATTTGACATGCTTTAGCCTCTCTTCCTCCTTCAACTCGAGCTTCTCTTCATTGGGACAACCATTCGCAAGATGTCCCACTTCATGGTATTTGAAGCAAATGAAATGAGATAGCCTCTTTTGTTCTTGCTTCTTTATCTTTCTTTCTCTTTTTCTTTTGTCCTTTGTCATGATCTTGTTGAAGTCAATGCCACACTTGTTACCATATCTTCTTTGATTCTTCAACATATGTTCAAAGGTGACTTTTGAGTTGTAGCGCCTCTTTAGCTTGTTGCTCAATTTCTTCACTTCTCTTTTGATCTCATTGTTCTCCTTCAAAAGGTTAGTCTCATAAGACATAGAAGTAGAACAAGCATCTATATATGAAGGGGAACATATCTAGTGCAAACCAACCTCTCCGTGCAAACCGTGCAAACCAACTGCGGGGGAGAGGTGGGAGGGGGGATTTGCAAAAGTGTAATTACGCCCGCTCCTAATTACACTTTTGCAAATCCCCCCTCCCACCTCTCCCCCGCAGTTGGTTTGCACGGTTTGCACGAAGAGGTTGGTTTGCACTTGATACATTGCCATATATGAAGAGCATGGTATATCTAATAAATCATCATAAGAGGTGGATACATGCTTCTTCCCTACATCACAAGAGTTAATCACATATTGCAATTGATCACTTGACTCATGTGATGAGCTCTCGTTCTTTTTAAGTTTCTTTAAAAATGCTTTAATGAGAGAAGCATGTTTTAACTAATAATTCTTCATGAGACACAAGAAGCTTCTCATGAGCCAATTTTATTTCATCATGTGAAGATTTAAGAACATCAAGCAAGTGCTTATGATCTTCACATGAATACTTTAGAAATAAGTTTTGTTTTTCTAATTTCATTGTTTTAGCTTTCTCATTTTCTAAAGACATGGTCATGCTAGCAAGTCTACTAACAAGCTCATCATATGAATTAACATAATCAACCACATTAGAATTAGATACCTTGGTGTCACCTTGTGACTTGAAGCAATGTGGTGTAGTGGATGGACTTGTAGTAGCATCACAATCATGGCCCGAGCATGAACTATCATCACCATCATCACCAAGTGTGCTTGAGGTAGAATCATCATTGCATCACTTGGGGCATCACCATCCATCTCGTCAAGTGAACTTGTGGTAGATCGATCGTCGTCATCACTTGACCATGTAGTGGAGCAATCTTCCATAATCATCAAATTGTGGTCATGCTCGACATACTCATGTGCCTTCTCCTTGGGCTCATCATCATCATCATCATCGGAGACCCTCCCATATATCAAATTGAGGTACAACCAATTATCATGGGCGGTCTTCATGTACATGATCTCTCCAAATATCTTATCACTCAAAGATTGATAAAATATGTTAGTAGCTTGGCAATCGAGATGTAGGCATTTCTTTCGCGCTTGAGTAGCATTATTTTTATTCAACGCACGAGAAAAGCCCACATCTACGATCCACCACATTTGAGGGGAAATAAACTTAAAATTGTATGTCATCCAATTTTTCCACCATACAAAGTGTGTGCCATCAAAAGTGTATGAACACTCAACATCTTGCCCATAAGCCGCCATCCTCTTGGGTCGGTGAAGACCACAAATGAGAGACCTAGCTCTGATACCACGTGTAGGATCGAGATGACAGACTAGAGGGGGGGTGAATAGTCTTTTCCAAAAAATAATTACGTCGACTAACCGAAATAAATATGGAATTAAAACCATCGGTCTAGCCAAGACTATACCCATCTATCTAAGTTCTCAAGCACCTTAAAAAGATCCTAATTAGACAACAAAGGTACTAGGCTAGCTAAAGCTCACCTAACCAATCTAGCTTGCAAGGTCATACTAACCTATGCAACTAGTACTTCACACAACCGAAGGAGCTCCTACACAATCTAGTAAGCAAAAGCACAAAGCCACCTAAGCTCACTAACAATACTCAATAACAAGGCAACTAATGCCGAATTAGAGAGCACAAATTACTTACCTACACAAACTAAGCAATGTCACTAACAAGGTTACTCAAACCAAATTATTCACGCAAGTGAGCTACTTCTATGCTACATAAGCAAGAAGGTAACTAGCAAGCTACACAAGCTAACTAATTACAAGAGCAACTACACAAGCACAATGTATGTGAAAGTAAACACAAGCTTGTGTAAATAGGGGATACAAACCAACGGGAAGACAAGAATGACACGGTGATTTTTATCCCAAGGTTCACGTGCTTGCCAACACGCTAGTCCCCGTTGTGTCGACCATTCACTTGGTGGTTCAGCAGCTAATTGACACCACACCAAGCCCACATGTTGGGCACCGTAAGGACCCCACAATCCAAGTGAGGGTAGCTCAATGACACGCTCAACTAGAGTTGCTCTTTATGGCTCCCGTGGGGTGAGCACAATACCCCACACAATCACTTCTCCGGAGCATCGCACAATCTTCTTTGCATGCTTCGATGGATACCACCACCAAGCTGTCTAGGAGGTGGCAACCTCCAAGAGTAACAAGCACCACTGGCTTGTAACTCGATCACCTAGTGCCACTTGATGCAACCTCACGATGCAATCGCACTAGAATCACTCACTTGCAATGGATTCACACTTCTCGCTAGCACAAGTGAGTTAGAGGCTTCTCAAACCAAGCACACACAAGGGCAACACATTCCCAAGGTGCTCAACCTCAGCCAAGCCAAATAGAGCCGTTGGAGCCAAGGAACACATTTCTGCGCGGTCACTGACAGCAACGTGCGGGAACCGGACATAGGGTGGCGGTGACCAATGGTCAAATTACAATAGCTATTTCAAACTAGCCGTTGGGATCCTGACACCATACATAGGGGGGCGGAGCACCGCCCTAGGGGTGGCAATGTCGCCTGATGAGTTTTCCCCCTCTCTGGAAAAAAGGGGCGGTGCCACACTGCCATGGTCACCGGACAGTCCAGTGACCAAAACTTTCTCCATATCAATTTCCACCACTTCGGACTTGTAGAGCTATTCGTTAGCTTTCTGAAAAGTCCTAGATCATCAAAATCGGAGTTCGGAGCTAGAAGTTATGCCCGAAATACGAAAGGGTGTTGTTGCTGTTTTTGGGCACTGCCCCTGGCTCCGCCCTTGGGTGGTGGTGGTGGTGCACCGCCCAAGGGTGGCGGTGCCCTGTCCGGTGCACACCGGAAAGGGCGGTGCCACCCTTTACAACGGCTGCAAGTTGGCTACGAGTTAGGATACAACTTTCGACCTCCGGACAACCAAAACCTTGCCCTTTTCTTCTCCTTTTGAACTCCAAAATGATCCAAATTAACTCCAACAACTCCAGCTTTGCAAATATGCCAACATCACTAAGTGTCCACCATCTTGTCATGTGTGTTAGCTTTTCACAAATATTTTCTAAAGGATTAGCACTCAATTCACCACGCCACTCGATACTAGCAACGATGCAAAGTTAGATCACTCAAGTGGCACTAGATAACCGATATGCAAACAAGTTTGCTCCTCTTGATAGTATGGCCATCTATCCTAAACTCGATCATAAACTTCTTTACACACCTATGACTGGTGAAATGAAATGCCTTACAAATATATCTTTGCCTTGCGCATTCCATCTCATCTCCTTCAATGTTGATGCAACACATGCACCAACCATATCACAGATGATATGATCCACTTCATATCATCACGTGACCTTGTTGGTCCATCGATCTTGACCTCACTTGTTTTTCATCGTTGTCTTCATCCATCGGCGCAAAGTCTTGCTCAAGCTTCACCACCACGCGGTTCATCACTCTAAAGCCTCCAACTTGCCCTTCACGCTTGCAATCGGTCCATCAAGCCAAGTCTTGTCTTGATCTTCTCCACCTTAGTCACATGACTTAATGGCATGTCTCATATGCAATGAGCTCCTTCATCACATGTGCGAGCCTTGCAACATATCCAAGCTATCTTCACCGTCATGGCATTAGTTGCTCACATAAGTGTACATGTGGACTAATCACCTGTGTATCTCAAATTTAAACAAATTAGTCCACCTAGGTTGTCACTCAATTACCAAAATCAAACAAGGACATTTCAGAAACCCAGGCGCAGGCGAGGGCGTGCTGTTTTTTTGTGCGAGCGCTGCCGTGGATTGCTGGTGCAAGCGCGAGAAACTACAGCGCGGGCGTCTAGACGCGGGCCTTGGGCCGCCGGACAACCAGGCGCTAGTCGTCACGAATATTTAACTAAGCTGAGATAACAACACAACTACTACAGGCTACTAATAGGCTAGGGTGATACATCAAGCTTGTGAGCTACCTGCAATCCATGGTTGGGAGGTCGAACCAGGTTATCAAGCATGGCTTTTCTATCAAAGCGTCCTCCGACCATTCGTAGGGGATGGGTCCTCGTCCTGCCAAAGGCCATATCTAGTAGGGGCGCTAGCACACCCAGTGGATGTAGCCCTCAACACCCTCTCCGAGTGATTTAAGTCGAGCAGTGAATCAATCATTTTGGGAGTCACTTTTTACCGCTGAGTATTGATCAACATCGTAAGGGCAAAGTACACGCTTAAGAGATGAATTCACTGCGAAGCAATAGTTCAATGCAATATACATTGACCTGACTGTTTATTTCACTAGCTCTGGATTTTGATTTTGCAATGTTGCCACAATGCTAATAATGCAGTGTATGTTTTTGCTTTGAGGGGCCGTTTGGATCCTTTTATTTGAAGAAATTGAAATCTACTTAATAAATTAGGCTATTTGGCTTGAAGTTAGACATTCCAATACTTTCCAAAGTTCACATATAAGCTTATCTCAAATTCATAAGGTGAGAGATGAAAATTGATTCTATAGATTATCCTTCTATGTTTCTATTTTGGAACTTATAGCACACTCTTCAACTCACTCTCCTATAATAGAAATGCAATACATAAATATCTTTTTCATATAGCCAATAATAATATACAAATATAATTCATATACAACCATATTAGTTTAACTAATTTATGTCTAAATTTTGATTATGAAAATGAATTCAATTTCAAAGATCCCAACGGGGTGGATTGTTTGGAGTAGTTATTACCTCGTATATCTGACTCGCGAAGGTGGAGTGTAGTGAGGATGGTGACATACTTTGAACATAGCTAGCGGCCGCTACTGCATAAAATGATTTTTACAACCTCTTTTTTTTTTAAGGACAGATAAACTAGCGAACCGCCTCTATAAAAGTTGTATTGCACTAATTTATCTGGATCAACGAGTGGGCACGCAAGGATGATGCTTGATGCGCTCTGCACGTGAGTTTCGAGAACCAACAAGACAAGGGACCGGAACCTTACCCGTTGCCGGTTCGACAGAGACGGATATGGCAACCAGTGCAGTATATCGAGTAGGTGAATCGAGCGGTCGAGGACTTTTTGAACTAGGGCTCCGTTCGCTTCGCTGAAAAAACAAGACGAAACACTGTTCCGACTGATTTGTTGTGAGAGAAAAACACTGTTTCGGTTCAAGCTGAAAAGTACGGATTATAAGAGAAACAAACAGAGCCTAGATCATCCTGTATTTTTTAGAAGAAAGAGAACTTTGTTGATCATTAGGCGTGGGAAATATGACTAGTGAATTCAAACTCTTTTCTAGCACACGCTCAAGTTTATATCAATTGCATTGAGATTTTCTAGAGTAAGCAAGCTTTATTTTTTATTTGATTTAATTGATATATTTTTTTTATAAATAAATGTTCAGATCAGATATGCACGGCACGGTCCACGTCGTGGGCACCAAAATACTTCCCTCCGTTTTTCATACACGTAAGCACCTGGACGTTTCAGCTCCCGCCAAAGGGGACGTCGTTCAAAATTTCAAATGAGTGGCAGGCTTGCCCAAATACTTGAAGCAGTTCTCTATTCTTCTTGAAGCCAACTTTTTTGCGATGCTCCAGACTCCGACTGATGCTAGAGCGCTCATGGACTTGAATCTGCACCCAGTGCAGAACCACGATGAAGAAGCAATGGGTGATCATCTCCCGTATGTCCCGCCTCCTCTATACCCGTTTGATTTGAATTTGTCTCCCAATGAGAACTACGGCAGTCAAAAAGCTCCCCGAGAGTTTGATCTCAACATCATTCCACAACAAGAAACAGAGGAAGAAAATCACGTTGACGGATTGTCACTTGCAACCTGTAAGTTATTCTTTCCTAGTTAATGTCCGTAAGTTGAATTTGTTTTGTTTTCCTTCAATATTTGTCTCTTCCACCCCGACACAAACTCCGTCGACCAAATTGACAACTCACCAGGTCGAGGTTCACCACCAAATCAAAGCCCCAAACCACTGGATCCATCCACTAGCTCTGTGAATCAAAATATTCTCTCTCCTAATTGACCTCCCCTGCCCAAATCGACACCCTTCACTGCTCCTTGCGGCATTGCTGGAATCGAGCTGCTCGCTACGATGTTTCGGACCAAGGTCTCCTAACAACGTGTTGCTCAGACCTGCTACTTCACTTGCTCCGCCCATCTTTACGATTCTCATTGTCAGAGCTAAGCTGGCCCAGGAGTGGCCTGTAAACTCTATTTCTAATTTCAGGTGGGGAAAACTCCCCCCGGTGACAGTAAAAAAAAAGAGTCTGTGACACATCCAAAGTTTTGCGCACATACAATTAGCTTCCTTTTGATTTCAGACTGTGCTACACAAGTTCTAATCTAACTTCACGCATATTCCTGTTCCTCTCGAATTTCATTTTTTTTCTTCCGTTGTTTCTAATCAGTACTCACATTTTGATTATCTACTCAGGTCCTGCAATTAAGTACCATTCCAAGAACGAACTCCCAACTTACTTTTATTTACTACACACTCTGTAGAGAAATCTGTGTTGTGCATGTAAATGTGGACGAAGTCTGTTATCAGCAGTTTGAGTTGAATGGTTAAGTCAATGCAAAGAAGAACCTTAAGTAGTCATATTCCAAATCGTTTTCTTATGCTCCAGAAATATCAATAAGGCATACAATAGTTGGAGTGCAAATCCCTGGTTAATTTGCAATCTTTTTGGCAAGACAAATCATAAACAAGCAGTTTGGAAGTTTGCGGTCACTAATTTTGTTAAGCACATGCGCGGAAGGCAAGAATGCCCTTTCCTTTAATCATGAATCATGAATGCATTTCATTGACATTGAGTAGGTCGTGCAACATGTGGAATCTTTGAATCTTTTATTGTCAGCAGCTAAGAATTTTTGGGCAGTTCGGAATAGACATTTTGCCAAACACATCATCAGCACAGAGTAGCTCACGGCTGGCATGTCACACGGCAATACACAACACACGGCTCGTGCGTTTACAGAGTAGCCTATACGAGTTGCAGAGATTCAACCTTGTAAACGCACGAGCGCGGCAACGGGGTCTGGGACTGGAAGCCAGAGAAAGCAGCTCCTGAAGAAGTTCGGACAGGAGGCGGTGGTTCATGGCAGACCAGATCGCTCCAATGCTCGTCTTATCGTTGCGCACCCACAGTGTGGGACGTAGCTCTCCACCCCGTGCCGAATAACCCTATACGAACCTCCTGCCTTCGCCATCCACCCACGGCATGCGGCCTTGCGCTTGCAGCCGGCGGCATCGTGCAATCGCATAGACGAGAAACAGGGGGCGCACGAGAAACAGAGGTGCAGGGCAACAAACCTCTAGAAATTTCCGATTACATAACAAATATATTAAAATTTTCACATAGGGCCACAAAGGGTAAAATTGGAACAGTAAAATTCAGTGACAAGTATTATCAAATAAAAAAAGTGGTCATAGGTGTCAAGTAAACACAAACGGAGGGACGGAGGGAGGTAACAAACTGGTCCACGGGTCGTAAATTCCTGGGCTCTCTCTCCAGCCGGAGACGCTGGGGGCCCATTTAAATCAAACACGGCTCGTCGTTGGGACTTCGTGCGCAGCCGCCGGCCGCACGCACTTCTCCCAGATCCAGTCCACTCCCATTCTTCGCAAGTCCAGCAGCCGAAGTATCGCCCGCCGATGCCGTCTCCGGTCCGGACACCCGGCGACTCGCCGCGGCCCACCGCCGCTCTCCTCTCCTCCTCCGTGGCCGCTCCCCAGCCCTCCTCCGCCCCCCGCCTCCTGCTCCTCACCGCGGCGCTCGCCGCCGCCACGGCCTTCGTCCTGCTCCGCCCGCCCCCTGCCCTCACCGTCGTTACCGCGGTCTCCGCCGCCGCGCGGCCGCTCTCCAAGCTCCCGAAGCCCGTGGTGTTGCTCATATCCTCGGACGGCTTCCGCTTCGGGTACCAGTACAAGGCGCCCCTCCCGCACATCCGCCGCCTCTTCGCCAATGGCACCTCCGCCGCCGAGGGCCTGATCCCCGTCTTCCCCACGCTCACCTTCCCCAACCACTACTCCATCGTCACCGGCCTCTACCCCTCCTCCCACGGCATCATCAACAACTACTTCCCCGACCCCATCTCGGGGGACTACTTCAACATGCAAAACCACGATCCCGAGTTCTGGCTCGGGGAGCCGCTCTGGGCCACCGCTGCCAACCAGGGGATCCTGGCCGCCACATTCTTCTGGCCGGGTTCGGAGGTGACGAAGGGATCCTGGAACTGCCCCGAGAAGTACTGCCAACACTACAATGGCTCGGTGCCGTTTGAGGAGAGGGTCGACACCATCCTTGGCTATTTCGATCTCCCGTCTGACCAAATGCCACAGTTCCTGACGCTGTACTTTGAGGATCCTGATCACCAGGGGCACCAGGTGGGTCCTGACGATCCGGCAATCACCGATGCGGTCGTACATATCGACGAGATGCTTGGGAGGCTCATTGCTGGTTTGGAGGCTAGGGGAGTGTTTGAGGATGTGAACATTATATTGCTAGGTGATCATGGTATGGTTCGGACCTGCGACACGAAGGTTGTGTTTCTCGAAGAGTTGGCTCCATGGATCAAGTTGAAGTCAGATTGGGTTCTGTCAGTGACGCCATTGCTGGCAATCAGGCCGCCAGATGGTGTGGCGCCAGCTGAGGTTGTGGCCAAGATGAATGAGGGACTTGGATCTGGGAAGGTGGAGAATGGGAAATATTTGAAGATGTACTTAAAAGAGGAGCTGCCTACTCGCCTACATTACTCAGAGAGTTACAGGATCCCACCAATCATCGGGCTGGTGGAGGAAGGGTATAAGATTGAGATGAAACGCTCCAAGAAAAATGAGTGTGGAGGGGCACATGGGTACGACAATGCCTTCTTCTCAATGAGGACCATATTTGCCGCACATGGACCTCGTTTTCAGGGTGGTAGAACTGTGCCCTCATTTGAGAATGTGGAGATATACAATGTCATGGCTTCCATTCTCAATTTGAAGCCTGCACCGAACAATGGTTCAGCTTCTTTCCCTAGCATGATTCTTTGCTGAGCAAATGATCATGGATAGTATGAGCTGTGGTTTTGTAGGAGTAAGGCCACGTGGATGCCTGTTGGTGTTCTCTTTTGGTTGTTGTTGTACCTCTTAAATTAGACTTCTGTCAACCATCGGTTATTCACTGTATCTGAACAAAAATGCTGCTAGTAGAGAGTTTCTTCTCTCTAGAGACAATATTTGGGAACACGATCCACATCAAACTTTTGTCTGCTCCATTGTTCTGGATTTTTCGTAGGAGTTCGTTCGAGCTCCATATTTTCTCCTTAATTGATGCTGATGCTTGTCTGTTGATAACATATGCATTGCTCCATGTCTCATGGTACTCATCTTAACCATTGTATTACATTATGGTATATTTTGTTTTGGCAATGAACCAGACAATTGAATATGTGTTATTTCATAAATACAGATGCACTCAACTACTCATCCCAACATGTGAAACTGTAACAGCAAATTGTGCGGTACCATATCATATAGGCAAGCAGTGAATTGTTTCCCACCTTGCAATTTATAAGTTATTTCCTACACCTTTACTATTTGTACTTTTTGAGAGGTACTCTGTTTTTCTTTTTCTGCGCTTTTATCATCATTTAGTATTGTCTCAGCTAACAAAAGCTGTTACTGCTCTTTGTTTAGCTTCAATAATGAAAGCTAACAGGCCAGAATAGTGTTCTTTCACTTTTTAGGTGATCAAGGTGGGGTTTCTCCCTTCTCTGATTATGTTGTGGATCCTTTTACTCTTCTGTGTCACACCTGGTACCTCACAAATACTAGGTGTATGATTGAACCGTTCCATGTTTATAGAAGTAAAATATGACCATGACAAGTTCTGCAAAGATTTTGAATTTGTGCTGGAGACTACATAAGAGACTCGAATGTATATCGTTCCAACTTCATGGGTCCTTGTGACACAATAATAAACAGTTTCTTTCTCTATATAGTTGAACTAACCAAAGGACTATTTGTCGGCAATACACTTTTTTACTTCCATCTAGAAATGGAGCAACATTTTCTCATGCACCTACTGCTTTTGTCAGTGTTTGTCTCTACATTCTATGGTTATCCTTTCTTTTGTATCCTGCATGTTTTAAATTTAATCTAATATTACTGGTTTCATTTGCTGAACCTAAGCTTATTACGCTTCTTATATCTTTTGTTGGAGTAAGCTTATCTGGTCTTTATTGATGCAATGAGTATTGAAAAGTTATATATCCTGCCGTGAGAGATTGCAAATGTACGAAATATTCAGAATACGGTAAAGCAGTGACATTTCAATAAGATTGCAAATGTTCTGATGTTAAGTTTTTACTCCATGAGAGATTGAAGAAAAAATAACTGGTTTTAATCTTGGCACTTTTGTGGTTTAGACTGAAATATAATCAATCTATTGTCTTGATCAAATTGGCATCTAACATTTTTAGTTGTTACCCTACACTTGATTGCTGGTTGGTTTAACTGGTTGTCTTGACAATCTATCTGATGCTTGAAACGCTTGTAGTGATCTAGATTTGAGTACTTTTTTGTAGTGATTTAATAATCACAGCCCTATTTTTCCCTGTTGGAAAAGTTAAGCCTTGATGATCCATTGTTACAATGTGGTAATGGCCTGTTTTGTTTCTTGCTTGATAATATAGAGAAATTATAGCACTTAAGCAACCCAAAAATTGGTTATAGATTGTAAATAGTCATTTGATTTGCTTGCATCCTAGTGGGCCTGCATGTGTTTGATTATGTAGACATGGTTAGGTCCATGAGGAGTCTCCAGGGATGTAATTGCTGCTTGTCTTGTACCTCTTGGCAAGAATTGCATCGCTCAGTCATTCAACCTTAGAAATTTGATGTATTCTATAGAATGTTGCTCCGGCATTTTCTGTTTAAGAAAAGATTATGTTTCCTTTTTTTGTATTTGGAGCCAGCTTATCTTGTTGTTTATCTAATCTGCCTCAATACTTCACATTGCTCTTTCGTTCTCCTGCACATATTTTATTATTTTTGAAGTTCTGTGTGCAGATGCTATGCCAGCACATAATTAAAGGCCTTTCTGGCTGAGTTAACTTGAATGTGCTCGTTCTGTCAGGAAAGTGTTCAAATACTTGTTTTGCTGAAAGCACAGGTGCTGTAGATCAAAATAATATTGTAGCAACATCAGCATTTCTAGCTGCTGTGACCCCATGAAAGACCCATGATGACCTTGCAATTTTGTTAACTTCTTATTCTGCCTGGTTGCATTATCCATGATGGGCCATACTCGTTATCTGACAAGTATTTTCTTTGTCACAAGCTAATGAAAACAGTAGATGCTGGAGAAGCAGGTGCAATGGGAAGGCTTTTATGGTCACTTCTCAGCAACATGTGCTAGGTTTGTATTGAATTACCTTACCAGTTAAAGCCTTATAGGGCAAATAAGCATCACTATATTATAGAAAAACATCTTCATATTTAGTACGTATTATCTAACATGTATACTGTTCTACTGATACTGCAGATATTTCCTTGAAATAGTGATTAGTTTTGTCATATATAAAGCATGAATCCTAGAAGTCAAAGGCACGGAGCCGAATAGGACATGTTAAAATTGGAAATGTTGCTGGCATATGTTGAAATTCAATGCATGTGTTTTTTACTATTTTCAGATTTTCTAAGTGAACACGAATATTACTGTGGAAGTGTGGATCCAGGAAAACAACAGCATTGATGATTTCCTATAATTTCTTTATCATGGGAGTCCAGACTCCAGAGTAAGGTTGATAACTTGGATTCCTCCAAATATGCAGGGCTCAAGAGTATAAGGTTAGTTGATGCTTTTAAATGGTGACACCTGTATTTGTACCACCTGTCTTTTCAAACTAGGGCTTAGTGACCAAGTTGATGCAAAGTCTCTATCATATAGTTCAAACTTATACTCTTGACCATTTAAAAGCATTGAATGTAGTCCTACAACTTTGCATGGATGTGTGCACTAAAGCAAAGTTGTAGTATTTGATAAGGGTAACAACTTTTATGTTTGGGTCATAGACTAGTTTAGCTCCTAACATGCTTGAAATGGACTCACAAAAATCAGCTTTTCACTGTTTTCAACACTTCAAATTTTTGCTAAGTTATTTTTGACTGACAGTGTGATGAGCTCAACTTTAGGCTGATTTTTCTCTCTAGCCATCGAGAATTAGGACTTGATTTCTAAAGGAGATTTGTAGCTGGTATATAGGGCTACAAAAGTCATGTAGATAATTTACGTTATGGAGCTACGGTTTAGCGGTTAAATCACTTCGAAAACGCGCTGTCAGGCTTGCATCGGGGTTTCTGAACGAACTGAATCGGCTGGCTTCGGTGGCCGACAGGCGCAGAGCTTGCGCGCCGCGTGGACGCGGGAATGGCCGCGCGTCGCCGGCGCCCTGCCCAGCGCAGCCCCTCCGAGCCAGAGCAGGCCATTATCACCCCGCACTCGCCCGCTCCATCCCCGCGCTTCCATTTTCGTTTTCGGCCTCCTTCTTCGCCTGTGCACGCAACCGCAGCAGCAGCCGCAGCGCCGAGCGTCCACCGTCGCCATTCCCGGCACCGGCTAAGCTCCGCCTCGCTTCTCCACCACCGCAACCACTCCACCGTCACCTCAGAGACTCACCGCGCTCGCATTGGCCACTAGCCGCGCCCGAGCCTCGCCGGAGCATCCCCGCCGCCCCCGTCACCGTGGCTGGAGCACCTCCCTCCACCATCGGCCGTGCAACCTCGTGCGCTAGGTTCGCCTGAGTCCGTGGAAGCTCGTCCGCGCTTTATATTGCTTCGCCGTGGTCTCCACCGGCGTAGCGCCGCCGTCCCGCTCCGCCGTGCCGCCATGGCCGCCACCGTCGTCGCTGGCACCGGCGATAGGCCCCACTTAGTAGCTCAATCGGTGCGCTAGGTCAAGGTCACGGTAGTCCAGGTTCCTTCGCCGGCGACGCTCGCCGTCGACGAGCCGTGGCCGCGCAGCGACGAAGCAGCGCCGCTGCCCTGTTTCGAGTCACTGACGCGTGGGGTCCCCTGTCAGCGGGTCCCACCGGTCAGCGGCAGTGAGAGTATAGGATAGTTCATTAATTCCAAATTTTATACTGTTTTGTAATATTTGTATCTCTAGTTTTGTAGCTTCAAAAATTGTGAAATAAATTTGGTAGTGTTCCTTAGGAAGTGTAGTATTTAGGAAAAATATAGTATTGATACTTACAGTAGAAATTTTGGAAGATTTAAATGGAAATTTGAAATGTGTTTTGAATGCATGCAAACTTGTTTATTTTATATCTAGAGTTCCTGTGCTCCAAAATTTATGAAATTTTTGTGGTAATCTATTCTTAACATGTATAAGCTCTGGTAAAAATTTGAGGGTCAGTGCATGTATAGATTTGTAGTTATAGATTTTTCTTTTATAATTAGGAGATCCTTGTATGAATTTTTATAAATTATTTAGGAATCCAATATTCATGAAATTTGTTGGAGGTTATCCTAGTACCATATGGATGCTAATAAAAATATAAAATCTGTTGCTTGACACTTTTCACTAGGGTTTTCTATTTTTGCTATTTTAAGCCTTTGTGCCTTGTCATTTTTGTATAGAATGTTTTGCTTGATAAAATGGCATGAAACTTTCACAGTAGTCTTTTGGTAGCATTAGTAAGGCACTGTAAATTTTTGAGAATTTATGATGCACATCTAGTATATGTTTATTATTTAACCTAAGTATCTTAGTAAATTGATAAAGGTATTTAAATAAATAGTTTGGGCATTGCCATTATGTTTTCTTGAGTGTATTTGATGTCCTTGTACTGTTGGTATGATTGGTGAAGTCAAATTTGGAATGTTTGTATGCAATAGAAATATCGTTGCTTTATAATTCGGGAGAGAAGAGTTTTCGGACCGATTCTGTGGTTTAGAATGTTGCGTAGTCAAAATGATGGTTGCTGTAAAAATAGTTAATAACAAAGTTGTAGGTAACTTCTTCATCTATATTGTGTTAAAATTTCAGAGCCATAGGTCAAACGGTTTAGGATTTATAGCTGTTTAAAGTTAGCATTTCCGAATTGCTTGCTCTCTGGAATTTTTGGACAGCGCTGGATTGATTGTCTATTTTGGTTAAGATAAAGTGTGAATTAGCTTTTAGTGATTAAATAAGAGTTGTAGACAATTTTATAAGCTTTCCAGAAAGTCTAAGATCACAGCATTTGGATAAGTAGAACTTCAGTTATAAGTAAAACAAGTAGCTGCTGTTTTGTGTGTAGTGAATGAATTATAAATATGTTTGATTAAGTAATTAAGAGGAGATATGCACCTACTCGCTAAAATATGATGCATTTGTTAACACTATGCTGTTAAGAATATTTATACGAATGCATTCATCACGTGTCATCATTTTATACTTGTACACATGTATGCATTCGCAATACCTTATGCCATATTCATGCATATAGGATCGATAGAGGAAATAACGTTGCTGGAATTCGATGAAGTAGAGGAAGGGGACCAGCAGGAGAATCCTCAAGTCGCAGCTCCCGAAGGCGAGGAGCAGAATCCTAAAGAGCTTTCGGAGTGCCCTGATCACCGCCCTACTTCCTTTCTGAAAGGCAAGCCCCGGAGCATTATAAGTCTCCTAATATTTTACAAATGACTACTTAAGTACTTATGATTGATGCATTAGGTTATAGGAGTTGTCTGGAAACACTTGATGCATGGAACTACCTTGTCCAGATATATACACCTTTCACCCTGTATAGGTCCAGGGTCGAATATATGCTTAGCCCTGCTTAGACCGGTAGAAGTCGGGTGATTTCCAGTCACCTGCGAGATATAGGTGGATACCGAAGCACGGTTGGCTATATTTGCTATCATGGAAAAGAACCATGGGGTAATGTAAATCGAGACCGGGCGGGATGTCGATAGAGAAGCAACAAGGCATGGAGGTCTTGGGTGTGGATCTATCCCCGTCTATGTCGATTAAGGACCGTACCGTTGTTGGCACTTTTGACAAGATTGAACGCACGCCTATCACTTAGCTGGCCGGATAACTCGTTCCGACCGCGAAGCCGAGTAGCTCAACTCAGGCTGGGACCCGTTCTGTTGTGCGCTCCTTGCGGGGGGCGATCAGACTGAGCCCAAGGGCAGGCTAGGCCTGAACGTCCTGGCATCTGATATCCCAGATTGTGCGGCGCAGTACGGACCCATGAAATGTGTACCTGAGTTGTACCAAAGGTGACCCGACGTGACCCTGACGGGGGAAGTGTGGGTTTGTGTTAAGAATAAATTCCCAGCTCGTTGAAATCGATTCGAATCGCCGTCTCTCCCGGATAGTGAGAAACTTGGCTAGCCTCAACATCGTAGTAATTGTATTATGAAACATGATGGTTCGAACGAATATGGAATTTCAATACCTGCTATGGTTACTATTGTATGCTTTTAAAATGATATACCACATGCTTGGCACATGTTAGTTGCTAATTTAGAGATGGATAATTATAATTAACTTGGTAACGGAATCATAATTGTATAACTGAGTTAATCGCTTTTATGCAAAATGTTGTCAAGCTACCTCCACTTATATAGCCTTGCATAATCCTTGGAGTCATTTTATTTCTGGTTTATGACGGGTAAGTCTAGCTGAGTACCTTCTCGTACTCAGGGTTTTATTTCCCATTGTTGCAGATGGAACTGTGTATCATGGTTATTGCAAGAGTTGCTTCTATCCCGCTGTGGATGAGGAGTGAGCCTTGGGCAGGCTTCTTTATTAATCCCTCTATATGCTTTTGTGGACTGTGATCCTATTTCAGCATTGTATTAAACTATGTTGGAAACTTTACTTTCAAACTTAATTTGCTTTCGCTTTTATCTATCAAACTTGGTTTGTAATAACTCTATTTCATACTCTGATGATGGAAATGTATCTGCGAACTTTATGTAATATGTAACATGTATGTTGAATCATGTACGATCTTGGTTGTTGAAAATCATTTATCGAGACCCGTCGTGGTACTCGACAGACTACCGGGTTTATATGGGTTCAAGTACGACAGTGCGACCGCTTGCGGGCCACCATTGTACTTGTACTCTTATAAATTGGTCGGTTCTGCGACAGTAGTAATTCCATGTTCATCCGAACCATCGTGTACCATATCATAATTACTACGATGTTGGAGCTAGCCAAGTTTCGAACTGTCCGGGAGAGACAGCGATTAGAATCGATTTTAACCAGCTGAGAATTTATTCCTCACACAAACCCAGACAGACCAGATCAACGGTCACCGTAGGTCACCTTTGGTATAACTCAGGTACACATTTCGCGGGTTCGCCCAGCGCCGCACAATCAGGGACAACCAGCTACCAGGACGATCAGGACTACCCTACCCTTAGGCTTATGCCTGGCTCCCAGCACATCCTTACTGCCATCCAGAGCGCGCACTCTAACAGAACGGGGCCTGGCCTGAGTTGATATACTCGGCTTCGCGGTCAGAACGAGTCATCCGGCCAGCTAAGTGATAGGCATACATTCAATCTTGTCAAAAGGGCTAACAACGGTACGGTCCTTAATCGGTACAGACGGAATCGCATAAGTCAACCTACACATAGACTCCGCCCGGCCTCCATTTCCATTACCTCATGGTTCTTTTCCATGATAGCAAATATAGCCAATCGTGCTTCGGTATCCACCTATATCTCGCAGGTGATAGGAAATCACCTGACTTCTACCGGTCTAAGCATGGCTAAGCATATATTCGATCCTGGACCTACACAGGGTTAAAGGTATATGTACCTGGATAAGGTAGTTCCATGCATCAAGTGTTTCCAATCAACTCTTATAACCTAATGCATCAATATAAATGACTCAAGTAATATTTTATAAAACATGGGAGACTTAGAATGCTCCGGGGCTTGCCATTGAGGAAAGAGGTTGGCCGGTGATCCAGGCACTCAGGGAGATCTTCGAGAGTCTGCTCCTCTTCTCCTGGAGCTACGGCCTGAGGCGTCTCCTGCTGATCCTCCTCTTCTTCGTTGAACTCTATGAGAGTTATCTCTTCGGACGATCCTATATGCATGAGCATGGAATAAGATATTAAGAATGCATATATAATGACATGTATAATATGATATGATGTGATGAATGCATCCTCATAAGTGTTTTCAACAGCATTGCATTAAAGTAATAACAAGTTGCATCTTATTTTACTGAGTAGGCACATATCTCTTCTCTACAACTTAAACAAACACTTATGTAAATCATTTTCTGGACTACAAGACAACAACCACTTGTTTTGACCATAACTGGAGTTATACACTTCAAAATAATATGGTTGTGGACATTATAGAAAGCTTACAAAATTTCATACAACTTTCTTTTAATCATCTTAATGTGATTCATCAGTTATCTAGGTCAAACAAATCTGTCCAGAAAGCAAGCATTCTTGACAGCAGATTTCTAACAGCCACAATTCTTAAACCATAAGGCCTATGACTATGAAAATTTAACACAAGGTAGATCAGTAAGTTATCTACAACTTTATTATTAACAAGTTTTACAGGAAAGACTATCATCATCATAAAATTATTAACTGAATCGGAACTATACATGCAACTATCTAGTTGAATTATAAAGCAATAATTAACTAGTTGCATACAACCAATTGCCTTTAAGCCTTACTAATAACATCAATAGATCATATGTATCACAAACATCATAGAAAACATCATGGTTAAACATAACTAACTTATTTATATTCATTTATTATTTTCCTTAAATAATAGGGTGATTTAAAGGATAAATAATTCCAGTGCTTAATAAATTCTGATAAAATTACAGTAGCCTACAAATGACCTCAATAGTCTACTATACAAATTTCATATCATTTGGATAAGTACAACTACATCTACAAAAATAACAAGTTAAGTAGGTTTATTTTAACAAAAATAGTTTAGCATAGTTAAAAGTGTCAAGCAACATATTTAATATTCTTCTTACATTCCTCCAAGCATAAGAATTCTGTGTAAACATTTGCATGATCATATGTTATGTATTTTTACCCTAATTAATTTCACTAGAAACCAGCAATTAATTAGGATTAAATATGAAGACCATATTCAAAGTATGACCACTGCAAGTTTAGTATTTTTCCTAGCTAGAAAACGTCAACACAAGATCAGCAAAATTAGAATCGCAATTTTATCACCTTTCTAGCTCAAGTTATGCATTTAACAAGATAGAAACCATTTAAAAAGCATTTATCTAGCTACATTTTGCTCTCCTAGAAAAATACTAGAAATAGTGCACCTCATATTTTTATCAAATACTACACTTTAAGATGAAACTAACAAAATTTGGTTCATCAAAATTGGACACTCCTAGCTTGAAATATGAATTTTTGAAACATGCATTCAAATCTGAAAAAATAATTCAAAAAATCAACATCATACAGATTGACAGCTGGGGCCCGCGGTCAACGGGGACCCACCTGTCAGTCACACAGAACAGAGCAAGGCGGTTGACCGGCCATAGCTCGTCGTCGGCGAGGTCACCGGCGGTGAGGTCACCACCGACGGCTTCACCTCGACGTCCCGCATCGATGGGTGCACTTGGTTGGTCTAGAGACTCACCGGAGTAAGCTCGACGGCGGCCATGGCGGACGGCGGAGGTCGGCGGCGGTATGCCGGCCATCTCCGGCTATGGCACACTCAGGCGAGGACAGCTATTCCATCTTGGTGACCTAGCGGAGCTACACGGCGCAGGTGAGGGCTCGGGGTGGCATCGGTGAGCTTGGCCGCGTGGATGGCCATGCGGCGGCGCACGGAGCACAGCGGTGCTCATGCTGTTCGGCTAAACGGCGACGAGAGACGGGTCTCCGTCATGCCGCTAGCGAGGTCTAGGGTTACTCAACCTAAGGCATGAGAGAAAGGAGGGAGACGCTGAACCAATTTGATGACGACGAGCTCGAGTGCCACGGCGGCAATGGCAGCCGCGCGTAGAGCGGCAACCCATTCCGGCACCGACATGCGGTGGCGTCATCCCCAAATTCAGCCTAAGCTACAAGACTCTAACGGGGTGCTGGACCAATGGAGAGGGAGGCATATGGAGCAGTGGAATGGTCGGGTCACGGTGAGCCGCGAGCGCGGTGGAGCTCTGGTGCTGGCTCGATGGCGGCGAAGCAAAATGCACCCTTACCCTAGCTCGGTAAGAGGGGCTAGCGGGTCAAGGTGGAAGAGGTGACGATGACGGAGCTACAGACGAGCTGGATTCGGCGGTGGTGCAGCAACGGTGGCAACCGGGCACGGCGGAGCGACGATGGCATGGCGGAGCGGTCCTTTGCTTTGCTCAGGCATGGGCGAGAGAGAGCGCGGTGCGAGCGTGAAATGAACCGAGCAGCAGAGGCGCATGACTTATTCCTCAGCGCTGGCCGGGCCGGCGTCGGCGTACGGACGCCATGCGGCGCGCCTGGTCAGCCACTAACGGCGCGGCGTCCGCGGCCATCAGGCCCCAGTGACACGACTGACAGAGCGACTTTGATCCCCTGTATCTCTCAAACCAGTTAGAGTTAGCAAAAATTCCCTGAATAGAAATTATAGAGCTACATGAAATCTACAAACTTGCTTTAAGAAGCATCCCCAAATTCTCAATGGTTAGCTAGTTACAATGCTCCCAAGAGAGATACATTGAAATTGTAAATAGCACTAAGAAAAAATTTTGCTAGTCCAAAACAACATTTCTTGCTACTTGTGAGCTATTTTTGAGCATGTTATGCACCGAATTAGGTCTTGACCCAAAAATAAAAGTTGTTACTCTAGTCAAGCACTACAACTTTGCTTAAAGGTGCACTGCCATGCAAATACTCTATGCTATCGTTCAACTTAGGTCAAACATACAACTTGAAAATAAAAGCCTACACTATAACCATGACTTAGAGGCCAAATGGGTCCGAGTCATGAATACCAAAGTTGTTTCATGTGACATTCTAAACATGTTTAAGGTACTCCTAAGATCCTATGAACATTTTATACACGGGTCTCATGTAAATCCTAGCATATGTAAAGCATTTAGTAACAAACATATGTGATATAAGCAATCCGAGAGATGAAATTTGAGATGCTCATGCTCAAGAATGATCAATGCTGCTTGTGCTCATGCAATGCCAATGCCAAATGCATACTTAACACCAGGGTGTTACAGCCCCTCCCCCTTATAGGAATCTCGTCCTGAGATTTGCAAGACCTACCATTCTTCATAAAAGGTGGGATAAACCTCACATAAGTAATCCTCCTGTTCCCACTTGGCATGTTGTTCACTGTGGTTATTCCACACCACTTTGTAGAACTTAATGACCTTACTCCGTGTTACTCTTTGCATCTCTTCTAGCACACGGATTGGTTTCTCTTCATACGCAAAATCCGATTGGAGCTTAATGTTGGTGGGTGCAATGGCTTCTTCAGGTATATGAAGACATCTTTTCAACTGAGAAACATGGAAGACATCGAATATCGCACTCATTTCTGGAGGAAGTTGTAACTTGTAAGCTATATTTCCTTTCCGTTCAATAATCTTGTATGACCCTACATATCTAGGCGTAAGTTTTCTTTTTACTCCAAATCTCTGCACTCCTTTCATAGGTGACACTTTTAAGTATACATAATCTCCCACTTCAAAAGTTAGTGGTCTTCTTTTTTTATCAGCATAACTCTTTTGTCTTGATTGAGCTACTTTCATATGTTGTTGGATAACGCGTACCTGCTTTTCAGCTTTGGTGACAAAGTCAATGCCAAAGTATCTTCTTTCGTCGAACTCAATCTAATTCAAAGGAGTTCTAAATTTCTGACCGTACAAGGCTTCAAAAGAAGCCATCTTGATGCTCGCTTGATAACTGTTGGTGTAGGAGAACTCAGCTAAAGGTAGCCATTTCTTTCATGAACCCTTGGAAGATATAACACAGGCTCTCAACATATCATCTAGAATTTGATTCACTCGCTCAGTCTGTCCAGAAGTTTGTGGATGGTATGCTAAACTTCTGATTAGTTTAGTTCTCAAAGCTTGGTGCAAGTGTTCTAAAAAACGAGCTACAAAATATGGTCCCTGATCTGAGATTATGGTCCTTGATACTCTATGTAGCCTCACAATCTGAGAAACATACAGCTCAGCGTATTTTCCTGCGTGATTCGCAGTGTTAACCGGTATAAAATGTGCTGACTTGGTGAGGCGATCTACAATGACCCATATTGAATCATGGCCTTACTATGTCATCGGAAGGCCTGTAATAAAGTCTATATTTATTTCCTTCCATTTCTAGCCTGGAATAGGCAAAGGTTGAAGTAATTCAGCAGATTTCAAATGAACGGCCTTTACTCTACTACAATTATCACACCTAGCAACATAGGCGGCGATCTCTTTCTTCATTTAGGTCCACCAAAAATGGGTTTTCAAATCTTGATATATTTTGCTACTACTCGGATGGATAGACAACTTGGATGAATGGGCTTCATCTAAAATTTGATTTCTAAGTTCACGGTTTTTCGGTACCACAAGTCGGTCCTCAAACCATAGCACATCTCTTTCATCTAACCTGAAATGCTTGGTTTCTTTTTCTTTCATCTTTCTCTTGATGTGAAATATATCTACATCTGTCTTCTGTAGTTCTATGATTTTGATATCAAGTGAGCAAGTGACAATGATATTGTGCAGCACAACAGGATGTAATAAATTAAATCCATCTTCCAATAAGGCTTCCAAAGTGTTGCAATGAGATTTCCGACTAAGTGCATCTGCTACAACATTGACTTTTCCTAGATGGTAGTGCACTTCCAAATTGTAGTCCTTGATCAGCTCTAACCATCTTCGTTGTCTCATGTTCAGCTCAGCTTGAGTAAAGATATATTTGAGACTTTTGTGGTCATTATATATGTGACATACGTTTCCCAACAAATAATATCTCCATATCTTCAACGCATGAACAACTGTTGCAAGCTCTAAATCGTGCATAGGGTAATTGACTTCATGCTTTCTCAACTGCCGAGAAGCATAGGCAATAACTCTTCCTTCTTGCATGAGCACACACCCCAAACCTATACCCGATGCATCATAGAATACATCGAATGGCTTTTCAATGTCGGGTTGTGCTAGAACAGGAGCTGTAGTTAACAATGTCCTTAGGGTGTGAAAAGCAGCTTCACACTCTGGCGTCTAACTGAACCTTTCATCCTTCTGAAGTAGTCTGGTCATGGATTTAGCTATCTTGGAGAAATTAGGAATGAAATGACGATAGTAACCTGCTAACCCTAGAAAACTCTAAACTTCATGAACCGAAGTCGGGGCCTTCCAGACCTCTTGTACTTTAGATGGGTCTACAAAAATTCCATCTCTAGATAAGATATGACCCAAGAAAGGTACTTTGCTCAACCAGAATTCACGCTTGCTGAATTTGGTATATAACTTACGTTCCCTCAATCTGGACAAAACAATTCTTAGATGCTCTGCATGATTTGCCTCATTCTCCATATAAATCAAGATATCATCGATAAACACAACCACAAACTTGTCGAGCTTGGGCATGAATACCGAATTCATCAAGTACATGAAGTAGGCAGGAGCATTTGTCAGTCCAAAAGACATGACCAAATACTTGTACAAGCCGTACCAAGTGGAGAAAGTTGTTTTAGATATATCCTCTAGCCTGATCTTAATCTGGTGATAGCCTGACCTCAAGTCAATCTTGAAGAATACCTTTGCTTTTGCTAACTGATCGAACAATTTATCGATACGAGGCAAATGATACTTGTTCTTAATGGTCACAGCATTAAGCGGCCTATACTCCACACACATTTTAGAGACTTGTCCTTCTTCTTTACAAACAAAGCTGGACATCCCCATGGAGACAAACTAGGTTGAATGAGATCTTTGTCCAATAGTTCTTGTAACTGAATTTTAAGTTTAGCTAACTCATTTGGTGACATCCTATAAGGTCTTCTTAACATAGGTACCGTACCTAGCACTAACTCAATCTTAAATTCCACATCCCTATCAGGTGGTAGACCTGGCAACTCATCTAGAAAAACATTCGAAAACTCACAAACCACTGGAATATCACAAAGGGTAGTGGCTTGGATAGCATAAGACAAGTTTTGGAGATCAAAACTTTAGGGAAGTGGTACTAGAAAAGCATTACCTCCCTTTGGTTCTCTCAACATAATTGTCCGAGTGGATGTGTCAATGAGAACACCATGGTCACTCATCCAACTTATGCCTAAGATCACATCTATGGCTAATCCGGGCAATACTATTAGATCCATTGTGTACTCCCTCTCTTGTATAGAGATGAGCACATCTCTGACTATCTTATTTGTAGAGATAGTAGCCCCAGCCGAACTTATACTATAACCTCTCTTGTTTACCTCAATTATTTTTTATCATACTTAGATGCAAATGTTTGGCTCATAAATGAATGAGAAGCTCCAGAATCAAATAAAACAATGGCGGAATGTTTGTTAACAAGAAATATACCAGCTGTGACAACCTCTCCTGCAGGAACTTCTTCAACAGCGGTGTAATGCACTATCCAGGACGTGCTTTAGGATTTGCCTATTTCTGATTGCTCTGGTTTTGATTGTTGTTCTTCTTAGGATGGGGGCACTCTTTGGACCAATGGCCCAACTGATTACAGTTAAAGGATGGTTGATTGCTCCTGAGTCCTGCTGAGCTTCCTTGCCCTCCGTTCCCCTTGGGTCGGGCAATGGTGAATGCCTTACGAAACACCTTCTAAGGTCGTTTGGTCTAGGCTTTTGGCGGAGGAGGCCTGAACCTAGGCGCTGGCGGTCGAAACTGTGGCCTAGCCACCACTAGAGTTCTGGACTAGGAAGATCCTGAGGCGCCTGCCTCAGCTGCTCTCTTGCGGCCTTTTGCTGTCGCATGCAGATTATTCTTGTTCTCTTGAGTTAAGGCATCACTGATGAACTCATTGTATGTAGTGGACCTCGAGTTGGCTATAGTTTTTATTAGCTTAGTGCTAAGGCCTCTCTTGAAGCTTTCAATTTTTTTCTTCTGTATCAACGAAACCTGAGGCATAACAGGACAAATTGTTGAATGCATGCTTGTACTCCATAAGAGTCTTGATTCCTTGTATGAGTCGCATGAACTCGGCTGCTTTCATGCGCATTAGCCCTGGGGGAATGTGATGTCCCCTAAAATCTAACTTAAATTTCTCCCATGTGACCTGTGTGTTGGCAGAGAGGGAGGACAGGAAATGGGTCCACCATATTCCGGCCGGTCCCTGCAGCTGATGGGACGCATATTCTGCCTTCTGATGCTCCGTAACCCTCAATAGATGGAACTTTTACTCAATGGTGTTAAGCCATTCATCTGCTTAGAGCGGTTCTTCGGCCACCTTGAAGATAGGAGGCTTGGTGTCCTGGAAATCATTGAAAAAGCTGTATTAATTCGGCTCAGGCCCCTGTTGTTGCGGACGGGCGCGAGCAGTGTTCTGCGCGATGAGACACAGTGTTTCCTCCATGGTTCTCTAACTACCCAAGAAATGTGCAAAGAATTCATTCACAGACGGTGGTAGCGGTGGTGGTAAATCACCGTCGTTGCCACTTTGGTTGTTGCCTGCTCCAGCGCGAGTACGAGTCATCTGCAAAGTTGCAATAATAAGTGATTATTGGATGATGTCAGAGGATTGCAGATGAATTGTATAATCATGCCAAACTAAAATTACTGAAGAGAATCTTAAATTCATACAATAAAACAGAGGCATAATAATTCATTCTCGCAACATAACATCACCAATTTGATCACTTATCGTGCTCGCGGCGCGTTAACATGCATGTCATAATCACCAGTAAGACAAAACTGGAATTTCATTAAAGCTCAACCCATTGTGAAACAACATGCAGAGTACCAATATTACATGGAAGTCAATTCATGAATACCAAACTTCAAGCTACAAGTCCATTACATAAATAATGGGGATACATCTAGCGCTCTAACTAGTCACTAGGTGATGCTAATCTTCCGCGTGCTCGCTGTCGAGGTCGGAGATAGGATCATCCTCACCCTCTAGCTCTACTTCCTCTTCCTCCCAACCGTCATCCTCGATCAATATCTCTGGATCTTCTTCTTCCTCATTAAGGATCGGGTGCAGTTGGTTGTTCAAGAAATGCACCTCATGCTGAAGATCAACCACCATGTTCTGGGTCTATGGAAGCTGCTGATGTAAGTCCCTCTCGACATGGTCTTGTTGTACGCTCAAGGCTTGGGTCCTGTCTCGTTCTGCTTCTGCCATAGCTACATGGTTGTTCGATAGTATCCGCTGGCGCGTAGCTGTGAACGCCTCGGCATGGGCGGCCTCCAGATGCTCCCACAGTCCTGCTAACATTGTCTGATCATCCGCTCTTGCCTCTTGGGCGGTAGCTCTCTACTAATCAACTTGCTCCATTTGGGTGTGAAGATTTCCCAAAGCTATATAAGCTTGATCAGTTTCCCATCAAGCCTCACTTGTTGCCTTTTTATCTTGCGCACACGCTTCTTTAGCTTACGCTGTGCAGCTTCGGCTCTTATGAGCTTATCCATGCAAGTGGTATAGGACTCTTGCTAGAAGTCCCTAGTGTTCTGACGAGTATAAAACATCTTCATCACTACAAACATTACACTCATAATGGGACTAGAACTATCTGTCCGCTCATCCCAATCTCAGATCAATGCATTGCTGTTGTGTTGTGCCCATACTGTTGTGGATGGATCCACCCAAGGAAAAGTACCAACGGCATTGCCGGTAAGCTTATCCCCGTGCTGCTGACAAATCTAACCCATTACCTCAAAGGCTAGTACTTGGGTAGCCTCCCAAGGAGTTCTTCCTTCGGATTTCACCCTCCATTCCTACCAGAAGGGTGCTTGGCTATGAGCTGGTATGGTCAGCTATACTATAGTTGTCCCTCCAGGTATACTTCATTCCAATAATAGAGGGGCGATTCATAACACGCCGTATAATGCAAGACTCTCCAAAGTAGGGTAGGAGTTTCAAACATCAACAGGAAATTCTCACTTCCAGCCGGTGCTGCCATCCGTACCAACAACATGTGCAACTCTCATGAGACAAAGTCATAATGGATAAGAGTTACATAACCGAGTAAGAGATTTATAAGGAGAGAAACAATGCAAGTATGTAATAATGATTTATCATGATGCATGCACGTTCCGTACGTCCTTATAAACTTAAGAAAATTATTTCTAACGGCATACATACTTTCTCTCATATATAACGTAACTAGTTGGGCTACACATTTCGCTGTTAGTGTACCTGCACAAGAATTTCATTTCAGCCCAACCTCACAAGTATATATGCATAATGTAAATCTGGGCTCTAGGTTGCAATCTAAATACTTCCATATATATATACACCCACATATATATACTTTCGTATCAAGGCTACCCGAAAGTAAATACGTCCTACATATACATATAAATATGCATACACAATCGTATCAAAGCTAACCCACAATTAAATACCTCCGCATATATATGAGACATATATACTTTAGTATCGAAGCTTACTCTCCCCATAGACCGCACGCTCACATCTTGTGGTCATGCCACTATAATGATGATTGGCATCTTACCTTAGGCGTAGAGGCGTTTGATCCATACATTACCACTCAAGTGAATGACATCCATACAATAACACGCCGTATAGATGACGAAAACAAAAATCCCCAAGTTAGTACTTAATTAGCCACCTGAAGTCCTCAACTGGGTATAAAGGAAGTGATCACTGGCACACTTTAGATTCAATCTCTAGGTTTTAAAACACCTATATATATAGCTATTAGTTGCTAGAAACTGGTTTGGAAAACAAAACCTTTGTTTTAAATACACATGTGGCAATTAATGTTGAATCTTGTTCTGATGCCAGCTGTAACAGAATCGACCAATTTATAAGAGCATAAGTACAATGGCAGCCCGCAAGTGGTCGCATTGTCATACTTGAGCCCATATAAATCCGGTAGTCTGTCGAGTACCACGACGGGTCTCGATTAACCATCAACATACAACTAAGATCGTACATGATTCAACATACATGTCACATGTTACATAAGGTTCACAAATACAGTTCATTCATCAGAGTACGAATTAAGGTTATTACAAACCAAGTTCAGTAAATAGTAGCGGAAGCAAATTAAAGTTTGAAACAGCAAATACGCACATCCTTACTACCAACCAGAGTGCGCACTCTAACAGAATGGGACCCGGCCTGAGTTGAGCTACTCGGCTTCACGGTCGGAACGAGTCATCCGGCCAGCTAAGTGATAGGCATGCGTTCAATCTTGTCAGAATGGCCAACAATGGTATGGTCTTTAATCGGCACAGACGGAATCGCATGAGTCAACCTACACATAGACTCCGTCCGGCCTCCATTTCCATTACGTCATGGTCTTTTTTCACGATAGCAAATATAACCAACCGTGCTTCGGTATCCACCTATATCTCGCAGGTGACAGAAAATCATCAGACTTCTGCCGGTCTAAGCATGGCTAAGCATATATTCGATCCTGGACCTACACAGGGTTAAAGGTATATATATCTGGACAAGGTAGTTCCATGCATCAAGTGTTTCCAATCAACTCTTATAACCTAATGCATCAACGTAAAGGATTCCAGTAATATTTTGTAAAACATGGGTGACTTAGAATTCTCCGGGGCTTGCCTTTGAGAAAAGAGGTTGGCCGGTGATCCGGGCACTCAGGGAGATCTCCGAGAATCTGCTCCTCTTCTCCTAGAGCTGCAGCCTGAGGCGTCTCCTACTGAACCTCCTCCTCTTCTTCGTTGAACTCTAGGAGGGTTATCTCTTCGAACGATCCTATATGCATGAGCATAGAATAAGATATTACGAATGCATATATAATGACATGTATAATATGATATGATGTGATGAATGCATTCTCATAAGTGTTTTCAACAACATTGCATTAGTTGCATCTTATTTTACTGAGTAGGCGCATATCTCTTCTCTACTACTTAAACAAACACTTATGTAAATCATTTTCTGGACTACAAGACATCAGTGACTTGTTTTGACCATAACTGGAGTTATACACCTCAAAATAATATGGTTGTGGATATTCTGGAAAGCTTATGAAATTTTATACAACTTTATTTTAATCATGTTAATGTGATTCATCAGTTATCTAGGTCAAACAAATTAATCCTTAAGATCTGTCCAGAAAGTAAGCATTCCTAACAGCAGACTTCTAATAGTAATAATTCTTAAACCATAAGACCTATGACTATGAAAATTTAACACAAGGTAGATCAGTAAGTTATCTACAACTTTGTTATTAACAAGTTTTATAGAAAAGACCATCATCATCATGAAATTATCAACTCAATCGAAACTATACATGCAGCCATCTAATTGAATTATAAAGCAATAATTAACTAGTTACATACAACCAATTGCCTTTAAGCCTTAATAATAACATCAACAGATCATATGTATCATAAACACCATAGGAAACATCATGGTTAAACATAACTAACTTATTTATATCCATTTATTATTTTCCTTAAATAATAGGGTGATTAAAGGATAAATAATTGCAGCGCTTAATAAATTCTGATAAAATTACAGTAGCCTACAAATGACCTCAATAGTCTACTGTACAAATTTCATGTCATTTGGATAAGTACAACTATCTCTACAAAAATGACAAGTTATGTAGGTTTATTTTAGCATAGTGAAAAGTGTCAAGCAACAGATTTAATATTTTTCTTCCATTCCTCCAAGCATAAGAATATTGTGTAAACATTTGCATGATTATATGTTATGTATTTTTACCCCAATTAATCTCACTAGAAACCAGCAATTAATTAAAATTAAATATGAAGACCATATTGAAAGTATGACCACTGCAAGTTTAGTATTTTTCCTAGCTAGAGCATGTCAACGCAAGACCAGCAAAATTGGAATCACAATTTTATCACCTTTCTAGCTCAAGTTATGCATTTAACAAGATAAAAACCATTTAAAAACATTTATCTAGCTACATTTTATTCTCTCAGAAAAATACCAGAAATAGGGCACCTCATATTTTTATCAAATACTACACTTTATTATGAAACTAACAAAATTTGGTTCACCAAAATTAGAACACTCGTAGCTTGAGATATGAATTTTTGAAACATGCATTCAAATCTAAAAAAATAATTCAGAAAATCAACATCATACAGACCAACAGCTGGGGCCCGCGGTCAACGGGGACCCACCCGTCAGTCACACAGAACAGAGCAAGGCGGTTGACCGGCCATAGCTCGTCGCCGACGAGGTCACCGGCGGTGAGGTCACCACCGACGGCTTCGCCTTGACGTCTCGCATCGATGGGTGCACTTGGTTGGTCCAGAGACTCGCCGAAGTAAGCTCGACGGCGGCCATGGCAGTTGGCGGCGGTACGCCGGCCATCTCTGGCTATGGCACACTCAGGCAAGGACAGCTACTCCATCTTGGTGACCTAGCGGAGCTACACGGCGCAGGTGAGGGCTCAGGGTGGCGTCGGTGAGCTCGTCCGCGTGCATGGCCATGCGGTGGCACATGGAGCACGGCGGTGCTCATGCTGTTCCGGCTAAACGGCGACAAGAGGCGGGTCTCCGTCATGCCGCTAGCGAGGTCTAGGGTTACTCAACCTAAGGTGCGAGAGAAGGGAGGGAGACGATGAACCAATTCGACGACAGCGAGCTCGAGTGCCGCGGCGGCAATGGCGGCCGCGCGTAGAGCGGCAACCCATTCCGGCACCGACATGCGGTGGCGTCATCCACAGATTCGGCCTAAGCTACAAGACTCTAACGGGGTGCTGGACCAATGGAGTGGGAGGCGTACGGAGCAGTGGAATGGCCGGGCCATGGTGAGCCGCGAGCACGGCGGCGCTCTGGTGATGGCCCGATGGTGGCGAAGCAAAATGCACCCTTACCCTGGCTCGGCAAGAGGGGCTAGCGGGTCGCGGTGGAAGAGGTGACGATGGCGGAGCTACAGACGAGCTGGATTCGGCGGTGGTGCAGCAACGACGGCAACCGGGCACGGCGGAGCGACGACGATGGCGCGGCGGAGCGGTGCTTTGCTTTGCTCAGGCATGGGCGAGAGAGACCGCGGTGCGAGCGTGAAATGAAGCGAGCAGCAGAGGCACGTGACTTATTCCTCCGCGCTGGCCTGATCGGTCGGGCCGGCACTGGCGTATGAACGCCATGCGGCGCGCCTGGCCTGCCCCCGGTCGTCCACTGACGGCGCGACGTCCGCGGCCATCAGGCCCCGGTGACACGATTGACAGAGCGACTTTGATCCCCTGTATCTCCCAAACCAGTTAGAGTTAGCAAAAATTCCCTGAATAGAAATTGTAGAGCTTCATGAAATCTACAAACTTGCTTTAAGAAGCATCCCCAAATTCTCAATGGTTAGCTAGTTACAATGCTCCCAAGAGAGATACATTGAAACTGTAAACAGCACTAAGAAAAATTTTGCTAGTCCAAAACAACATTTCTTGCTACTTGTGAGCTATTTTTGAGCATGTTATGCACCGAATTAGGTCTTGACCCAAAAATAAAAGTTGTTACTCTAGTCAAGCACTACAACTTTGCTTAAGGGTACACTGCCATGCAAATACTCTATGCTATAGTTCAACTTAGGTCAAACATACAACTTGAAAATGAAAGCCTACACTATAACCATGACTTAGAGGCCAAATGGATCCAAGTCATGAATACCATAGTTGTTTCATGTGACATTCTAAACATGTTTAAGGTACTTCTAAGGTCCCATAAACATTTTATACATGGGTCACACGTAAATCATAGCATATGTAAAGCATTTAGTAACAAACATATGTGATATAAGCAATCCGAGAGATAAAATTTGAGATGCTCATGCTCAAATGATCAATGTTGCTTGTGCTCATGCAATGCCAATGCCAAATGCATACTTAACACCTAGGGTATTACAGGTAACATGGTAATAGTGAAACACTGTGTGCTATAAATAATGAGGGTCCAAATGTCTCCCAATTTGCTAGTTTTATTAGGTTCTTTATAATTGATTCTGTGGTGCAGACAATCTACAGATTTGGTGTCTGGTAGTTTGTAATCTTAATTGCTTTGATCCGTATTATTTGTTAATTTGCTTATGCTTTAGTTGGCCCTAGGAATGTTTTACTGTATCGACCGGATCTGACAAGGACTGTTGGTCCTTTCTCTACCATTGTCACAGTTTCATTGTTTGCATTAGTTTATATTAGGTAGTAGTGTCTTCCTGAAGTCTGAAGACTACTATATTAAGTACAGTACTGACTTGCATTTAGTCAGAACAAATTTGCATGGACAATTAACTTCTCAATATATCTCCTTGTTCTGCCTTCATTTTTTTTTTGTAAAAAGATGCAATCGTGCACCAGGCTCTTACTTCTACTGAACTACCCAGTAAATTTTCTCATCGTTACATTTTACTACATAATTTTCATTTATTCACATAGGACAGATGAGATGCTGTGAGAACCAGGTGTACTGGCATCAGCTGCAGGAACTACCAGCAGGTTTAATCTTCAGTAAATAATTCTCAAGACAAAGCAAGCCTGCCCATGCCAGCAATACTGTTGCTCTATAGATCTCATGGTGAGTAATTGCCTCGTCATTGAGTAAATTTTACCTCACCTATCGTTCCTTTCTTTCACCATTGTCATTCTACAATACTTTCATACCCAGCATTCACATCAAAGCCCTGTCTGGTATCTTGGCCTTCGCATTTACCTTTTATGAACACTACCATGGTAATTACTCCCTCTGTTTCAAATTAAAAGACATTTTGGGTTTTCTAAATACATAGTTTTTTCTATGCATCTAGATATACACAACGTCTATGTGTAGATACATAATAAAAATAATGTATATCTAGAAAAGCCAAAACGTTTCGTAGTTTAGAACGGAGGGAGTAGACAACACCACACTACGCAGCAAGTCCATAATGAGTCCGTACTTGCTGCTGTTGCCCCATGCTACAGACTTACAGAGATCCTTTGCTCTGGGTCTTGCTCAATATCTCCCAGCCCATCTTGCACCTGTACATGTCTCTTGGACCTTGCTCGTAAAGCCTTATAAACTGCAAATCACCAGTGTCCTGGTCAACTGCATGCAATAGGAGCGAGGGTGGCTGTGCAAGGTCACTATTGAGATCCCCCTTGGCCTTTGGCCACTGCTCCGCTGCCCAGAAATATTTTTTTGCAGGCTCCATCCTTGTTGCACTCGCCCATCATTGATTCCTTTTGTTCCTTCCTTTACGATCCCAATGCGATGCCCCTCTGTGCATACACGACGACGGCTGTTTTGTTTTCTTGCATGTGACTTTCCTGTTTTCTTCCACTAACCGTGCCAAGGAATGGGTAGCCGGTCGTCGTCAAATCGGTATCTGGAGCCTCAAGGTGTCTTGATTCCCGTACAGTAGCTAGCTAGCTTGTTCTGTTTGTTAGGGCTAGGGTTAGAAGAATGTTTCAGTGACTGTCGCGGCGTTATCAAGCTGGCATTTTCCATCACCTTGTGTCCTTGGCCGAGATAGATATTCCTGGCAAATCCCAATGATTGGCGCCAATCTAATCTAAATCCAAAACTGGGCCATCTCCTCTCCTCTGCATGCTATGTGTTACTATGTCATAAACATAATTTTCCTAAAATTTTCAGTGACGTGTGCGATACATATATTGGATATAATTTTAAGGCTTACTACCTATGAGCAATTCTGGAGGTTCCTAAAACTAGCTGTTCTTTTGTAATGCAGAGCAATGGCACCTCCCATATCTGTACTATCTCATTGTCGGCTTCAAATTCAGGTAAGGTCATTGCATATCTTCTCTGGTTTTCATTTCTTAAGATTGCAGCTTGCTACTTTCCAGAGTCAAATCGATTGAAAATATCTAATTTAGTGCAAGGAAGATTTTGGAACACATCCCACTGACCTTTTTCAAAGCATATATAGTAATACTAAGTGCGGCAACTAGCAGCTTCTCTGCACACCCTTCGTTTTTTTGCCAATGGATTTGACCTGAACCTGGAAAATTCGATCCAAAAACCAAGTTAAGCTACCAGATCAACTAACTTATCATGCCTTGTTTAAGCTAAGTTAAGCTACCATTAAGGACGACGGCGATCCTGGTTTCCCACTGAGGTACTGGTACCGTGAGGTTTGGTGTACTAGTATGATTGGTGAGCCGCCTGAAAACAGAAATCAAAAAGCTCCAATGCCTGGCCGGCTGGCCCAGCCGTGGTCGCGTCTGTGTTAATCAAATCACAGGAGTTGGATCTAGAAAACTATCAGAACTATGGCTAATGCTAGCGATTTAGGCGTGGGGTCAGATAGAATAGAACTATATAAGAGAATGAAAGCACCATTTAAACAAGTGATCGGAGTGCGATGTGCATCATTTCTGGTACGGTGGGGTTGCGTCTGATCACGATCATTGCTTGAATACTACTGCCCGCACTGCCCAAGAATTTGTGCCCCCCTTGACACATGGATTGCTATTTTTTCCCACCGCTGGGGGCAAGGAGTAGTATACTGTGGGCTAGGGCTCCGGATCTAGCGGTGACTGCAAGATTAGTGCCGCACAAATCTGGAATTTGGTTAGTGAGGGATCCTTTTGTCCAGGTCTCTTTCGAGCGGGAGATGTTCTTTTTCTATAAAATTGAATTGATTCTTTTGAAATTTCTTCTACGAAATTCATTCCTATCTGGATTTCACTGTGAGACGTGCAGGAGAGGTTTGCGTCCAATTCCCGAGTCCGGTTGCGGTGAAGCCCTGCACGTAGCGAGTGACCTGGTTGATATTTCCGAGATGCGCTAGAAGAACTGTTTGCTTTCGGCTCTGTTTGACCACTCCCTGTCGGGCCGCGTTTATTACTCAACATTTCCCAAAATTTACTGTAGCCATAAAGTTCCTTAAAAAATGTGTACTGCAATTTTTCATGGGGCGTTTAGTTGCCAAAATCCGAAAAAGAACTATACATCATTTAATGGACTGCATGTAGCTTATTAATGGCATGCATGCATGACATTGCATACAAGTCAAGTAGGCTTTTACATCCAACCAGCCATTCTCATGCATGACATTGCATCCGTCCTGGCGCCTCCTTCTCATCAGCACAGCAAACAACACGTATGTTCAGGAAACCAACAATTACTGTGAAACAAATCAAATGCCCATTGTTCACCCACCAATGGTTCTCGGACAAAAAAATTACAGTTACATAGTCGCCTCAAACAGACGACCAAATCATGTTCGATTAGCCAAACCGATTGCGATGGATTCCTGAAATGCATTCATCAGCTCAGAATCAGAACCGCTTGGAGGAATAGTTTCCGGCTGATCGGCATAGGCTTCTGCCGGCACAGTTTTCATCCCGCTCACACCGAGCAAAGTGCTTATCCCCTATGCCACTCACTCTTATGAAGTTATGCAGAGCACAACATGCAACAATGATTTGACTTTGTATATGTGGAGCATAACTAGGGACTTCTTTCATCATCCGCCACTTCATTTTCAACACTCCAAATGACCTTTCTATGACATTCCTAAGTGAAGAATGTGCATAATTGAAGATCTCAGTTTTACCTTGGGGTTCTGGTGCCTCTCGATACTCCTGCAGGTGGTACTTTGTTCCCTTGTACGGTGCAAGATAACCTGGTCGGTTAGCGTACCCCGAGTCCACAAGGTAATATTTGCCTACACCATCCAAACAATAGTTAGTGTCATGAACTTCAACTAGTATGCACAAAAGTAGAACCAACTAATTGTATACTTGTTGGTGGATGTGGAAACATGTTGGTGTATGTTGTTGTCGCATCATTGAAGACCCTCAAGTCATGCACTGAACCCGGGCAGCCAGCTACGACGAATGTAAATCGCATGTCGAAGTCACACACAGCCAAGACATTCTGTGTTGTCATCCCCTTGCGGCATAGGTGCTGCACAAACTTATCACTAGGCACCACACAGGCGACATGAGTCCCATCTATAGCCCCTATACAGTCCTTGAAGTAGGGATAGAACCTAGGATTTCTTAGCCTATCATGCATAGTGCTGAAATTTGGGTCATTAGGCCTAATGATGTCAGCAACAAGCTTGACAACAGACATCAACACCCTGTGAAACATGCTAGGAACCATCCCCAGTGACCTCTCAAACCTGTCCTCTGCTTGCCTGACAGATTGTGGAGCCCCCACCATCCACAGAAATATCCCAAGAGCCTCAATAGATGCTGATTTGCTACTAGATTTCAGCCCATATGATTCTACCAAAAGATCATGCAGCCTAAGAAACATATCAGGGCTCATTCTGAACATGTTATAACAGGCGTTCCTGTTTTCTAGTTTACTACGTACCCATTCCAAACCAGTAATGGCCGGCTGTCTATACTCTGACCTTGATAAGTGCTTGTCAATGTGGTAGGCATACTGGTACATACCGTACAGGAAAGCATCGTCATCATCATCGGCCTCCATCCAGTCACTGATGAACTCTTCGAAATCATCCTCATAAGAAGCTTGCCTCGATGACATCAGTCCCGTGACTATTGATTGGACATCCTCCTGTCAAAATGAAAAACAGTTTCAATTAGTTTTCAACATCAACTAGGCAACATTAGCATGCATCCCTATTGGAACTGACTGATGCCAGTAACTCAAACTCATGCACTACATACATCAACAGATAACAGTCATATCCAATCATACTACAATTAAGCAGTTCAAGTGTTCGACATGACAAACTTAGTTCAATGACAAATGACACCCACCACACCTCACATAGTTGAAATGACATAACTTATTAACTACGTAGACAGCTTAAGAAAATAAGGTCTAGGGGAGGACCCCGATATATTGCTTAATCGTCAGCATCCTTCCTTGGGGCGAGGAGCTTATGAAGAAGTTCATCACAGGCTCACTCTGCACGATCTTGAACACGGCCATCCAATCAGCTGGGGTCTCTTCAGTTGCCCCACACTGTCTTGCCAACTGTAGCACTAGTTCAACCTTCCTCTCTAGCGCCTTGGTCTGGTCCTCAATTTTTTGGTTCCTCTCTTGCCACATGGCTGTCATCCTCTCAAGCCTCTGCCTTGAAATATCATTGTGTTCCTTCATGTGACCATCCATGGTCCTGACAGCGGGGCTCTTCGACCTCTTGCTCGGGCTAGAGGCAGTTGTGCTGGTGCTGCTTGCCCTCTTAGCGCCGACACTAAGTGGCGTCAGTTGGTCGTCTTGCTCATCATTGGAGTCGTCATCTGAACTGTCCACGTCAATTGTGTTGCTTTGTGCAGGACAGAACGAAGTTGAGCCATCAACAGCGGTGCTGGCGAACATTCGGTCCAAATCATCCAAGTAAGGAGGCCAACCGTCCTTGAGCTTCTTCCACTCAGGGTGTCCCTGAAAAACCGGTACAGGTCAATCATGGAATATTAACATTTTAACAATAAATGATTGAACATAAGTTGGGTTACATACCACCGTACGAGATTCCCACCAACCATCAGTAGCAAGGATGGAGCCATCCTCTCTCCTGCCTAAGCCAAAGGCTTTCCGAAGGTCGTTTATAAAATACCAAAATGCATGAGCTGCCGTAACTAACTTTTGAACTGGTCCTTGTCATGAACCAAGTTTGTTGCTGCATAGTACCTTGCAATCAGATCTCTCCACCCCGACTGTTCATCGAGCCGCAGACACAGTTGCCACTGTCAATTTGGTGGCACCAGATTTGGCAAAACTTGCTTATATTGGGTTCAGACCAGTTTCCCCTGTCGTTTCTAGCCTAAACGATTTGATAAAACATAATTTCACAACCATAAACAAGCAAATACTACTAAATATTGAACTGAAGAGACAACTCGCGGTAGCAGCATGCACACAGAAGGGGAAACGACAATGATATCACGGCAATATAGAATACCAATGACTGAAAGCTCCATACAGGGTCAAGTTCACACTAATAGTAAAAGAATCTTTGATTCAACGATACCACATACCCAAATGTGGGAAGCATATCTTCAAGTTCGAGCTAAGTTTCAATTAACAGTCTTATCATTGCAATTAAAGACACAGAAACTTTCTGACATTCGGCTGCACAAATAGATGCAAAGGCAAAGATTGCACATGTGGCTGTGAGCACAACTAGGACATGCATGCATACAAACAATCAATGATGGAGCGAAAAGAAAATGATTGAAACACAACAGTATACATGAGCAATGCAAGATAGAAGATGGGTGAGGACAACTACCGGGATGTGACCCACGGGGGTAGCATGAATCGGGTGCACGATGTCGTCGTCCACGTCTGGGACAGCCCCGCGACGCCGGCGATGGCGTCCCCTTCCTCCGGCAGAGGCGGCTGATGCAGAGGCGCGCCCACGATGGACGCGCGGCATGCGGTCGCCTCCTACAGCTTCTAATGTGGCGCGCCCTCCCGTGCCGTCACCTCCTTCTCCAAAGCTGGTGTTGCGAGGCTGCTGGAAGTTGAGGTCCCGCCGCCGAGGAACACGGACGGGAGGCGGACCCATCTGGCGCCATCCCACGCCGTCGTTGAGGTCTAGGGAGTCCAGCCCCCAGCGGGGAGGGTTCACACCGCTGGACCCCGTGTACGGTGGCGGCGGGTCGGTGAAGCCCTCGTACAACGATGACCCGAAAAGCGGGTTCGCCCCCGCCAGGAAGTCCTGCTTGCCGTCGTTGCTGCCGGAGCCGCCGTCGAAGTTCACGTTGCCGCCGCCGTTGAAGTCGTCATCATCGTAGCTGTCCATCTACGAAGTCGCGGCCGTGCAGCGACTAGATCTGGGCACGCAACGCGTTGATCTACCGACCGAAACTCTTTGGATCTAAGCGGCGCGGCGCGCTTAGCCGAGACGGCGAATGGCGGGGCCGGGCCGGGGGAGAGGCGTGTGGGGGAGAGCGGGGCTAGGGTTGAGGAATGGAGGGGTGCTGGCTGCCGACGCAGTGTGGGACGTGGTTTTGCGGCTGTCGTTGGGCCTCAGGCTGGAAAATGTACACGGGCCGCTTTTCACCCCCCGTTTAGTTCTATAATCCAAAATTTGGCCCATTCCTGAATTTCGTTCGCCAACTAAACACGGGCTCAAAAGGGAAACGATGACAACGAGAGTCGACTGCCCTTTCGACACATGCCGCAGGCAGCAGAAGCAGCCGCAGCAAAGGATCTTTCTGTTTTTTTGAGACATTCTGAATCCTATAGGATCTTTCTGTTTTTTTAGACATTCTGAATGCTATAGGATCTTCCCTTTTTTAGACAAATTCTGAACGCTATAGGATCTTTTTTTTGTGGGGTGGAGGGAGTCCGTGTAAAGAATATACTCCTATCTCTGTTTATTTAGTAGACCAAAGACATGATGGCATATGGACCCTATGATGATGATTATGGATGTTAGTGGGCCAGTCTACGAAGCCACATATGGATTTAATTTTGTGGATTGCTCATGGCAACCTATAAAATGAAGCTTATATACGGGTTTGCAGACTAGTCGGCTTACAATTTTAATGATGGTGCCAGGGTTATAACTGGGGATCTGAATTTTAATGATGGTGCCAGGTTATAATTTCCACGGGATCTGAATGTTAGTAAGAAAATCTTGTTTGCTAATTTGTTGTGAGCTTTGGATGGGCACAACTCCTTATATTGACTTGCTATTCTTATCCAAAAACTCAAAACTCCTCTCCAACAACTCCCTATATTCACTTCCTATTTTTCCCAACTTGCCAAATTCCTTCCTCACTGAATTGTTCAAGCCATGACTTCTTAATTTGGCGTCTCCATGTACTGCTTGCTAATTTGTTGTGAGAGAAAACAAGTTCTTTCATTCTTCTCCTCTTTTTCTTCTCTTCTGAAACATTACTGCGGCGTCATAAGACGAGCAAACATGGTCTTTGTTATATTGATACTATCGGGCCGATGCAATGAGATCATCATCATCATCGGATGATGAATCATCCACTGAGCTTCCAAGGCGGATCTCTTCCTACATGACTCTGAACTAAAGGTTTGTGTAAAACAATTTATGGCACATGACATACAAGATTTACTCAAGGAAATGGGTACCACATGTTTTTTTTGGAAAAGCCACGCTACATTGTGTGCACCATGGAGAAGCGCCGGGAGATGAGCCCTCATTAGCTAAGCCCGAACAAATGCTACATTGTGTTCTACTACAACTAGATAGCGAGACCAAGGTATCTCCGATTCAATGAACAAAATACCAAGTTCTAAAACCATCAAAGTAAGGCCCGTTGTTGGAGATGCTTCTTCTCATAAGGCGAAACAAACATGGTCTTTGTTATATTGATACTTGGAGCCGCTTACCAAGAAAAGGACATTAAAGATCAACTCAATAAAATGGGCTCCACCGTTTTTTTTTAAATAAAGCCCATTAAAAAGCGTCTACATTGTGTTTTACAACTAGATAGGTGAGAGGAGCCAAAAATAGTGGCTTCTCTTGGCTTCACCTCATTCTACATGGCTTCTTCTCATGAGCCGCTTGGAGCATATTTTAAAAAAAATTATATGTGAAGCCCCTAAACGTGCTCTCTCAGCCAAACGATTTATCAAAAGGCTTCTCTGACTTCACCCATAAAACATGCTGTTCTTGAGTCATTATATGTGAAGCTGTTTTGCTTGAATTTATCAAAACGGCTTCATGGATGAAGTTCTTGCCGTGCCAAAAAAAGAGCTTCATGGATGAAGTGGACTCGGGGCCTTCGTTTACGAGAAATAAAAATTTTCTTAAATTTTACTATATATATACACACTAATATTAAAATTTATGTAATAAATAAGTGAAATACATTTTTATAGTAAATATATTAAGAATACAAATGTTCATAATATTTTCTATAAATATAACCAATTTAAATAAATTTGATTTCTCAAAGAGGAAGATAAACAATTATTTTAGGCGGAGAGAACGGTGGATCAAGTGATGTGAGGATTTCCTTTTATAAGTGATTATCTTTCGTCCCAGAAAAAGAAAAAAAAATTGAAACCGAGAAGAAAAGGGGCCGATAGGGATAGGCCCTGATTGCATCCTTTTCAAAACCGAACGTGTCGTGGTCGTGGCCTCGTGGGACGTACAACGTTCGCTGTCACTGACTCCACTGTGGGAGGCCTCCTACGTACTCCTAGCCGTAAGCCGTCTAGGAGTAGCTAGGAGAGCTAGTACCACACTAGCAGGACTACGTACTCAGGAATCTTTTTTTGATAGCTGATGTACAGGCTGCCCAGCTTAGCCCAGGCTCACTCTATTCAATGACTTGCAGCCGATCGCTTCTTTCTGTCACACCAAATCAGCCAGCAATAAATAATCTACTATCGTTTACGGCTGTGGATCAGGCTGTTGTTTGTTGATCTCATCTCCCGGCGCACCGCACCGCACTGGATCATGGATGTGCTTGCTACCGGCTACCGCTCCCCTCTCCCCGGACTGACCACCGCTATCCCACATTGGAGGCGGCAGCTAGTACTGTATTCCTGAATTTCACCTGGTTTTTTTCGAATACAATGAAGTTTCAGTTTTCAAATAGTACTACTAGTATGTACGTATGTACCTTTGGTGTCGTGAGGATACTGCGGCAGTACTGTTTCTAGGAGTTTTTCTGGTATTAGTCAATCATCAAATAAAAATAGGCGTCCTTGTCATGGCCTTTTTTATGGGTGTGGGCCCCCCCTGGGCTCTTGTGCACGAGGCGGTGAGCTGAGCAGTCTGAGCACCGGTCATCACTCTCAGAGTCTCGCTCACCTCATCTCTGCTCGGGACTCTCACCTGGCTTCGCAAAACAACGGTGCCCGGCTGCCCCTGCCACGACACACAATCAATAGACGTGCGGACTATACACAAGACATTTTTAAATCGCTAGAAAACATTTTAAAATTCCTATCCATCTATCGGAAAAATATATTTTAGTATCCGTCCTCACTTTGAAATTGAATTCTTATAGTAGCAGTACTACAGTATAGTATAGTATATATATAATTAATTAATATAAATACCTTTTTAAAATGATTAAATCCAGGGCTCTCCTCTCTTCTCCACTCTCTACTCTCTCTCTCTCTCTCCCTCCCCCATCCCCTGTAGTCTGTAGTGTACTTTGCACTTGGCGATTCGATTCCATGCTTCCATTGACGCCACGCCACGCTACATATAAGTGGCGTCTGCCGTGCATCTCCTCCCTCGTCCTCGCGCAGCTTCTTCAGTCGCTCGCTAGCTCACTTCTCGCGCGCCTCGCCTCGCCTCGGTGGGTGCAAACGCGCACAGAGATAGAGACAGAGCCAGCCATGTCGACCACCACCCTGCAGCTGCTTACGTGGCCGCCGGAGCCGGCGCGCGCCGCCGTGCTGCTGCTGCCGCCCCTGCTTCTCGCGGCGGTCGTCGTCTGCCTGTGGGTGCTGCTGTCCCGCAGGCTCAGCGGCAGGGAGCGGGCCGCCGGAGGGAAGGAGCAGCAGGCGGCCCCGGCACGGCTCCCGCCCGGCAGCTTCGGGTGGCCGCTCGTCGGCGAGACGCTGGACTTCGTGTCCTGTGCCTACTCCTCCCGCCCGGAGGCCTTCGTCGACAAGCGCCGCCTGCTGTAAGTAGCCTGCTTTGCACTTGCACCTGCTTCCTTGCTTGCTGCACGCACGTACGTGAGTCGTGACATGCTGGCACGCATGCTGATGGGCTGACACGCACGAGAACGGCGCGCAGGCACGGGAGCGCGGTGTTCCGGTCGCACCTGTTCGGTTCGGCGACGGTGGTGACGTCGGACGCGGAGGTGAGCCGGTTCGTGCTGCAGAGCGACGCGCGCGCCTTCGTGCCCTGGTACCCGCGGTCGCTGACGGAGCTCATGGGCAAGTCCTCCATCCTGCTCATCAACGGCAGCCTGCAGCGGCGCGTGCACGGCCTCGTCGGCGCCTTCTTCAAGTCGCCGCAGCTCAAGGCGCAGGTCACCGCCGACATGCAGCGACGCCTCGCGCCCGCGCTTGACGCCTGGCGCGCCCGGGGACCCGGCGCCGCGCCTCTCCGCATCCAGGACCACGCCAAGACGGTACGCCGCCCCATGCCTTCTGCTTGCTTGTTTGTTCTGCTCTGCAGCCTGCACCGTCGTACCGCACCGCGTCATGGTTCATTCAGGCCATCCTCCATGCCGGCGGCCCAGCCCTGCCCCTCGATCGCCCACGTCCTTGGCTAGCTAGTGATTGAGAATTAGCAGCAGGAGCATCGATCGTGGAGAGGAATGACTGGCAGCGGTGGCATTGGGCATCGGCATTTGGCCATGGCATGGTGGCGCGCGGACCAAGTGCGCGGCCGGCGTGCACACGTGCGCTGCCGTGTCACCACATGGAAGGCGCTATCCGAGGGGCGGGGGCGGCGGCCCCGTCGCTCTCACCTCCTCTCCACTCCACCGTGCCAATTTGCCATGTTGCCATGCTCCACTCCACATACTCTTTTGGTATGCGTCCGTGTGACAGTACAGTACTACGTGCGGGCGTGGTGGTATACTGGTATGGTATCTTTCAATGGAGAAAGATGAATGGAATGGGATTGGGGGAAGTTGGGGGTGGCACTGCACACTGCACACTGCTGCTGCCTACCTGTTGTTCTCCTCCTCCTCTCGTCTCCCCCATTCATCAATTCCCCACGCGCGCGCCTTCATTACATGCCCTGCCCGTGCCCCTGCCCCTGCCCCTGCCCCGGTGTGTGTGGGGTGGAGCTTCAGCCTACAGTACAGTACAGGGCACTCCTTTCTTTCTTGCACTTGTACTGTCGAAGAGCTCATCACAGAGTAGAGTAAGAGTAGGAGCTCAGGCTGCTCGTGATGGTTTGGCTCACAGTCTCACAGACAGAGAGAGAGATAACAGTTGAGGGAAATGGTGTTTGTGCATGTACTCCGTAAATCGACCGATCACTGTGCATGCAGTACGCAGTGAGTAATAAATGAATTGCTGTGTGGGCAGCAGATCGTGTTCGAGATCCTGGTGAAGGGTCTGATCGGGCTGGAGGCAGGCCCGGAGATGCAGCAGCTCAAGCACCAGTTCCAGGAATTCATTGTCGGCCTCATGTCCCTCCCCATCAAGCTGCCGGGGACTAGGCTCTACAGGTCCCTCCAGGTACACTACACTACACAGGCTCTACCATGCTCGCTATACTGCACCTCTGTCTGCTTGGGTTTGTACTCCTATCGATCGATCACAGATTCACAGACACTGCACTGAAGGAGCCGAATGAATGAATCTGTTGCCACTTTGCCAGGCCAAGAAGAGGATGGCCAGGCTGATACAGGGGATCATACAGGAGAAGAGGCGGCGCCAGAGGACCGCCCTTGACGGCGGCGGCGAGGGCGAGGCTGGGCCCCCGCGCGACGCCATCGACGTGCTCATAAGCGGTGGCAGTGACGAGCTCACCGACGAGCTCATATCCGACAACATGATCGACCTGATGATCCCCGCCGAGGACTCTGTGCCCGTGCTCATCACGCTCGCCGTCAAGTATCTCAGCGAGTGCCCGCTTGCTCTGCAGCAACTGGAGGTAAGTGACTGCTGTATGTGACTATGTCAGTGCGCATCTCTGTATATATGTTACTTGTCTGTCAATTACTAGTCACTAGTGTAGCATCCTATATTTCCTTTTAGGATGTTTTTTTTTCCAACGAGTTTTTCAAATGGATGGCAACCAGGCACTAGCATCTGTTTTGACTGTCGACAGAGAGATACATACATAGCGCAAATTTGTCAAATATTCCCACCTTTTAAAGTCGACAAGTCAGCACTAGCACAATAACTATGGCTTATTAAGCATATAAGAAAAGAAACCCAGCCCAATCGGCATTGTTAAGGTCTCATGCATAGTGAACATAGACATCACTGGTAGTCATCGTCTGGCTCCACAAGAGGCTCTGCACCAGCGCGCCCTGATGTGCTGTGCCATCTTCTTGGTCGATAGATAGTCATGCTATTACGCATTTAGTCACTTCAAATTAGACGTTGTCATGCCGCTTTTGGCGCTGTTTTGTATGGATTATGGTGACAAGGCTAATTTGTTCATCTAGTGCATTTGATGGTGATGTGCGCCTAAACATGAACAAATGCACGTGCCATCAGTTGAACAAACAAAATAGGTCTATTCTCTAGCATGGATATTTTCATACCGGAACTAAAGGGAAAAAGGTTCCGCTTCCTAGAAAGATACTACAACTCAAGCATCGACCATCCTGTCATTTACTACTTTCCATTTACAGCTCTACAGTGCTAAGTATTTACTCTCCTGCCGACCTTGTTCAGATTTGATGCCACGTGAATGAAACAACGAACTCAATGAGATCTCTGCTTGCGTCTTTACTGTTAGAGAACATGGATATGCCTCTCTGTTTTGGTTTCTTTCTCTTCATCAGGAATAAAAAAAATAAACGCAATAGAATTAGCTTCAGTGATCATTTGCGCTGCAACAATTCACCAAACTAATTGCAATTGTCAGAAGGAGAACATGCAGCTCAAGAGGCGAAAAACCGACATGGGAGAGACCTTGCAGTGGACGGACTACATGTCACTGTCATTCACACAACATGTAAGTAGACCCAGTTGTCCTCATGGCTCCAAAATTTCTCTGTCATCAGTGATCATGGGCTTTAGGAGATATGCGCATGCATTTTCTTCAGGTTTAACAATCAAATCTTACATGGACAAAAAAACATTTTGGTCATACGTAGGTGATAACGGAGACACTGCGGATGGGCAATATTATCAACGGGATCATGCGCAAGGCGGTGCGGGACGTCGAGGTGAAGGGGCATCTCATCCCGAAAGGTTGGTGCGTGTTTGTGTACTTCCGATCGGTCCATCTCGACGACAAGCGCTACGATGAGCCCTACAGGTTCAATCCATGGAGGTGGAAGGTGAGATTCAGCCCCACATTTGGTAGAGATGTTCATCCAATTGCTACTCCTTTAGGCAACACCAGCATAATTGGGATTTGATGAGTGGGGCTTGTGGGTCTCCTAACATGTGGGTTAATTTACTCCTATATTTTACGGGTAAGCTCATCATGGAATTGCCCTGTACTAACACCTAGTAAGTATGTCAGGAAAATAACAGAGACCACTCACTGTCAAACCTCTGCATATTGCTGTTTTTATCATGCTCAGCTTTGCTTAATTAGTTTCTGAAAATGATTGTACTGCATATTTAACATTATGAGAAATAACTCAGTTCTTATGCATTGGTCTATCGAATAAGTCCCTAATTATACATTGGTCGAGGAAACGACTATTGATTTCTCTCTCTCTCTCTCTCTCTCTCTCTCTCTCTCTTTTTTCTTTTTTTCTTTTTCTCATGGTTGCTTAAAGTGTCTGGATGTTACCAGGCCATATATATAGATGAACTCTAAACCGATTATTGGTGACGACAAGTGAATGTTGTGGGGCTAGCTACTTGTGAAAGCTTACAATGATCGTGATTTGATTCTTGGAAACCTAATAATGCGTTAATTTGGTCAACAACTTAATGATGAACAGGAGAAGGACACGAGCACCAGCAGCTTCACCCCTTTTGGTGGTGGGCAGAGGCTGTGCCCTGGCCTGGATCTGGCCAGGCTGGAAGCTTCCATCTTTCTCCATCACTTGGTGACCAGCTTCAGGTATGGATCAATCCCACCCGCCCATGTAACCATGGTCCATTAGCAATATTTTTTTCTTCGGTATGACCTTCCAATTCCTTGCTCTGTGTTTTTTATGTGCGTGTTTAGTTGTACGGAGGTGTGCTAGTTGTGCTCGGTGTTGTTTTCTCTTATTGAGCGAGTTGTGATAATGTGTGGCGAAGATGCTACACGGACGAAGCTATGCCCGGTTCGTTGGGCTTATAAGCTGTATTTTTTCAGCTAATGAATAATATTTTTCTCTCACAACAAATCAGCCAACAGTATTTTCAGCCATGGCTTATCACCCAATCGAACAGGGCACTAGTTTTTTTCTCTCTCTTCCCCTATTCAGCTATTCTAACACGGCCTGGAAGAACCCAGCCAAATTTCTCCTTCTCGGCATTGTAGCACGGAGCCCGAGCCGAAAAGTACCTAGCCAAACCGACACTTAGGCCCTGTTTGGTTCCATGCTCCTAAAACTTTTAGGAGCTAAAAGTTTTAAGAGCTTTTAGGAGGCTGCCAAAACCTCCTAAAAGAGTGTTTGGTTCCACCTCCTAAAACTGACTAAAAGCAATAAATGCACTAGCAAAAAGACCATGTAGCCCTCCTCCATACCCCTGCTCCTTCTCTGCTCCCGTCGTGGCCCTCGCTCTCCTCCTCCTCGCCGTCTCCGCGGAGGTGGCCATCTCGACGGACGGGAGCGTGAGCAGCTCCACCACGCGCCACCGCCTCGTCTTGGTCGCAGCCTTCCCCCTGCCCGTCGGGTAGCACGGGCGGCAGAGCACGGGTGGTGGCGGGGGCCGGCGGATCCGGCGGCGCGAGGGTCGAGGACGGGGAACAGCAGGAGGAGGTCAGAGGGGCGGCGCCGACTCGGGCCCCATGGCGGCGGGGAAGACGGAGGGTACATGGAGGCGAGCAGCGCCGCCGCCATCTCCAGATCCAGCGCGGAGGAGCGGCGGACCAGTTTGGGGCCGGCGGATCCGGCGAGGTGAGGCCGGAAGCGTGGGCGGGCGGGGCGCAGGAGACTGATCCGGCGGGCGCCACACGGGAGAGGAGATCCCGACGGGTGGTGGCGACGGGGATCCGGCGAGGATCCGTCGGTGGAGGGTAGGGGCCGCAAGAGGGAGGCGCAGGTGGGAGGGAGGGTGGGAGAGAGAGGGGGGGGGCAGGGCAATAAAGGAGGGGTAGTGGAGGTCCAGGATGGACTTTAGGAGCTTTAAGGAGGGGGTGGAGCTCCTAAAGTTTTTAGGAGTTTTGATGAGGAGGTGTTTGGTTCTTTAGGTAAATTCTATCCAAATTTTAGCTCCTAAAACTTTCAGGAGGGGTAACCAAATAAATTCCTTTTTGCCCATTTTCCTTAAAAATACTGAATCAAGGAACTCTGTTTTAATTTTTTTTTTCCTCCTCCTCAATAGCAACATCGTGGCAAAAGCTTTTACCGTCGTTTTGAAACAAAACTTATCCAGGCCTTCTCGCGCAGGATGGATGAGTCGGTTGATCTCGACCGACCATTAACCGAGTTTGCATTATTAGCACCTATAACTAACCGCGAACTGAAAAGGTCATTGGGATCCAATAATTTGCGAATTGAGGTTTGGATCTTCGATCCTTGCCGCTGCCGCTGCTGGTACAGTGCAGTCAGACCTTAGCTAATAGCTAGGGAGGTCCATGCACCGACGCTGTGTCGCTGTGCAAAGCAATTGCAAGGTCAGTGCATGCATGCCTGCACGCACGGAGGACCCCTATACTAGAGGCCTAGAGGGCCGGGGCCGGGGCCAGGGCCGGGGCCAGGGTATGTGGGGCCACACGTGTGCCATGGCCCATGGCCGCGCGCGCAAGTACCACCAACTCATCGTACCGTACGTGCGCACACATAACATAACCTAGGGCCAGCTAGGGGCGCGCCTACCTACAGTCCTAGGAGTACAGTACTACCACTTCTGCCTGTGCGCGCGTGCGAGGGGCCGCACGTGTGTGCGCCAACTGCCAAGGCAAGCGGCGGTTGCCTGCCAAGGCACCCGTGTGCAGCTACAGCGCCGGCAGCAGCAGCAGGCACCAGGCAGCCGCACGTGTGTCGTCGCCCCTGCACTGCGCACGCCTGTGCATGGCCGCGGCTTTGGTATGGCAATGGCAGGAGAGAACGAGTACTCTACTCCTGGTCTCGCTCGCAACCGTGTGGCCAGCCGTGTTGGCTTTGCTTCGTGGAAAATATTTTCCATCAGATGATTCAGATCAGATGGGTGACATCCTTTGTGCCGGGTCCGGGTCCGGTGCCCGAGCATGCATGCATGCATGATCGAGCTGCAGGGTCCACGGTCCAGGCATGCAGATGCAGCAGCTGGGAACGGGAGAATAAAATAAGTATATAAATATATGTAGTAGGCGTGTTGCCATATTATATTGACGCTAGCTTTGACCGATCAGTCAAGGTGTGCATGCCTCGACCGACGACGTGCCAGCAGGCAGCACCGCAGCAGGGTATGGCCGCCCCGGCTGTCGACCGGCATAAACACGTAGCCAGCCAGCGACCGCGAGCCATAGGCCATAGCACTCTTGTTTAGTTCTCGTTATAAATTTACTCCCTATTCCATCGAATATTTAACACATACATAGAGTATTAAATATAAACTAAAAAAATAATTAATTATACAGTCTGTGACTAATTTGTGAGACGAATCTTTTAAGTCTAATTGGTTCACGATTTGACAATGTGGTGCTATAGTAACACATGTGTTAATGACGAATTAATTAGGCTTAATAAATTCGTCTCACGGATTATTGACGGATTCTGTAATTTGTCTTTTTATTAGTATCCAAACAACACATACGATAACCCCATGTGACACTTAATGTGATATCTCTAAACTTTACACCCTGAATTTAAATCAGGCGTAAAATTTGATGTACTCCTACTTGACTGGTCATCAACAGCACATAGCCTGCAGTGCCTGCCTGATGAGATGAGGTCGTTTTCATGGCGATTTCGACCACCATATGCATAATGCATGCATGCATGCATAATGGCAGATGGATTCAAATCGTGTTGTTGTTCGTTGCATTGCATATTTGAATATGGGAGCATTGAATATTTGAATTGATACCCGGCCCCCTGCTCTGCTACGTGCTGATCTGATCGGTGCTGCTGCTTGTTGGTTGCATTGCGTTTGCAGGTGGGTGGCGGAGGAGGACCACATCGTCAACTTCCCAACCGTGCGGCTCAAGGGAGGCATGCCCATCAGGCTCACCAGCAAAGACTAGCTACCTAGCTAGCTTAGCTGCTTGTGCATGCATGCAGATTTCAGTCACATCATATGCAGCGGCTCAACAACTTTCTACACAAGCACTATATATATAAATATATATACACTATGATTGTATATACGTATATAGCAACAATGGGGGAGCCAGGAGGACCCTCGAAGAACCATGTCAGCAAAAGGCGCGTCTACGCACTGATCGTGATCGATGGGTCGTCCTGCCGAATTGTGTTGCTGCTCCACATTGCTATATGCATCATATATATTGGACGTGGAAGTCGTACGTGTACAGAAGAGAGGAAGCAGAGGCTCGGAGGTAGGCACATTGATCGAGCGGGAAGAGTAGTACACTACTATACTACGAGTAATCAGTAGTAGTAAGAGTAAGATGAGTATTAGTGTGGTAGTATTTACTTATACTACTAGGCAATGCAATAGGCATGCATGCATGCATGCATGACCCATCATGTGGTCATGAATAGGCCTTGATGGTGATAATAGAGTACTGTGTACTATACACTAGTTATTGGGATTTGGGATGATGCTCCACAATAATCCCCATCTAACGGCGTGTTTAGTGGGGTGAATTTTGGAATTTGGCCTACTGTAGCACTTTGTTTTTATTTAGTAATTAGTGTTTAATCATGGTCTAATTAGGCTCAAAACGTTGGTCTCGTGATTTTCAACCAAACTGTGCAATTAGTTTTTTCGTCTATATTTAATGATTTATACACGTATCGCAAGATTCGATGTGATGGGTACTGTAGCACTTTTTTGAAATTAGGTCTGGGAACTAAACACGGGCTAAAACCAAATGAATTAAAGATTATTAGGTGGTGGTGGATTGTGCTCAAAGGAATGGCCGGGTCCCAGTGTCTACTGCTAGGACTTTGACTAATGGAAAGTTGTCTGGGGTTTTCTCTCTGGGTCTCTGGTACTGCATGCTGCTGCGTTGCTTGGGGCAGGAAGTATACCCTATATAGGGCCTAGAGAGACAGAGGTCCAAGCAGACCATGACGCATAAAGTATAGAGTACTCCATTTTATAAGGCATTTCATGTATGTTAACAGTCAAATTTTATGAACTTTGATCAGTAATTTAACCAACATTTTTAACTTCTATAATACAAACTTGATACTATTATACAAACTTGATACTATTAGATTTGTAATCAAATATATTATCTAATGATTATAAGTTTATAATTATAAACAATATAATATAACATAAATGAATAGTCAAAGTATAATTCGGACGGTTGTACCATATCAGATAGCGTCTTATAAACCTGACGGTGTTTCGAGTTGCCACCGACTAGTAAATTTCTAATATTGTGTATCTGGCTTGGATGATGTGCTAAGAGGACACGAGGTTGTAAGGAAAATGGATCCTTGACCCATTTACTTTGGATTTTGGTGTTTGATGACCAACACAACCAAATTGGACTAATGAATTTGCAAGTGTTTGTTTTGTAGTCCAATAGGGTGCAAGACGTGACTTGGACGAAGGCGACGTGATGATCCGATGATCAACACCTCAAGCAAGACCTTAGAAGCACAAGAAAAAGACCCAAGATGTCAAGCAAAGTCCAAGCATGAAGATAGGAACCAAGCCGTCGCAAGATCGCAAAAAAAACGAAGCTCATGAGGCGGCCCGAGACGACTGAAGCGTGACCGACGCCGGACCGGTGGTTTCAGCGAGACAAAGCGACCGGACGCAAGGACCGGACGCTGGCGGCAACCGGACGACGCAGAACGCAGCGTCAAATCGAGTCTGAAGAGTTCCAGTAGCTGAATCGCGGCCGGACGCGTCCGATGGCGAAACCGACGACGCCGCAGCGTCCGATCGATGGTTCGCGGCTAACGGCGGTCGGAACGACCGGACGCGTCGGTCGGGGCGATTCATTCAAATTCGGCCGATGCTGAATTGCGGGAGTTCGACCCCAACGGCTACTTTCTCGGTGGGGCTTATAAATACAACCCCAACCGCCATTTGAGCGAGTGGAGCGAGGAAACATATCAAGAGTGTTGATACACCATTTGAGTGATCTCCACATGCATAGTGCTTAGTGTTTTATTAGGTGATTAGCATAAGTGCTGCGAAGTGCTTTAGGTTGATTAGACCATCGCTTATGCGCTTGCTCTAGGTGTTTGCCTAGTGTTTAAGTGAGGTTTGCATACCTCTTGCCACCCGTGCTTGTGAGCACAAGTGTTGTACATCGGAGGGGCTTGAAGTCTTGCGAGATCACACCAACCGCGTTTGTGGTGTGGCCGCCACCGGTCCGAGGGAACAAGGCCCAGGAAAGCTTGATAGTGAAGGCGGCGGGGAGCATCCGGGAGAGGCTTGCTTGGGAAGGCACATCGAGACCCACTTGCTGCGCGGGGGAAGGCCCGAGGCTATCCACGGAGTTACCCGCCGGGAGCTTGGCCCTTCTTTCTTGCGAGGGCTCCAACGAGGACTAGGGGAAGCTTGCGCTTCTTCTCGATACCTCGGTAAAAATACCGAGTCGTCGACGGGAGTTTGCATATCTCTACCTTGCTCTTTAAGCTTCCGCATTTACATTGATCATATTATTATCATTTGCGGTAGAGATAGCAACACACTAGCAAAACCGTAGTTGCACATCTAGATAGATTATCTTTTGCATAGGTTTTGCTAGAAGTAGAAAAAAGAGCCATAGTTTAGAGTTAGTTTTTAAGTTGCCTAATTCACCCCCCCTCTTAGGCGTCCACGTGTCCTACAATTGGTATCAGAGCCGGTTGGCTCATATTTGGACCTTTGGCTTAACCGCCGTTGAGCCGACGCTTGTAGAGTGGTTGGGATGGATACCGCTAGGCCTCCACAATTTGACGGCTCTAACTTCCCATACTATAAAGCTAGAATGGCTTGTCACCTTGAGGCGGTTGATTTGGGTGTATGGAGAGTCACTCGTGACGGGATGAAACCCATCAAGAATCCCGAAAAACCCACAAAGAGTGATGAAAAAGAAATGCATTTTAATGCTAGAGCTAAGAATTGCTTGTTTGAATCATTTAGCATGGATGTGTTTAACCAAGTGTTCACCTTAAATACGGCACATGAAATTTGGTTAAAACTTCAAGAGCTCCATGACGGTACAAGTAATGTCCGTGAGCAAAAACATTGTCTAGCTAGGCAAAATTATGATTCCTTTGCTATGAATGATGATGAGCTTGTTCGTGATATGTATTCTCGATTGAATCTAATTATCAATGAGCTCCATTCAATAGGATTATTAAAGCTAGATGATGCGGACATCGTGAGGAAGATCATCTCCGTTCTACCACAAAAGAAATATGCAAGCATCATCACCATCCTTCACAACATGGAGAACTTGAGCACCATGACCCCGGGCATTGTCATTGGCAAGCTAGTGGCATTTGAAATGTCACGTAAGATGGGTCAAGGAGAAGCATCTTCATCAAGCAAAGGCAAAGCTCTCGCTTGTAGCGAAAAGAAAAAGATGAAGGGCAAGAAAGTTGAGTCAAGCTCAAGCTCAAGCTCCTCAAGTGAAGAAGAAGAAGATGAGGATGATGATGATCAATCTTCCTCCTCCACCTCCGACCTTGATGAAGAATCAATCAAATTAATCAACAAGGTGGAGAAGATGATCCAAAGGCTCAATGTCAAGGGTGTGCCCATCCAAATTCAAGATCTCATTTTCACCAATCAAAGAAATGAGCAAAGAAAGAGAGGATGCTACGGATGCATGGGCGAGATGGGGCACTTTGTGGAAGTTTGTCCAAACAAGCCCACACCCAAGACAAAGAAGAAGGCGTGCAAAAACAAAGCCCTCACAACAATAAGGTCATGGGATGATTCTTCAAGTGAAGAAGAAAACCATCACAAGAGGCGAGGTCATAAGCACTCATCATCAAGCTCTTCTCGTGTGTGCCTTATGGCACGAGGTAACAAAAGCTCATCCTCTAGTGAGAGTGATAGTGATGATGATTTGCCTTCTTACAATACAATTGTGCAACAAAATCTTAAATATGCTAAAGTTTGCACTAGTCAACAAAAGAAGCTCAAAACTTTAAAAGAAGAGCTAGGTAGTTCACAAGAAGCATACAAGAATTTGCTTGAACAATATGAAAACTTTGCAAATCTCAATGTTGAACTATCTATTAAAATTGAGCAACTTGAGGCTAGTGCAACAATAAGTGCATGCACAATTAATGATAAGCAACTTGAAAAGAAAAATGAAAAATTAAAAGAAAAGTTAGCTAGCTCACAAAATGATTATCAAAGTTTGCTTGCTAAAATGGAAATCATGTGCAAACATTGTGATGAGCTAACAAATCAAGTTGCTAATCTTGAGGCCGTAAAAATACCCCCACCAAGGCATCTAAAAGAAATGACATAATTAAAAGGATGCATCTACCTCTTGCAATGATTTATGTTTAGACTCACCTTTGTGCAACCAAGTTTGTGTTAAAAAAGTGATTGTAGATACATGCACACAAGAGGTTGCAAAAGAGAATGAGCAACTCAAGCAAGAAGTAGCTCGCCTCACCAAGGACTTGACTCAAATGAAAGGCAAGGCGAAGCAAACCCAACTTCATCAAGATAACACCGTCAAGGGAGTGAAGAAGCTTGATGAAGGACAAACCGTGGTTTTGCTACGTGCCACAAAGAAGGCCACAAGTCCTATGAGTGCAAGGTGAAGAATGGGGGAGGAGCAAAGAAGAAGGAGAAAAAGGAAACAAGCAAGCTCTCCAACACCTACACCAACAAGGTGGACAAGAAGGCCTCCACACCTTATCTCTTGAAGAAGAAGAAAAATGACAAGGTGGTGGCCATCAAGGTGAACAAGGCAAACAATGGGGTCAAACGCTTTTGGGTGCCAAAGGAAATCATTTCCAACATGAAGAGCACCAAGAAGGTTTGGATCCCGAAAGGAAGTAAGAAGTCCATCGACCACGGGAAATTTGGAGACTTGGCAAAGTATGGGTGCATTTCATGGGGTGCATCATGATGGACAAAACCATTGCCAAGTGGGTTAGTGAATACTATGGACCCAAATTTCCTTCCCATGTTAGGTAACTAGATGTTATTGCTTTTAAATTGGTACATCTTGCAATTAGTTTTTCCTACAATTGATATCTTTAAGCATCTAGTTACTTTTCATGCCTAGGGTTGCATTTGCATGCTTATATCTTTTGTCATGCATACACTAGGTATTTCATATGGTAGGCTTGCTCGGTCTCATTTGTAACCCTTGGAGCAAACCTACATGGTTTAAAATTGCTTAGGAGCATGGCACATAGCTTGTCTTACTATTGTTTATCTAATATGTGCCAAAGTCCAAATTGTAGATAATTTTCTCCCAAATATCATCTTTCAAGTGGTATTTTGACTCCAAAATCAATTGTGCATGAGTACTACAAGTATTCCATGTCTCCATGCACAAATTTAGGGGGAGGATCATCTACAAGATGGATGCTTTGAGACTAACACCTTTTTCAAGTTTATCATGTGTGTAGTGGTCTCATTGCAAGGAAAATGGAGTCCCCGAAGAGAAGCATCGTTCTTCAGTTGGCATCATCATGTTGATTTCATTTCATATTTATATGCTTTCTCCATGCATTATATAGATTAAACTCTCTCGTGCAACAATTTGCTAATTATGCATATGCTTTGCTTTCTACCATATGTATGCATATATTTAGTCTATATAATGCGAGAGTCAAATTTTGTGATCCATTTCACTCTATACACAAAGGATCATGAAATTTGACCCTCCCTTGTGCTACTAATGTCTTCCTTTTTAGTGTTTGATGCCAAAGGGGGAGAATTTGAAGGACCAAAGGCAAGCATCAAGTTGATGTCTACAAGTGGTAATGGTCCGAGAAAGGGAGGAAAGTGAATTATGGATTAGTCTATGTAATGGGAATTTTTGGGAATTTTTTTTTTAAACAAGATAGGCTCTAATCCATAATATCACATGGGGACATTTGCAAGGGCAAGACATGCTTTTGAGTAAAGTTTTAATTGGTATCTATCAATTAGTATCATATAACCTTGCTCTTTGCATTGCATCCTAGCAAGTAGATAATTTTAAATTTAAATTTTTATCATTTGCTTGCTTTGGTCGTGTTGTCATCAATCACCAAAAGGGGGAGATTGTAAGGAAAATGGATCCTTGACCCATTTACTTTGGATTTTGGTGTTTGATGACCAACACAACCAAATTGGACTAATGAATTTGCAAGTGTTTGTTTTGTAGTCCAATAGGGTGCAAGACGTGACTTGACGAAGGCGACGTGATGATCCGATGATCAACACCTCAAGCAAGACCTTAGAAGCACAAGAAAAGACCCAAGATGTCAAGCAAAGTCAAGCATGAAGATAGGAACCAAGCCGTGCGCAAGATCGCAAAAAAACGAGCTCGCAGAGGCGATCCGACGCCGGACCGACGCCGAAGCGTGACCGACGCCGGACCGGTGGCTTTCGGCGACAAAGCGACCGGACGCAAGGACCGGACGCTGGCGGCAGAATCGACCGACCGGACGCAGAACGCAGCGTCCGTCGAAATCTGAAGAGGTTCCAGTGCTGAATCGCTGACCGGACGCGTCCGGTGGCGCACCGACGCCGCAGCGTCGTCCGATCGTGGTCAGCGGCTTCTAACGGTCGGGACGACGACGGACGCGTCGGTCAGGGCGATTCACGTCCGGCCGATGGCGTAATTGCGGGAGTTCGACCCCAACGGCTACTTTCTCGATGGGGCTTATAAATACAACCCCAACCGCCATTTGAGCAGAGTGGAGCGAGAAATATATCAAGAGTGTTGATACACCATTTGAGTGATCTCCACATGCATAGTGCTTAGTGTTTTATTAGGTGATTAGCATAAGTGCTTTGCGAAGTGCTTAGTTGATTAGACCATCGCTTGCCGCTTGCTCTAGGTGTTTGCCTAGTGTTTAAGTGAGGTTTGCATACCTCTTGCCACCCGTGCTTGTGAGCACAAGTGTTGTACATCGGAGGGGCTTGAAGTCTTGCGAGATCACACCAACCGCGTTTGTGGTGTGGCCGCCCGTGTCTGGAGGGAACAAGGCCCATGCGGCGTTCGGCCAAAAAGCTTGATAGTGAAGACGGCGGGGAGCATCCGGGAGAGGCTTGCTTGGAGGCACATCGGAGACCCACTTGCGGCGTGGGGAAGGCCCGAGGCTATCCACGGAGTTACCCGGCCGGAGCTTGGCCCTTGCGAGGGATTTCTTGCGAGGGCTCCAACGAGGACTAGGGGGAAGCTTGCGCTTCTCGATACCTCGGTAAAAATACCGGAGTCGTCGACGGAGTTTGCATATCTCTACCTTGCTCTTTAAGCTTCCGCATTTACATTGATCATATTATTATCATTTGCGGTAGAGATATAGCAACACACTAGCAAAACCGTTTGCACATCTAGATAGATTATCTTTTGCATAGGTTTTGCTAGAAGTAGAAAAAGAGGCCATAGTTTAGAGTTAGTTTTTAAGTTGCCTAATTCACCCCCCCCCCTCTTAGGCGTCCACGTGTCCTACAGAGGTTTATCTTTGGTTCGGGCGTAATGCTACGTCCGGTTACTTTCTTTTCGTGTTACTAACTTGAAAGTTCGTAGTAGGGGTTACAAACGGTCGAGAGAGGGACAAATCCCAAGTCTCTGATGAGAGGAGCGAACGAGTGCCGAGAGCTCGGTCGCTTCCTGGCTGTGTGCTCGTGTGTTCTGATCGGTTCGGGGTTCGATGGGTTCGAGTCTGAATTGATGCGATGTGTTTGCGATGCCCCTTATGGGACGCCCTGTTTTCCTTTTTATAGGTCAAGGGAAAGCAAGGGTTACAATGGAGGGGAAAAGAGGAGAAATGAGAATGAGAAGAAGTCCTACAGAATCGCCGAGTCATTCTTTTCCTTCATGCGGGTCCTGCCGACCCTATAGATGTCAATAGGGATAGCTCCACGTCGCGGCCCTGTCCGTCACTGGCGCCATGCACAGGCGTCGTTTCCCGGTCGTGGTGAACTGACACGCCAGTCAGTGTTTATACGAGAGTTAGGCAAAACAGCACCGGTATGCCCGACGCTGTTCCTGATGTGAATCCCTAGGTATGGCCCATCACGGCCACAGGTTATATCGGGGCGTGCCGGCCACCTCCCTGGTGTCAGAGCTTTGACCCAGGCCCATTCGCTTGGATCTAGAGTGGTTGGCGGCGGTATGGGTCTTCGTCGAGCGAGACGGATCCCCCGACCTCGAGGTCGGTCGAGGCGGAGTCCCACCTAGAGGTCGGGCGAGGCGAAGCCCGCCCCTAGAGGTCGGGCGAGGCGGAGCCAGCCCTCATAAGTCGGGCGAGGCGGAGCCAGCCCTCATAGGCCAGGCGAGGCGGAGTCTGCGGCCTTGGTGTCGGGCGAGGCAGAGTGCAGACCCAAAGGTCGGGCGAGGCAAAGCCCACGGCCTCGGTCTCGGATGAGGCGGAGCTTGCCCCCCAGAGGCCAGGCGAGGCAGAGCCCGCGACCTTGGTGTCGGGCGAGGCGGACCCAGCCCTCAGAGGTCAGGCTAGGCGAACCCTGCCCCCAGAGGCCGGCCGAGGTGGAGCCAGCCCTCAGAGGTCAGGCGAGACGGAGCCAGCGGCCTTAGTGTCGGGCGAGGCAGAGCCCGCCCCTAGAGGCCGGGCGAGGCGGAGCCTGCCTCTTAGAGGTCGGGCGAGGCGGAGCCCGCCCTCAGAGGCCGAGCGAGGCGGTGCCCGCCCTCGGTGTCGGGCGAGGAGGAGACCGCCCCAGAGGTCGGGCGAGACGGAGTCCGTGGCCTCGGTGTCGGGCGAGGCGAAGCTCGCCCCAGAGGTCGAGCGAGGCGGAGCTCGCCCTCAGAGGCCGGGCGAGGCGGAGCTTGTGCACCTGGGGGTTGGTTGGAGGTGTAGTCGCGCTCTTGACTGCTCGGATAAATCAATGTTGATGGTTATTATCTCCTCCTCTTCGGGTACCCTAGTATTGGTCCCTGACAGTAGCCCCGAGCTTGTGTAGGAGTAGAATACTCCTTCGAAGACTTTTCTCAATGGGAGGACTCTGAAGGCCTCGACCTTTTTTTGTTGCCCATAGCATGACCTGGGAGCGGTGATTCCCTTTCCTCAAGCCCCCTCCCGTAGCAGGGGCCCGGTCGAGGATCGGTTCGTCTTTTGTGATTGTCTTCCCTCGAGCATTTTTCCGATAAAAATGGAGGGGCCGAGCCGTGCCACAATTTTCCTTTAAGGACAAATCATGGCACCCGGTGAGGTGTTAATGGGCTAGTCTGAGTGGGGCCTCTGGCATCCCGTTCGTGGGGATCCGGCTTGGATCAGCTTGGTGACTAACCCTAGATTCTCAGCGGTCAATCCATATAGTTCTCGGGTCCGTTTGACCGGTCCCAAGGGCTAAGTACCTTTCTTAAAAAAACCATGGATCGTAACCGCCCGAGACTCGAACGTGGACCGGGATGCCCGCGACACTCATGCGCCCGGGTACTGGCCGCTAGCTGGCCCATCCCTTTCCACCTCTTACCCTAAAGGCGCCCGAAGCGGTTGTCGAACCCTTTGATGGGCCGACCTACGAACTCCTGGGCCGAGTCGGGCCGTAGAGGCGCTTTTAGATCCGTATTCCTCTTACTCGTGATGAGTCGTGGCACGTCCGGAGGGGCGAAACGGCTGACAAGTTTTCTGAGGGAACGGACGGAGATCGCATGCGCGTGTCCCGCGACGAGACATGGTGGCAGATCATGGCAGGCACAAAGATCTAGGCGGGCGGTTGGTTTCCTGGCACCTGTCGCCTCTATGTGGGGGATATACCCTCGGGTACCACAAGATGGTACATGGGCCGCACCATCCGAGGTGGCCCGGCCCGTAAGATCGAGGCGTGCATGACAAGATTACAAGTTGTACTAGATATTGTAATAGTACCAAATATGATACTTTACTTGTAACCCTCCTCCTCCTGAGTATACAAGGGGAGGCAGGGGTCCCCCTCTGAGATCACCTCAATCAATACAGAATAATGAGACACATGACGTAGGTATTACGCCAACACGGCGGCCGAACCTGTATAAATCTTGTGTCTTGTGCCCTCTGTAACCATCTGGTTCCTGATTACACGCACCGTCTACCAACAATCTACCATCATGGGCATACCCCTAGATGGACTGCCGACCATATTTCATCGACAGTGGCGCGCCAGGTAGGGGTCCCCTTTAGGGGTCGTGCGTGCTGATCCTTCGACAAGCCAGATGGGAAATTTCTCTTAACATCTGCTAAAAATCGGACCACATCGCAATGATGATCGGCGCAAAGAACGGTGCTACGACAACCGCGACCACCGTCATGACGACAGGTCGGAAAGCTCGAGGACCGGACAACTTCATCACCGCCGACCATATTTCTATCCAAAGATAAGTACACTTCTAATATTTATATTTAATATATTTTTCATTACGACGTTTCTCCATAATATTCTCGTCATGATTATTCTTCAAATAACGTTTGTCCATGTATACCATCTTAAATATAACATACAGCTATACTTAATGTAAATCCTCGACCAGTCATGTTGACGCTCGATGTCTCCAGAATTGGTCCTATCTCCGGCTCCTCCCTACACATGCACGAGCGTCTGCCCTCTGCGTTATGGGTGGTCGGCAGCGGCTCCTTAGCGACGCTTTGTTCTTCCTACACGTGCACGGGATCCGCGCCCCGCGTTATGGTTAACGGGCTAGCTAGGGCTGGAGACTCAGCTACACACCAACTGGTCGGGCAGTTTATATTAAGTATAAACACAAACTTCACATTAACACTGATGTTTACAAAGCACCAACTGCTTTATCACATCATGCTCATTTGCAAATGACTGCTGAGCATCATACGCTATTTCTTCACCGCTGATTTTTTCTCCATAATTTATTACTTTGTACATCATGTACTACCATTCTACATATTTATATTGCAGGAATTTCGAGCTACACATGGGGACTTCGTCGCTCGCTCCTCGACCTGTGCTCGGGGACTGCCTTGATCACTCTCTGACTATAGCTTGGGGACTTCATCGCTCGCTCCTCGACCTGTGCTCGGGGACTGCCTCGACCACTCTCTGACCACAGCTTGGGGACTTCATCGCTCGCTCCTTGACCTGTGCTCGGGGACTGCCTTGACCACTCTCTGACCACAGCTCGGGGACTTCGTCGCTCGCTCCTCGACCTATGCTCAGGGACTGCCTCGACCACTCTCTGACCCCAGCTCGGGGACTTCATCGCTCGCTCCTTGACTTGTGCTCGGGGACTGCCTCGACCACTCTCCGATCACAGCTCGGGGACTTCGCGTCTCGACTACAAGCGACTGGCGACTCGCATACAGTTGGGATATTTTTTTCTCCTTTAGACCTTGCTACAAGGCTCATACCTCTCCTTCCAGCAAGCTCGAGGACTACATCGGTACGATGCGTCTGATGGTGCATGTTGTATCTAATTAACAAGACTTTTTTAGACCCTGGCACCATGCGCCTACGTCACCTACTACCAGGCTCGGGGACTAAGTGGGCACACTTCACCTTGTGGTGAATGTGCTTGTTTTTCGACCCCTACGCCTCTGATGATCAAAGATGCTACGCTTCAAGACTCCCTTACGTTTCTTCACAGAAACCCAAGTGGGCACACTTCCCAGGATGGAAATCTTTTTCTTTCTTCTTAAGAGCACCATACATTCTTCGGACAACCTACTTCTCCGGCGACAACGGTGGTCAGAGATGTCAAGAACTCAAGCCTCACTGTTCGGAGAAGGTTAAAATGGTGTGTCGCATCAGAATACATGGTGCTCAGAGACTAGCTGTGGGGGATATACCCCCGGGTACCACAAGATGGTACATGGGCCGCACCATCCGAGGTGGCCCGGCCCATAAGATCGAGGCGTGCACGGCAAGATTACAAGTTGTACTAGATATTGTAATAGTACCAAATAGGATACTTTACTTGTAACCCTCCTCCTCCTGAGTATACAAGGGGAGGCAGGGGTCCCCCTCTGAGATCACCTCAATCAATACAGAATAATGAGACACAAGACTTAGGTATTACGCCAACACGGTGGCCGAACCTGTATAAATCATATGTCTTGTGCCCTATGTAACCATCTGGTTCCTGATTACACGCACCGTCTATCGACATTCGACCATCATGGGCATACCCCTAGATGGACTGTCGACCATATTTCGTCGACACCCTATAAAACCAAAGGGTTCACCGCCAGGGTTCCATACCTCGCATCCTTGCCTCCACAGCCACGACCGCCGCCACCAATTGCTTAGGTTTCCTGCCTCGGCATCCCCGTAATCATCGAGCTCGCATCCGTCCGCCCCCACTTCCAATGGATCCATGGTGCCGCTCCAATATCACCTTCCAGCGCATGGAAGGCCTCGTCCATCGCGGTCTTCTTCGTGCACGGACCGCGGTCGAGGAGTGGCTACTGCCCGGCGAGGAGGATCTACCGTCGCCACTGGACGACTATGTGGTGTCGTTCGCCCACTTCCATGAGCGTGGGTTCACATCTCTCGCCCATAAATTTCTTCGGGGGCTGTTGCATTATTACAAGATCGAGCTGCAGCATCTCAACCCCAACGAGATCCAGCACATGGCGGCGTTCGTCGCCCTATGCGAGGGGTTCCTGGGGATCAGCCCCCACTTTGATTTGTGGAGGTACTTCTTCGCTGTCACCCTCTAGAAGAAGAGGGAGAAGAGCGGCTGGCAGGAGCTGCATATGCCGATGGGGTGCGCCGGCATCCAGCTCTAGAACAATCGGGTCAACGAGTACCCACCCATGCGGCTCTCGACGTCCAACAAGGGGTGACACTCGCAGTATTTCTACCTCAAGAACGACGCCGCCGCCCCTCTACCGGAGTTTACCAGGCGCCTAATCGAAGAGGCCCCATAGTCATGGAGGAAGTGGGGCATCCCGGAGAAGGACAAGAAGAAGATCTGGGACCACATCGCCACCATCCACATCCTCAAGAAGAACGACCAGAAGGGGTTGGGCGTCATCGAGGCCTACCACGTAAGGAGGGTGGCGCTGTTGATGAAGCGTGCGCTCCCGCTATACGCAATGGCGCCCGAGGCGTTGTTCGACGGAACGGCACTCGACGAGGTAGCGCTCCCCAACTCCAAGATCACGCAACGCATCAAGGAGGCCATGGAGCCCTCATGGGACGATGCGGGTGCCCCCTCAATTTCGTCTTCCTAGTGCCGAAACATCCTCTGATCTGGCTAGAACCAGGCCACGTCGTCTTCGTAAGTTTCCCCTTCTCCTGCCTTCTCTTCAATCGATTTCCCGACCTCTTGATACTAACTTTGAGAGGGGCGGGACCAGTTGAGGGACCTCATCTTCATGGATCACCCGGCACCATTGCCGAGGGATTCATCCATGAGGGCAGCAAATCGCGCTGAGGGTGAGCGACTAAGGAAGGCGAAGGAGGACAAGAAGAGGAAGAGGCAGCGAAAGTTGTAGGCACGGGAATGGGGGGGACACCGACAGCGACGATGACGATGATGATGGCAACGACGATGAGGTAGCCAACGATGTTGAGTGGGACATCCTGGAGGACGAGGATGCACTGATAGGTATCGGTTCGTCCTTATAGGAGTCGGGACCCTTCCCATTCTATGGAGGGGAGGGTATGTCTGGGGTGCCAGTGGAGGCAGGACGTACCGTCAGCCTCCCTCAGGAGTCAACGGGGCCAGGCGGCTCTGCTGCCGCGCCCAAGGTGCCAGCGGAGGCGGGTGGCTCCGCCGTCGTGTCCCAAGATCCAAGGGGAGCGAGCCCCTCTACCTAGGAGTATGGGGCGGGCTTGAAATGGCCTTGCCTCGATGAGGCGGAGCAGAGGTCGGGGGGTTCACCCACCAAACGTATCTGCCACCCGACGGCGCTAAGGTGAGTCATCAGCTCCTCTGTTTTTCCCTATTTTGGTCAGATTTCATCATGACTTATGCTTTTCGTCTCTTGCAGCATCGGGAGATAGCGTAATCCTTTGGCGCTGGCACCAAAGAAGAGCGTCGCCGTTCAAGCGAGGCGGCAGCCGTCATCTGGCGCCGTGCCCATTTCGGGCAGGAGCAGCACCAGCGTGACTACGTTGTCGGCCGGTCAGGCGCCGCCCACGGTGGCGCCCGTGCCCTCGGCGGGATGGGCGGACGCGGGGGCTCAAGGGACGCCTTCGAGGTCACGGAACAACGACGATGGCGGCGATACCGCTACCGACAACGGTGTGGATGGGGCTGCCGACCACGCTCGTGGCGTCGACCGTGGCGGGCGCGACACAGTCGGTCAGGACCCCGTGCGACGTAGGCAGAGGTGGCGACGGCTATGACAGGCGGGTCACAGCCGGGTGCTATCGTGGCGGTGCCTGAGGAACCGGCGCGACCCGCGTCATCAGTGGCCCAGGTGACGGCGTCTAGCGTGGGCCGAACGGAGGGGGACGCGGCCGAGGGGTCCCCGAAGGTCATGGTGCTGGGAGAGGAGTTAGCATCCGTACCGCTGACCCCTTCCGTCGCTAGAGGGAGTGTCCCGACAGGGACATCACGGCGAGAAGGGTCGGTGGCGATCGGAGCCGACAGGGAGCCATTCCTAGCCCTGATGTTGGTGGGTAGTGACTCACCTACACGGGGCAAGCCCCTACTCTAGTGGGCGAGTCCGAAGGATTCGACGTCGACGCTCCTCACTCTCAACGACGCCGCAGAGAGCATGGTGCGGGAGAGCGTCGACATGGGGATCGCGTCTGTGCTTGAAGCCCTGGACCACGCCCGAGGTGCCTTGCGCAACGTTGTTGTTCCCTCCGGGCGGGTATTTGCTTGACCCTACTTCTCGCCCTTTTCTTTCTCTATATATTTTTGTATTCTGACCATCGTCTTCTTTCAGTCCCTTATCGCTCGCAGCCTGGGGAAGTCTCGGTTCCTTCATGAGCAGAAGGAAACCTAGGACCACCTCGTCGAGGAGGCGTGACTGTGTGGGGAGGTGACCACTCAGCTTGTTGCCGCCCAGCAGAGGGTGGCCAAGCTAACTCCCCTCGCTGAGGAGGCGGACAGTCTTTGGTCACGGGTGGCCAAGGCCTGTCGGCATGCTGACGAGGCCGAGAGGGCGTTCGAGGCCCTATCGATGAGATCGCAGAAGGACGATGAGGAGGCCACCAACGTTAGGATGGAGCAGGACGAGCTGCTCCAAAAGGACACCAAGACTCGCCAGCAGATCCTCGACCTTCTGGCTGAGGTTGAGAAGGAAAGGGAGCTAAAGCTAGGGGCCAAGGAGAAGCTCACGACCCTAGAGAAGAGGGTGAGTCTGGATGCCGCGGTGGTATCCCGGCTGCGCAAGGAGCGGGATGAGCCGCTCCAAACCACGGAGAGGCTCCACTCAGAGCGTGGCACGACTCACGAGGAGAGCGACTAGGCCCTCCAAGGGCGTAACTAGGCTTGTCAAGAGCGCGATGACGCGCAGCAGAAGGTTGGCTCCCTCCAGGCCGAGCTCAGAAACACGACGACCCAGAAGCTTGAGGCCGAGAGCGTCTCTACTAGGCTGGCCATGGACCTCGCTGAGGCAAGGAGGAATCTTTAGGTGGAGAGCGACAAGCTTGGTATCCTGAGCGCCGCCCTCGGAGTGGTCTACAATGACATTGAGGTGGTGCGGTCGGAGGGGACCAGCTCGCTCGTGGCCCATGCCGTTAAGACCACAGCTCGGGTGCTCCAGCTTGAGAGGAATGTGCTTTGCGCCAGGGTCAATCAATCCTTCGTGATTGCTCATTCTCATTACGGGGACAACATAGACCTAGAGACGATGAGCCACGGCTTCGCGCCTGGCTATGAAGTCCACGAGCTGGAGGAGATGGAAGCGGTGGTGGCTCCCCTTTCATAGGACCTAGCGGACAGGATCGAAAGCATAGTTCTCGCCCAAAGGGGTTAGTTAGTTCAATAGGTTGATCACTCTTGTAATCAGAGGACATGTGTCGACCTTTGTGTAACGCTTAAACAAACTTGTCATTTTGTTCCATTTGACCAAGTCTGTTCTTTTGTTTTGGTGCGTTACGTCCCTTCTGTTTGTTAAGACCGTAGAGCTCGAGGTGTAGGAGGGAAACTCTAATCATGCTGGTAAGCAAGAGTGCCGTAGCCGCTGGGGCATAGGTTTCTCATAGTCGACTAGACTTGCTCAGTCGTTCATTTCCACAGACCTTGCTACTAGGTTTAACGTGAGGAAGGGTATCGGGCGCGGTGACTGTTTTAGAAAGGGTGTATGTATACCCTTATTAGCCCCGAGTGAGACCCGACCCCTTGCCATTGCTGGGGTTGGGTGTCACTAAAGATCGAGGAGAGGATAGAGAACTAGTAGGAGAAAGTGTCTCTTGCTTTCGTGCGTACCCCCTCCCTAGGATCTGAGCCATCGTTCTACGACCGCGTGTTCGGTCTCCTTACGAGTCTAACTTTCCTTGAGCCCCCGCGCATAGTAGAGGTCTGGTCAAGGGTCGGCTCGTCTTTGTGATCGTCACCCCATCCGCGGCTTCCGCAACCGAAGGGGTTGAGCTAACGTCACTTGCCTTGATGGCTCGAGTGACGCTCTCGGTGAGCTTGCTAATGGGCATGTTCGTGTGGAATCTGAGTCCATCATTTGTGACAGGGTCGGCATAGCCCTTATGTGGCATTCCACTACTTCTTAACCCGCCTCCCAACAGATGCTCGAGCCATTCCAGAGGGCGGCCTAGGTGGGGCTTCTGCTTGCTCGGCTCAATGTTAGGATCAAACGAGAAGGTTGAGATGACCCTGTCCGCTTCTAAGTGGGTCGGGCGAACGCCGCTGGGGCTCATCTGCGTTTTCTCCCTTGGCTCTATTCGACGTGAGGTGGCCTCGGGCCCTTCGCGGGCCAAACTTCAAACCCCAGTCAGTTGGACTCCCGATTTAGGGTCAGGCTACTCGAGCCCTGTGGGGCCTGGTAGGGGTCGGCCATGTTTCATGCATCACCTTGTCCTTGGTTTCCGCAACCGGAGGGGCTGAGCTAACGATACTTGCCTCGATGGCTCGAGTGTCGCGCTCGGCGAGCTCGCTAACGGGTATGTTCGAGCGGAATCTGGGTCCGTCATTCGCTGACAGGGTCGGCATAGCCCTCATGTGGCATTCCACTGCTCCTTAACCCGCCTCCTGGTAGATGCCCATGTCGCTCCAGAGAGCGACTCAAGTGGCCCGCTGGCCTCCCCTCGATGGAGATTATGTGGGCTTGGCTCGAGGTTAGGATCAAACAAGAAAGGTCTAGATGTCCCTGTCCGCTTCTGAGCGAGGTCAGGCAAGGCCGCACGGGCTCATCTATGTTTTTCTCCCCTGGCTCTGTTTGACGCGAGGCGGCCTCGTGCCCTTCGTGGGCCAGCCTTCGAACCTCGATCGGTCGCCGCTCATATCGAATGAGACGACTACCGCTTCATGACGCGACACGTTGTGATGTAGCAGTTGCATATGCAATGCTTGGATGTATGGATGAATGGATGAATGAATAAATGAACGAATGAATGAATGTATGAATGCATGCATGAGAATGGATGAATGAATGATCATGCAATGGAAAAGAAAAGTGGGGGTCGGTAAAGTTACCTCGATGGCTCAAGTGACGGGTTCGAGGAGCTCTTACTGGATATGGCCGTGTGGGGTCTGGGTCCGACGTTCGTGATGGAGTCGGCGTAACCTGCATGGGGCATCCCACTTCTCCATACCCATCTCTCAGCAGTGGCCTGAGCCATCCGACCGACCTGGGTGACCTACCAGCCTCTCCTCGATGGAGATTCTATCGGTGGGTCTCTCCAAATCCTTCTAGGGTAGTGGAGGCTAAAGCTCGGGGTGCGGGGACAAAAACTCTGATCACGCTGGTGAGCAGAAACGCCGTAGCCGCTGGGGCATAGGTTTCTAGCGGTCCGACCAGTTTTACTCAGAGTTTGTTTCTGCACACCTTGCCTCTATGTTTTAGCATGAGAAAGGGGTCAGGCATCGAGAATGTCTATCGAATAGACACTCTTGCCAGCCCCGAGCGAGACCAGATCCCTTGCCGTTGCTAGGGTTGGGGGCTCGATAGCGAAATTAATGCGTGTAAAGTAAGGGTGACCCGTCTCTCGGCAGCGGCCCGAATCGTTCGATCGACTTGGGTGGATCGCTGGTATAGGACTTACCTCGATGACATGAGTGACGGGTTCAGGGAGCTCTTTCCAGATATGTTCGAGCGGAATCCAGGTCTGTTGTTCATGACGGGGTCAGCATAGCCCACGTGGGGCATCCTGCTGCTCCCTACCTGTCTCTCGGCAGCGGCCAAACCGTCTAATTGACTTGTGTTACCTGCTGGGACAGGACTTACCTGTGGAGATAGGGGATGAGAACATCCCGCCCAAAAACTTAGTTAGGCAGCTAAGCAAGGCGATGAACTCATAATAAATGGACAAGCTCTTAGATTTCGTTATGGCCAAACAGTTCTTAACCCTTCTCCCCCTTTCGTATAAAAAGGTTGGTGAGCTTCGACCCTTTTCGTCATTAAGGCCATAAAGCTCAGGGCGCGGGTGAACAAATTCTGATCACACTGGTGAGCAAAGACGTCGTAGCCGCCGAGGCATAGGTTTCTCGTAGTCCGACTAGTTTTACTCACAGTTGGTTTCCGTATCCCTAGCTTCTAGGTCTCAACGTGAGAGGGGGTCAGGCACGGAGAATGTTTGCTAGGTCGATATACTCTTAGACGCGCACCAACTTTTTTGATAGCTAAGGCCAAAAAAGCCCGAGGTGCGGAAAAAACTCCAATCACGCTAGTGAGCAAAGATGCTGTAGCCGCCGAGGAGTAGGTTTCTCACAGTCCGACCAGTTTTACTCAGCGTTTGTTTCCACAAACCACGCTTCTGGGTCTTAACGTGAGAGAAGGTCGGGCATAGAGAATGTCTACCGGATAGGTACGCTTTTATTAGCCCTCGAGTGAGGCCCAACCCCCCGCCATTGCTAGGGTTGGGTGTCACTAAAGGTCAAGGAGTTTGATAGCGAAACTGATAAGAGAAAGCGTGCGTTTATTAAGGGAAAAAGTGATGTAGATGCTCGATGTTTTAGGCATTGGTGAAGACCTCGCCGTTGATGGTCTTGAGCTTGTAGGCGCCTGGCTGGAGCACCTCTGCGACGACGTACGGTCCCTCCCATGGTGAGGAGAGCTTGTGGCGGTCCTTGCTGCTCTACATGAGGTGGAGGACCAGGTCTTCGACGTTGAAGGCCTGACCCCGCACTCGACGGCTGTGGTACCATCGCAACGCCTGCTGGTACTTGGCCGAGTGGAGGAGGGCAATGTCACGTTCTTCATCTAGCTGGTCCATGGTGTCCTCGAGGGACACCTCGGCTCCCTGTTCGTCGTATGCCCTGACCCTTGGCACTCCATAATCAAGGTCGGTCGGGAGGACAACATCGAAACTATAGACCATGAAGAATGGCGTGTAGCCAGTGGCCTAGCTGGGGGTCGTCCTTAGGCTCTAGAGCACCGCGGGAAGCTTGGCGAGCCATCGTCCACCAAACTTGTTCAACCGGTTGAAGATCCTAGGCTTGAGGCCCTATAGGACCATGCCATTTGCGCGCTCGACCTACCTATTCGTGCGGGGGTGCACTACGACGGCCCAGTCGACGTGGATGTGATATTCATCGTAAAATTGGAGGAACTTCTTCCCGGTGAACTGCGTGCCATTATCCGTGATAATAGAGTTTGGTATTCCAAAGCGATGGACGATATCAAGGAAGAATAGCTCTTTTGCTCGGACTTGATCGCAGAGATCGGTCGGGCCTCTATCCACTTTATAAACTTGTCTATGGTGACAAGCAAGTGGGTATAGCCCCCGAGCACTCTTTTGAGAAGTCTGACCAGATCAAGCCCCTAGACCGCGAATGGCCACGTGATGGGGATCGTCTGGAGTGCTTGGGCCGGTAGGTGGGTCTGCCGAGCATAGTACTGACACCCTTCGTAGGTGCACACAATCTGTTCGGCGTCGGCTACTGCGGTCGGCCAGTAGAAGCCTTGATGGAATGCGTTTCCGACCAGGGTTCTAGGCATGGCATGGTGACCGTAGATCCCACCGTGGATATCGCTCAGTAACCGCTTCCCCTGTTTGACGGGGATGCAGAGCTGTAGGATCCTAGTGTGGCTTCGCTTGTAGAGTTCACCCTCAACAAGGACAAAAGACTTGGCGCGTCGCGTGAGCCACCGAGCCTTCGTCTTGTCCGTCGGCAGCGCCTCGCAGAGAAGGTAGTCGAGGTAAGGCATCCTCTAGTCGTCCAGAGGGTCAGGCTCCGTCGCTAGATCCTCATCAAGCTCCATGACCTTAATGCCGGATGGAGCCGATGGCTGGTTAGCCCCCGAGCCCAGGGCAGGTGGCCCGTCACCGGCTCGTTCTGGCTCCTCGTAGCAGACCAAGGGTTTGTGCTGATCACTGGTGAAGATGCCTGTCGGCACCAGTTCTCGGTCGGACGCCGCCTTTGCCAGTGCATCGGCTGCCTCATTGAGACGCCTCGGGATGTGATTGAGCTCGAGGTCGTCGAACTTGTCCTCTAGCTGGCGGACTTCTTGGCAGTATGCAGCCATCTTGGCGCTGTGGCAGCTCGACTCCTTCATGACTTGATCGATGACCAGCTGGGAGTCATCAGGACGGCGAGGCATCGGATACCGAGCTCGATGGCGATGCACAGGCCAATGACGAGCGCCTCATATTCGGCCACATTGTTGGAGGAGAGGAAATGGATGCGAACCATGTACCTCATGCGTACCCCAAGGGGCGAAACGAAGACCAGCCCTACGCTGGCACATTTCTTCATTAGCGATCCGTCAAAGTACATCGTCTAGTACTCTTTGTCATCGACCGCCGGTGGCATTTGGACCTAAATCCACTCTGCAACGAAATCAGCCAGCACTTGGGACTTAATGGCCGTCCGGGAGGCATACGTAATGCCTTGACCCATCAGCTCGAGTGCCCACTTTGCGATCCTTCCCGTGGCATCCTAGTTTTGGACGACCTCGCCAAGGGAGAAGGAAGTCACGACCGTCACTGGATGTGACTCAAAGTAGTGGCACAGTGATATAGACTAGGCCCGATCTTCCGAAAGGTATGATAGCGTCGATCGGTGGAGACTTGACGTTCATGATCTAGGCTTCGAACCAAGACTGATTTGGACCCCCGCAACCGTTACACCACTGCTCCGTTGGTTATCAATCACGCGAACACGATTGACCTCGCCGAGAAGGCTTTCCTACAAGCGAATCGAGAACACAAGCAAGAACGGGATCAACGCAATCTGAAATTGCAAATAAATATGAGGCTTCTAAAAACAATAAGGAGTTCAAGTCTTTATTCGAAAGGATTAATCGCCACAGGTGAACAAGATCAAGAACTGGGGCCTTGGTTCACAGCAAGCGGCCTTGGCGGCGACAGTTGCAGCAAAACAATGTCTATTTCACGAGAAAATCAAGAACTAAACAAAACCCAAACCCTAAGGAGAGTGACGGCTGGTATTTATAGAGTCTTGGGCGTCATCCCCCTGGACGCGCCCCCTAATGGGCCCAAACATGATACATGGTCCAATAGACCAAAATACGGTGTCACAGCACCCTGGTAGATTCTGGACGTTGACTTGTTTTGACGATTCCTAATGATTTCGAAGAGCTTTTGACGTGAGACCACTTGGGTTGGCTTCCTTATCAAATTAGCTTTCTATCCATATGTGGATCGTCGAAAACAAAGTCCGGATGCGTCCTGGGTGGCCAGTTTAAGGCAGACTGGTCCTGGAGGCCGAGATGGACTCGAACTTGATTTGGGCCTCCACCTTGGTGACTCGAACCGGATGAGCTTCGGGCCTCCTCGCTTAGGAGACCCTCGCTGATCTCCTTAGTCTCCATATGGTTCTTCAAGCATGGTCATATGTATGGAGGTCATGTCCTCATCATCCTCCTTTTCTTGACAAAAAGCCGTCCTCAGCGTCGATTTTGTTTGAAGTCGATCCTGCACAACATGAGGACAAACGAGGTTTCCAAAATAATAGGAATGGACAATGTTGTCAGAAAGAATATGATCACATGTCCAGGTTTGTAGCTTGTCTTGTCCTACAAATATGTAGTCTACTTGATTGAAATACACACGATCTTTGCCAATACTATCCTGCAAAAGATTAGTACTAACAAGAAACATATGCTCCCTTTCTTTGGATTCCACTTGTGTTCGAAAAGCAAAACTAGAGGAATATGGCATAACGAAAGTGTTGATTTTACCATCCTCTAGTTAATCATTACTTTGCACAACAAAAGGAGTCGGCACACATATAGCATGATCATTTTTTAATAATTGCATGGGTATAACATAAATATCATCATGCAAGTCATCTTCGTCACAAGAAACATCAAACAAATCATCTTGTGACAAAGGTAAATCAAGCGAAGGCTCCACTAAAATTTGCTCTATCATAGCATGATTGGTGAAAAAATTCAGCACATCAAGAGAACTCTCACCTTCCGTGAGTTTAGCATCGTGGGCATTACCTTTGCTCTCATGTTTAGCAGGAGTAATAGTTGATGGTTCTGAATTTTCATATGAGGCTATGAGCATCTTGTTTTTTGTCACGTCATCCTCACTCTTTTGTACATTGTCCTGCAAAAGGTTAGGCATAGCAGGAGGAATAACAAGAGATTGATCTAGTTGATGCACCTCATCATTTAAATTAATTACAAGAGATGGATTAACAAAATTTTCTCTCATAAGATGTTTCATATCATTCCAAGTTTGAGGTTTATCAGAAGGATCTAAAGACTCCCACCAAGATAAAGCAGAATGTCATAAAACACTAGCTGCATTTTTTACCTTCCTCCTTAGACACATAAAGCGAGTAGCAAATATGTTATCGATGGCAATTTCCCACTCCATGTACTCATCAGCACCTATATCGTCATAAGTCGGTGGATACGAACAACCTGTCATGGTTAGAAGACAGCAAAAGACAACAAAAAAGTAGTATCCCTATCAACTACTTAGGTTGTGGACAAAGAAAAACAAGGCACTCAACTCTCAAGCGTCTTACCACGGTTTTACAAGTGTTCTTACCAAAGCAACATGCGGTGCAATCGGTCGGTAACTGTGATACCGTTGTAGCTTGAGTGTAACAGTTGCAAGGCGAACCTGTACTTGGTTAGAAGAAAGTGGAGCTTAGACAGGCATAATATAGTAGCAAGGAAAAACAATATTCTCAACTGAATAGCAAACCTGAATAAGTATCCCAAGTACTTGTCTTAGTTGCTGTCCTACTCACGTTCTAAGTACCAGATGTATCAAGTGATGGGAACAGTAGGAATATGATTAGGAACAAGACAGAAATCAGCACACGCACACACAGCTCAAATGGCGCTCTCTATGTGCTCCTCTAGATATTGTTCCTCTTTTGCCCTTCTCTTTTTTTCTATTTTTTGGGCTGTCATTGTTTTTTTGGAAAATTTCGACTTTTTTATTTTATTTTTTTGATATTTTTCCTTTACTTAGGAGCACAAAAGAAGTAACCACAGTAAATATGAGCTCAAACAAGTGAAAGACGCGGCCTGTGAAATTTTCAGAAAACTTGATCAAAATCAACAAAAACCTTGTGACCACGAAAAGATGATCTTGTGATCACTTTTTGACCAATCTAAAATCTTCGAACCCTGACAAAACAGGGGATGGACGGATCCAAAAAAATTTCTGATCAATTTTGATGTGGAACGTCAAAATCCGAGTTCATATGCGAAAACTAGACCAGTTTTATGAATTGACTCCAAATTAGAGGACAAAACGGGAACAATGCGCACAAAATTGGTCACGACAGCAAGGAATTGATGGAAACATTGAAGACAAGTGTAACAAATTAGATGGCGTGAACTAGGGTTTGATGGAAACAAAGGAAACACCGCAAGACTTGAAGGTGTTTACGGATTATGATGAAAAATAAAGGAAAAAACATAAACTGAACTCAAAACGATCTAAAACCAGCAACCAGAACTTGACCTAGGACACAAACTCAACAACGCGAAACAGAAACGAAATTACATGGCACAATGAGGCTATAGGATAGGGAATATGTGGTGGCGTATATTTTTTTGGCTTTTTGTGGACTATAGGTAATGCAAAAACAGTAACAATCTAAAGAGGAAAACAAAATTATACCTAATGGGCAACAAGGTCTCTGATACCACTTGATGTAGACTAGGCCCGATCTTCCGAAAGGTATGATAGCGTCGATTGGTGGAGACTCGACGTTCACAATCTAGGCTTCGAACCAAGACTGATTTGGACCCCCGCAACCGTTACACCACTGCTCCATTGGTTATTAATCACGCGAACACGATTGACCTCGCCGAGAAGGCTTTCCTGCAAGCGAATCGAGAACACAAGCAAGAACGGGATCAACGCAATCTGAAATTGCAAATAAATATGAGGCTTCTGAAAACAATAAGGAGTTCAAGTCTTTATTCGAAAGGACTAATCGCCACAGGTGAACAAGATCAAGAACTGGGGCCCTGGTTCACAGCAAGCGGCCTTGGCGGCGACAGTTGCAACAAAACAATGTCCGTTTCACGAGGAAATCAAGAACTAAACAAAACCCAAACCCTAATAGAGTGACGGCTGGTATTTATAGAGTCTTGGGCGTTACCCCCCTGGACGTGCCCCCTAATGGGCCCAAACATGGTACATGGTCCAATAGACCAAAATACGGTGTCACAGCACCCTGGCAGATTCTAGACGCTGACTTGTTTCGACGATTCCCATTGATTCCGAAGATCTTTTGATGTGAGACCACTTGGGTTGGCTTCCTTATCAAATTAGCTTTTCATCCATATATGGATCGTCAAAAATGGAGTCCGGATGCGTCCTGGGTGACCAGTTTAAGGCAGACTGGTCCTGGAGGCCGAGATGGACTCGAACTTGATTTGGGCCTCCACCTTGGTGACTCAAACTGGATGAGCTTCGGGCCTCCTTCTCGCTTAGGACACCCTCGCTGATCTCCTTGGTCTCCATATGGTTCTTCAAGCATGGTCATATGTATGGAGGTCATGTCCTCATCACGCAGCTTCCTCTTGGCGATGAGGACGGCGTACAGGAGCTTCTATATTTGGGGGTAGCGGGTCTTGGATTCGGATAGGACCTCGCTAATGAAGTACACTGGGTGCTGTACTTTGAGGGTGTGCCCCTCTTCTTCTCACTCCACCACCAAAGCGGCGCTGACCACCTGCGTGGTGAACGCAATGTAGCGTAGAAGCGGTTCTCTATCGATCGAAGGAACCAGGATCGGGGCCTTCATCAGAAGCTGCTTGACCGTGTCAAGCGCCTTCTGGGCCTCGGGTCTCTATTCGAAATGATCGGCCTTCTTCAGAAGTCGATAGAGAGGGAGGCCTCGTTCGCCAAGGCGCAAGATGAAATGGCTGAGCGCGGCGAGGCACCCCATAACTCACTGTACCCCCTTTATGTTCTAAATCGGGCTCATCCTTGTGATGGCCAAGATCTTCTCCGGGTTGGCTTCGATGCCGCGCTCGGAGACGATGAAATCCAGCAGCATACCCCTCGGGACCCCGAAAACACACTTCTCGTGGTTGAGCTTAATGCCGTTTGCTCAGAGTTTTGTAAAGGTCTGCTCAAGGTCGGCTACGACCTGGTCAGCCCGTTTGGACTTGACCATGATGTCATCCACGTAGGCCTCAATGGTCTGCCCAATGAGGTCTCCGAAACACTTGAGCATACAATGCTGGTACGTAGCCCCAACGTTCTTTAGACCAAACAGTATTGTGACGTAGCAGAACGATCCAAAGGGGGTGATGAAAGATATCACGAGCTGGTCAGACTCTTTCATCATGATTTGATGGTACCCAAAGTACACATCATGGAAGCAAAGGGTTTCGCACCCTGAGGTAGAGTCGACTACTTGGTCTATGCGTGGCAAAGGAAACGGATCCTTCGAACACGCTTTTGTTGAGACCCGTGTAGTCAACACATATTCTCTATTTCCCACTCTTCTTTCGTACAAGAACGGGATTGGCTAACCACTCGGGGTGGTACACTTCCTTGATGAACCCAGCCACCAAAAGTTTCGCGATCTCCTCACCGATGGCTCTGTGTTTCCCCTCGTTGAAGCAACGCAGGCGCTGCTTCACCGGCTTGGAGCCTGGCTTGATCTTCAAGGTATGCTCGGCGACTTCTCTTGGAATGCCTAGCATGTCCGAGGGTTTCCATGCAAAGATATCTTTGTTGGCACAGAGGAAGTCAACGAGCGTGCTTTCCTATTAAGAGGAAAGCACGGTGCCAATGCGCACCACTTTGCTTTTGGAGCCGCTGCGGTCTATGAGGACCTCCTTAGCGCCCTCCACTGGCTTGAAAGACCTGGGCAACCTCTGGTGGTCGGGTGTTTCTTCGGTGACCTCCTTCCTGATGGCCGCAAGCTCCTTGGAGGCGATGATTGCCGTGGCATGATCACAACATTCGACCTCGCACTCGTAGGTGCGCTGAAATGATGTGCCGACGATGATGACCCCGCCTGGGGCCGGCATCTTCAGCTTCAGGTAGGTGTAGTTAGGGATGGCCATGAACTTCGCATAGCATGGACATCCTAGGATGGCGTGGTAGGTTCCATGGGACCCAACCACCTCGAAGGTGAGGGTCTCCGTCCTATAATTGGACGGAACCCCGAAGGTGACGGGTAGATCGATCTGCCCAAGTGGCATGGCCTGCTTTCTAGGCACGATGCCATGGAAAGGCTCTCCGGTTGGTCGGATGCGGGATCGGCTGATGCCCATGGCATCGAGCATCTCGGTGTACATAATGTTGAGGCCGCTGCCTCCGTCCATCAGTACCTTGGAGAGCCGCTTCGTGTCGATGATCGGGTTGACCATGAGCGGATACCTCCCCGGTTGCGGGATGCTCTTCGGGTGGTCAATCCGATCAAAGGTTATGGCGGACTCTGACCACCGAAGGAAGGTAGGCGTGGCCGGCTCGGCCGTATAGACCTCGCGGCGCCTGAGCTTCTAGCGACGCTTGGAGTCGTAGGCCGCCAACCCTTTGAACATCATGAGGTAGCCATCTGACGTCGAAAAGCCACCATCCATCCCCTCAGCATCATCCATGGTCGGCTTGGGGTCCTTCCCATGCTCCCCCCAGTTGAAGCCTCCAGACAAGAACCGCTTCATGAGGCCACAGTCCTTGTATAGATGATTGACGGGGAAGGAATGGTTCAGGCATGGCCCTTCGAGTAGCTTTCGGCCCCCTTGCGATCGACGGTGGCCACGAGCGAGCCCTTGCGCCGCTGCTTGTTCTTCTTCTTGATGGGATGATTGGAGGCGCCTTCACCGGTGTCCTCGTCCTGCTTCGCCTTGCCTTTTAGGCGGTCGAAGATCGCTCCGACCGCCTCCTCGCCTGAGGCGTGGCTGGTGGTGATGTCGATGAGCTCCTTGGTGGTTCGCGGGCCCTTACATCCCAACTTGTGAACTAGGGACTCGTAGGTGGTCCCAGACAGGAAAGCTCCTATAACATTAGGGTCAGCGACGTTAGGTAGCTCGTTGCACTACCAGGAGAAGCACCGGATGTACCCATGAAGGGTTTCTCTGGCCTTCTGTCGGTTGTTCTTGAGATCCCATGGGTTCCCATGCAGGGTGCTTGTACATGCCCTGGAAGTTCCCCATGAAGATCTCTTTCAGGTCCACCCAACTTTGGATTCTATTGGGTGGAAGGTGTTCCAACCATATTCGCGTCGAGTTGGCCAGGAACAATGGAAGGTTGTGGATAATGAAATCATCATTATCCGCTCCATCGGCTTGGCAGACCAGCTGATAATCCTCAAGTCATAGTTCAGGGTTCGTTTGCCTAGAGTATTTCGAGATGTTGGTTGGTGGTCGGTACCTTGGCGGGAAGACGGCGTTGAGGATGTATCGACCGAAGGCCTGAGGCCTCGGCAGGCTGGGGCTCAGGCTTCAGTCCTCGCCGCTGTCGTATCATCCACCACGATGAGGGTGATAGCCACGGCTAGCTCCCTCTCTTGGATCGTCGAGGGTACATCTATGAGCATCGAGGGTGTCGCATACGACATGGTTGCGGCTGAGACGCTCATGCACCGGGACCACGGTGCGCTACCTACCGCCTTGTGGCGCCTAGTGGACTGATGTGTCCTTGTTGGGTTGCTCTGAGGGCGGGCGTTGGCTGGCGTTGAGCTCGCATCGCTGAGACAGCGAGCTCTCGGCCTACTGCGTCGCTGCACGCTCGAGCAGCGTGCGAATCTCGCGGTGGTCCTGACGATCCTCGGGCGTTGCGGGCCCTGAAAGCCCATAGAGCAAGGCCACCGCCGTAGCGATGTTCTGGCTTGCCCGGCCAAAGTGTGGGAGGGTTTCATCATCCGCGATGATCCTCCAGTTCACGTCGTGGGCCATGGCGTGTGCGCGCCCACCGTCTCTGTGGCACTCGATCTCTCGATCGAGCTCCGCGCATTCCTGCTCGAGCTGGAGTCGTGCTTCCTCGAGCTCTAGGTGCCGGGCCTTCAGCTGCTCCACCCGTAGGTAGGGTGGGGCCCCTGTCTCCCCCTCGACCTCATTGTCGAGGTCGTTCATTAGGGTAGCCTCTCCCTCGTGGATGCTTTTGACGTGTCCCTTGGGGGTACCCATCATGAAACACTCACGAGAGGGGTGATGGCTCCCCTGCTGGAGTCAGAGCTGGAAGGCGACTCCGATTCTCTAGTGAGAAGGTCATGGAAAGACTCCGTGACATATTCGGTCATCCCAATGAACTCGTCGTTCATGGGGGATGGAGGCGTGTGTTGCGCCATAGGGTGGCCATCGGTCTCTGTGGCGTTGCGGAGACCGAACGGGAGCGCTGTTGGGGCGCTCCGGATGAGGTATTCTGGAGAGAGCGGCTCCCCTTCGGCAAGCTGCGCTATGACATTGGCAAACGAGAAGGTGAGATGGTGCAGGTCCTCTCGGGACGACCGGGGTCCTAGGAAGGCGCCGAGCTAGCGCTCTAACCTCCCGTAGTCAAAATCGAGGAGCTGGTTGCTTCCGGGGATGCGGGTCTCCGGTGCGTGCAGCTGTAGCTCCTCAAGCACCTTGGTGATTACGTCGAGGCCGGCGGAGTGGAGAGGTTGGGCGGCGGCGGGAGCCATCGCCAACCCTCCCTCCATCGTGACGGTGAAGTCCAGGTCCCCGAAACACACGTGTGCGCCGGGGACCCAGCTGAGGTTGTGACTAGCCATCTGAGGCCTGGTGTGGACGTTGAGACACGCAAAAGGCCCCTACCTGGCGCCAATTGTCGGTGTTTCGAGTTGCCATCGACTAGTAAATTTCTAATATTGCACGTCTGGCTCAGATGGTGTGCTAAGAGGATATAAGGTTTATACTGGTTCGGACAGAATGTCCCTACGTCCAGTTCATTGCTACTGCTCGTGTTACTAGCACTAAAAGTTCATAGTAGAGGTTACAAATGGTCGAGAGAGGGACATGTCCCAAGTCTCTGATGAGAGGAGCGAACGGGTGCCGAGAGCTCGGTCGCTTCCCGGCTGTGTGCTTGTGTGTTCTGATGGGTTCGTGGTTCGATGGGTTCGAGTCTGAATTGATGCGATGTGTTTGCGATGCCCCTTATGAGTTACAGTGGAGGGGAAAAGAGGAGAAATGAGAAGGAGAAGAAGTCATACAGAATCGCTGGGTCCTTCTTTTCCTTCACGTGGGTCCTACCGACCCTGTAGACGTCAATAGGGACAGCTCCACGTCGCGGCCCTATCCTCACTGGCGCCATGCACAGACATCGTTTCCTAGTCGTGGTGCTCCACTCTGTCCTGGCGAACGTCGTGGTGAACTGACGCGCCTGTTAGTGTTCGTACGAGGGTTAGACAGAACAACATCGGTATGCCCGACGCTGTTCTTGATGTGAATCCCTAGGTAAGGCCCGTCACGGCCACAGGTTATATCGAGGCGTGCTGGCCACCTCACTGGTGTCAGAGCTTTGACCTAGGGCCATTCGCTTAGACCTGGAGTGGTTGGTGGCGGTATTGGTCTTCGTCGGGCAAGACGGATCCCCTAGCCTCGAGGTCGGTCGAGGCGGAGTCGCCCCCAGAGGCCGGGCGAGGTGGAGCCCGCCCTCAGAGGTCGGGCGAGGCGGAGCCCGTCCTCAGAGGTCGGGCGAGGCGGAGTACAGACCCAAAGATCTAGCGAGGCGGAGTACAGACCCAAAGATCTAGCGAGGCGGAGCCCACGGCCTCGGTGTCGGGTGAGGTGGAGCCCGTGGCCTCGGTGTCGGGCGAGGCGGAGCCCGCCCCTAGAGGCCGAGCGAGGCGGAGCCCACGGCCTCGGTGTCGGGCGAGGCGGAGCCGGCCCTAAGAGGTCGGACGAGGCAGAGCGCAGACCCAAGGGTCGGGCGAGGCGGATCCTGCCCCCAGAGGCCGGACGAGGCGGAGCCAACCCTCATAGGTCGGGCGAGGCGGAGCCCGCGACCTCGGTGTCGGGCGAGGCAGAGCCCGCCCTCAGAGGCCGGACGAGGCGAAGCCCGCCCTCAGAGGTCGGGCGAGGCGGAGCCCGTGGCCTCGGTGTCGGGCGAGGTGGAGCCTGCCCCAGAGGTCGGGCGAGGCGGAGCCCGCCCTCAGAGGCCGAGCGAGGCGGAGCTTGCGCACCTAGGGGTCGGTTGGAGTTGTAGTCGCGATCTTGACTGCCCGAATGAATCAATGCTGATGGTTATTATCTCCTCCTCTTCGGGTACCCTAGTATTGTCCCCGACAAAACCGGACCGAATGAGTAATATATAGGAGTATTCTCTCCATTCTAAAACACATATATCGCTTTTTGAGGAGTCATATTTTAAAATTGAATTAAATATATAAAAATACTAATATTTATAATACGTAATGAAATATCACTAGATTGATTATCAAATGTGTTTTATAATAAGTTATAAACTTATTTAGAGATATAAAATATTAATACTACTTTATGTACTTAGTTAAATTGAAAAAGGAGTGATTTATCTGAGACGTACATTTATTTTGGAACGTATATTATATGTACAGTACATGGAGAGGATAGAGATGATGCGATAGAAATGGATATGGATTGATGGATGGTTGGAGAGTGACGAGGCAATCCAGCCCAGCTTTTGCCTTTGTGTGATCGTGCTTCCTGCTCCTCAGCTCCTCCATGCACCATGCTGAAGCTGCAAAAAGAAGAAGGAATAAAAAATGCTGTCCCTCCACTCCACCGGAGGAAAAGGGTAAATGCAGTTGATCCCTTTTGGGACGCTTTCAGCCTTTCATTGAAGAACAGATGAGCAGGCAGGCAGGGACCCCAATAACTCAGGTTGCCTGCCATTACCAGCAGCGGCTAATTAGTTCGCCATTCCAAGATCACTCGCGCTTATGCCGTAACCTGGCACCCCCAACCTTCCCATAACTTCCATAATACAGCCCTAAATTAGGTGCTTAATTATCTAATTAGCTAGTTAATGATACTATTAGTACTATTTTTTTTTGTTCTTACTCCTTATTAATATCTAATAGTATCTTAGATAAATAAAAATTAGGTCTTTCTAATATTTCTCCATATATTTTTGATTTCGTTATTGCTTATCAAACATTAATTTGTCCCCATACCACACACTCTAATTAGCTAGTTAATTGAAATCAGTGCTTTTTCTTGTTTAATCCTTCAAAATTGATCTTCACTCACTACCGGAATCAGTAGGTAAGCCGAGTGCAAGAGGGTTTGCCGAGTGCAATTCATCGAGCACTCGGTAAACAAGCTCTTTGCCGAGTGCAAAAAAAAAACACTCGGCAAAATAAATGCACTCGGCAAACGAGGCAAAAAATACTCGGCAAAGTTCGACACTCGACAAACTAGAAAAAAACACTTGGCAAAATTAGGCACTCGGCAAAGAAATATGTTTGCCGAGTGTAATTGTCTGGCACTCGGCAAAGAAATATGTTTGCCGAGTGTAATTATTTGGCATTCGGCAAATAATTTCATTTTTTTTTTCTATTCTGACCTTGAAACATGTTATGGAAAAGAAGGAAAATAAAAAATGGTTTTGCCTGGCACTCGACAAAGATGTGGCTTTGCCGAGTGTCCCGATCTGACACTAGACAAACTCGTAACCTTATAAACTCGCTCGGTCGCCGCCCCCTCCCTCCCACGGGCCTCCCCTCCCTCTTCCGGCACCGCCGCCCCCTCCCCTCCCCCTCCCACACAAAGCCCCCCTCCTCTCCCACCGACGCCGCCTCCCCTCCCTCTCTCATGGCAGCAGCCCTCCTCGATCCCTCTCCCCGTGCCGCCCCCTCCCATCCCTCTCGAGGATCCTGTTTCTTATGGAGGCGCACGTGGATCTCGAGGATCCGGCCACGGGCTTCCTGGACGAGGCAATGGCGCGCTGTCCGGCATGCTCGAGGCGCCACCAGAGCTCGGCGATGTGTGCTCACGCCCTCAGCTCTGCCCGCCAAAGCCCACCACCCAGTGCCACACACCGCCGCCATCTGCAGGTTGCAGAGCAACGCCTCCCGTCGCCTTGCTCGCGTCGCCAGCGCACGACCCGGCCCCGCCCTGCATCCCTAACACCTCCGCATCGCTGCCGTCTGCAGAGAGCCACCCCCGCGCGAGCACGGCTCGGACTTCCAAGTGCTGGTTGCAAGGTCGAGTGCCGCCGCTGGCCGGCCATGGCCCTGTCCCAACCCCCCATCTCCCTCCGGTGGTGGCGGCGGCCTAGTGTTGGCGGCGGCGGGGGGGAGCCGCGGGCGGGCGGCGGTGGGTTTTTTTATATTTTTCGAAAAGTCTTTGCTGAGTGTCGTTTTTAGCACTCGAGTGCCCGATAAAAAACACTCGGCAAAGAAACTTTTGCCGACTCTGTGTACGCCGAGTGCCGTTTGTCGAGTATAACACTCGGCAAAGGCTTTGCCGAGTGTTTTTTAGGCTTCGCCGTGTGCCGTGGACACACGACAAACCTGGGCATTCCGGTAGTGAATTGGCATTAGTGAGTTTGGTCAATATTTAAAATTTAAATGCTACATAGTGTTATGATGTTTCCGTTTAATCGTCTACCGTTTTAGTGACCGTTTTGTCCGAGGCTAAACGATAAGTGACCAATGTTTTGCCATTTAACATTTAGGATCTAGTGCTAATTAGTTTTGGCCCTGTTTAACTACTTGTTATTATCGTAATTCTTTTTTCGGTCAAAGAATTAGATTGATCGGGTAAAGGTTAGAGGTCCGAGGCTAATTAAACTCCCTTCATTTTTTAGTTTTTTCTGCTTTCTTTCGTATCGCAACATAAACGTTTATTTGTGTGTTATGTACATGTTTGTCGCGTGTATACATTTTGACATGCATAGTTGTTGCCGGTTTGCACCGCCACCCCCCCTATGCTCAAATCCTAGCTCCGCCCCTGGCCGTAACCATATATGCTAATCCACCATCCCAAGATCACCTGCTCTCATGGTTATGCCTCTTACCAAACATTATCATACACCCATGCAGATCATCCCCTACCAATTGATTCTTTTTTAGTTTCGGAGAACAAACATGTTGGTTGACTTTCACCCATCCTTACCTCGAGTGAACGCCAGAGCTCGGTTAATTCGTTGAGTGTGATGCTATGCTATGCAATGTCCATGTGCATATATGCGTGTTCTCATGCTATTGGAACCTTCTTGCATCGTTCTCCTCTCACCACGATGATTGGTGCTTTACGCCCTTTTGGCAAAGGGCAAAACGGCAATGATGCTGGTCCAAGATCCAACAGTTGCTGCAGCAGCTATGCTAACCTAACGCGAATACGTACGCGATGCGACCGATGTCTGCCTGGCCCGGACCTCTGCAGTTCCTCCTACAATCCCCAGTGCGAGCGAGACCAGCGACACTAGCTTTTGGGAACACAGACACACAGGCAGAGCATGCATGCATGCCCGCACGCTTGGGTGGCCTCATGGTCCAGCCACATGTGGGTGTGCCTGCCCTTTGCTGTGATCTGCACCAAAGCTGCACGCAACGAAAGAAAAAATCCTTCCTTGGCAAACGCTAGTCTCTCATTTACGGCAGCGGCCCACAGCATATGGCTCCAGGGAGATGGAGAGATCTCAAACATCAAACACGGCATGAGTAATGCGCGACGTGGGCAGATACAGTACCAACAGATAGCGCACACAGTAGAATATGGGAGGCAGCAGACAAACAATCAACAATACACAAACACGCAACAGCCTCAGTTAAGGGCTTACTACATGTAGTGTAGCTATTTCACAACAATATCTTCAGAGATAAACCGATCTCTATCCCATCTATTAAAAAAACAACTCTTTTTGAAGTAGCCAAACAGTTATGGAAACAAGTTTAATAAAGGGTTTCCAGCTATAGCAAGAACAATGTAAACAACAGATGTTGATGATAAGATTTTACACAATAAAATCATGCAGGCAATTTCTAAACAAGAACCCATGGACTGGACCACACTGCAACCAACCACTTAAGGACTCCATACAAACAAAATTCAGTTTTCAGCTACCATGGCAGACAGCTCCAATTGACAGATGTATTAGATACGGGGCAGCAGATATGACCCATCTCTTGCCAGATCCTTGCTTACCACATGCTATAACAGAGCTATTAATTTCAGACTGCAATTTCAGGGATGAACATTGAATTATGCTGCGTTGAAGTAAATAACTAAGCAAAAGAGGTAGATATGAGACAGAGTTTCTGTCCTTCTGAAGAAGTTCCCAGTCCCAGCTGAGAGCTGACAAGGACATTTCTTATATCTTGTGAAGAACTCGAGTCAGTAATAGTATAACAGTAGATGCATATCAAAAGAATCCTATGCTGGGCAGACAGCAAATGACACAACCTGTATAGCTGTCCAGCAGGAAGTGTGTTCATGAATCATCACCATCACCACAACATATTTCATGGAGACAAAAAAAAAAAACTTTAGAATATCTTCATAGAAGATGTGGCCATAACACACCGTCCTTGCTATACCAGACAACCAAGAAGTTACTGTACTATCCTAACAAGGTGTGCATTATCTGCCAGCTTGACTACCATAAAAGGGGAAATCCTACTGACCAGAAGAAAAACAATTCCAACTGAGATCTGACAAACAAGATGTAGAAAGAAAAGAGGGGGGACTGTGGATCAAAGATGTCCCATTTTGCAAAACTACACAATATGTCAAACACTCAAACTCATCACCATTGTTCTAGCAACCAAAAGGAAGAGTAAAACTGGTCACTAAATCATGGATGAATTGATGTTTACTACAAATTCTTACCTCTGTTATGAGCCAATTATGAGCAGTGCTGTCAATCTGAAAACTAGGCCTAAAAATAAACTAATGATATTGCAGGCATCATATCATGCCAAATTTCTAGTATCGAGACAAGTCAATACCCAAGAGTATATGAATCCATCTTTACCGAATACTAGTCAAAATGTTCAGTGTGCCAAAACAACATATCCATCCACAAAAGGTAAATCATTAATCTTAGCAGCAACTAAGCATGTGAATGTCAACTCCACGACCGGCCACCCCCATACCCCCTATATCTATCACGGTAACCTGCAAAAAATTGAAAAATATTCCAATTCATTCAGAAATCAATGCCACTTCAGGAATAACAGACCTTCATTTGGGGAAACGAAAACAAACATCCAATAGCAAACTTACCTGAAGAAGGGGGAGGTGCACCACGACCCATAGCAGCTAACTCAGAGCTGACCTTTTGTCCAGCTTCTTCCAGAATACTAATAAGTTCCTTGGCAAATCTGGCATTAGCTGCAGTGAAAAAGGAGTAAGCTGTTCCTTTTGCACCTGCTCTGCCAGTCCGACCAATACGATGAACATAATCCTCAAGCGACCCCGGAAAGTCATAGTTAATGACATACTTCACATCCTTGACATCTGTTTCCCAAGGGCAAGAAATATGTATCAGTTTCTTCAGGAAATATAAGGTGTATCACATCTAAAAGTTGTGCATACCTAAGCCTCGAGCAGCAACATCAGTGGCTGTCATAATAGGACTTTTCCCTGACTTAAATTCAGAAAGGACCCAATCCCGTTCTGCTTGGCTCTTGTCACCATGGATAGACAAAGCAGGCCAACCATCCATTCGAAGCTGTCTAGTAATCTGATCACATCCCTTCTTGGTGTCCATAAATATTAAAATTCGGCTACCATCCATTATATCCTCCAGTAGATTAACCAGCCTTGTACACATACAAGTATCACTAAGACATTGTTTGAATGATGTGTAAGAAACGGGGAAAAAAAATTATGGAAATCTTACTTGTTATACTTCTGACTCTCAGATAGTATCTCTACATGCTGAACAATGGCATGATTAGCCTTCAAGTCTTCAGAACCAATTGTGACCTGCACCATATTAAATTCAGCAGTGTTGACATGCAGTAGCAATGGAAAGATGCACTGCAAAATGTTGGGTGGGCTATAGTAAGTACCTTGCATGGGTCAAAAAGGAAATTCCTTGCTAACTGCTCAACTTCCTTTGGCCATGTAGCGCTCCAGTAAAGTGTTTGACGATCTGGACGAATCTGAACTAACAGATAAGGTTTGGATCATGTAAATCAATAATCAAAATTTATTTTTTCATAGATCAATGAAAGTAACTGACATCTCAACATAAACCACTAAATTCATCCAGACTGACAAAAACGCAAGATACTGAAACATACAACAAACATATATCAGGGCATTGAATTACATGTATATTCAACAGGGGTGGGAACCAATATGAAATGCACTACCTCCGTCCTAAAAAGAATGCAATTCTAGGTCTGGTTAAAATCAATCTGTCCTCAGTTTGACTAACTTTATAGAAAATAGTATCAACATATATGACTTCAAATATGTCTACTATAAAAATATGGTTTATGACGAATCTAATGATATCTATTTAGTACGATAAATACTAGTATTTTTTTATATATATTTGGTCAAACTTAACAAACTTTAACACAGCACTATTCTAGAATTGCATCCTTTTCAGGAGAGGCAGTAACATTTCATGTAGCAGCAAAAGTGTACCTGAGAAACAATTTTCTTAATCTGAGGTTCAAATCCCATATCTAGCATCCGGTCTGCTTCATCTAAAACAAGATATGTGACCCTTCGCAAGTTTGTATGATGTGATTCTATCATATCAATTAGTCGTCCTGGTGTGGCTATAACAATTTCAACACCTGGCATAAATGAAATAACACAAAATTAATATGATCAGTGCAATGCTGTCATTTTCCTTCAATTTCCCATCCCCCAAAACTCAGTTATACCTCGCCCATGCGTCTAATGAAATTTTGTGATATTAGTATTACACACAGAAGAGACCGCAGGCAAACAGTAGACTACAGAACAATTATGACTTATATAGTTATATATATATTGTTATGGACCAACAGATTTTCCTTCATGCAGAGGGACGAAGAAGAAACCTTTTTGAAGATCACGAACTTGTGGACCTTTTGGCACACCACCATATATGCAAGTACTTTTTATCTTTGATGATGCACCAAACTTGGTTGCTTCTTGCTGTATCTGAACAGCAAGTTCACGTGTAGGAGCTAACACCAAGACGATTGGACCATCGCCAGGGGCTTTAACAATAACAAAGCTGTAAGTATTCAGAATTTTGGGCAGGAAGTTCCCAAAAGATGATCATGAAGGAAAAACATCAGTGCAACATATTCTCACCAAGAATAGGCTGAGCATTCACATGAACAATGGCAGGTAAAAGGTAAGCAAGAGTTTTCCCTGATCCTGTCTCTGCAATGCCAATAAGGTCACGACCCCTCAGTGCCATTGGCCAACCTTGCGATTGGATAGGAGTAGGTTCCACAAAACCTGCTTTTGTAATTTCTTGCAACACATATTCTGAAAAATGAAAACGACACCACTAAGGTCAGCATTCAAAGCTATAAATATGCACATATGAAGGTCCCACACAGAAAGAAAAGTGCAATGCCTGCTACATGCAAAAGGAGCACTGCCAAATTTAAAGGATCCTATTATAGAATATCTTAAGTACAGAAACTAATATAGATAGGACAATTCATACAAGATAATTAGCCCTGGGAGGCTCTAAAGACCAGCTAGGTTCCCCATTTCTACATAATTCAATCCGGGTGCTTCCTCAACTTAACTCACTGCTTTGAGAAATGTGTGCTCTCAACTCCAGGATCTAATGAAACAAAGAATCCTTCAGCTCTCAGTATGTCCACAAGAATATGCCCTAGCACAGTTATTATAGATTTCTTGTCAATATTTTTCTCTAAAACAGATCCCATTCTGCTTTCACTTACAAGTAAAATCATCAAACTCTACAATGGCTTGCATAGCACCATTCATAACGAAAATAACCACAGGGACACACTTGTAGACCAAGACATACTTGAATACACCAAGTCAAGAATCAATGCATTTGCCTCCAAGACATAAGATCAGAATGGAAAGCGCCTTCTTAGGTGTCACGAAATCAAAAGGCCTAGATGCCCACAAGTCGTTGGCAAAGGATTCAATGGCCTATCTGGCTTTCCTTGCAAGTCCTATAAATTGTATACAATTTATTTGAATGGAATCACGAAAGTGATCAATGGCTTAGTCCAAATAAAAGTTCTGATGGTAACACAACTTGAAAGGCAACCATATAACTATGTTTATGTGCATGTGCCATGGTGTGGCTTGGGCATACTTGAACATAATGCTCCATTAGTATTATAGGTGTTTATAGTCTATGAGTGCTGCAAGGAACTCAAAATGGCTACATCAACACTAATCTAACTCATGTAGTAGGATAAGATTGCGCGCTCTGAGTTTAGTGTCACAACTAAGAAGTCTAATCAAACATTCTGTTTATGTGCATGTGCCATGGTGTGGCTTGGGCATACTTGAACATATGCAAGGAACTCAAATTAGCTACATCAACACCACTAATCTAACTCATGTAGTAGGATAAGATTGCGCGCTCTGGGTTTAGTGTCACAACTAAGAAGTCTTATCAAACATTCGACGAACTCCATCACCTCCTAATTCACCGAACGTTTAACCTGTGTAGTTGCAAAAGGCAACAGCAGCCTCATAATCATACCTGGGAAGCCGACATCACCGAACTCAAACACCGGCTTGGGCACGTCGCGGCCCTCGACGGTGATCTCCCGGCGGCGGCGGTACGCCTCCACCTCCTCCTCCGTCATGCCGGCCACCGCGGGCGACTCGACGTAGAAGTTCTTCTCGAAGCGCGGCAGCCCATCCAGCTCCGAGGCCGCCGCGGAAGCGTCCCCTTTGCTCGGCGCCGCGAACGCCCTCGACCCGCCTCCGAACGCCCCCTCGCTGGATGGAACACAAGCGGAAGCAGAGTCAGTCAGCTCGCGTCGGCCACGGGCCACGGCCAGGGCTTAGGGTTTAGAGCCCGGGCGTGGGGGTGGTCAATTACCTGCGGCGGTCGCGGTAGGAGCCCGCGTCCGCAGCGCGGCCGTCGTAGCGGCTCATGGCGGCGGTCGCCGGCGGCGAGGAGTACGGCTAGGGTTTAGCCACGGGATGGTATAGGAAGCCGCGACCGGTAGGGTTGGTGCGTGGCGCGGTGGTCTCGGTTCCGAAGATTCCAGGAGCAAGAAACACTGCAGGAGGTGAAATTTGTGATTCGAATTGAAAGCCAGTGAAATCGATGGCGGCGAGCGGAGGAGAGTCGCGTTGAAGCGCTCGAGTCGAGACGAGGTCCTGAAGACGTTTTACTTAAATTACGCCAACACAGTTGTTAAACATATTACTTAGGATTCGTTTCGCTACTGGCAGGTGGGTCCCTCGAGTGCCACGGAGAAAAGTGGGGAAAAGATCTTTGACGGCTGTGTTATCCAGTCCAGTAGTATCCTCGACGCCGGCGCGAGCAGCGAATGGCCACCGCGGCGGCGACCATGACCATGGCAACGCACCACCCCCGCGCCCGCGCACCCCTCCGCGTCTGCGCCGCCTGGGACATGAACCCGGGTGCCGCCACCGTGGCCACGCCCAAGCCCTCCAAGGCCAAGACCAAGCCGCCGCCGCCCGTGACCACCCCGGCCCGCCCGCCTCCTCCGACCCACGCCGACCTCTTCGTGCGCTCCAGCGAGGGCCAAGGTACCGTCTGCAGTAACTAGTAATGAGAGGGCACCTAAATCGATGAGCACAATCGTAAATGCTATCGCATAGGGCTACTGAGGTACTGAGAGTTTGAACTTTGAAATGAATCGTGTCAGGGAGATTGTGTCATTGATGAGTGAGAATACAATTGACTCTGTTTTTTTTAGACAGACACCGTGATAGCAGAAATGATTATACAAGCCTGAAACAACAAAGGAGGATTAATCCCATAACTGCTGAAGCACCAGCTCAGCAGAGGCCTGTATCCACAAACTTCTAGCAATTGGGCAGTCTGTAGTAGGAAGTAGTAGGGTCAGAGTTTTCATCGCCCCCAACTCAGTGTAGGTTTACTGGCCAGTTTATTAGCAGTTAGCACTCCGTATATCCTGCATATGAGCATTTACCTTACATTTGAACTAATAAGATTATAGAGTGACATGTAGGTACTTCCCTGTTTGGTTCAGTCCCCCAATAAACCTCATGTCTCTAGCATCGGTCTGCTGAATAGTTGATAGCATTTCCAACAATTCCCCCAAGTTTGCACCTCTGCAGAACTGAAAGATCTTTTATATCTTATTTGCCACTCCACCTTAAGGAAAAAAAAAAGCAATGATGGTAACTAACTAATCCAATGTGCCAATCATGATTAATATATCTATCAGGTGGGGGATTCTCTCCCCTCCCGTTGACTTATCAAAAAAAAAAAAAAACTAATCCAATGTGTTCAACTGTTGATAGTGTGTGCCTTTTGCAATTATTCCTCACCATAAGCTTCAAGTTTGATCTTTGATTAATATGGTTGATACAGGAGTGGTAAAGAAGAGCACATATATGGGCTTTGAGAAATGGTGGTTGCCACCTCCGCCAGAGGTGAAGAAACCCCGATCGCTCTACAGTGCGGCGTCGCTGGCTTACTTGGGAGACTGCATATATGAAGTGAGAATCAGGCCGTGTGAACACCGATATAGAAGTGTACTAGTTGTCAAGTTGAAGCTTGCTTTCTGTAGGAAGATCTGATTCTTTCTCTTTCTGTATACAGCTTTATGCTCGGAAGCACTTCTTCTTTCCACCTCTGAGCATCAATGAGTACAACAAACGTGTGATGGATGTTGTGAAGTGTGAGTCACAGGTATGGGTCTGCCTATCCTTTTTATTGGCCAAAACTCCACATTCATTGGTAATTATATGACGTGATGTCAGAATAAATTCTGTGATCTGCTAATGCTAGGCATTTGTATCGTGGGTTATTGGTGTTTCTATATGTTGTTTCACTTACAATATTGTGGTTATATAGTTAGACTTCCCGGATTCCAAAAGGTATTCATTCCTTTTGTTGTTTTCCAGTTCAGCTTTCTACATATATCCAGTTCTGTGTAATGATATGTTGTTCAGAAATCTTGTCATTATAACTGTGCTTTTTCCTCGCTTTAGGACCTTTTGTTGAACAAGCTTCTTGGAGAGGATTTTCTAACTGAAGAAGAAAGGTGAAGCATAAATGCTAATCTTATACAATTTATGCAACGCTATCAGCAATATAGTTTCTATAGAGAAATGCTCTTCTGTAGTCTTAAAATGCATGCATGAAGTTATACGGAATGATAGCATTTTGCCATTTGCCACGACTAGCATGGGTATTTGGGAGTTACCATATTTGTTTTTGGGAAAATGTTGTATCTCTCTACTTTTTCTACACTGTTCAAGGCCTTGAGCCTATTCAATAATAATGAGCCTTCAAGACTTACTTTGAGTTACATGATTAATCACATTTGTAGGGACATACTTCGTTGGGGGAGGAATATTGTTAGCAGCAAAACTCGCACCAGAAAGCGTGCAGGAATCGCAGTCTACAATCGGGCATCTTCACTTGAAACACTGGTGTGCAATACTCTAAAACTGTGTATTATTCTATTTTATGCTGCAATTTTTGTTCAGACTAATTGCCACATTGTTAATGTTGTTTTCTGTTAGATTGGTTATCTTTACCTCACAGATTTCAAACGGTTAGAGCAACTGATGTTTCAATTGGGCTTCACAAGTGGTGCCTCTTCACAACATATTGCAGACGAGCTGCGCTCAAGTTTCCAGTAAAGCATCCTTGGTCAATAAGTACTATTTTCAAAGTCTTTTAGGAGGAGCGGGCTCAAACTAATGAACTATCTTTGGCAGGAAAACAACCCCCACTTCTGCCACACCTCCACAACCTGCAACAAAGTGAACAGCTCCGAGGTGTAACGATATTGGTATCATGCTCGCACAAAGGTTTCTCTTTAGTCTTGACCCCAGCGACCGAGAGGACACACGAGTCACAGCGCATTCAGATGCAATAGCGAGACTGGGACCAAATGGTTAGCGAACACCACCACCACCACCACTGTATATTCATCAGCATGTTTCTGCGAATGGAGCATCATAGATACGCACAAACTCTGGAGACCGCGCGAAAATAAAGACTCTGAATGTCTGGGCTGACCTGCGGCTTGCGAGTATGATAGCTTGATGTTTGCAAAGCAGCTCGAGTGTGGGAGATCTTAGTCTTCGGTGATTGGTGAATGACACATAAAACGAAGGCCCGATTTGGGGTGTTGTAATCGACCGAAATTCGTGTAGGTAATTAACCATGTCATGTGAATTTGTTGCAAACATCTGTGATGATTCTGCTTTTACACACGCCTTTGTTTTCTTTTTCTGTTTCATTCCTGTGATTTATGTTGACAAGCTAAAGCTCTGAGCGCATAGATGCTGTGGGAAACTGGGAATGAATAGCCTCGGCAGTTTTTTGCACTGCCTATTATTTTGAATGTCGTCCAACTGAAATGTGTTCCTCTCTGTTGAAACCGCTGTCTGGTGTTCCTTTGTTTTGGTTCCTCCATCCGTATGCAGGAGCAGGGCCACGGTGCCCTCAGTTCTGAACTTTCTGATCGAAAGCTTATTAACATGGTTTTGCAAGGTAGAATCCCCCAAGTAAGCGCGTGTTCAGTTCCACCCTAAATTTCCAAAAAGTGTTACAGTGCCTATCACATTAAATGTTTGCGGCCCGTGCATAGAGCATTAAATGTAGACGAAAAAAAAAACTAATTATACAGTTTGGTGGGAAATTACGAGACAAACGCTTTGAGCCTAATTAGTCCATGATTGAATACTAATTACCAAATAAAAACGAAAATGCTAAAGTAGTCTCAAATTCCAACTCACTGGAACTAAACACGCTCTAATAAAAGCTGGAAGCATTCCAGTCTTCCAGAGCAATCTGGTTCCCCCAGCCGGCGGCGAACCGGCATGGGCAGCAACCAGCCCAGGAGGCCTCAGGCTCAAAAGCTCTCCTCGTCCTTATCCGAACGAACGACGCGGCGGAAGCAAATCGTGTCGTGCAACTGCAAGTGCGCGGGCCGCGCAATCCGCCGCTGGGAACTCTCGTTCTCCGCCCGAGGCCCGACGCTTTTAAAAAACGCGGCGCCGAGTGAATCCCAAGTCCGCCTCCGCCCACGCAAGCACACGGCGCGCGCACTCCCACGAAAAAAAAGAAAGTGAGGAGAGAAAAAAGAAACGAGCAAGTGGAAATCGCAGCACGCCCCGACTGGGGATGACGCGCGCCCGCCGCAAATGGCCGCACCGCCGCAGACGATAGCGCTCGCGGGGCTCATCCTCCTCAACTTTGTCCTCGCCGTGGCAGCGCTCTGCCTTCACGTCCTCGGCCGCCGCAGGCCCCGGCAGCAAGTCCCGCCGCCGCTCGAGGCGGCCGCCGCGGGGGAGGCGGAGGAGGAGGAGGAGGAAGGCGGCGGTGGGGAGCGGCCGCAGAACCAGCGGCGTCGGAGGAGGGCGCGGAGGAAGCGGCAGCAGCAGGAGGAGGGGGCGGCGGCGGCGGAGGGTGGTGGCCACGGCGCGGACGGGGACCGGGACGCCGCCGCGAAGGCGGCGGGGAAGGAGGCGCTGCTCCCCCGCCGGCCTGAGTTCCCGCTCGCCTCCGTGGCTGGCCCGCTGCAGCGGCGGATCAACGCGCGGTACGACGACCTCGCGCGGGCCAGCGAGGCGCAGTGCCTCACCATCGAACAGGTGAGCCGCAGGCCCGCAGCGCATTACCCTTCCACTTGCTTCTGCCAGGGCCAGGGCTCTACATGCTTTTGCTTCGTTACTCAGTGTGTCTGCGAGGTAAACTTAGGCCGTAGCCTCGCTGCTTGGGCGACAAGTGTTGTTGCCTGCAATGTGGCGGGATTGGTCAGCAAAGCGCAGATTACCTGCTGTTGATTTCTAGACTGGTTTTTGCTCAGATTGCAGTCTAGGGATAGAGTTAGCGCTTGGAATGTCCATTTTCCATGCCAATTCGGCTTCAATGCTGCACGCCTGATGAGGGCTACTAGGATGCTTATAGAATTTGTCTATTGCCATGACGCCCGAAATTTACTGTGAACTCATCACTGACAAACTGCCATTTCGTTTTTAACATATGGGCATGAAATGCCATGTATCCTAGTTGCACTGGTGCTCACGTATACAGCTTGACATCATACTGTCACCTTGCTTAACAGTAACCCAAACTAAAGGAGAATGAATTCTTCCACATGTACATGCAGGTACACACACTATATTGGGAATTACAAATTTCTATGCGAACTCAAGAACTTACCTGCAAGTCGACCTTGTCATGCTTTTATATTGTCGATTACTAAATTAGCTAGAAGAGATTAGTACAAAGTGTCAAAACTTTAATTGTGTTTCTTTGTCAGCTGTGGGTGTAATTTTGGCAATGCTATTGACAGCATCAGCAGTATTTATTGTTTTTGGCCGTTCATAAAAAAATAAAAAAAATCCCCAAACGGGAGCGTGCCTCGCACCTCCTCACTCCCCTTTCCCCTCGGCGGATACCTTACAATTGATTACAGGATAGACTTAGTTTTAGCCTGGCCGACTAATTCTCGACATCGAGGATTTCGCCCCTGACCTTCCACCACAACCTGCAGCCATGCAAAAATCTTACGCTCGCTTCCTCCTTGGTTTCGCCATGGCACTGATGACTCCGTGCCGCCACCTGAATCATGAATCGGGCGAACCATTGATTCCAGAAAGGCCGCCTTTACCCCTCTTGATGTTAAGCTGTGCTTTGAGACGACGGATCAGTTCTATTTATGCTGAGTTTTCCTATGCTAAAATTACAAAAGATCTGGTTGGTAGATTCTTTCTGCAGTTTCTGCTATCAATTATCCATAGATTTGTTTAGTGTTTTGGGTTCTGTTTGATTTGAGATGCTGGTGTGATTTGGCCATCTGGGTACCGGTAATACAAGGAGTATGAAATTTTGGTGACTGTAGAGCTTGTATGATGAAATTTTGGTTCACCAACTTGAGCCTTTTTTGTGTTGTGCAATCCAAACAAGCTAATAGAATGGTTGTCCCAGTTGTTTTATGGTGTTCAAAGTTGCATCTCTTATCAAATGAGCAGGATTTAAATATCTGCTTCTTCTTTTCTTCTTGAAGAGTTGGAGTTAACTCTAATACTCCTTATTAAGTTGAAGTAGATTGAACCCTCAGCTTGCAGCATAAATAAGGCAACTCTTAGCCCCTAAGCTCTGACATAGTTCTGCAATGCTTATTTATTTATTTATTTCCTTTTTTTGGGTTAAGATACGAGGTATAGCAATACAGTATATCTACTAACAGCCTAGTACTCTTGATAGTTCGTCTAGGATTGAAGTTACCAATGTAGCAGCATATTGTTCACTTGTTAGTTCAAGATCTATTCAAAATTAAGACTGTAAAATGTTACTTTAGAAGACAGTGGTGCACTATGACTGAAGTGGGTAGCTTCAGTGCTTATATTGATCTTATATGTTGTGGTTAGCATTTGAATTGAAATATCAAAGCCTATTTTCCGAGTCTTTAGCATGTAAGCATAGCTTTCTGCTGCAATATTACTTGGCGAGTTGAGTTTCAAAATACTGCATTCAAGATCACTACAGTTCAGTAGTATTGGAACAAAACACTGCATTCCTTTTCTTGACAATGTGTTCTCTGACTTTGTCAACTGACAGCTTGTTCTATGGAGGATACCTGTGCTTGTTGTTTTGTTATGAGTAACGCCTATTGTTGTTAGATCATGATATGCCTACTTTTACATCAACTATTTGTTGAGAAGGCTAAATGGCTAAAACATGTGTTTATCATCCTATTATATGCTTAATATATGTTTTATTATATGCTTAATATATGTTTTAATATCATTGAAGTTTTTTTAAGGCAAAATGTGTTTATGATTTTCATATGGCCAATTTATACTCCTATAAAGATACTGTAGGTCAAGACTAAATCACATTGATTACATGTATTCATATTCCAAAAACATTACTTACTTTTAACTAACTGGAAGTATAAAGTCTAGTGTATTGTTGAAAAAATTCTTTTGAAATTTCAATTCTTGTGCTGCATGATGCCCCTGTGCATGTTGTATGATCATGGCTGCCATTACAACCTTGTAAACCTGATTAAATGGTCAGGTCCTCGACACTAGTTTTGTTTGTTCATACTCTAGGGTCTGAACTGGAGGTAAACATCTCAACCTTGACAAACTAAGTGTTACTGTGGTTTTGCTTCTTTCATCATATAAGCCCTTTAAAAAGATGATTTCATTGAGAGAGTTTTCTTTTTTTTTTTTTAAATATTTCAATGAGAAAGTACAGGTGAGGCCCTATCTTGGGTACATTTAAGGTCAATATCTAAAATAGAAATGCCTTCTCATCAATTACCTAGTTCATTATTCATGGGAGTGAAGGACCTGTTTGTGTTGGTTTTCAAATCCTTCAATTTTTTTTATCTCAACTAAATTCCCAGAATTCCTAGAGCAATTATCCCTGTTCAAATGGGTTGTAAGACATTGGAATGGTGGATGGTGGGCATGACACCTCCTTGCATAGCTCAAGTTTCCATATGTTGCCTGACAACCAACTACTCCCTTTGTCCCAAATTGTAGGTCGTTTTAGCTTTTCTAGGTACATAGCTTTTTTCTTTACACCTAGGGCCCTGTTTGTTTCGCTGAAATTTGGCTTATGCTGCTGCTTATTCTGATTTGTTGTGAGAGAAAAGCATTGTTCGTTCGCTGAAAAGTACTGCTGAAGTAGTGATATATGCTATGTCTAGATCTAGAAAAGCCAAAACAACATATGATTTGGAACAGAGGGCATAGGTCGTAAAAGCCAATGACTTTATTGCAACGGGTGATGCTTCTCCTGGTATTCTTTTAGCTTTCTGTATGCTAATTCATCCAAGTGTTCTGTCACCTGTCACATAACTATGGGTGTCAGCCTATGATTTTAGGTCAGGACTAGCGTTGTGCATCTCGTGCATTTTACCCAGGATTGCTTTACGAAAGGGTATGGAGTATGGACTGTAATGCTGCAATACAGGTCCTTAAAAAGAATAAAAGAAAGCTGGTATTACAAAATTGCATGACTAAATTCAGAATCTCAGATCGATGACAAAAGTAACTTCATAAACAAAAATGTCCACTATAAGTCTATAACCATAGGTTTGCATATTTTGTTTTTATTAGGGTCACAACTAGTTTCAGTGCACCTAATGAATATTCTACTATGTTTGCGATCACTGATATGTCTTTTTTCCTCATCGGGCTCTATAAGTCACAGAGTGTACTTACAAAAGGTATATGCTCTCTGCCTTGTTTTTTCAGGTTAATGAGTTTGTTAACTGTCTCAGAGATGCTAGAAACGAGTTGCTGCAGAGGTACGTTGTTCTTTACATGAAACTTACCTTCTGACATCCACAACTTCAAATGTTTTTGCAAACCTCCAGTAATGTCTTATTCATATGATCTTACCAGGTACGAGAATGTACAAAGAAGCTTCAAAATAAAGAAGGCAATGCTATCCAACCATCGAAACTATAGGTCTTCATACGAACGCCTCTTTGAACAGGTTAGTCATTTAATAAGGGGATAAAAATTGCCAAGGCAACTAAGTAAACTTTATGTGTAGGGCTGCATACTGTCTGTGCTAACTTCAGTTTATTATTACTCCTCTGTGTACCCATGCGCATCTTCATAGGTACGTAGATTGGAAACCGAGCGCGATAACCTAAAGAAAGATGCTGCCATCTACAACAATATTCAAGAGCGTCTTCAGAAGTCAGCAGCATACAAAATGGCACGTCGCTTCTCTTCTCCTTGTAAGTCGTAACCACCTCAGCGTCCTGGTTGTGACAGACTCTGGACTGTTTACCATGGCAGATCATGGAGCTCAGTGCTATGGAGATGGAGGCCCAAGAGATATCATTCGAGGAGCTGCTGGCTAAGGAGAAGGAGGACACCGCCTTCTGGCAGCGCAACGGGAAGCTGAGATCATTCTCGTCCAAGTAGGACACAATGCCCCTACCTGGGCTCACTGACGATAGCAGATCTCAACATGGGTAGTCTAAACATGAAATCCTAGCCTGCTCCTTGAGAGCAGCTGCTGTATGCCTGCATCGAACCGTTTGGTGTAACGCCGCGCTCGTCTAATAAGATGTTGGGCCCCTGCCACTTAGGAGTCTCCTGGCATGATTCTGGGCAGATTATTAAAAGGGCTATGTCGTGATATATGTCGCCCCTGCCTCCCTGATATCACACTATCACTACTCACTACTAGGGCTTCTGGTGCCCGGCGAGATATGCAGTTGACGATGACGGCTCAGCTTGGCCGTGACGTGAGAGCGGTATCAATCAACTGAAGAAGAGACGTGTGCGTGTTTGGAACTCTGCATACGTGGTTTCAGCATTCAGGATCTAGGCCTCGTTTAGATTGAAAAAAAAATCAAACTCATGAATAGTAGCACTTTCGTCTTATTTGGTAAATATTGTCCAATCGTGGACCAACTAAGCTCAAAAGATTCATCTCGTGATTTTCAACTAAACTGTGCAATTAGTTATTTTTTTATCTACATTTAATGCTCCATACAAACGGCTAAAAATTGATGTGACGAAGAGAGTGAAAAAACTTGGAATTTTGAGGGTATCTAAACAAGGCCCTAATCTGAATTTGTCCTGTATAATAACAAGGAGTAAATTGCGGTGATCGAGTACATCATTAATTCGTTGCCTCCCGGTCCCGGCTCCCGCCTATCCAGCTTGAATTGAATTGGATTTGCCTGCTTCCTTCGAGTACTCTTCTAGGAGTAGTGTTTAGGCGTCTCGATCTCGTAGTCAGTCTTGCCTTGCGCTTGCGCGTCTTCTCCCCCTCGGCCCCTCCACATTGCTGCTGCGATGGCCGCCCACCAGGAGCCGGCGTCGTCGGGGGGTGGGCCTCCACGGCGCCCTCGCGTCCTCCTGGCGGCCTCCGGCAGCGTGGCCGCCATCAAGTTCGATGGCCTCTGCCGCAGCGTCGCCGAGTGGGCGGACGTCCGCGCGGTGGCGACCGCGTCCGCTCTGCACTTGATCGACGAGGCCTCCTTCCCCGACGGCGTCCCGCTCTACACCGACGACGACGAGTGGTCCCGCTGGAGGCGGGTCGGCGACGAGGTCCTGCACATCGAGCTGCGCCGGTGGGCAGACGCCCTGGTCATCGCTCCGCTCTCGGCCAACACCCTCGCCAAGGTACGCACGCACGCCAGCTGCCTCTTGTCAGCGCGACGCTCGCCTCCCACCGCTGACAACTCTGCCTGACGCCGTGCCGCGCCAGGTCGCCGGCGGGCTGTGCGACAACCTCCTCACCTGCGTGGTGCGCGCCTGGGACTACAGCAAGCCCGTCTACATCGCGCCGGACATGAACACCTTCATGTGGGACAACCCCTTCACGGCGCGCCAGCTCGCAGTCCTGCGCGAGCTCGGCATGTCCATCGTCCAGCCGGTCACCAAGCGTCTGGCCTGCGGGGACTACGGCAGCGGCGCGATGGCCGAGCCGTCAGAGATCTGCAAGACCCTGATGCTCTTCTTCGGTCCACAACATCTTTAGTAGCCAAGCTCTTCAGTTCCGTTCGCTTTCTGTATGATGAGATGTGTCCCTTGCCTGACCTAGCAATCTTTTGTTTTTAGATTCCTGACCTAGCAATCTTGCCACAGTATATGGCAATTGTTCTACACAATGTTTGCAATGGCATCATACATGGCACGCTTTTCGTCTTCCATTTCCGCATACAGATCGTCAAGCACCCTGAGAATCTCCTCGGCTTCAGACGACGGCATGCTCCCGGCCGTGAAGGCGAACACCTTGTTCCTCACTTGAATCCAGCTCTGACCCGGATTCTTCTTCAACCCTGCCTCCTTTGTCATCACCCTCACCCTCTTGGAATCATCCCACATCCCGAACGCGGCGTACAGGTTTGTGATCAGCGTGTGATTGCCGGTGGTCACCGTCTCAGCCTGCAGAACTTTGGCTATGGCAGCTTCGGCAACAGCTGCATCCCCGTGAATCCTGCAAGAGTTGAGCAGCGCTCCCCACACGCACAGGTCGGGCCTCATTGGCATCGTCTCGATGAGCTCAGACGCGTCCTTCAGCAGGCCGGCACGCCCCAGGAGGTCAACCATGCAGGTGTAGTGCTCCATGGTTGGGGAGATCTTGTGCTCCCGCACCATCTGGTTGAACAAGTGGCGGCCCTCTGTGACACGCCCTGTGTGGCTACATGCAGACAACACGGCGACGAATGTAACACCGTCAGGCTCAACAAGAGCCCCTGTCAAGTCTTGGAACATTGCAAGGGCTTCATCACACAATCCATGCGTGCCATAACTCCCGATCATCGAGTTCCATGAAATCAAGTCCCTGCTCTTCATCCGATCGAACACCTTGCGCGCAGCAGTCACCCTCCCACATTTTCCGTACATGTTGACGAGACCGTTCTGGACCAGCGAATGTCGGTCTAGGGCTGCTTTGATCGTGTGGCCATGGACCTCCTGACCCAGCCGCAACGCCAGCAACTCTGTGCAAGCTGAAAGAACTGTCGCTAATGTCACCACGTTCGGCAAAAGCCACTGTTGCTGCATTTGCCGGAACAGCTGCAGTGCTTGCTCCATGTCCCCTGATGACGCGAATCCGCCAATGACAGCACTCCAGCTCACGACATTGGGCGCGACTATGCCTCCAAACTGTTCCATCCGGGCAAGCACACCGAGCATCTCACCGCACAACCCAGCAGCGGCGTAACTAGTGATGAGAGCGTTCCATGTCACGGCATTCTTCTTCGTCCCAGCATCCCAGAAAACCTTCTCAGCCGCCTCCATCTCTCCAAGCTTGCCGTACATGCACACCAGAGAGTTGGTGACGAACAGGTAGCCATGGACGACGCCCTTCACAAAGCCGTAAGCATGTATCGACCTCCCCCTCGCCAGTGCAGGGCCGCCGGCGTACGGGCACGCCGAGAGCGCCACAGCGACGGCCTCGGCATTGCCCTCGCACCCACTGCGGTGCATGTCCCCGAACAGTCGAAGAGCCTCCGGGTGCCTCCCGCACCTCGCGTGCGCCGAGAGCAGCGTGGTCCACGTCACGGCGTCCGGGCACGCCCCGGCAGCCACCATGCGCGCGAACGCGGCCCACGCCGCGTCGTGGTCGCACCCGATGGAGCACGCGGAGATGAGCGTGTTCCAGGAGAGGGTGCTCCTCCTCACCGGCAATGCGTCGAACACGCGGCGGGCCTCGACCGCGCGGCCGAGCCTGGCGTAGGCTGCGAGGACCTGGCCGGCGACGTCCGGGTGGGAGTGGAGGCCGAGGTGGATCGCGTGGGCGTGCACGGCAGAGGCGAGGCGCCAGGAAGGCGCGGCGCGGAGGGCGAGCGGCAGCGTGTAGGAGTTGGGCAGCACGGGGGAGAGCGCGCGCATGAGGCGGTAGAGCGCGAGGGCAAGGCCCGGGCGGGAGCCGGCGATGTGGTCTCGGAGGAGCTTGTTCCATGGCACGGCGCTGTCAATCGGCGGGTGGCAACGGATTTGCTGGTCGACAGCGAAGGCGAAGGCGGAAATCAGGCGGTGGCTGCGGCGGAGAGCAGAGGAGGACGCGCGGAGCGCGCGGAGGAGATGCATACAGATCAAATCAGCGTACCATGAGGTCTGCTAAATTCTCCTTCAATGACACAATCTTCGTTTTGCTAAATTGAAATCTTATATCCACATCAAATACTTGAAAACATTTTTGTAAAAATTCACACCGACGTGGACAAATAATCGAATATCATAAAACTACACTACAGATATACCGTAGACCAGAAAGAACACAGCAAGAGCAGCGATTGATGAGTCTCAGATCCCAGCTAATTATCACTACGCATGGCACAATAACAGAACATGTCATTTCACAGTTGGATGTCTGTATACAATGCAATCTCGCCGTCCAATTTTTCCATGTCTACAACACTACGGACACATAATTTTTCACAGTATGAAATGGACAGACCAATAAATTGCGCCCTCTACATGACCTATGCCACCATCAGTCTGAAACAACACGGGGAAGGGTGAATCAACCCCGGCAACAGGAACAATGTTAAGGTAGATTATCTACTAGGAATCTAGCCGGATCTCTTTGTCCTCCGGGAGTCCGTCTTCCAAACTTGCAATTTTTTCACAGAATTTCTGCACCCATGTTACAATCAGTGACAGGTCAGGAGTCCCTGTGGAGAAGATGCAGAATAATCATTAACAAAAAAAAGGAGGATACTGCTTGCACTTCAGGGAAATGGTACGGAAGTTTTAAAAGTGAAAGTGTATAAGCACATAAAGCTGCTCGAACAAATATGGACTCATGCTCGAATATGCTATCTCAAGTAATCACAGTGTAAACTGAGCAGAATAGTCATGTGTTCATATTCGACTAGGGGGAGAGACGTCCATCCTAGCATTTTTAATAGATAGAAGGTGACAACCAAACAATGGTTTCCTCGGTGACATCCACCCCACCTAGACAATCATGTGTTCATAACATTTATTCAGATAGAAGGTGACAACCGAACAATGGTTTCCTCGGTGACATCCACCGCACCTAGACAATCATGTGTTCATAACATTTATTCAAAGAGTTCAAGTACCATAACATTTAATCATGTGGTTACCTGGCAATCTTAATATTTCTGAAGGACAGCATCACAGTTAGTATAAACGTCACCAGGGCAAAACAAAGGTGCTCCAGGGAATGGCCGCTAATGAAGTACCGGTTCACACTGTAAACTTTCCTGTCAGCAAGGCCTTCAAATCTTGCCAAAAGGTAAAAGCCTGCACCCAGATGCCAATCAAATAAAAGTTTTCGCTAAGGGCTAACAGATTTTGATTGCAGTGGGCCGGTTACAGCTACCTGTAGCAAGGAACCAAAACCTTGAATGTGTATACTTGGGAGGAAACAAGAATAGCATTGCAGGAATGGCGATGCAAGGAACAAAGTTCAGAATCACCCATAAACGCATATCATCAAGAACCCTAATCAGCCAGAAGAACATATGATGAGGACTCATTTCCAGTATTCATTTTGAGATAAACCATAAGAGGAACAAGCTGAAGGAGTGTGAGACATATTTATACCTTTCACATGCACTGCTCAGTAATATAAGAGATAGGAGTGAGATCAAACAAGATAGCCCAATCCTCTCATCAACTCTTTCAATTACTAATATTGACAAAAGTGAGGAGGATGATATCATCATCTGCATCGCAGGAGCATCAAGTAAGTATCCATAACCAGAACAAATTATTCTATATTCATCCATCTCATTGTCTATTTGCAAATGAATTATTCATTTCAGATCATTTTTTTTAGCAATTAGCGGTCTCTTACTTAAAACCCTGAAAAACCAGGTGTGCACGGTTTTACGTAATGGTCAAAGATTTGGATTTAAAGAGCATAAAATACATTTTTAACACTAATCTCTCAAAGACCAAATGCACTCCAAACCATGTGAAAATAAGGAATGAGTAAACAATAGAGGAGAAGATGACAGTAAGAAAGTAGTATTCAGGTACCGGCAACCTGTCCCAAATTAAGCGGTCATCGTCTGGCTTGAGATGATAGTAAGCCGAGCCAAATGCTGCTGCTACATTCCCAGCATAAAAGAGGAACCATCCCAAGGCCTCCCATCTCAAGCTACATGATTCCACAAAGTGACATGTTATCATTCGTGATAGCAAATTTCTTGAAGCAGCACACCTCACAGAAATCCAGATTAGTTTCACATGAAGTGGCATATCTGAACAAGCAGGAAAGTCACACACATTTCATTTATTGGCTTCCATTGAAGCATATCAGCCTATTTTAATTGAACACCCATGATTCAAATCCCATTATCCGGACCATTCTATACCGAATACTGTGGCAAGATTGGATTGCATAATCTGAAGCAAAGCAAGCAGATGCTAGAAGACATGGCTGAGATATTCAAGCCTAACAGAAAAGGATCTCAATATGATTCATTGGCAATTCTCATTTAACTAAAAAATCCACTGAATTAGAGGAACCTCATTGGGGCACGGTAGTACAATAAACTAATCACGTATTGCCTCTTCTGAGTTCCGAAGCTTTCGAGTATAACCGAACAGATTCGATTCTTTTACAACTACTATGCCAAAAACATTGGTTATCCACACAATTCTTCAATTTATTTAAGGATCATCGATCACGTGTAAGCAAATTATTAAACCAGGACAAAGGACGAACTTGTTTAGTAAGACATTTCATCAAACAACAGGGGGCCACCTGACGCCGAAGCACCCGCTGCCGCAGATGCAGAGGACGAGGCCCGGGACCCCGGCGAGTAGAAGCGGGTAGGCGGTGAGCACGTTGAGCGTGTTGGGCACGCCGAGGAGATTGCGCATGTCGGCGAATAGGTGGAGCGCAGGGGTGTGGCGGAACCGCGGCGTGGCCACGAGGAGCAGCGCGGAGGCGAGGACGGCCCCGCAGGCGAGCGCGCGGCGCCGGTGGTTCTCGCGTCGGAGCAGGGCGGAAGCGAGCGCGATGGGCCCCGCGCCGGGGCCGCCTCGGCCCCGGTGCGGGGGGAGGTCGGCGGCGAGATGCATCCGGTCGGCGAGATGCTGCTGGTTCCGGGCTCAGTTGGATGCTTGCGGCGGAGTGTGGAGTGGAGTGGAGGCCTAGAGTTCTGCTGCTGGGCCGTCTTTGTGATTATGGGCCAGGCCTTATTCCAAATACTGCGCATTTTCCCGCTCGCCGGACAGGGTTTACTTATGCTACGCAAAAAGCGCAAGTACGCAGAAAACAAGGGGAAAAAAATAATTCAAGTTACATCCTGTGAATTTGATCGAAGTTACATCCTCCTCCTTCCATCGGAGACCTGGTTGTTTCTTTAACTTTCGAAACCGATTGAATCTAATGGCCCGTTCGACTTAGCTTATATTCTGGTTTATTCGGCTTCTTTTTTCAGCCGGAACAGTGTTTTTCTCATAATAATTTAGCCGGAATAATGTTTTTCAGCCAAACGAACAGGGCCATAGGCTATTGCACCCTTGCATATCATTGAGTCGGAGGACTTGAGGTCTTCTTGCGTAGGGGCCTTCTAACCAGTGACCCTCCAGGCTTGTATTGTTGGAGCCTGGCTAAGGGATAAGCCAGGCAACCAAACACACCCATAGTGTATAGGAATATCAAGGTGATCGGAAGAGACGGCTGACATGATGAGACTTCATGACTCACGTCCCTAGTCCATGGTTGGGGAATGCCTTGTGTAACAAATTAATCAACACCGTGACTAGGTAGTTTGTACCTCGACGGAGCTCAACGTGGACTAAGTGTTGTGTTTTGTCAAGTGATAGCACATGATATACTATCATGTTGCCTTATCTTACTTAAGCTCTTTGCTTGCTGTGACTATTGCTTGTACATATGATTTTCTTGTGTGGATTTTATCTTTTTGGATTAACCATAGGCTAGTTCGTATGATTGGTTCTAGGATGCAAAAATATTTTAGGTTGTATAGCCGTATAGGTAAGTTAGAGCATACAAAAAATCTTTAAGTGTACATCTTGCTAGAACCGTTTATATTTTTTCTACTTTTAGTTTAAGCTGAGCTGAGCCCTAAGATTAAGTTTGAGATTAGTAGATACCCAATTCACCACACGGGACCTTTCAGAGATCTGATTGGCTAGCAGGTAGCTAGCTTTTGCGTGGGATTGATCTTGTGTTGTACTACGACATACTCCCTCTGTCCCAAATTAAATGACGTGTTTTTTACTTTTAGACATCTTGTTTGACTGTTCATCTTATTCAAAAAAATTAATAAATATTATCTACTCCCTCCGTCCACAAAAGAATGCAATTCTCACTTTTTGACAAGTATGATACAAAATAAGTATCATTAGATTAGTTATAGAATATATTTTTATAATAAATTTATTTAGAGACATAAATATTAATACTATTTACTATAAACTTGGTTAAACTTAAATCAGTTTGACTGACACGTATCACATAATTACATTCTTTTACGGACGGAGGGAGTATTTTGTTATGACTTATTTTATCATAAGAGATACTTTAATAATAATATTTATTTTATATTTTATATAAAATTTTTGAATAAGACGAGATCAAACAACATGGGAAAGTAAAAAAAAACACTTATTTTGGGCGGGGGAGTATCAACATGTAAAACCTGCAGACAGAACGATTTCCCAGTCGTTTTGGCAGCTAGCTCCTGCTTGGTCGCTTTTCGTGAAATAATGTGTTTGTTCGCGCGGCAGGCTAGCTAGCTAAGCAAAGATATGGCTCTTCATCATATGGATCATATGCATGCACATGCATTATGCACTGATTTTTTTTTTTGCGAATTACATAAGTACAAACGTAGACACTCAACACACGCACACTTACCCCTAAACACACGTACACAAGATGGATGGTTACCTCTAGGTCATATGCATGCATCATGCACTGTGCATGATGTCGATGTACAGTGTGTAGCCAGCTGAATGCATGAATGCTTAATAACATATACGATTTATTACTTAATTCTACCCAATTTATACTCTAGTCACTAGTAGTATTAGTTGGTAGTTTATAAAGGGGTCGTCGACTAGGCGTGTGATTTTTTGGCCGTCTGGATCGGACGCCATCCATTGATTGTCCAAGAATGGTGGAATCTAGCTTCACATTCTTCCTCTCACTATTGAGATCCTACCTTATCAAGGGCAGTCATCACATTCCTGTATTTTTCACGAATTGAGCGTAGATTATTAGCTACTTATATCCCTTCCTCATGAAAACTATTCACCGGGTTCAAGTAGTCACCTTGATACGGGTTCTTGCATCTGCAGATTCTGAGACTCTATATACTACCGGAGACGGCTTCTTTGTCGAGTGTCCCACACTTTGTCAGAGTGTTTTTTATCGGGCACTCGGTAAAGAGGTTGTTTACCGAGTGACAGAGATAAAACACTCGGCAAACAACTGACACTCGGCAAAGAGGTGGTTTGCCGAGTGCTTAGCACTCGGCAAAACTAGCTTTGCCGAGTGTTATTCTCCTGACACTCGGCAAAGGGCCGCCGCCGTTAACCCTTTGCCGAGTGTCTTCTTCTGACACTCGGCAAAGTGCTTGCAAACCGAAGAATCTCAGAAAAAGTTTCATGATTTCGTGAAGAGGCCGACAAGGTGGTAAGCATCGTATGTGACAACTTGCGCGAAACCTTCTCAAATTTTTATCACAGCCTCCACATTTGATATCATGACATCTTGACGAGTTTCATGATTTTCGGACTTCGTTTGCTTTTTATAGAATTTAAAAACAACTCGACCGCAAGTTCGTGGTCATGTTTCGTGAACAAGATGTTCGAAATTGGTGGTCTGGTCCTGGATACGGCCTCACATTATACTAAATAACATGAATATCATTTTTCCATTCATTTTTTTCATTATTCGAATGACTAGCAGTTATAATTTGAATTATCCAAGAAAATTCAATTAAATGAAATAAATTAAAGAAATATAGAAAAAGTTCGAGAAATGTGTCACATTGGAACATGGAGTATCAGGTATTGTATGAGAACTGCAGAAAAAGTTTAGAGGTCAAAAGTGAAAAAAATATGGTTTGTCGAGTGTCATAAAATGACACTCGGCAAATCACCGCTTTGCCGAGTGTCAGGACGTATGGTACTCGGCAAAGAATTTTTTTAAAAAAAATTAAAAACCCCTCTTTGTCGAGCGCCAGTCCAGAGGCATTCGGCAAAGATTTTTCTTAAAAAAAACTCTTTGCCGAGTGCTAGGCCAGGTGACACTCGGCAAAGAATTAAAAAAATTAAAAAAAAAACTTTGCTGAGTGCCAGATCGGGGGCACTCGGCAAAGGGGGGATTTAACCTCCCGGCCCAACCGGCCCACACACACCGCACACACGCACGCCCGCGCCCACGGCAGCGCCGTCGCCGCCGCCCGCGCCGCGCCGCCGGAGGAGGAGAAAGAGAGGACGAGGAGGAGAGTAGGCGCCCCGGCCGTCGCCTTGTCCACCGGCCCCCTGGCCCCTTCACCACCGCCGCCCTACGACGCCCACTAGGTATGCCCTACCATCGTCGTCGTCGTAGTATTACTAGTAGTTACGGTAGTAGTAGTGGTAGAGTAGCAGTGGTGGTAGTCGTAGGAGTCGTAGGAGTGGTTGTGACATTGTTATATATATGTGGTTGGATATAATCTTGTGCATGTCGGCCATTGTGCCGTTCATATATATGTGCATGTCGGCCATTGTGCCGTTGGTTTTCTTGCAGGTTTTGAAAACCTCACCGTGCAGGGGAGGTGCTGCCGAAATTTTGTATTGATAGTTTTATATTTCTTTTTTTTGCAGAGAAGAGCCCGTCGGAGCAGAACCGGAGTACCTCGGCGACCCCGATCGCCTTCCTCGCCGCTGCGGGTCTGCCAGCACCGCGTCGCCTCGCCACTGCACCGACCCACCACGGCCCCGCTAGCCTGACTCCACCGCCACCCTAGGTATAACACCTCTTTCCGTATCATGGTCGTAGATCACGTAACCCAGTTAGGCATCTCCTGTTCGAAAGAGATACGGTTGGAAATATGCAGATATTTCCATATCTAAAACCGTATCTGTTTCGAATTGTCTACGTTTTTTGGACAGCCCGCGGATGCGTAGGTGGGGTTTGTTTCCATGGTCTGCTCCGATCCGAGATAGAGTTTTGGCATGATCTCCCTGTTGTTCTCCGGATACACACTCTCCCTGACAAGACGTGTATTTGGAGAACAGCGGGGAGGTATTGTCGAAATTCTGTCTCGGATAGGAGTAGAGCATGGAAACTAACCTCATCTACGGATCCACGCGTGGGATTAGGACCTATCCTCACCTATTAGATAGTAGGAACGTCGTGTAGATACAATTGATGTTTATATTACTCGCCGCTATATATGTTAGAGGATGGAGGACCGTGAGTGGATGTACACGGGCCGCGCAAGTCAGGGTCAGGTCACCAATGAATGGATCGACAAGACCGATGCTTTCTTGGAACGGGCATTTGGCGTGGCTGCTAAAGGAGCGAGTAAAATTTGTTGTCCCTACAACAAATGTGCAAACAGAAAAAGACAAATGAAGAAGGTCATGGGGGAACATCTTTGGAAGAATGGATTTACGGTAGACTATACTCGGTGGGTCTACCATGGTGAAGCCGATCGTATGAGAGAGGAGGTGGTGAGACCACGTCGAGGATTATGATGCTGATGCCAGGGTAGCAAACATGTTAAATGACTATCATGAGGCACAGTTCGCTGAAGGACGTACGGAGGAGGAGCCAGAGGCAACCGCAAAGGCGTTCTACGACATGTTTGCTGCGGCACAGAAACCCCTTCACGGCCAGACAAAGGTTTCTCAACTAGATGCCATTGGACGCATAATGGCGTTAAAGTCCTAGTATAGCCTGAGTCGAGACATCTTCGATGGTATGTTGATAGTTATTGGCAGCCTGCTTCCGGAGGGTCACCTTCTGCCAAAGAGCATGCACGAGTCACAGAAACTCCTTCGTGCACTTAAGATGCCGTATGAGTAGATACATGCTTGCCCGAAGGGGTGCGTCCTATTTAGGAAAGAATACATGGAAGCAAAGTACTGTCCAAAGTGTAAATCCTCTAGGTTCCTGGAGGTAGATTCTGGTGATGGCCAGAAGAGGCAGCTTAACATTCCCGTGACAATCCTACGGCACCTTCCGTTCATACCGAGGATCCAACGGCTATACATGACCAAGGAATCCACAAAACAGATGACATGGCACAAAAATGGCAAACGATACAATCTTGACAGGATGGTACATGCATCCGATGATGAAGCATGGACCCACTTTGATGGCATTCATCATGAGAAAGCTAAAGAGGCTCGTAATGTACGTGTTGCGCTGGCAACAGATGGGTTCAATCCTTATAGAATGATGGCTACCCCATACACATGTTGGCCCGTGTTCGTTATCCCCCTCAATCTCCCCCCCCCGGCGTATGCTTTCAACCACAGAACGTATTCTTGTCATTGATAATTCCTGGACACCCGAGGAATAATATGGGTGTGTTCATGGAGCCTGTGATTGATGAATTGGTCCGTGCTTGGGAGGAAGGGGTATGGACATACGATCGAGCTACAAAGAAAAACTTCAAAATGCATGGTTGGTATCACTACTCCCTGCATGACTTCCTGGCGTATGGGATATTCTGCGTCTAGTGTGTTCATGGGAAGTTCCCATGCCCAGTATGCAAGGAAGGTCTAAGGTTCATTTGGTTGTAGAAGGGTGGCAAGTATTCATCGTTCGACAAACATCGGCAATTCTTCCCTCTTGGCCATGCATTCAGACGAGACATCAAGAACTTTACGAAAGGTGTTGTAGTGACAGACCCTGCACCACCGATAATGACTGGTGCCGCGGTTCGTGAACAGATAGATGGTCTCATAGTCAATCCAGAAGGTGGTTTTGTGGGATATGGAGAGCAATATATGTGGACTCATAAGTCGGGCTTGACTCGGCTCCCCTATTTTGATGACCTTCTCCTTCCACACAACATTGATGTAATGCACACTGAAAAGAATGTCGTCGAGGCACTTTGGGCAACAATCATGGACATTCCTGACAAGTCAAAGGACAACGTTAAGGCTAGAGTGGATTTGGCAACGTTATGCGATAGACCAAACCAACATATGAAGCCTCCTAGTCGTGGCAAGACATGGAGAAGGCCTAAGACCGATTTTGTCTTCAACAAGCCCTAAAGGAGGGAAGTACTAGAATGGATCCAGACGTTAATGTTCCTTGATGGGTATGCAGCTAATCTGAGGAGGGGAGTGAACTTATCTACTATGCGAGTCTTAGGGATGAAGAGTCATGACTACCACATATGGATTGAGCGGCTTCTTCCGGCGATGGTTCGAGGCTATGTCCCTGGGCATGTCTGGCTAGTGCTGGCAGAGTTGAGCTATTTCTTTTGCCAGCTTTGTGCCAAGGAGTTATCTCGGACCGTGATTGCTGACTTGGAAAGAATGGCACCTGTGTTGCTTTGTAAGTTGGAGAAGATCTTTCCACCTGGCTTCTTCAATCCGATGCAGCATTTGATTTTGCACCTCCCGTATGAGGCACGAATGGGGGGGGCCCGTGCAGAGCCGTTTGTGCTATCCAATCGAGAGATGTCTAAAGGTTCTTCGAAAGAAATGTAGAAATAAATGTAAAATCGAGTCTTCCATTGCAGAGGCATATATTCTGGAGGAGGTGGTGAACTTCACAACAACATACTATGGTGACAACCTTCCTAGCGTGCATAATCCACCCCCTCGTTACAATGCTGGCGAAAATGAATCGAACCTCAGCCTTTTCCGAGGGCAACTCGGAAGCGCAAGTGCATCGACCCCCAAGACCTTGAATCATGAAGAGTGGCGCCATATCATGCTATACGTGTTGACCAACCTTTACGAAGTGGCGCCGTACATGCAGTAAGTTCTCAACGAACTTGTTAAATACGCCGTCACTATTCTGCATCTAACCCCCTTGTTTCTCGTTGGTACAGGAAATTTCTTCATGAATTCTGGCGTCAATCAAGGGATCCTACCCCGCAGCAGGTAGATATCCTTCTTAGACAGGGTGCGGAAAATGGAATGCCCGATTTCATTTCTTTGTTCAAACGGAAGGTACCGTCCAATTTAGCTCGTACTTAGTTTGACATTCCAAGTTACTCGTACGTGCGAATAATATAACGATGTATCCTGCTTGAGCTTGCAGGGCCAGAGGGATGCGTCTATGCGTGTCGAGTTGAGACAGGTTACCGATGGCTTTGCCTATAAGGTCAGGTTATTTTCCGGTTATGACGTGAATGGATATCACTTTCGCACAACAAGCTATGAGCAGAGTCGGCCCAATTGAAGAACCACAAGTTCCAAAGTTTTTACGCCCGACGTTGATGAGGTCGAGTATTATGAAAGAATTGAAAAAATATACGAACTCAAGTTTCATGGTTCCAAACCTTTTAATCCAGTCATATTCAAATGCCATTGGTTTGATCCTGAAGTAACGAGACGGACATATTCTAATCTTGGGCTAGTCAAAATTCGATAGGATTCCGTCTTACCAGAAGACGATGTCTATATTGTGGCCCAACAGGCCACGCAAGTTTATTATCTCCTATATGCGTGTCAAACCAAAAGTCATCTTAAGGGTTGGGATATTGTGCACAGGGTATCGCTACACGGTAAAGTGCCTGTCCCAAACGATGAAGATTACAACTTAGATCCAAACACATATGACGGGGAGTTCTTTCAAGAAGAGGGACTAGAAGGGAGGTTTGAGATAGACTTAACCGAAGCGATCGGAATAGAAGTAGACAATGAAACTATTATTGAAGAGGACACTGGAGATGAGGTGCAAAATGTGAAGGACTTACAAATGCTTGAGCGATTACATTTAGACAATGACAATAGCAACATTGCTCATTCGGATAGTGTTGATTATTTCGACATGATTGATAGTGATGATGAGACTTATGATCCAGCTAATCCCGATCATGAAGATTATTTCTAATACATGTAATACTATGTTATTTTGTAATTACGTTTTGTTTATTTTGCATCTCTTTCTAAGTACTTCTGTTTATCTGTGCATATTGGTTTACTCTTTTTAATTGCAGGTGATTGAACAAAGATGGTGGGCGGTGGGATGAGGAAGCTAGGTGATGATACTTGTGGTTGTTAATGGTACTTCTATTTGCAATTGTGGTTGTAGATGATGGAGCACTTGGATTACTTGTGAACTTATTTGTGATATATTGTGAGACATGTGACGTTTGTGATATATATGTGGTGTTGGATATCTATGCTGTTGATGATATATATGTGATGTTGGTGATGTTTGTTATATATATTTTCTGTTTGTTTGGATGGAATGTAAAAAACAAATAAAAAGACTGTTTTCAGTCACTTTACCGAGTGCAATGGCCATGACACTTGGCAAAGTGACGACCTGAGAACCTGCCTGGGAACATGGTTTGCCGCGTGCACAGGCCATTGCACTCGGCAAACATCACAGATTTGCCGAGTGCCACGGGTCAGACACTCGGCAAAGGTCGCCTGTTTGCCGAGTGTCTTGCCGGTGGCACTCGGCACAGTGGCCACCTTTGCCGAGTGTTTGAGTCAACGGCGCTCGGCAAAGAGGCGACCTTTGTCGAGTGCTTGACCTTGACACTCGGCAAAGCCGGCGTCATGGTGGCGCTCGCCGTCACGACGACTTTTCTTTGCCGAGTGTCAGATTAGCACTCGGCAAAGACGTCTTTGCCGATCAACTGTTTACCGTGCGCCCTTTGTCGAGTGTAACACTCGGCAAAGCCTTTACCGAGTGTATATTGGCATTTGCCGAGTGCCTGAGGCACTCGGCAAAGAAGCCGCCTCCGGTAGTGATAGCATTTTCAACACAGCAAAAAAAAAAAAGAAGATATAGCATTTCAACGCAGCAGGTGAAACACGAAATCATTTGCCGAGCACCAGTATCGTAGGGACAGTTCACATTCATGGCTGGAGGATGACTAGGCGTTCTCTTCATGAAGAAGGGTCTCGCACTCTTGCTCCCATTCATTTTCTAAGCATTGTAGCTAGGGAAGACGTACTTTGCGTACAGTATGTAGCTAGCTAGCAGTGACCTAGTCAAATAAGCTCGTAATCAATAGATAGATGATGTACAATACAATAAATCGAAAGAGGGATCCTCAAGCAAGGCGCTAAACTATCGATGCACGCATGACACCATCTCCGCCTGTACGTACGGTAAAGCCTAGCTAGTGATTGGATCAAGAATCACAGTGCAGCATCTCACAAGTCACAAAGTCCCTCTTAAGTCTGGACACCGGCCGCCGGTTTTCTAGAAGGCCAGACACGTACATACTGAAGCATTGGTTAGTTCTAGGATGATATACAAGCTGGGGTTCAGTGTGACAGTGTCACTGTCCAGCCGCGATCTGGCCGATCCGTTTACGTCCAAGATTATTCACCTGTAACCATCTGAATCGTCCTGACCTGCGTCAAGAGCTAGCTAATAGCTCGCTCTGCTAGGTCACGTCTTCGATCTCCGATAACGACGACTGCGAGCGATAGATAGTGCTAGTGCCAGTTTGTTCGCTCTGCTAGGAACAAATCGGATCCGCGACCTGTCAAAACTCGATTTCATTCATCTGTCAAAACTCAGAAGATAGTGCCTGCCTGTTTCAGTAGAGCCAGGGTCGAATTGAACTTTCGCCGAAGCAAGGCACAACGTACAGTGTATCTATACACTCCTATGAGACTATCTCTAACACGAACTGCACTGATGCATGATTCAATTGGGGCCTGTTTGGTTGCCCTGCTGCGTGCGTCCCTGGCTCCCGGGATGCAGTTTAAGGGTGTTTGGTTCCCTGGAGTCCTCCACGGGCCTAGCCGTCGGCATGCAGGCAAGAGTCCGGAGCCAGGTTCCCTAAAAACAGATTTCGATTCCGTTTTTTCGCAGCCTGGATCGCGCGGCTGGCGATGGTGTGTGCGCGGGAGCGCGGGCGATTCACGCAGGAGGGCTAGGGTTACCGCCCCTTTTGGCGCGAGATAAATCCCCACCGCCACCCCCTTCGCCCCTCACTCCAGCTCGTCGACTTCATTCTCTCCTTCTGGACTCTCCCGTCTTCCTCTTCCAGTTCTGCGGCGCAAGTGAGCCGCCGGCCGTCCCCATCCGACCTCTCCTTCCCTCCTCTTTTCTTCATCACCATCCTCCATGTCCTTCCCTCATCTTCTCCTCTCCTCTGCATATGCGGTGACATTTTTTTCATGCATTAGGGTTTGGAGGGGGGGAATCGCTGGTGACCCGAGCCAATCCTACAAGGTATGGTCGATTTCATCCTCGATCTGTTGTTACCCCCACTAAATCTTGTCGATCTACATGTTTGATTGAAGTTTGTTTGCTCTGTATGCTCTGATCTGTTTGGTTCACCCGTTCTTGAGAGAGTAGGCAAGTAATCCATGTTTAGATTTTCTTTTGTTCATGTTACATTTGTTGAACTGTGATATTGAGAGGTACTAATGCCCATTTAATTGTTGTGTAGTTCTTGTTCTCTCTGGATCCGTAGCCACTTCACCTGTCTTTGTTTTGCTCGTCCTTCCTGCTCAAGCACTCGCGGTATGAAAGGCACCCCTTCACCTCTTCCAACCTTACTCTTTGTTTTGGTACCTCTGGATCTGTAGTTGGTATGTGATTGAATGGCTGTTCCACCAGTCAATTTTTGACTGAGATTTGAGAACATGAGAATGCCAATGATTATAGTTTTTTTACTGAGATCTGAGAACATGAGAATGCCAATGATTACTACCTTTTCCTTTAACATAAAAACTGAGCACATGTCCAAACCAATGAATTCTGATCTCTGTACATTCTGAGCACATGTCCTAGCCGATGAATTGATGACTATATATTCTGAGCACATTGTCCATGGATTATTGTTAATGACATAGCATTGTTTAAGTGGTTTTGGGTTATAATTTGTTTTCTAAGCAATGATGTTCAATTTTCCTTTTGCAATAGATGGATTGGAGGGAACAGAGACGGTTGCTTGTTGTTAAGGCTGCTGCCTTTATTGCTGTCGTGTATGCATTTTTCATTAGTAGGGTAAGGTTGGCACAGAGGCCACGTCCTAGGATCACATATGCACCGATGAGTGCAATGGACAAAGAACGGCAAGCAAACCTGGACATAATATACAACTGTAATGACATAGAATGTGTTGCAATGCTTCGTATGCGTAGAGCCGCTTTTTCAACTTGTGCAACCTAGTTAGGGAGAAGCACTTGCTTAGGGACACCATAAACAATAATATAGAGGAGCAAGTTGCTATGTTCTTGCATGTAGTGGGTCATAATCAACGATTCAGAGTTATCCATCAAAATTTTAGGAGGTCCATCGAGACCGTTAGTAGGTACTTTAGAGAGGTTTTGTATGCAATTGGAGAGCTCAGGGAGGAGATGATAAGGGCACCATCCAATGACACATCACTTAAGATCACAAACAGCCACAAGTGGTATCCATATTTTAAGGTAATCAAATAAAACTGACCATGGTACATAGCTTGGTGCATTTGGATACAATAACTGAGGTAAAATTTGAAACCATGTAGGATTGTATTGGTGCAATAGATGGCACTCATGTACGTGCTAGAGTTCCAGCAAAAAATGTTGCTGCATTTAGGGGTAGGAAGCATTATCCTACTCAAAATGTTCTGGCAGCGGTGGACTTTGATTTGAAGTTCACTTATGTGCTAGCGGGATGGGAGGGGTCAGCACATAATGCCCTCATACTTGCTGATGCACTAGAGAGCGATGACGGGCTGAGGGTTCCACCAGGTACTTAACCACAATTTGATAGCCATTCTATCTTTACCATGCCATAACCCTACAACGTAAACTAATACATGCCTAGTTAACCTATTTTTTAGGGGAATTCTATCTAGTCGGCCTAGATTCCTTCCCCTTACCGTGGAACTAGGTATCATTTGAACGAGTATAGTGGAAGAAACTATCCTACCAATGCTAGGGAGTTGTTCAATTTGAGGCATTTAAGCCTAAGAGTGACTGTCGAGAGGGCGTTTGGGGCCTTGAAGAAGCGTTTCCGCATTCTAGACAACAAGCCATTTCATCCCTACAAGACACAAGTCAAACTAGTTCTTGCATGTTGCATTCTCCACAACTGGATTCTTAGGCATGGTGAAGATGAGGTTTTTCCATTGGCGTCAAACTGGGAACCTAATCCAACTAACAATGTAGCAGGCCCCCAAGTACCTTTAGAAGAAAATGTAGCATGGTGTAGGAAGAGGGATGAGTGGGCTAACCTTATGTGGGAAAATAGAGGCAACTCCCATGTTTAGTTGATGTTATGTAATGTCTATGCAGTTGGACAAGTGCTTTGATGTTTAAATTTTTTAATTAGGTTGTGGATATGTGATGTGATGAATTATTTATGCTATTATCAGGTTATGGACATGTGTTGTGATGTGTTAACTTTTTTATTGAGGCATTGCTCATGTTCAATGATGAATGAATTATGTTCTTTTCCAATGAATTTGAGGGAATAGGCTGCTGCAATGATGATCATGTATTCTTTTAAATGATGCTTTGGTCACAGGCTATGCTGATATACCTTTGTTTGAACTCTCTTATTTTTTGTTCACTGCGGCTTTGGTCACAACCTATGCTGTTACTTCTTCATACATCTGTTTAATTTGTTTGTAACTGAGGCAATGGTCAATGGTTAATAGGAGATGGCTGATTAGAATGTGGTTTTGTTGGGAGATGAGGTTGAGGAGGTGCAGGGTGCTCCTGCCCAGCGTGGTAGGGGTGGGATGCGCTGGACCAGTGTCATGTCTGGTTTTGCTCTTCGTTGTATGTGCCAGCTCATCTCCTCGGGTGTCAGGACCGATAAGGGTTTCAAGGAGGTGCACCTGAACCAGGTTGCCAAAGCTCATAGTGAGTTCACTGGCAATGAGGTGACAGGAATTCAAGTGTACAATCACTTGAGGAAGTGGAGGCAGAGGTGTGTTAAAGTGTCAAAGCTGAGGGAGTTGAGTGGTGCTAATTGGGATGAAGAAAATATCACATGATAAGCCTAGAGGAAGAGCACTACATGGGGCACATTCAGGTGTGTGTGGGTGCTGTTACTTCTTGTTACCCTCTTTTCCTTCTTGTCCTGCTTACAAATATTACCTACATCTTACTGACCTTCCCCCAACTGGTAACTTAGGCTCATCCTAAGGATGCTGAGTTTTTAAACAAGCACATAGAGAACTACCAGCAGATGATGACCATCTTTGGTAATGGTCAAGCCACAGGGAAATATGCTATGGGGTCAAATGAACCTTTGGGAACCCTAGCTGAGTTTTCTGATAGCAGCATAAAGATTGAGCCATTGAAGGATGGCAAAGGTGCAAAGAGCAGTCATGATGCTGCTAAACTGTTGGGTAAGTGTGCTAAGGATGGCAAAGAAGGCGATAGTGACTCTAGTGCTGGCAACAAAAGAAACAGGTCTATGTTTACTGAGGAGGACACTACTATTTTCTACCAGATGACTGATGCTGTCAAGGACGTGGCATCTGCTATTCATGAGACCAAACCAGAGAAACCTGAGATTATGCATCTAGATCTGTATGGTGTAGTGATGTACATGCCTAGTTTTCCTGAAGAGGGTTTGATTGTGGCATACTCTCACTTGCTTGACAACAAGGCTCAAGGTGATGCATTTGTGGGGATGATTGAGCGTCACCATGTCCTTTGGATGAGGACTTGCCTTGCCAAGCACTACTACATGTGAGTGTGGCAGCTTGGGTACTGACTGATCATTCTTTTGGGAGTGTAGCTGCAACACTTGTGCTGCTCCTTCTTTTGTGCAGTGGCTGACTATTTTGTGTAGTCCCTAAATATTTTGTGTAATCTTAGTAACCAATGAGGGCTGGTAACACTAGGCTCAAATTATATTGAAGATGGGCAAGTATGTTAGGTAAATGTGGCACAAATTGGTGATTTGGTTGATGTGCCACATGTTGTATGGCAGGGATTGTGAGATGTTGCCTGGGTTGATCAGTCAGGTAGTATGCAGATGGAATTAGCTGAGATCCATGAACTATTGACCATTGCCTATGATATGCAGTGCTATTCTAATATGTGATTCCTTCTTTATATGCTTATGCTCAGAGGTGAAGCTTTGTATGTGACAGTGGGTGCAGATGCACCCACACCAAAATTAAAACTTAGTGCTAACTATCATTTTTTTTACCACATGTGCACCCCCTTGCAAAAAATTAATGCACCCACAGATCCAGCAAACCAAGGTTGAGTGGCAAAAGAAGAGTTTTAATCCCATGCCAGCTATCAAGCATATCATATATCCCTAGCTCGGTTAATTAAACAAAGCCAAAGTCCTAATAGTTGCATGCAAAAAGTATATTATACTCCACTGTTGAAACCAACGTATTTTAGCTTTTCTCACATTTTTGTATTTTAGCTTCAGTGCAAAATCATATACCGAAAATAAAATTGTGCACCCCATCTTTTTTTTGTCTAAGTTCCCATTGTGTAGAGCTTCAACTGGATTAAGCTCTGGCTCCTGCTCCTCAATGTACTATAGTAGAAAGCCATTTCTATCTATCTTATTAAAATGAACTAGAGGAGCCACTAGAACTACTATTTTTTGTTTCACCGGCTTGGGTATAGCAAGCAGTCGGAGCCATGACAAATAATGCATGTGGACATGCCCGTCCCACTTCTTCATCGGTAAAAGATGTGCCCGTCAATAGCGAGACATCTACGATGACTTCGTCAATCTCGAGATTTGCCAGTCCAACTTAGTATTTTAGAGGTGTTTATAGGGATAAAGTGTATGTGCCTGCATTTATAGGGATGAGTGTGCACTCGTGTATATGAGGGTACGCTTCTATCCGGGTCTCTCAGAAAAAAAATCGCCAAGATATGTACAAACTCGTGTTATAGGATATGGTAACATTTATAAAATATGATATTTGAAAAAAATCTTAAAACCGCCAAAATTTACGAATTATATCTAAAATTTTGTTAAAAGTTTAAACTTTACTCGCACCCCCTATATTTGGCTCTAGCTTCTCCACTGCTTATGCTAATTAGAGTTGTGACCATTGCCTGTGATGTAAAAAATATTTTGCAATTCATTTTTCTGCTTGTGACCATTGCTTATGCTTTCAAAGTTACACTTCTTACTAATCTGAGCACATGCCTATTCCCAATGATATTGCATTTCATTCCATGTTGGTGAGCATTGGACTATTTCTTTATTTCATGGCTTGTTAACTGTTTAATAGAATGGGTTCCTGGTATGTTGTTACAAATGGCCAGAGTACTGGTGTGTTTCCAAGCTGCGAGGCATGCACAAATGAGGTCCTTGGGTTCTCAGGAGCCATGTACAAGAAGTACAAGACAAGGGAAGAGGCCTATGCAACATTCTATCATCAAAACAAACAAAATTACATTGACGAAGTTGAAGAAAAGTTTGTCATTGCTGTTAAGAATGTTAGCTAAATCTACTGCTACCTTGTATGAACACAGCAAGGGGAAGGCGGCACCGAAAAGGTCCCCTGCTGTGATATTGTAGCCGCTGCGGGTGCAGACGCCGAACTGCTCACCTACAGCACTGTAGGCACATGCAGTGGCCGGCGCAGAGTCAGCTCTGTATGTTATCTAGTCACTATTGCAGCAGGGCAACTGTACTAGGACTAGATGGATAGAGTTGTATAAATAGACTACCATGGCAACTCAGTAAAGAGAGCTCAGATTTGCCATCTCACAGACAGGGCTTTGGCCAACGCTGGTGTCTTGTATTGTGCATGTATGCTCTATTCTCCCTTCTTCTTCTAGCTCTAGCCATAGTGTGTGGGGACGGATAATGCTTGTTCGTGGTCGGCACGGTTAGTGGGTGCTCGGCAACACTAACGGCTGCTCGTCAAGACTGGTGAGTGGTTAACTCACCTGAGCCGGTGATCCTGTGGGCCAACAAGTGGTATCAGAGCCTCGCAAGCGCCGTCGCCAGACTAACCGCTGGCGATGACGGGCGGTTCGGAGATGGGCGATAGTAGTGGCACTGCTGTGGCTGCCCAGCCACAACCGGAGGTCATTGTTCGCACGGTGCTGGAGGTCAGCGGCACCAGTTGGCCGACGCTGACTCGCACCAACTATGGAGAGTGGTCGGTGACCATGAAGGTCAAGCTCAGAGCCTGACGACTCTGGAATGCTGTTGACAAGGGCACCGACAATGAAGAAGATGACATGTCAGTGTTGGAGGCTATCCTCGCTACTGTACCGGCGGAGTACAATGAGCCGTTGGGGGCGAAGAGCTTTGCTAAGGAGGCGTGGGAGGCTATTGCGGCGATGCGCGTCGATTCCGACCGCGCAAAGAAGGCGACGGCCCAGCTTCTGAAGCAGGAGTGCGCCAACCTCAAGTTCAAGGATGGTGAAACAGTGGAGGACTTCTCCCTCCGCCTACAGACGCTCATCAGCAAGCTGAAGAGCCATGGCGTCACCATCGACGAAGAGGAGGCGGTCTTCAAGTATCTCCACTCCGTGCCGACAAAGTACATCCAGATCGCTCTCTCCATAGAGACGATGCTGGACTTGTCCACCCTCACCATTGAGGATGTGATAGGTCGTCTATGGGCGGTAGACGAGCGCCTGGAGCAGGCAACAGCAATGAAGGACAGCGGGAAACTCCTGCTGACGGAAGAGGAGTGGGCTGCTCGGAGGAACTCCGGGAAGGTAGCCTCCTCCAACCGTGGTGGCAATGGCAAGCGCCATGGTAAGGCTTCTTTGGAGAAGAAGCAGGTCAACCCCAATGCCTGCCGGCGTTGTGGGAAGATTAGCCATTGGGCACGAGAGTGCCCAAACCGTAAGCAGGAAAAGAAGGCTCAGGCTCATTTGGCACAAGCCGATGATGAGGATGAGGCCACTATCCTAATGGCGACGTTCTGTGCACTGCACGACATCGAGGCCGAGGAGAGGGAAGAGGCGACGACGGTGGAAGGACCTAGGAAGGCCCTGAAGGCTGTCAACCTCGACGAACCACGCCCCCAAGTTCACCTTGAACGTGTGGGCGCCGACCAAGAGCAGCGGTGGTATCTGGACTCTGGTGCCAGTAACCACATGACGGGCCCCAAGGCATCCTTCTCCGAGCTCGACGGCGATGTTACCGGTACGGTAAAGTTTGGTGACGGCTCAACGGTGGCTATCCAAGGGCGCGTCACCATTATCTTCAGATGCCATAACAGGGAGCACCATGCGCTAACAGATGTATAATACATCCCGCAGCTGCGTTCCAGCATCATTAGCCTTGGTCAGCTGGATGAGCGCGGTAGCGAGGTACTGATCAAGGACGGAGTCCTTAGGATCAGGGACCGAGAGTAGCGACTTCTCGCCAAGGTGAAGAGGTCCCTGAACCGGTTGTACCTGCTCGACTTGAAGGTAGAGCAGCTGGTGTGCCTGGCGGCAAGGCACTCTGAGGAACTATGGATGTGGCATGCCCGGTTCGGACATCTCAGCTTTGACGCGCTTGGTCGGCTGGAGAAGATGGTTCGAGGGCTACCCCACATCAAGCACGGAGGCGAGCTGTGCGACAGCTGCCTGGCCGGGAAGCAGAGGAGGCTACCTTTCCCAAAGGCGGCCAAGTATCACGCGAAAGACGCTCTCGAGCTCGTTCACGGCGACCTCTGCGGGCAGATCACGCCTGCTACAAATGGTGGTCGGCGGTACTTCCTCCTGCTTGTGGATGATTGCAGTCGCTACATGTGGCTGCAACTCCTGACAAGCAAGGACGAAGCGGCGGTGGCGATCAAGAAGTTCAAGACGCGCGCGGAGGCCGAGAGCGGCAAGAAGCTCCGCGTGCTGAGAACTGATCGCGGTGGCAAATTCACTTTGGTGGAGTTTGCTGCGTACTGCGTGGATCAGGGTGTGGGGCAACACCACACCGCACCGTACTCGCCACAACAGAATGGCGTGGTGGAGAGATGAAACCAGACGGTGGTCGGCATGGCCCGATCCATGATGATGGCCAAAGTCATGCCGGCAAGGTTCTGGGGTGAGGCAGTGGCCACGGTGATGTTCATCCTCAACCGATCTCCGACCAAAGCCCTAACGGGCAAGACGCCGTTCGAAGCTTGGTATGGACGCAAGCCGAGCGTGTCCTTCCTCTGGACATTCGGCCGCATCGGCCATGTCAGGAAGACAAAGCCAAACCTCACCAAGCTAGAGGATAGGAGCACACCCATGGTGTTTCTAGGCTACGCGGAGGGTACCAAGGCGTACCGGCTCTACGACCCACGCGGAGACAAGGTGCTTGTCTCGCGCGACGTCGTGTTCGACGAGGAGGCGGCTTGGGACTGGAGCAGTCCGAGCATGGGGGAAGCTGGCAGCTTCACCAACACCTTCGTCGTCGAGCACTTGGTCATCCACGATGGTGGAGACGCTGGAGAGGAGGTGCCGAGCACTCCGGGAGGAGTGCCGAGCACTCCTGCGGTAGAGCCGAGCACTCCTGGGGTAGTACCGAGCACTTCGGGAGGGATGCTGAGCACTCCGGGAGGAGTGTCAAGCACTTCTGGAGGGATGCCGAGCACGCCAGGAGTGGTGCCGAGAGGTTCTGTAGTGGTGGCGACCACTCCTGGACAGGTGCCAAGCACTCCTGTGGCGGAGCCAAGACGTCTTACAGTGGTGTTGACCACCCCAAGACTGAGGCAGGACACTCCTACAGTGTGGCCAAACACTGCAGGAGTTATGATGAGTTGTCCAGAAATAGTGCCGAGCACTTTCGGTGTTGTGCCAAGCACTTCGGCGGAACAGAGAACTCCATCGACGCCGATCGAGTTCGCCTCACCTCCAAGTGACATCACTGAGTTTGTGGATGCCTTCCACGAAGGTGAGGAGGTGCGGTTCCACAGGCTGGACGACATCGTCGGTGGCACAGGTCCCTCAAGTCTGACGGGTAGGCTGCTCAATGACGTAGAGCTGCTACTCGTCAGTGCTAAGGAACCACCCATGTTCGCGCTTGCCGAGCGCGATGGAAACTGGCGACGGGCGATGCTGGAGGAGATAAAGGCGATCGAGGAAAACGAGACTTGGTAGCTCGTCGATCCACCGCCAGGATGCCGTCCGATCAGCCTGAAGTGGGTGTACAAGGTCAAGCGGGACGAGCTCGACGCCATTGTCAAGCACAAGGCGTGCCTCGTCGCCTGAGGCTTTGTTCAGCGTGAGGGCATAGACTTCGAGGAGGTCTTTGCACCAGTAGCGCGCATGGAGTCGGTCCGTTTGCTACTTGCTTTGGGAGCAGCAAAGGACTGACGCGTCCATCACTTAGACGTTAAATCGGCCTTCCTCAACGGCGAGCTGGCGGAGACGGTCTTCGTCAGGCAACCTTCAGGTTTTGCTGTCAAGGGAGAGGAGCACAGGGTGCTCCGACTGCGCAAAGCACTCTACGAGCTGTGGCAGGCCCCTCGAGCATGGAACGCCAAGCTTGACGCCACGCTGAGCGAGCTTGGGTTTCAACGATGCGCAACCGAGCACGCGCTCTACACGCGGCGACGGGGGAAGGAGGAGCTCATCGTCGGCGTGTATGTGGATGACTTAATCGTCATCGACGCGCGCACGGAGGACATCAACAGCTTTAAACGTGAGATGGCGGCTCGTTTTTGAATGAGCGATCTCAGCGCACTCTCCTACTACCTCGGCATCGAGGTGAGATAGGGGAAGGAGGAACTCACGCTCGGTCAGAGCGCGTATGCCTCCAAGATGTTGGAGAGGAGCGGCATGGCTGAGTGCAAGCCATGCGTGACTTCGATGAAGGAGCGGCTAAAACTGACGAAGGCCAGTACCGCGGTGAAGGTAGATGCGACACTCTACCGGAGCATCGTCGGCGGTCTGCACTACCTAGTCCACACGAGGCCAGACATTGCGTTCGCCGTGGGCTACGTCAGTCGCTTCATGGAGGATCCCAGAGAGGATCACTGGGCTGCGGTGAAGCGGCTACTGCGCTACGTCAAAGGAACGGTAGATCATGGGATCACCTTCCTAAGGACCAGCGGGAGTAGACTGCAGCTCACTGTGTTCAACGATGCAGACATGGCGGGGGACATCGACGGGCGATGGACCATCTCTGGCGTGCTCGTCTTCCTCGGGTCGGCCCCAATTTCATGGCTGTCGCTGAAGCAGAAGGTGGTGGCGCTATCTACGTGCGAGTCGGAGTACGTAGCGACAGCCACAGCGGCGTGCCAAGTTGTGTGGCTACGCCGGCTGCTGGGTGAGCTGACCGGCCTGGAAGCTCACCCACCAGCACTAATGGTGGACAACCAGCCCGCCATCGCCCTCGCGAAGAATCCGGTTCTGCACGACCGGAGTAAACACATCGACGTAAAGTTCCACTTCCTCAGGGACTGTGTCGATGGAGGGCAGATCATCATCGAGTTTGTCGAAACTGGTCGGCAACTCGTGGACGTCCTCACCAAGCCGCTCGGACAACTTTGACTCACGGAGCTGAAGGAGATGATTGACATGGAGGGGGTACAAGGGTTAGCAGTAGGATTAGGGGAAGAATGTTAGCTAAATCTACTGCTACCTTATATGAACACAGCAAGGGGAAGGCGGCGCCGAAAAGGCCCCCTGCTGTGATACTGTAGCCGCTGCAGGTGCAGGCGTCGAACTGCTCACCTGCAGCACTGTAGGCACATGCAGTGGCCGGCGCAGAGTCAACCATGTATGTTATCTAGTCACTGTTGCAGCAGGACAGCTGTACTTGGACTAGATGGATAGAGTTGTATAAATAGACTACCACGGCAACTCAGTAAAGAGAACTCAGATTTGCCATCTCACAGACAGGGCTTCGGCCAACGCTGGTGTCTTGTATTGTGCATGCATGCTCTGTTCTCCCTTCTTCTTCTAGCTCTAGCCATAGTGTGTGGGGACGGACAACGCTTGTTCGTGGTCGGCACGGCTAGTGGGTGCTCGGCAACACTAGCGGGTGCTCGGCAAGACTGGTGAGTGGTTAACTCACCTGAGCCGGTGATCCTGTGGACCAACAAAAAAGAAAGCTGGTTGTCAATGCGTTCATGTCATTATTTGTTTCCAAGCCATGGTTATTGTGTTTTTAATTTGGAAGCTCATGTAACCTTTGTTTGCCAATGTGTTATAATAGACCATGTACTCTGTAGGGATATTGGTGGTAACGTTACCATTGTATGCAAGTGGTAATTGGACTCTTTCTAATGCAATGAACCAAACATGTGAGCCTGCATATCAATTTTGCATGTGACATGGTCCTGGCATCCAAACACCGGTTCTGTGCAGCCAGGCGCTGCATGTCCTGGGAACCAAACAACCAATGTTTGCACACCCGTAGCCTGATCAGTTGAAGCTTGTATGACCAGATACAGTGCGGGGAAACTGAGAAGACAACCAAACAGGCCCGGCATGCAGTTCATTCAAAGACGATGACAGATGGGCATGCATGCACGCCACAGCCGACAGGTTCCATCGTCGATCGTCCAGACAGCAGGCAGACATCAACGTGTGTATCCTGGGAGATCTATCCTTCGCTAGGATCAGATCGGATCGGATGCAGAGAGATCTATATCAGATCCCAAACGATGGCTACTTACGGCGGCTGGACTGACAATATAATCCAAATACTGTACATCGGTTATTGGAACATTGTCATCCATCCATCGATCCATCGCGTTAGCTAGCTTGTTCCATCAATCGCCATCGCGTTAGCTACCTCTCGATCCTACTGTTCTTAACAAGCGACTAGTTTGATCATCACTGTATTTATTCCCTTTTAGAAAGATGTTTACACTAAGTCAAGCTAATAGGATTCTGAGCGATTAATTTCTGAGGTAAGTAATAATCTATCGAATCTGGCCATGACGACGATGTTTTGAACTACCTGTCGGTTTGTATATGATGTGCGAAAGCAACCCGTGCGGCCGTGCCAGCTAAGTGAAAGCAAAAGCTACCCTGCACTTATGCAGTTGACGTTGATGACGCAAAAACTAATCGATCGCAAGCGTCAATGAAAGTGAGGTTGCTGTCAAAATCAAACTTTCCTTTGATTATTGGGCCATTGAACGCAAAAACTGTTGTTTTTTTGTTTCAGATAAATAATTGATCCATTGGAGAAGAAGAAGAAAGGTAAAATGCATGGTCCTTGGGCGAAGTGGAAATCATTGTGCTGCAAATTAAATGTGATGGACGAACTGGGCCAACGACTTGGATCAGCTTTAATCAATTTTCCCTTTGTTTGGTTTTGCTTTTTGAGAGCTTAAAAAATAGCAAGAGACTGGATTTGTAATAAGAATTGGTTGTGTGCAAAACTCTTGCAGAGACCAGAATAAAAATTATTTTTTCTAAAAAAAGTGCGTCAAAGCGCCAATTCAACACTTTAGGTCCAGTGAAGCTAAAATAAAATAGTGGCTTCACCAGCTCCTAGTTTATTTAGACATATTAGAGGTAAAAACGACTTCTCACTGGGGCCAGAGCTCTATCAAATGAGGCATTAATCCTATTCATTGCTATGCACTGCACTATTATATTATAGGGATCTTTCCTTTTTTATTTTCTTGGACTTTGCTATGCATACATGCATGTTATTATAAGCTTTTACTAGTATATATACATGCTCACACTTTTACAGTAAAAAGCACTTCGGACACAGTGTGAATTCATCTTGCATGCAAGCTGAGATGCCTAAAAGTAATTATATTTGTGACAATTTTGATTGTTCTATACTAATTAATACTACCTCCGTTCTTAAATAGATGGAATTCTAGATCTCTTCTCGATCAAACTATCTAAGGTTTGACCAAATTTATAAAAAAACTCAATAATTATGGCACTAAATAGGTATGCTATTAAAATATACTTAATAAAGATTATAATTTGGTATATAAATATTGATAATTTTTCTATATAAACTTGATCAATATTAAGATGATTTGACTCAGTACTATGCTAAAATTGCATTCTTTTCGGGACGAAAGGAGTACAATTCAATTTCTCCAAGAGTTTAGATTCACGACGTCAAATAATATTTGTAGGGGCGGCTTTAGAGGTTTTGTAGGGGTGGTTTGCCCAGCCGCCTTTACCATACCGTCTCTACAAATCATGTATTTATAGGGGCGGTTACTAGACCGCCCTTACAAATTGATTTGTAGGGGCGGTTGTTACTGTAGCCGCCCCTACAGTACATTTTCCCGCTAAAAAAATTCAAATTTACAATTCAAATTCGACCAGAACATATACATATATATATAATTCAAATCTAACCAGAACATATATAATTCAAATCTGACCACAAGCACAAGAGCATTATATAAACTACCATTACAAGTCCAATTCACAGGAATATATACAATCCATCTCAAATCTCCAATTAGTAGACATGCTGATATATCACGACAACTGCAGGAAATCCTAGAATTGGCAGCTGCCAAGATGAGGGAGATCTTCAGGCCACTACTAAACGCTTGATTGAAAAGGAAACGTGACTGGAATGTTGACACAAAGGGGAACCACGAGAAGAAGACGATGTGCACAAAGATGATGGCGCCCATTCCTGCATCGTACATCCTTGCAATCTCACGGGCTGAATCCCATAGCCCAAGGGCTTTCACTACCCTCTTCCATGCGACGCCCAGCTGTCATGACAAGGAAAATTTTGGTGAGGCATGTGGCACCAGGCAAGTTACCAGCCATTAACTTGGCACTTGTAATATTCCAAATTTTCTTCAATTAAGTAGCAGATTGATATAATGCAAGTATTTCTCAAACAAAATAAGGATGTTGTACTTACACATAAGACACACCAACCAGTTGCTATAAAAGCAAGTGCACTTGCAAATAAATCAGCAACAGTGAACGATATGAGCACGATAAGAAGGGCAATTCCTGCAATTATCCCAATAGCAAGGACGCCCTGCAGAAACCGAACAAAAGTCGGCAAGGCTGTTGACTTCTTCGGAGTTGCAGTAAAAAGCTGAAAGACAACAGGACAAAGCTTAGCTTAGAGTTCATCCATATATAATTTTAAAACATGCAGCATTTGAATGTTCAAAGAATTAACATGACAAACCTTGAAAAGAAGGACCATAACAACGAGTACAATCCATGAGAAGCCATAAACCTGCACAGTGACAGAAGGCATTAGATAGACAGAACAAACAAAACTCAGATGGTGATAGGATCCCAAGTTAAATATAACATCCAAATGGTTGGTTATTAATGTTTTTATGTTGCTTAAATTGAACATTTAAGTTACAAATATCTACTTCAAGACCAAAATCCATAATAAAATTACTTGGAAAAAATGAGGTATAATAACATCATTCAACAAGGAAAAATCATACATTGTATTTCACACTATAAAAGAAATACAAGAATGTTTTGTGTTACACATTGTTGATAAACAGGGTTGAATTCTTTTAGGGCCTGGAAAAGGTGAAGTTCAAGGATTCCTACAACGATCAGATCTCTTAATTTCCTATATGGAGGAAAAGTGATGCCCTATACTACTCCCTTCCCTCAAACAGAAAAGCTACCGATGATCAGCTTCATCAACATTGAAGAGATGAGACGTGAAAACAGGAATAGTTGCTTTTGAGTCATTCACCATTACTTTGCTAATTAAGTAATCAGGCACAGGTTTAAACAGGAATAGTTGCAGTGTCCAAAAAATACTAGATAACAGAGATCCTAAATTTGATCAACAGATAAGCTTAAAATACAATGAGGACAAGCAAATTGAAATAAAGAAGGGCTTAGTTTCGCTTATGTGCGCATAAGTGAAGCTACAGATCTACACACGGCAAGGCTATAAAATCGATCTGGTATCTATCTAATCTAATTATAACAAATTACAAAGTGTATGTATATACAAAAGGGCTTAGTTTCGCTTATGTGCGCGTAAGTGAAGCCACAAATAAAGATGAGCAACGGGCCGGCACGGCACGGCACGGCCCGAGCCCGGGCCAGGCACGGCCCGATCGGGCTCGGGCCCTTTTGGCCCGCCGGGCCACCGGGCCGTGCCTGAACAGTCCACCGTGCTCGCCGGACGGCCTGTGCACGGTCCGTGGGCGAATATCGGGCCGTGCCACCCGCTGAGCCCGCTGCCCATCGGTCCATCGGGCCAAATTAGCCCGCTACACAAGAAACACCATATTTAACAAAGACAATCACAGTTCACATATTCATATTTAACAATCACGAAACACCGGATGACAAAATATTTGAGCTTTTTATGCAATGTCACCTCATTAAAAACCATTCTAGGTAAAAACTCACACCTCGTGAGATAAAACCCTAGAAAGAAAAATAGTAATCGACCAAATTCAATAAATTAAAACGGGCCTCCACCGGGCCGGCCGTTGTAAACGGGGCCGTCTTGCGTGCCCCCGGCGGGCGAGGCCTCATTAAAGCCCGGCACTGCTCACGGGCTTTGGGCGGCCACACGGCCCGGTTAGGGTTCGGGCCGTGCCGTGCTCTGGTCGGGCCCAATAACCGTGCTTTGGGCCGGGCCTTTGGCCCACGGGCTGCATGCACATCTTTAGCCACAAATCTACACACGGAAAGGCTTGAGCTTGACAAGATGGGAGAGAGAGAGAGGTGTTATGAGGGGGGACTGACAGTGCGATCCAGACGGCGCCGACGAGGGGGACGGCTCCCAGAGCAGTCCGTAGATGAGCCCCACCGCTGGCGGATCCAAAGGCACCGCATCCAAAGCAGATTGATCTCGCCACAACCCGACCGAGCCAAAGCGAGAGCGTCGGTCAAGACGGCAGAAGCAGCCGCTACCGGCACGCACGCGAAATGAGGGGCGGGCGTACCTTGTTCTAGGAGGCCTCGGGTCGAGGTACCGGAGAGCTTGAGGACAGCCAGCGTGGCCGCCGCCGTTTTGATCGCTGCGCTGCTGCTGCTGACTACTTCGCCGACGACCGCCTTTGGCCATCCTCGCCGCCGCCGCCACTCGCCATGCGGGTGGGGAGTAGAAGCGAATGGAGCGGCGGTGGGATCCCGAGGCGCGCTGCGATCGCGAAGGAGGTCGGCGGCGGCAAGTGCGGTGCCAAACCCAGCCGCCAACAGGCACCCTCTGCTTTATATGCGCAAGTACTAGCGCCTCTCGGGTGGGCGTAGAAAGTCGGCGTGGCCTGCACCAGTGTTAGCTGCTCGTAAGTTTGTCGTCGCGGCATTTGTAGGGGCGGCTCAATCACCAGCCGCTCCTACAAATAGCAACACCGGGGGCGGCTGGTGAGTGAGCTGCCCCTACAAATCCTACCCATTTGTAGGGGCGGCTCGTATCACCAGCCGCCCCTGCTGTTCCATTTATAGGGGTGGCTGGTCTCGTGGATCCCGAGCACGCCACTGTAGGGGCGACTCCATCACTAGTCGCTCCTAAAAAAAAATTTGTCCCGTTGCTACAAACCGTTTTTCACGTAGTGATTCTTTTTCTGTGATATTGTAGCTATATTTTGGTTGTTGCAATATGAAAACAAAAATCCTTAGTTCCATTTGTGACAAATATATTGGTCTACTAATACAACTCAATTATTCCAAGAATTTCAAAATTTTCTATTATGATATTGTAGCTATATATTTTGGTTGTTCCATCATGAAAAAAATCATCAGTTCTATGTTATTTTTGGAATTATTTCATTCTTGTCGATTTGTTGTTCTGCTAGTAGTACAATTCATTGTTCCAAAGATTTCCGAAATGTTCTATACATGGTACATGTAATTGATTGTTCCAGTAGAAAACTCCCGCATTGTTCATTTGTTCTATGCTGCTACAATAAACATTGTTTTCAGTTTATTTTGTTTATTTTGGTCTGCTAGGTTTTGGCCCTGTATTTCGAAGTGCCGTACGTGTGTCGTCACATGCCGAGGCGCCAAGCTAACTTGTCCTTCCTGCAGCTGCGTGCAAATCTCGTCCGAATCGAGATCTAGCCACTCGTTGGAGCTTCTCAAGTCTCATGTGGCATGTGGCTGTGGGGACGACGTGGGCTCGAGGGATCTGTGCGCGGCCTGTTTCTTTCCTAGGCATCAGTACAACAGAGATCTTGCTGGGATCTAGCAAGTAAACCGTCCACTGTGTACTGCCGCAGATTCTTTCGTAGGATGTGTACAGCTCGAGAGCGAGTAAAAAAGAGACTTTGTTTTTATCAAACGTACAACAGTTGAAGCCAACAAAGAAAAACTGCTCAATCAGTAAAGCAGAAATATACCAAATTAATATGACCTAATTATCTATGCATACATGGACTTTTATAATAGATTTAGTTGAAGACATAAATGTTAATACTATTTAGTATAAACTTGATCAAAATTTAGTCATCAAGAAGTTGTATTTTTGTGGACAGAGGGAGTAGTATTTTATTACAGTATCATTAGTTACCGATACATATATATATATATATATATATATATATATATATATATATATATATATATATATATATATATATATATATATGCACGTTTATTTATCTATGCATGTATATATAATAATTTGTTCATGCGCAATGGTCATACTCATCAGATCGAGGCCACACTGACAACAGTACTACACAACTGTTCAATCGTACACTCTTGTCACGCGCTTTGCATTGCTCGATCAACTTTTGACGTGCATGCATGCCTGTTACTACTATTATCTAGACAGGTAGCTAGTAGTACGTAGTAACTGTATCACTTGACTACTCAGTAAATGCAAAACACCAGCCATATGCCTTGATGCTTGCTTGCAGTATTTCATGCAGCCGGCCGGCCAGCAACACGACGATCATATCATCAGGCAAGTGGGTACGAGAAAATCCTCTGGCCGCGCGACAGGATCGCCATGGGGTCGTACTTCCTCTTGCGGCGGAGGAAGGTGTCCCACCTGCGGGGCCCGAAGTGGCGCGCAGCCCACTCCGCCTGCGTCGCGTAGTAGGGCAGGTACTGCGTGCACGGGATGCCGGCGGCCTCGCAGAAGCGTGCCACCTCCGCGTTCTGCTCCTCCATGCGCCGCAGGTCGCCGTCCGCCACCGCCGACCGCAGGATCCCCACCGTGTAGAACACCTCGTCCTCGTCGTCGGGGAGCACTGCCGACGTGGCGCCGTCCCACTTGCCCCGGTTCATGGGGTAGACGAGCACGGGACCACCGCTGCTGGCGGCGCCGCCGGTGTGGAGCAGGACGCCGTGGAAGACGCCCGCGGCGAAGTCGAGGATGTGGGAGCGCGGGAGGAAGAGGTTGAGCCACGGGTGCGGCACGTCCCAGAGGCCCTCGCCGCGGAGCTTGCGCTCGCCGGCGCTCACGCGGTCCAGGAACTGCACGTACGACACGTCCTGCACGAACGCGAACCCCCGCGCGTACCGCAGCTCGCGCACCAACACCTCCACGCCCTGCATGCATCATGAGATGAGTGGCTTTTGATCGATATGATGGACAAGTGTCACGTTGTGTGCAAAGATTCGGTCGTCACTACTGTTGCTTTGCATGTGTCCAGGCCATGCCGGGATCTGCGCGAGTACACGTCAACTTGCACCATGGTAGTCTAGCTGATATGGACGGATATACGCATGTTGTTTTGATGTATAAGTCATACTTTTTTAATCGATGAATATTATTTTTCTTTTACAATAAATTAACCTACGATACTTTCAACTCTGACTTACCAGCCAAGGCGAACAGCTGCTTGCACGGTCACTTTCGTGGAAAAACTTGGCCGTCCCAACTGACACATCTTGTACCTAGAGATGCTAGTGTACGTGCTAGCTGTTGCTGTCGTTGGTGCAAACAGATCCGTCGTTGGCAGAGCTGATATGATGTCGGTCTAGCTATAGCTTGCTAGTATGTGTGAATGCGAGCTGTGCAGTATTTGGTATAACAGTGATGAAGTGTACTCAGGCCTGTTTAGATCCCACCCAAAATCCAAAAAATTTCAAGATTCCCCGTCACATCAAATCTTGCGGCACATGCATGGAGCATTAAATGTAGGTAAAAAGAATAACTAATTGCACAGTTTGCCCGCACATCAAATCTTGCGGCACATGCATGGAGCATTAAATGTAGGTAAAAAGAATAACTAATTGCACAGTTTGCCCGTAATTGACGAGACGAATCTTTTAAGCCTAAATAGTCCATAATTAGACAATTTTTGCCAAATACAAACGAAAGTGCTACAGTAGCCAGAAGCCAAAAATTTTCGCATCTAAACCGGGCCTCACGTGTCTAGCTATATAGCTTGCTAGTATGTGAATGCAAGCTGTGCAGTATTTAGATCTTGGCATCTTGCATTATTGTAGGAGTACCCTCTCTAGCTAGTAGGTGAATGATTCGTTTCTATAGCCAACTACTAAGTTTAGTTGGAGTCTAAAATTCCAAAAAGTGCTACTGTATCCGTCACATCGAATATTTGCGGCTCATGCATGAAGCATTAAATGTAGATGAAAAAAAACTAATTACACAGTTTGGTGGGAAATTACGAGACGAACGTTTTGAGTCTACTTAGTCCATGTTTGAACAATAATTGCCAAATAAAAACGAAGATGCTACAGTAGCCCCAAATTCCAAATTCATGGTACTAAACAAGGGCTAATACTTGCTACATTTGTAAATATAGGCCATGTTTAGTTCCCCAAATTCCTGAATTTGGCACTATGCAAAAAGAAGATTCTCCGTCACATCAAACTTGCGGTACATGCATGGAGTACTAAATGTTGACGAAATCAAAAATTAATTGCACAGTTTGATTGTACTTTGCGAGACAGAACGTTTTGAGTCTAATTAGTCAACGATTGAACAATTATTACCAAATACAAACGAAATAACACAGTGCCTTAGTTTCCGGCGGCGCCCAATCCGGCGGGAACTAATCATGGCCATATTTTTGTTATTTTGGGCGCTAGTCTTATCATATGACTATACTTGAATCATTTGTCTCTAGCTAGCTAGCTACTCCATAGTGGTCATGACTTATTCTTCTTATCCAACTGGAGTAGTATTATCAAAAACATTATAGCCAATTAACTGCAAATGTACCATCAATGGTTAATTAAGGTGTTAGCAGTCTAAATTATATAGAATTTCCAACAACTTGTTGTCAAAAGTATTTCTTGTTTCTCTGTTTTGTGTTCACGAAATGATATGTATTGTATGCATCTTAATAAAATAAACTACATAATGTTTATTTATCATAGAGGCAAGATAAGATTTTTAACTACTAGCCATCTAAAAACTCCAAAATATTCAGTATGTCTAATTAAGCAGGTCCGTATAGTATATAGGACAACTGTTTTTCAAAAGAAAAATCAGAAGCTAGGAGTTTAAGATTCATATAGGAGATTATTCAAATTGGCCAACTAAAAGCTTGTGCAAGCATTTCGAAAAAAAGGGGTTTTGTGAAATTATTGCTCTGGCCTAAACACTCATTGTACAAACGTACAACTAAATTTATTTTCTACAAGAGCAAAAATGGAAAGTTAGGTGTGTACTTCGTTTTTTTTTTGGTGAAGTGTGTACCCGAACTCCACATGCCTGCCGCTACCGGTGATCTTTTAGCTTACGAAATGTGTGGGTGAATAATGTCTACTTAAATATTCAGTAAAAATTACGGAGCTGTTTGGATGATGTAGTTTAGAAATTATGGTATCAACAAACTGTTATATATATAGGGTAAAGCCATACAAAACGCGGTTTAGAAAAAAAGAGATTGTGGGTGCGATTTCTAAAAGTCCAAAAGGACTATGATTTTGATAAAGCCATAGTTTTAGAAATTAAAATGTTTGTTGGAGCAAAACATTTAGCCGTTCTTGAAAACCAAAATATTTTGTAAAATCAAAGTACTTCTCTAATATTTTAAAATTATAGGGTGTGTTCGGCTGGGCTTCATTGGTTGGCTAGGCTGGTTTTGGCTGGGCGGCGGCCCAGCACCAGCCGAACGATTGATCTACAAGCCGACCCTCAGCTCCGCTTCGCATTCCCTCCCATCATCCCGTCCCCCTGATAGCCGCTAGGGTTCCGCCATGGCCCGCCAGACCTCTCACCTCCGCTGGCGCGGCCGTGACCTCCGTGATCGCTGCGTTCGCCTTTGCCCGTCGTCGAAGCGGATCTGTACTCCTACCGCCTACAACGCGCCGTGAGGGCACGCCGTCGCCGTCGATAGCCTTCCGCGCCGACCGCCTGCTCCGCATCCCTCCCCGAACCCGCCGCCATCGACGCCCGTCCACCGGCGGCAGGTAAACCCGGTTACGCGTTCGGCGTCGTCCCTCCCCCTCTGGATCTGTCCCCCACGTTCTCGTTTTGCAGGTGAGTCCGGACCGCCGCCCACGGATCTCCATCTCAGCAGGCCGCTACTATCTGGTGGACGTTGGTTACACACTAGAGTTAGGATACATGGGTCCTTTCAGAAATACAAGGTACCATCTGGATGATTTTAGGGGTGTACCTGTAGAGACTATGTCTCGACAGGAGAAATTTAATTTGACTCATTCTAGACTACGCAATGTTGTAGAACGGTCATTGTTGCCGGTTTGTGCATGAAGTTGTTACAAAATTTGTTAGTTAATTAAGTGTGCATGAACTATGATGAATGCTTGTAAGGCCTTGTGATAATATGAATGTGTACAGCTGTTGTTGTGGCGCCAGTTTGCACTCCATTCATTGCATTTGGTGCCATTTTTTAAATTTGAGTTGCATTCAAATAGGAGTGGCTGTGAACGGCTAAAGGTGCCTGCTGCTTCGGCTGGTTTCCAGCTGCTTGGCTGGTGGGCTGCTGTAGCAGCATCAGCCCAGCCGGCTGAAAACTAGACCAGGCGAACGGACCCTGTATTATGCGAGACGAGGCTAACTGTTGAGGCTTTGACTCACGGTCTGTTCACCGAAAAATAAGTTAAAATACTGTTCAGCTAATTGTTCTGAGAAAAAAATACCATTTTATCTGAAAATACTGTTCACATAAACAGTATTTCATGAGCTGGCTGCCGAACAGCCCATCAGTCTTATAAAATTGAAACTAGTACTGTATGTGGGAGTAGCTAGCTAAAGAAAAGAGCCCAAAATGCTTTGGAATGATATGCACGACGAGGGACCGACAACGGCAGGCCATGCAAGTACGATGTTGACGCTGCACGACCGCCGATGCTGCCCCACCAGCTTACTAGCTTGCACCGTTGTAGATGCAGCCACACATGCATGCGTCGCACGCCAAAAGTTGAAGACGACAATAATCCAGATCAACCACGACCCAAACTTATTAACCGATCGAGAACGATCATGTGGCTGGCGTATGCACGTAGAAAGAAAACCGGCGGCAGGCGGCCGGCGGCGGGCCATCGATCGTGTTACCTTGTCAACGTCTGCGGCGGTCGTGTCGCTGGCGCCGCCGTAGTATAGCGCGCCCTCGAGGCAGTACAGGACGCCGCCGGCCTCCTTGGCTAGCGCGGCGATGCCCGCGGCGTCGGCCGCCGAGTAGAAGGACGACGGCGGCTGCGAGCGCCAGCTGCCGATGAGGCTCTGGAAGTCGGTGAGGACGGAGCCCTCGACGTAGTCCATGAGTCCGGCCAGCGCGCCGCCGCGGCGCCCGTCGTCGATGAGCCGTTCCTGGTCGGCCGTGAGGTCCGCGGCGCCTGTGTAGAGGAGCCGCACCCAGCGTGCCCTGGCCGGCGCCGGCGCCAGCGGGATCCGCGCGCGTGTTATGATGCCGAACTGCCCCAGCCCTCCCAGCACGGCGTGGAAGAGGTCGGCGTCCTTGTGCTTGGAGCAGGTGACCACCTCCCCGGTCCCCGTGACGACGTCGAGCTCGAGGACGTTGGATATCTGCGGGCCGTGGCGGAACGCCTGGCCGCTGATGCCGGCGTTGGAGAGCGTGCCGCCGACGGTGAGGCGGAGGTAGTCCGTCCAGGACCGCGGCGTGAGGCCGTGCGCCAGTGCGGCTTGCAGCACGTCCACCCACAGCTGCTCGCCGCCGGCGTCGATGTAGCGCCAGTCCACCGACACGGCGAGCCTGCTCGCGGTGGCGGAGTGGGGCCCTGCTAGCGACGCCATGTCGATGACGACGCCGCCGGGGGCCGTGGCCTGGCCCTGGGTGGAGTGGCCGCGGCCCCTCGCGGAGACCGGGAACGGCGAGGCGCTGGCGCTGGACGCCCGCAGCAGCGCGGCGATGTCGGCCGCGCACGACGGGTAGAACACGGCCGCCGGGCGGGCCGCGTCCACGGTCACGTTGGTGCCGAAGTCGGTGGACGATTGCGCCGTGGCCTCGGCGTCCGTGCGAATGCGCGCCGCCGTGGTGGTGTCGGCGAGGACTCGGATGATGTCGTCGATGATGATGGATGACGTGGACGACGCGGTCGGCGGCGGTGCCGAGGCGGCGAGCGTGGGCCGGTCGACGGTGAGGGCCGAGAAGACGCAGCTGAGGAGGAAGCAGAGCGCGACCGTGGTGGTCGTAGCTCTAGCCATCGTCATGACCGATCGATCACTTGATTGAGCTCTAGCTAGCTAGCCCGGCTCTCGTTTTGACGATGTATTGTACACGCAGCAGTGGAGAGCCGTGGGTGGCCTATATATCCCCGGCGATGACTTGTACGACGACCAGACCACCGATGAGAAAATGTGAGATCTGCAGATAAAGACCGAAGATATTGGTGTCGTGCGGTGCTAGCTCTAGCTTGCTAGGTGATCGATGATGGTCAGACACGTACACACATGCATGTATGCAATAGCAATGCGGTCAGGTGATCAGCTAGCCGCAGCCGTTCACGAACGTACTGCGACGAGAAATTAAAGGAGAAGGGATATATACGACGTGCATACGTACATACACTGTATGTACCTACCGTGATCTTGTGGCCAGTGTGAGTGTGTGGAGAAAAGCTGTATCATTAGGCAGCCGTTTAGGTCATATATAGTAGCTGCATGTGAGCGCGCAGACGAGACGACGACTTGACTTCCCCCCTCCCTTGGAGGAAACGACAACACACATAAGTATGCAGGTGAGTGCGGTGCAGTGCAGTGCAGTGCAGTGGAGGATGTGAGGACGATCGACACGTTAGAGCCACTGATTATGACTAGTAGGTGAGCATACAAGTGAGTCGACATGCATGCATGCATGCATGGTTGCCAATGATCCCCAGCTAGCAGTCTGGCCCTGTGTATGTTCTCGATCGGTCGGCTTTGCCTTTGCTATTCGAGTCGCCGGGTAGGACTGCTTTTAATTTTGTTACCTCCTCTTTTGGGATCGATCGAAGGACGACGATACAGGAATGGACAGGCACGCGGCGCTTTCATGCACACAAAGCTAAGGCACCATGTCACATGCATGTGACTGTACGTCTCGGGGTCGATTGAGCTGTACGTGACTCGTGCATTGCCAGGCCGGCTAGCTTTACAAGTCACCAAATTTCTGTTGCCGCAGCTTAGCCTCTGCTTGGGTTGGTCACGGTCCATAATAAAGTCACAAATGTTCATATATTCTGTGCAATACCACACGGCCGGTGGTTGTGCACATACGTGATATATACAAAACAAGGTATCGTACTGGACGACGGCCGCCATGCAAATGCAATCGTCGTCATATGCATGGACGGTATAATCATGTTTTACCGAAATGGCAAACTTGAACTGGTGGTGAGGCAAAGGTAGTGGCCGGCGGCCGACGGCATCTCTCTGGGCTCGGCCCGGGCGGGTCAGTAACTCAGGGGGTCAGTCACGTTCGTGCACTTCGATTCATTACCTCTCTTATATGGCCTATATATGTGCAGACAGGCACTGCACACCAGCATCCACCATGCGCCAGTACTGTCTACATGATTTTGTACACATAGTATATACTCTTCCATTTCAAAACAAGTGCATATCTCACGTTCCAAGTAATCAAACCTTTTAAAGTTTGGCTAAATATATACCCAGAATAGTATCAATATATATTTCTATCTCTATATATAAATTTATTATGAAACCGATAGAACTGTTTTTTTTTCTGACGACAGACACCTATTTTCCTGGTGGTTACTTGTGAATTGTGATAGGAATAGAATTCTAGATCTCTGGTGGCTAGAAAATTTCCTGTCACCGACAAGGAAATTAGTATATCGACGGGGAAGCTGGTCCACCAACATGAAAATTTTCTATTTATTCTATGGGTGGTGTACTAATAGAGAAATTAGTTTTCACATTTTCCTGTCGGTATTTTGTATTTCCATGTCAGTTTTTAGTAGTGAAAGTATGTTCCACTATCGATCTAATAATACTTATATATATCATAAATATGATTACCTATATATATATATATATATATATATATATATATATATATATATATATATATATATATATATATATATATATATATTCAGTAGCCAGCTACAAAATAAGTTATTCTGTAGCCACCTCTATTTACGATAATGTCAATACATATTTACGATATTGGGTTACTATAACACATGGGGATATTTACTATAACGTTATAGTAAATCACTTAGCAAGGAGTTACTATAATTTCGTAAATTAACATAGTAATTATCGTAACTCAAAGTGGCTACAGAATAAGTTATTTTGTAGCCAGCTACAAGGTAGTAGTTCTGTATATATATAACTACTACCCTGTAGCTGGCTACAAAATAGCTTATTCTGTAGCCACTTTGAGTTACGATAATTACTATATTAATTTACGAGATTATAATAACTCCTTACTAAGTGGTTTACTATAACGTTATGGTAAATATCCACATGTGTTACAGTAACCCAACTATCATAAATATGTATTGACATTATCGTAAATTAATATATAAAATTATCATAAATGGAGGTGGCTACAGAATATACTCTTCCTATATATATATATATTGGTCATACCTAAGAAGGTTTGACTGATCCGCTCCCTAGAGAATCAAGATATGCACTTGTTTTTGGATGCAAAGAGTGTACAATGCAGACGACCATGCACGGCCGGAAGAATGGTCAAGGTCGTGCCGGTCATGAATCTAGCTAGCGGAAATTTCCTGGCACGAAAAGTAGCCATGATAGGGGAGGGGATCCATTCCCCTACATCTTAGAGAGGGTGTGTCTTTATGTAGTTTAATTAAAACTTCAAGTATTAGGAATAGAATGAGTTATCTGTTAGAGCAACTTCAATATAATCTCCCATATAACAGTTTTTCTGGTATGAGGGACGAGCGAGATAAAGTAATCGGTTGAAGATGTTCTAGTAGTGCATAGATGATATTCGTTTATATATTTGTATACTTATTAAAGCTTTAAAAGTTTAAGCTAAGATAAAACTAAAACAATTTACATATTGGAACAAAGGGAGCATTGATATTTTACCATGAAAAAGGTATATGCTGTAATAATGCACGGGAAGTCGGAAACGAACATCATATGGCAATGCGAACGTAAGAAAATGACTAGTTTACTGTTAAGCGCAAGGGCCCAAAATAGTAGTACTAAGACTGACTCCAACGAAGGGACCCAAATACGATACCCATTTCGCTGTTATAGGTCGTCTACAGTAAAAAAAACGTCACGACCTACATATCTCCGCTCCAACAGACAGGCAGACCCAAATCCACACGGCCGCGCCCAGGAGCGCCGCCCCGAGCACCCCGTCCAACCCCGCGGCCGCGCGGGCCGTCCCCGACGCCGGCAGATCTCGCGCCCAGGAGCGCGGCGCGGGGACGGGGCCTCCTCCCCCGGCCGAGCTCGCGCCCGCGCCCGGATCCAGCCCCCCTCCATCTCCTTCTTCCCCAACGGAGCTCGCGCCCGACGGAGCTCGCCCCCGAGCGCGGCAGAGCTCGCGCCCGCGGCTCGGCGGAGCTCGCGTCCGCGCCCGGATCCGGCCCCCCTCCCTCTCCTTCTTCTTCCTCGACGGAGCTCGCGCCCGACGGAGCTCGCGTTCGGCGTTCCGGCGAGAGCTGGGCGAGCGCCAGCGAGCACCTCCGCCCCCACGCGACGCTGCTCATCACCGGCGGCAGGGGAGCGGGTCCAGATCCGGCAAGGCAGCCAAGGCGGGCGGCTCCTCTCCGCACCGGCGGCGCGCATCCTCCTGCGGCGGCGGACATGGCGACGGTGCTGCAGCGCGCCTCTCTCATCTCGCGCATGCGAGCGGGCAAGGCACCCGGCCATGGTGGCCCTCCCCAGATCCGGGTCGGCGGTGGGGGCGCGGCGCGGATCTGGGACGGCGATGCGGAGCCCCCCTCGATGCTGGCCGCGGCGAGGCGGAGCTGCCGCGAGGCCGCCGTGTTGAGCTCCGGTCGTCCCCTTCCTCGTGGTGCTCGTGGTGGTGGGCCTGGCGGAGACGCAAAGACACGGAGGGAGGACGCTTTTTTGCCTTCCGCGTCGCCTCCGACGCAAAATGCGTGCTGTGTTTGCCTACTCCATTGAAGCTTGTTTTTCGCGGTCAAAACACTGTGCACGACGCAATTTTGGGGATGAGTCACGTTATTGGAGATAGTCTAACGATCGAATTTAGGCACGGATCCAGACCAGACAAGCAAATAGGCAAAAACCACTGTTGCGCATTGACCCCACTACCACCCCAGCCTGGAAGGCAAAATCGTGTGGTGGACCGTGCACACTGGGCACGATCCCAGACGTACACACCCCACCAGCCTGTTTAGTTCTACCACGACAACAACTGGATCCGGACGGGAACACGTACGAGACCACACAAACCGTACGCAAACAACTGGCCGGTGCGTCATATATATATATATATATATATACCTCTCCGGGCATATATTTCTTCCTGTGACAAATCCTTTAATTTGTTTCTGAAAATGCATGCATGTGCGTGCATTTTTGTTGTAGAACTAACGTACACCAACACTTTATCATCGATGTGAATTAGATTCGATCCCACAGGCAGGAACACAAAGATTATTATCATCTTGTTTATACTAGTGTTAAAAGAAAGTATTGACTACCAAAATTGTCCAAACGAGAGACTGGTCTCGGGTTTTCAGATAAAATAGGCTAGGCCAAAATGTTCTGAAGTTAGCTGGTTTCAAAACTTTGTTAAAATACAAAATAGACTCCACCATTGTGTTTCTCTTGTCGAGTCAATCATAAAGCATATATATACCATCTAATTTGGAGTCCATATAAGAAAATTATGACTTCAGAAAGATTCATCCCGCATAAACCAGCTAAGCCGAGTATTGAAGGTGGCTACTGGCTAGGCTGGGTTTGGCAGTGTCGGGTTCATAAATCCGGGGTCCCTCATGGACCGGCTTTCCAGCAAAGGCTCGGCCCAGCAGACAAACGCTGCGAACAACGCGCAGCTCTTGGGCCGGCCCAAGTACCTAAACGACAGGCCAGAACTGCGGTCCAAATCTCCGACCGGAAGGCCTGGCCGAGAAGGAACGGCGCCCGCTTCCAACTTCGGCCTGCCTTTCCGACCGGAGTGCTCGCTTCGGTCTCCAGCCCGTCTCCGGACGGCCTCTCCGACCGGAAGGCCTGGCCCCAACACCACTTCCGACTCCGACCCGCTTCTCCGACCGGGGATGCACCGAGCCCCTATTTACAACTCCTCTCTGGCTGGCACAATCAGAGCCGACTGGGACCAGCCGACCGGGGATGCCCGCTCGGTAGGGACCAAGAAAGAGTCGAAGAAAGTAAGGCAGGGCACTCAAAGTCAATCGCAATACCGAGGACAGTACCCTGTACACCTATAGGACAGTACCCTGCGACCTCCCTGGCATGACAGAGCCCAAGCAGTGTTGTAGGCGCCGACATTTTCCCCTACAGTGTTGTGGGCGCCATCAACTCCCATACCAGACAAATACGATAAGGCTCCCCACGTGCCTCTGAGGCATCGACAGTGTTGTGGGCGTCGGCATTCACCGTAGCTGGCAAACATGATAAAACCCCTCACATGCCTCTGGCATCAACAGTATAGCAGGTACCGACATCGGCCATACCTGAAGAAGATGATGCAACCTCCCACGTGCATCTGACATTCAACAGTGTTGTGGGCGCCTACCATCATCTTATACCCACCGGCGTGGGCAGCAAGACTTAGCGGCGATCATACTCCCTCCCTCTCGCTTGTAAAGCCATCCCCTTCATCTATAAAAGGGGATGCGCTCTCTTCCAACAGATAAGTTGATTCAGATCGATCAAGTTCACTAGTACAAAACAACAGAACCACCAGGTTCAAACCACGAGCACACGCTCAAACACTTAGCATATAGTGGAGCTCCCATCGCTCTCGGTCCCTCTGACCAGAGTCCGACCGGACCTCTTGTACCCCCCATCTTTCTCCTTCTCGTTTGTAACCCCACTGCAAACTTCGAGGACCTGGGCTCAGGAATAAAGTCACCGATCGACTCAAACTGGATGTAGGGCACATTGCCTAAACCAGTATAAACCTTATGTCATTGAGTGTTAGGCCACCTCCGATCACAACGTATGACAAAACTACAAATATTTACGTGTTGGTCACTTTCTGCACCAACAGTTGGGGCCGTCCGTGAAGAAAACCCTGTACGTTCAACACTTTTGGTCATCGGATGGTCCACTTTTCCGCCACCTTCGCCATGGCGGGCTCAAGTGATATGACTCGCTTTGGCTCACGGGAGCTTTCCGCACTCCCACCTATTGGGATGTGGGTTCCACCCGTCTCCAAGCCATCCCAGGCTTCCTCTTTGGAAGCCTGGACTTCGTCGCCGACCAGCTCGGCGTACTACACCTCCGCGAAGGAGGCACTCGTTCCGGCAACCATCGGAGGGGCACCCTCCATTGGCTCCGGGACGCACGATGACTTCAATGATGAGATGCATGTGCTTCGTTCCGAGCAAACTCTCCGCTCAAACCCCGCTGTGAGTAATGTACATGCTGTTATTTACTTGCTATTCTCTATCTTCCGCCGACTTATCCGGAGGGACCCCGTTGTCCCACCGCGACCGCCATGCGACCGGTTCCCCTATGGCCTCGCGTCCCCCGCGGATGCGTACGCCCGGGGGCTCCAAAGGATGCCGGTGCCGCCCCCTCTCACGTCCGAATTTGTGGGGATGGCGAGCTATGCTCTCACCTGTTTCCTCGACCTCATGGATGATGATGTTGAGATTAACGGCTCCAGCATTGGCGATGTGGCGCTTAGCCACCGTCCGTCCCGGGAGTGCGCTATGGCGGACGCTCCGGGATAGCCACCAGTGGTAACGGAGTCCTCGCAGACTCACACCCCTCCGGACCCTCGTGCGGAGACCCCCGCGCTCACATGGGAGCACGGCGAGGAGCTACGACAACAGCGGCTGAACCAGCCGACCGACTGGCCAGCGAGCTCGGCGCACCACACTTTGCCCCGTGCGCATAAACTAGCGAGCAGTGCCCGGGGTCGCTCCCGTCGGGTCCAGCGCAACACCATGGATGGGGGGAAAGATCCCCCACAGTTTGCTCGGGCCAATCAGAACATCACCACTACGGCAATGCTTCTGCGTGGCCTTCCCGAGCCAAACGACCCCCAGGAACAGGCGATCCACCGGAACCTCCAGGCACTGGTGGAGACCGCCGCCGTTCAATAGGCGAAGAGCTCCGCATCGCGACACCGACACGCGGCCTCTCTCCCCACCAGGGGAGTGGGGACGCACCAGATGAATCGCTCCACCTACTCACCGCTACAGCCGCCGAGCGCGACACAGGAGGCCGCATCTGCGCCTCGTCTTGACTTGGCGACCGCTCCGCATCGACCGCCTGTACACGAGCGGCTCGGGCCGAACCAAGACGCTCGCAGCATCATCAGCAACCGGAGTCCTAGCCCGGATGGCCTAGGACCACGTGCCTTTGTCCGACGCATCTAGAGAGCGCCGCTCCTGCAACGCTCTAACGGAGGCCGAGGCAAAGGCAAGGCCAAGCGCCAGGATCGACGAGGGCCCCTCCACGCAGAGGGGTTAAAAGAACAGAAAAGATCGCCGCCGACCGGTTAACTCCGCGTTGGTCGCCATGGCTGATCATACACGGCAAGCAGCCCTAGTAGGACCTTCCGGGCCACTTCAACGAGCTCATGGAAAGCCCATGCACCAACCACGCCTACCCCGTCAAACACCTCTATAAGGACTGTGGGCTCCTCAAGCGCCTTCTGTGACAGGCCGACGGACCGAAGGAAGAAAAAGGCGAAGAAGCAGCGGCCAAGAAAGGGGGCGTAGCGGGCAAGGATCCGGACGACTGAAGGTTGAGGTGATCCGACCAAATGCCTACCGACTGAAGGACGACAACGACGACATTCTCCCCAACGCTTGGAACAACTATGTTGTTTCTTCCCCTAAAATTCAGTCTTACCATTGTTTACTTAACGTTTGCTCCTATAAAAGCGCCTCGACCCGAACACTTTTGGCCCGGGTCGCTCGGGGGCTCCACGGGGGTGCACTACTACCTCTCTTTTCGTTTACTATCATATGGTAAAATTCCTTCCTACCCAAACAAAAGGGTAGTTCGTTCCTTTAAATTACCTTACGTAGCTTTGAAATATTGCGACCGATCACACCCCACCTCTACCTACGGTTACGAGCAGCTGAGCCTCGCGGGCCACGCCCAGGCTCCTAAGGTTGCAGCCTACGGAACGAATAGGCAAGTATGAAAAAGAAGGAATAAAAAACAAAATTATGCTAAGGTAAAACTAAGAAACGAATGGGACAAGCTTCCCCGAACGGAGTGCCTCCATCACAAAAAACAAAACCGGTTGTAGTCATTAAGTACACAAGAACGTTTACACGGGGGCTCCCCCACGAACTTAACTTTTTTCATCTGCTAAATTACTTATAATTTACAAGCTATTAGGGCTGCCCGGCGGCATCTGTTGTCGGTGCGACCGGTGAAGGCACGGGCTGCTCACTCCCTGGCTGGACGACATTCGGCTCGGTTGAAGGCGGGGCGATGTCCACTTCTGACCCAGGCTCCGCGCCATCCGCAGGCTAGGCGACGTCCCCCTGATGCATGGTTCTGGCCATGTCCTCATGACGGGCATCCATCACCCACTGCGCAGAGACTTGCTCTGCCACCAACCTTGCGTGCGGCAGCAAGCTCTCCCCGAGCGATTGGATGTCCTCCGTGCTCAAGCCATCGGCATACCCACTACAGATAGTGGCAAAGTCCAGGTCCAGGTGGTACATCGCCACCGAAGTCAACACCCCTGACGCTCCATAGAACAGCCCGTGTGTGATGAGGGCCCAGACCTCATCCGGAACCTCTGCCAGCTAGATGGTGGGTGCGCTAGTACTTGGCGCCGACCCAAAGACCTCCAAGACGACCGGGCCTTTCGCTCTGACTCCAGGGCCTTTTGCGCCGACTCCAGGGCATTCCGCTCTGACTCTAGGGCGTTCCGCTCTGACTCAAGGGTCTCTAGGGATTTTTGGAGCGCCGCCTCGGTGTCCGCTAGGCACTTTCGTAGCTCTGCCACGGTCTCCGCCTGGCAGGCCTTCGCCGCCTCAAGCCCCCGCTCGGCGACGGTCGCCCGCTCCGCCGTCAGCTGCTCCGCCATCCGTGCCTCGGTCGCCTCCACCGCCCAATCCTAGGACTCCTGGCGGGTGGACTCCAGCTGACGCTCAAGCTCGCCCATCCGGGCATGCTCCATCCGGAGGAAATGGGACTTGCGGCACGACATCTCTTGCAGACCCTACAAAAACAAGAAGCAAACATGCTAAGGCAACCAAGGAGAAACCAAGGGGTCAAGGACAAGCGCGGAAAACTCACCTCTGCGACGAGCTGTAGGTTGACCTTGAGCAACTGCTGGACAGAGTTAACCTGCACCTAGGCATCCTCAAGCTTCACCGATAGCTTGGCAAGATTGGACTCCATGGCAAGTCCTCTCCCCCCGAGGATGTCCCAGAGCTGGCACTCCTGCGAATCCCGAAGAATGAACCGGACCTTCATCGGGTCCTCAGGACAGGGCCACACCAGGTCAGACTCCTCCAGCCCGCTGGAGGGTCCAGCCTCTGACCGGACCACCGTCAGCACCCGCGATGGCGCCAGCAGCTCCACCACTTCATCCACCTCGTCGTTAGAGGGGATCTCCACCACCTCGTCTTCACGGGCCACCGACAGATGTCCTAGTTCCGACCCGGCCGCATCTCCCGGCACCTTTGGCGCTGACCGAGAGGGTGAGCCATGTAGCCCTCCGCCTGGCGAGGCAGGGAACCTGTTCTCCTCTCCTCTTCTAACACAGCCAATGGAGGAGGGGCCACAAGGGTTACCTCTGACGTGACCTCTCGCCGCAGCCGGCGGAGGAGGGGACACAAGGGTTATCTCCGACGCGACCTCCGCCGTCGCCACTGGGATCACCGCCAACACCGCCACCGCCACTGCCGCTGTACTAGCAACCGACCCGGGAGCACCACCCCTAGAAGGGAAGGGTTCGCCGCCACCACCTTGTCCTCCCCGCCGCTCGCCATAGCGCGCTGCAAGGTGGGCCTCCAAACCTCCTACACAGGAGTTGGGGCGATGCTCACCCCGTCAGTGTTCGGTCGCTGTCAAAAAGTATAGGTTAGTCATACTCCAAAAAGGACTCAACAAAAAGATCGAAAAGAAGCAAAGAAAAACATACCGGGATGTAAGCAGCACGACTCTGAAGACAAGACCCGACGTCGATGGGCCCGTAGGGTGAGGACCGCTCCCGGGTTGTGACCCGCGCCTTCTCACTTCAGCCGGGGTGGAGTCGACCCAACCGGCTCCTGCCCGGCCCACGAGTCACCGCGCCCTTCGGCTTAGGGCACTTCGATCGGAGCGGTAGGCGGGGCATCCTCCCGCTATGAGTCACGCGCTGGTGCCAGCCCGGCGACACACGGGTACAAGCCCGCTCCTCGAACCGCCTGGCTTGCTCGGCCACATCCGCGGCAGGTGGGGACAAGACCGGTGATGCCACCGAAGGGCGCTGTGACCACGTCCGCTTTGCCTCCCGTTCACCAGCGGCGTCCATGCTCGCCGCACGCTTCCTTGGCATGGGAATCCACGGCGCGCCTCTCCGCCTCCTGTTCATTGCCAGCAGACATCACCGTAGGGTCGCGACGCTCCGCCGAGGTCACAATGACCTCCCGGCTTTCCTCCTCCTCGAAGAAAATCATGTCATCCACCTCTGTGGGATCCTCTGACTCGAGCTCTAACTCAACGTCGCTCTTATTTTCCCCGGCCTTCACGCGCGGGCGATCTCCTTCTCCTTCTCATACTTCCGCCGAGCCACCTCGGCCTTCTTCTTCTTCTTGGCATCCGCCGCCTCCTTCTGGTGGCCTACCGAGCCGTGCCCTCCGGCCCCTTCGGAAGGTGCGGCCGAGACTTGTAAGCATCAAGTCCCTACAAAACAGGCGACTCAAAATAAAAAAAGCAGGAAAGCAAAGGGGAAAAGAACACGGAGTAAAGAAGGGGGAGCATACCAGTTTGGACACCACCGAGGCGTTGAGAGGTCCGGGCTTTCCATCGACCTTCTCTTTGGGCTTCAGCTGCAGCACCCGGCCGAGGCAACTCTAGACCTCATCATTCGGCACCTCCTCCAGCGACGCACGATCGGGGTCCGACGGGCCACCGTACCTCCACATCAGCTATGCCCTCTCCGCTAATGGAGCAACCCGATGGCGGTAGAGGGTGTGGAACACCCACACCCCATCAAGGCCATGCCACACGAGCTTTTGGAGCTCCTCCTCGATGATCTCCACCTTCTTCTTCTCTCCGACGGGAAGGGCCCCACGACCAACTATCCCGCCTCTCCGGCCTCACGCCCATGAATGCCGAGAACGGTGCCTCCACCGGGTTCCTGATATAAAACCACTCCCCATGCCACCCCAAGTTGGAGTCGCAGGGGATGTACACGCGATACGAGCCCCCACGCTCGGTTTTCTCTACAAGGCGAAGCCCCCCACCGGTGCGGCCTCGGGCGGATTCCCCACCAACAAAGATTGCTAGAGAACAGCCGTTGGAAGAAGTCCGCGTGTGGCTCCATCCCAAGGAAGGCCTCGCAGACGGTGATGAAGCCGGCGATATGCAGCACCCCTGTTGGATTGAGGTGCTGCAGCTCTAGACCCCACTCATTGAGCAACCCACGGAGGAACCAGTGCGTGGGGTATCCTAACCCACGCTCGTGGAAGGCGAGAAAGGAAACCACCTTGTCGGGCCGAGGTTGCGGGAACTCCTCCCTCCCAGGAGCCCTCTAGTGCGCCACCTCCTTCGGCGGCAGAAACCCCTTCACGACGAAGGTCTCTAGCACCGAATCCCTCACAGTGGTTGACCTCTAACCCAACATTTCACTCTAGGTTTGCGAATGAATTTGTGGGTTTTCTCCTCTCCTCGCTCTCTCCTTTTCTCTCCTAGGAACCGCCATGGCTCTCAAAACGCTCTCGGCAAGAAGGAAGATGAGAAGAGGCGGCAGATGAGGAATAAGCAAAGGAAATGGGGCAAAAGCCTTCTCCCTTCTCCTACTTGAGGAAAAGGGCGCAATAGTTGGGGAAGGCGCGTCGATCGGGGAAAGGTGAAATGATGGGCGAAAAACCCTCTCCCTTCCCCATTTAATGCAGATGGGATGAACCCTGACCGATGGGACGCACACTGACCAATGGAATGACGCCTAGTTAGACGGAACGGTGCCTGGTCAGAGGGGCGTGGTCTAGGTAGGGCCCACCACTACCTCACGCTCGGGCGCAAAAAACCAAAGCGTCACCACGCGCAGGCGGCTCTCCGCCTCCCCAGGCGGGACTTGTAAAAACCCAAACAACAGGATCTCCACCAGGAGAGACAATCGGCTCCCTAAGTCGATTGAACGGCTCAGGAAAACATCGAGATAGGTAAGGAGCAAAGGGACGCCCCATGTAGGCTATGCCGACTCTGTCACGAACGACGGGCACGGGTTCTGGTCGGACATTTCTGATTGGAGCTCTTCAAACCCCGTCACTCGAGTCATCAAGGTAACACTTTCGATCTAGCTATTTCTTTATATAATCATCCATACATTCATACACGCATTCATTCCATACGCTGTGCCTCCCGGACGATTCGGGCCCTGAATCGCCCGGGGGCTCGGGAACTAAAGCATCGCACATGCGGCGAAATGCATCACAATGCTCCGTGTTGCGTCACGAAGCGGTAGTCGCCTCATTCAACATGAGCAACGACCGACCAGGTTTCGAAGGCCGGCCCACGAAGGGCTCGAGGCCACCCCACGTCAAATAGAGCTAAGGGAGAAAACGCAGATGAGCCCCGTGCGGCCCTCGCCTAGTCTGCCCCAAAGCAGATAGGGTCATCTCAACCTTCTCGTTCGATCCTAAACCTCTCACCAAGCCCACATAATCTCTATCGAGGGGAGGCCAGCAGGCTACCCGGTCGGTCTCCGGAATAACCCAGGCATCTGTCGGGTTGCAGGTAAAGGAGCAGTGGAATGTCACAAGAGGGCTATGCCGACCCCGTCACGAACGATGGACCCGGATTCCACTCAATTATACCTGTTAGCGAGCTCACCGAGTGCGTCGCTCGAGCCCGAGCGATCGAGGCAAGCAACAAAGCTTAGCCCCTCCGGTTGTGAGAAACCGAGGATGGGGTAACGCACAAAACTCAAAACCGACCCATACCAAGCCCAACGGGGCTCGGGGGCTCAAGATCCCTAAACTAACTAACTAAACTACCTCAGCTACGCGGGCTGCACCGACACCAGGATCCACAACTCTGACTCACCCGATCCCATGGTGAGCACGACGCCAGGATTCACGAGCTCTGTCTCGTCCGATCCCTAAAACTAAACTGCCTCGGCTGCGCGGGCTGCACCGACGCCAGAGATCCACGAGCTCTGTCTCGTCCGATCCCTAATACTAACTGCCTCGGCTGCACGGGCTGCCCGACGCCAGGATCCATGACTCCGACTTGACCAATCCCACGGCGCACTAACGCCAGGATCCACGAGCTCCGTCTCATCCGATCCCTAAAACTAGATGCCTCCGCTGCTCGGGCTGCACCGACGCCAGATCCACGACTCCGACTCGCCTAATCCCACGGCGCGCACCGACACCAGGATCCGCGAGCTCCACCTCGTCCGATCCCTAAAACTAACTGCCTCGGCTGTGCGGGCTGCACCAACGCCATGATCCATGACTCTGACTCGCTCGATCCCACGGCGTGCGCACCGACGCCAGGATCCGCGACCTCCATCTTGTCCGATCCCTAAAACTAACTGCCTCAGCTGCAGAGGCTGCACCGATGCTAGGATCCACGACTCCGACTCGCCTGATCCCACGGCGCGCACCGACGCCAGGATCCACGACCCCGACTCGCTCGATCCCACAGCGCGCACCAACGCCAGGATCCACGACTCCGAGTCGCCTGATCCCACGGCGTGCACCGACGCCAGGACCCACGAGCTCCGTCTCACCCGATCCATAAAAAACAACTGACTCGACTAAAATACACGCACATTGATAAACCCCCCCATATAATTCTGCCCGAATCGCCCGGGGGCTCGGGGGCAACACCCGCGGGTGCACTCGCGCGCACCCGCTAACAAAATGAAAACTTCCCCCGCAGGCAACACGAAACCCCCCCCAGACGATTCTACCCAAATCGCTCGGGTGCTCGGGGGCTACACCCGTGGGTGCACTCACGCGCACCCACCGTCAAGACAAAAAAACCCAGACGATTCTACCCGAATCGCCCGGGGGCTCCTGTCGGGTTCATAAACCCAGGGTCCCTTATGGGCCGGCTTCCCAGCGAAAGCTCGACCCAGCAGACAAACGCTGTGAACAATGCGCAGCTCTTAGGCCGGCCCAAGTATCTAAATGATAGGCCAGAAGGTGGTCCAACTTTCTCGACCGAAAGGCCTAGCCGAGGAGGAACGGCGCCCGCTTCCGACTCCGGCCCGCCTCTCCGACCGGAGCGCTCGCTTTGGTCTCCAGCCCGCCTCCGGACGGCCTCTCCGACCGGAAGGCCTGGCCCCAACACCACTTCCGACTCCGACCCGCTTCTCCGACCGGGATGCGCCGAACCCCTACTTACAACTCCTCTCCGGCTGGCACAATTAGAGCCGACTGGGACCAGCCGACCGGGGATGCCCGCTCGGTAGGGACTAGGAAACAGACGGAGAAAGTAAGGCAGGGAACTCAAAGTCAACTGCAATACTGAGGACCATACCCTATACACCTACAGGACAGTACCCTGCCACCTCCCTAGCATGACAGAGCCCAAGCAGTGTTGTAGGCGCCGATATTTTCCCCTACAGTGTTGTGGGCGCCATCAACTCCCATACCAGACAAATACGGTAAGGCTCCCCCACGTGCCTCTGAGGCATCGACAGTGTTGTGGGCGTCGGCATTAACCGTAGCAGGAAAACACGGTAAAACCCCTCACATGCCTCTGGCATCAACAGTATAGCAGGTACCGACATCGACCATACCTAAAGAAGACGACGCAACCTCCCACGTGCATCTGACATTCAACAGTGTTGTGGGCGCCTGCCATCATCTTGTACCCACCAGCGTGGATAGCAAGACTTAGCGGCGAACATACTCCCCCTCTCGCTTGTAAAGCCATCCCCTTCATCTATAAAAGGGGATGCGCTCTCTTCAACAGATAGGTTGATTCAGATCAATCAAGTTCACTAGTACACAAGAGCAGAACCACTAGGTTCAAACCACGAGCACACGCTCGAACACTTAGCATATAGCGGAGCTCCCGTTGCTCTCGGTCCCTCTGACCAGAGTCCGACCGGACCTCTTGTACCCCCCATCTTTCTCCTTCTCGTTTGTAACCCCACTGCAAACTTCGAGCACCTGGGCTCAGGAATAAAGTCACCGATCGACTCAAACTGGACGTAGGGCACGTTGCCTGAACCAGTATAACCCTATGTCATTGAGTGCTAGGCCACCTCCAATCACAACGTACGATAAAACTACAAATATTTATGTGTTGGTCACTTTCTGCACCGACAGGCAGATAAGTCCAAGTTTGGAGTTGTATTTTGACACGGTTTGCAAGAAATTTTGGTCTCCCAAGGAATAAGACCATCTCACTCTGTATATATATAAAATGCCACGACAGATTGAGTAGAAGAAAATCACATGAATCAATCTACAATTTTACTTTTCAACATGCCTTCTCCTTTGCATTGCCCTATTTTATGGCCCCTAATCGTGTTCTCCCTTTGATCTAACGATCAGAGATAGCACGGCTTGGATACCTTGTATTTCAAGATGCAGGGAGTAATTGAGAAGTAAAATATGCAAATAAAGAGTAGTCCATATCAAGTAGAGTCAATAAATTGCAAATAAAGCATATTATAAATGATGATTAAAATAGTATTCTGATTCATATGTGGATTGGAAAGCAAACTATCTAAATTCCCATTAATATTCGAAAGCAAATGATACATAAAGAACCCCTTGAAACAATCTAATTAGCAACTAATACTCGAGATGTAACTAATTAAAGGAAAAACAATGTTTTGATTCTCACATTGATTAGAAGCCAAAAAAATCTGCACAAAGAGTTCATATCAAATACACTTAATCAATAGCTTTTTTTTTTTGCGAACAATCAATAGCTAAATTTGGAATATAAAGTTCATGATAAAATGATGTTGCAATTTGTACTTGTATTTGAAATACAAATCATCTAAATAAATTGCCAAGGGCAAATATAACTAATTACTGTCTTTATTTCTGAATAAAAATAAGAAAAATATTTCACCCAAAAATCATAATTTTCTACTCCCTCCATCCCAAATTATAAGCCCCTATTTTTTCTAGACACATAGCTTTTACTATATATTTAAATATAATGTATATCTAGGTGTATAACAAAAGTTATGTACATCAAAGAATGAATCGGAGGAGTAAATCAATTAGGTGGCATGCCATTCTAGTTCATTCTATTATTAAGTTTTGGATCGATCTTCCAACATGGGAGAAGACTTGGCTCCCTAGCTAATGATGAAACTCAACCGAGAGATATAGACAGAGAGCCACTAGCGTTTGCTTGTTCGTCCTGAATGTTCCTCCACGTCACATATCGCTAGCTGCCCGTACGCACGCACGCAGGGGCGATATATATAGCAACAAAGTAGTAACAGGGGAAGTGGGTGCGATGTACTTATATAGCAACAAAGTAGTAGCAGGGGAAGTGGGTGTGTGGCGTCGTCGTCGTCCCAAAGCATGAACAGGGTAATGGATGGATCGACTGATTTGTTTCCTCCGGCGATCGATCGGTCGACGAGGGACAGGTCCATTGCCTGCCATCGGTGGCCACCAGCTAGAGCTAGAGCTTTCGCGTTCGATCGCGTCGTCGTCACGATCAGATCCGAGCACTCGCGGTGGTCGGGCCGGAACAGAGACGCCGTATGCGCGGTACGCAGCCGGCCGGGCCCCGGCACCCCACGCGCGCGTCCAGACAAGGCGGAAGGCCCCCGCCGGCGTACGGCCGGGCGGTACGGGTGCACAGGAGTAGAGGACGGAAAGGCCCTGGCGCGGCCTGCGCCGGTGACCGAAATGGGATATAACGGGTACTCCATTACGGCCTAGTTTAAATCAAAGGCGTAAAGTTTGAGAGTGTTATGTGATGATGTCGTATGGATGTTTAGATATTTAATAAAAAAATAAATTACAAAATACGTCAGTAATCCGCGAGGCGAATTTATTAAGTAGAATTAATCCGTCATTAGCACATGTGTTACCGTAGCACCATATTATAAAATCATGAACTAATTAGATTTAAAAGATTCGTTTCACAAATTAATCATAAACTGTATAATTAGTTATTTTTAATATATATTTAATACTCAATACACGTACGTGTCAACATTCGATGGGATTGAGACTGAGCAACTCAGCAAGGCGGCCACTGCTCACGCTTGCACGGACGTCAGATATGATCCGCATCGATCGATATGATCTTGGGCTTCCCCACCCGGCCACGGGCCCCCCACCACGCCATGGATCGACGAGAGGTAGTAGCTGCTGATCGTTTTGGCGCCAAATCTTGGCTTACATGCATGCATAGTATGCTGCTTCTGGGCCAGGCCCGTCGTCAGTGTCAGTGAAATGATACGCACTGCTATAGCTAGTGGTGTGCTCGATCGATTTCGTCGTTCAACACGTACTACGGTGCAGAATTGATACATGGCATCCAGATCTAGAGATGATTATATGTCACGTACGGCCAGCCTGTATATAAACTAGAAACTAAACACCGTTTATACTGGAATGTTATGAAAGAAAAATACTATTTTAGCTAAAAAAATAAGCCAAACAAACTCAATTTCAGCTCAGCCGAACAAGCTCTATCTAACTTGAAGCCCAGCTAGCAATCATGCGGTCAATCTCCTACAAGACACTGTAGCAATAGCTAGTGGGCAGGCAGCTGCGGTTACGGCTGGAAATAGTCCAGCCAATGCAAAAAGGCAGTTTGAGGTCTAACCTAGTGATTAAATAAATAGACTAGACCTCAGCCAGCCAAGCAACAACGGGAGAAGCAGAGTGACGTAGGTGGGTAAAATTTATTTTACCACATCATAATTTCCTAAATTAATTATGTGCATGCCATTCTAGTTCATTCTACGCTGCCCCCGTATGCATGCATGCACGCACTTACGTAAGGATATACTCTCTTTCTGTTTAAATTATATAAGATGTCTTAAATTTTATAGATATATTATTTTTATTATGTATCTATACATATTTTGTATATTAAAACGTCTTATAGTTTGGAAAGACAGGATCATGTACCAACAAATTTAGTAACAGGGAAGTGGGTGTGGGGGCGTCCTCCTAATGCATGAACAGGGTGATGGATGGATCGACTGATTTGTTTCGTCTGGCGCTCGATCGGTCGACGATGGACGGGCCCATTGCCATCGGTGGCCACCAGCTTTCGCGTTCGCGTCGTCGTCGTCATCAGATCCGAGCACTTGCGGTGGTCGGGCCGGCGCAGAGACGCCGTACGCGCGCGGCCGGCAGCCGGGCCCCGGCGCCCCGCGCGCGAGTCCAGACAAGGCTGAATGGCCCTGGCGCCGGCGTACGGATGGTACGGCTGCACAGGAGGAGAGGACGGAAAGGGCCCGACACGGCCTGCGCCGGTGACCGAAATGGGACATATATACGCCACTGCTCACGCTTGCACGTACGTCAGATATGATCCGCATCGACCGATCGATCATGGGGTTCCCCACCTCACGCTTGCGAGTTTGAGAACGCATGTAACAAATTGGACACAATAATTATTTGAAAATAGTAGCAACAGCATATTAAAATATAGACTGTCCATATAGTAATTTCATCACAACATATAAAGATGAAGTCCAAATATTCAGCACATTCATTCATAGCATCCAGGCTACATGTAAATGGTGTCCAAATGTTTCGACATCAATACATTCAAAAGCATTACCATCTCATCTCAGCAGTTCATGAATTTCACTACTTCAATTTCCCTCTCCTCAGTAATCATGGGGGTGCAGAGCAGCGAAGGCCAGGTGATGTTCTCCTCCATCGCCTTGCTGCAACAGAGGTTCAGTGAGTTGGAGAGGACCAGGGAGAAGCGGGAGGAGAGGCTTCTCCACGTGCTCGCCCCCCCCCCTGCGGCCACCGCCTCCCCGAGGGAGATGCCCGTGAAGTGGTTCTTCCACCCGGAGCTGCTCTACCCGTGCAGGCCGCTGCGTGACACCACTGCCGCTGTCGCCGCCGCTCCTTATTCCCGGCCATGCCAACCACTGTGTGAGAATGTAAAAGCTTCCAGCTCCACGGCGATAGCAACCCCATCGCGGTGGAGCTGTGGCCCAGTAAGACCTACAACTACAAACATGTCTCTGGTGAAGTCGACGTCGACACCTCGCTGAACCTCTAGACTGCTGCTGCTACTCCTACTACTGAAAAATGTTGCAATGCCTTAAACTGTTGTTAACCTCTTGGTGTTGCTCTCGCAGTTTATTTGGTAGCCTACTACTATGTTCTTCTCTTCTTCTGTTGTAACAAGGGGTATTAGGAGGGTTGACGGTGTGCTGTAATTATTACCAGTAGTAGGATGGTCTTGGAGTTCCTTTATTGTCACCTCTTGGCACTAGAACTGCTTGCATCTTCCAACAAAGCACTGTTATCATCCGAGTACGAGAGTACCTCTGCAGGGCAGCCATTCTCTGTTATACCTGGATACTCATCACCAGAGGAATCATCAGAGCCCTTCTTCTTCCGTTTGACGATCTTCTTGGAGATCAGGCGGTTCACACCCTTGTTGTCAACACCAACACATTCACTGCTTATTGGCTTAAATAGGACTTTGCCCACCTTCCTTGCATTAGCTTCCACTATCTGTGAGCAAGAGAGGCCAGGTAAAGGTAGTAAAAACAACTACAGAAGATTATTTAATTCTGCAACAAAGAATGAAATTTTGGGTGAATTGTGAAACAGAAAATATGGATTTCTAGGGCTGCACCAATTCAATAAAGTGTAACAAAGACTTCGGGAAAATGGGAGTTGCACAACTAATAAAGGGCTGCACCAACTAATAAAGGGACTGCAGATTTGAACTATAGTATTTTCCCAGCCTAGGAGAGCAGCAGCACAAAAAGCACCAAGTATAAAAAAATAGATAGGTCCAACATCACAACATACCCATGGACACCGAAACTGAACTATTATAATTTCCTGTAAAGAGATTCCTGTAAAATATCTCAATAGAAGCAGTAATGCGATGAAGCATTGAAATATCAATTAGAAAGTGAAAATGAAAGGCAGGAACTGTTGATTAGATTTTCCACTGCCATTTTTGTCAGAGGTAGCAGCTGGTCACCATATTGCCAAAAGAATAATTTTATCAGGCGTAGCATATCATCCAACAAAATAGTGAATAAATTTTAAGTATGACATGAATCTGAATTTTCTGAACGTAGCAATCTGTATACTATGCACTAAAAAATTCGTTGTTACAAATGTGGCATGAAGCAAGTCACAAACCTCTAAATCAAGATTCTTACTCCTCACTCAGTTTTGTCGATGCAATCAAATGGATTGCGCAGCTACGTGGAGAAGTGAAACCACATAGCAACAGTTCTGAAATCTGAGCCAAAAATAGCAGCCAAAGAAAAGAACAAATGAACCTCAGCAAATAAGAAAGCCTCAGCCCACTGCATATGCACAAAGCCTCATTTATAGGGAAAATGTAATTCATCATAGCATAATTCCCAAAGCCTCAGCAAATAAGAAAGTAAATAAGAATCACAATATAATTCCCATGCCTTAGTTGAAAAGGAATCAAATAATCATCGCAGCATACCTTTTCCAAAACATCATTGGCAGTAACAAGTATGCTCAAATTAACTGACGTGATATCATTGACAAGTATGCAATGTTGACTTCTAGTGAGAGAGGAAACAAGGGGATCTATTCATTTTCTTTTACCACAACAGGAGCACTTGGAAGCCAGACATTGAGTAGATCATGGGGAAAAGAATGAGGGGAAGCACATCTGTGGTCCTGCACACCCAAAGAACAGATTTTAACCTTGGGAATCTAGGGAATAAGTGAACAAGCAAGCATCAATCGACATGGCAGAGGATAGGAGGAAACTGAAAGAGAAGAGAAATCACCGGCAGCGGGGGATGGAGTCATCGGTCCGCTGGCGGTGTTCTTGATGTAGGATATCTGAGCGTTCTTGGCCCGCTGGCGGTGCACCCAACGACCCCACGGGCCGCCGTAGCCTGCTGCCGCCCACGCCCTGCTTCCCCACGCGATGTCGCAGCCTCCTTGCACCTAGCGTCCGCCGCGGCCTGCGGCCCCATGCGCCGCCGAAGACTACTGCTCACGCCGCGCCCTCACGCACCCACCAGTCCGCCGCCGCCACGCCCGCGCCACGTGCTCGGGCCTCCTTGCGGATCCGGGGGAGGGGCGCCGCCGGTGAGGGAGGGGGCGGCGGATCCGGGGAGGGCGCCGCCGGTCAAGGAGGGGAGGGGAGGGGCGGTAGATCCGGGGGAGGGGCGCCATCAGTGAGGGAGGGGAGGGGCGGGGTGGTGGATCCGGGGGAGGGGTGCCATCGGTGAGGGAGGGAAGGGGCGGGGCGGCAGATCCGGGGGAGGGGCGCCGCCGGTGAGGGAGGGGACGGGGAAGAGAGGGAGGGGGGGGCCGGGCCGGCCGGGAGGGAGGAGGGGGGCCGGCCGCGGTGGGAGGAGGAGGCGCGCCGCACGCCGCCACCGGCCGGATCCGGAGAGAGGAGGGCGGATCCCGGCCGGGTGAAGAAGGGGGGGGAGGGTACCACGGGGAAGAAGAAGGGGGACGAGAGGGCACCATGGGGAGAAGAGAAGGGTGAGGGAGGGCCACCGCCACACACGCACCACCACCACCACCACCACCACCACCACCACCGATCAGAGATCCGGGAGGGGAGGACCGGATCTGGGTGAAGAAGGAGGAGGGGAGGGGGAGGCCGCCCGCCGGGATGAAGAAGGGGAGGGCGGGCGCCGGGGGGGGAGGAGGCGCGCTGGGGCCGGGTGAAGAAGGGGAAGGGGATGGGCGGCCGCCCGTCGGGGAAGAAGAAGGCGGCGGGGAGGGCGTGCGTGCGTGGGCAAGGCAAGCGCAATGCAGCGTGTGCGTGGTGCGTGAGGAGAGCCGAGTAGGCGAGTCCGCGAGTGCGTGCGTGCGTGGGTGTTTGGGGGCGGCGGCTGGCGGGTTAGGGTTAGGGTTAGGACTTCTTTGTTTTTTTATTTATCCTATGCGTGTATATATATTTTTTCTGTGCGTGCATATTTTTTTCTGTGCATTTTTAAAGAACCGACAGAATAAATTGTATTTTTCTGTGAGTGCTGATTTTTCCATGTGTGTATTGTCACGCATAGAAAAATCTTACAATTATTCTATGGGTTTTCGTATTTTTCTGTCGGGATATTTTGGAACCGACAGAATAATCGTAATTTTTCTGTGCGTACCAAAAAAACGCATAGAAAAATTCGTCACCCACAGGGCAATTCGTTTCCAGTAGTGGCAGCAGATTTCATCGCTACCGACATACTCTCTCCCTCCCTCCCAATAAGAATTCAATTCTAGCTCCTAAGTCTTGTCCTATAAAATAAAACAATTTTAGCTAGTATATACATATAGTTGTATAGTGAGTCCCGCATGTAGCACTGTCCCCATCTATTTTCATCCACAGCAAGCACCATGGGCTCGGTGCAGGCTAGTAGGCTCTATGGGTGGGGAGAAGGCGAGCCAGGGGCGGTGCCATGGGAGGCCTAGGGTGTGGAAGGCGGCAGCCGATGTTTCAATTAGCTGGGGAGAAGTATATGAGAAGAAGGGATTGGGGGTGGGGGTTGTTTGACGACTGAAACCCACATGATGGATCTTGACAGATATGTTATCTCATCCTTTCAACCAAACAACAAAACATAAATAGTTCTATCCTCTAATTAAACATAGACATTAATTAACTAGCGTATCCCCCTAAAAATTAGGGATGGATTCATCCCATTCTACCTCTCTCCAACCAAATGGACCCTAAGGAGCTAGCTAGAGCTAGCACGTATAATATGTAATGTATATATGGTATGATTGGTTGCCTGTATATATTAGCATGTATACAACCTTGTGTAGTGTAGTTTACTCATGTTTGGTTGTCTGTATAGGCTATTATGTAGGCTTGCACATTGGTCAATGTGCACATAAAAAAAAATTCTCATCGTCCATACCTCCACAAAGCATAAGACCACAACTAGAACATAGAGTTGACTATATGCAAGGAAATGTAAACAAGAACATGGAGTTGACTATATGCAAGGTGCAAAACTACCAAACGCCAAACAACCAAACACAATATGGGCTTAGGTTATATGCATAGGGTCTTGATAAGACTAATGCAAATCAACCAATAGACTCAACACACAAACACACACACAAACACACACACACACACACACACACACATGTGCACTATATATATATATATATATATATATATATATATATATATATATATATATATATATATATATAGACTATATATAAATCATATATATATAGACTCATATATATATTCAAGACCCGACCCTCCAGTTGCGCCTCGCTTGGGCGCCGGTTGTTCGATTCTTCAGCCATACTCGAACCATGGGCCGGTTTTTCTAGCGTGCGCCTCTACGATATGCTTTCTGTTGGTTTTACTTTTTTTAAAAAAAATCTGACGTGGTTGTTATCCAGCCGGTTTTTTCTGTTTTTTTTAATTCTGACGTGATTGTTGTCTAACTAGCTTTCCCTTTTTAAAATTTCTGACTAGGTAGATCGGGATTTGTTGACAAGCAATATAGATATCCTATTTAGGTATGAAGGGGAATTCATTTCGTGGAGACCGGAAAAAATGAATTTGCAGTTAGAAATATAGAAAAGATTAGATAACAAAGGTATTGAAAAGTGTGACTATAGTTATTGTGGTTCAATATTTGTTTGTTCGTATACATGGCTGTAGGGATAAGGGCGTTATTCTATGATGAAAGGCACTATACAAGATTTGTTAAATTATTGTGTCATGCAGAAAGGGCGATAAAAAATCATACTTTTTTGCAAGCTATGTTTTTTTCAACATCAACACACACAGTTGTTGCTCAGACACATACCCACTAAGTGGTATGTAAAAAAATCATGCCTGGTATTTCTCTCAGTCGACCTTCATCCTGTTGTAGCCACAACGAAAATGTGAGTGGTTTTGTAGTTTAATTTGAAAGCATCATAGAATAACTCAATTTGCATGGAAAATAAGCCTGAAAAACAAATGTCTGATCAAAGATATTTAGAGTGCAGTGTAGCTAGAGGTGGGTGCTTTGATGGAGAACGCCTAGGATTTGCACATAGAACCTAAGAAAGAACAAAAGAGAATAAATAACACTGATAAAAATATTAGCTCTAACCATAAAGCATGATCAAAGATATTTAGAGCGGACTTTAAAACAACATGTTGACTTCTGGCATCTGACAAAAGTTGATCATCATTGAAGTTTGTTGAACTAAGCTAGAAGATAGCAAACACTAACATTTGATATCATAAAAATGCATACAAACAGATAATGCTGCAGGAGCGCGTTTGATAATTATTGTCATTTCTCAATTTTATAACCTCGAGAAATTGATGTAAGAAATTAAGAAATGAACACATTAAGCAAAAGAGATTTGATAAATTGGAGAGATCACTTTCAATCACAGACCATCCGGCATCAGCAAGCCCTTTGATGGCTTCTTTAAACCTCTGAAAAGTACAATTGTGACTAAAGAAGATTTATAATAACAATCAGGAATCTATCTTTATTGTTCAGGAACCATGAAAATTATGATAGAAAAAAATCAGAATTGAAAGCCAAACTAGTCACCAATTTGACACACATTCATCCATGTTTTAAAATTTGGATGCTAGATTCATTCATAGTATGGGTGTGAACATCAGTTTAAGTCATCTTGATTGAGGTTCATGTCAGGTAGCAATTTCAACATTACAAGACATACTAGTGCTAGATAGCAATAAAAAATCTTCAACATATCTGTCCCGACATGTGTGAACTAATCAGCTCAAAAGGAAATAGAAAAGGAAGATCATGTTGTGGTGCCACATGTGAGTGGAAAAATCTTATCAACCTGCAATCGCGTTGTTGATAAAGTTGGGGTAAATCCAGCGAACCATGAAACATATAAGTATGAGCAGTTTACAAATGGTCTTGCAGGAAACAAAGTGGCATGCATAATAGGATACGAAAAATTTAGAATACATGAGCATATGAACAACAATGATCAGCTTTGGGGTTCAAGAGCATATGAGCATCAGGTGCTCACATATGTAATTGTCAAAAGCGTACCACATTGATTAAAAGTAGAAACCTTAAATCTGTAATATCAAGTGCATACATAGATCAAGATGGATAAATTATAAAATCAATGCCAAATTATTGCTTTTTAACCTTAAATCTGTGATATTAACACTTTTGTTTTTTAATCTTAGCATCAAAGATGAATTTCAATCTAAATTCTTGCAGCTACACTTAACTTTATGTGTACTAAATACATAATTTTTATGATGATTTTTGAAACATTGCAACATGGTATTTTAGTCCTTTAGCTAACGAGGGTGCCAGCCTCCCTGGGCGCCATATGATTATCCATTTGGCCCCACCTTAATTATTTGCCACACTCCAAATCTAAAGACGAATCTGAAAAGTTTAAAATGACATACTAGGATAAACCAATACCATATAATTTAAAATGATAAGAAACCGAATCTAAAAAAAATGAAAATACCAGTCCAGTCTAGCAAGAGGCTCACCTTTGAGGCCTTTTCTTTGAAGCTGTGTTCTTAAATGAAACATAAAGCGATGATAGAAAAAAACATAAGTTGTGTTTTCTTGCAATGGCTTCCAACACAAATGCCTTCATGTAGACCTGAAGTACACAAATATATTGAATACTAATGAACCTCTAATGAACTAGTGAAAAAGCTAACTGCAAATGCTTTAATTAACAAAAGGCCTGCAGTAATCTATCTGCATGCAACCTAACTAGAATGCAGGAATCTATCTGCATGCAACCGATTAATAAAAGGTTCCTATGAAAACTATCATTCTATCATATGCATGAAACCATAACTAGAGTGGTAGGTAGACAAAGAATTTATCGGCACACCAATTTGGTAATGTCTCCTTTTGAATTGTGATCTCTCGGTGTGTTTATTTTCTTATGAGCTAAATAAGTAAATAGATTTACAGTTTATAAAATTCTTCAATTGTGACACTTAGAAACATAGTATTTAGAAAAACATTTTTATACTATTGAATTTATTAGGAAGAATTCAAGTATCCAAAACTATTTAATGAAAGTATTTCTTTTAACAACCAGAAAGAAAAACTACTTAAGCATAAAAATAATGGAAGGTGGGTGTCATTTATCAGAGATAATCTGAATTTTATTTACTAAATTTATCCTATAAAATTTTATTCCTCTGAGAAATCAGCTGATGGAAGATGTACACAATGGCAGTAAGCCAACAACTATTGAAAGTGCATTTGCCCCCTATGTGGGTTTTGGTGTATTGATGACATCCAAATTAGGGACTAATGTGATCTTAATGAGATATGTCGCAGCTATTAGTCCCGTAAAAGAATCAAAGAGTTGATAAAGATGAAATGATATCCCTCAATTTTTGAAGTTGTAAAGGTGGACGAACTCAAAGCTCTCTCCAAAGGTTTTATTTTTGCTTTTGAGTTTAGGATCCGCCGCACTATAAAGAGGGATGCAATTTTAGTTGGTCTGAGGAAGATAGAGTGCTCAAGCATAATAATTAAATCAAAAGAGAGACACTCTAGCACTTCACGAGCACAAAGAATAATTTTCTGTGACTGTCGGTGTCGGAAGTCCCGACGTAAGCCAGAACTCCCAACAGTCAGAAGTCACGACTCTTGTCGAAAGTTCTGACTCCTAGTCACTTAGCCTGCGCGGTGACTGTGGACGTCGGAAGTCCCGACCCAAGCCGGGAGTCCCGGCATCGGTGGTTCTGCTGGCCTGGTGTCTGTGCTCGTCGGAACTCCCGACCCATGTCGGGAGTCCCGATACCCGTTGTGGGCTGGCTGGATGTTTAACTGCGCACGTCGGAAGTCCCGACGTTCGTCGGAAGTTTTGATCATCGAAAGTCCTGACGTTTGCCGGGAGTTCCGACACTAACCTGCACGCGCGGACTTCCGGCCCTATGTGAACAGTGTTTTCTATTAACGTCGGAAGCCCCGAGATTTGCGTCAGAACTTCTGACGTAGATCTGAACGGTTAGATTTTCACTTAGAGTATAAATACCCCTCTCTTCACTTCTAACCGTGATGGACTCATTCTCAGCTAACCCACTTCGTGCTCAACAGCTCCCAAGCAACAAAAAGCAACCCTCTCCTCCCCCCTTTGCTCCAATCTTTGATTCCCTTAGGGTTTTGAGTGAAAGGAGAGTGGATTAAGTGAGAGCATCACTTTGGAAAGCTTGAGCACTTGATTTCTTCGTCAAGCCAGTTGATTTTGCATCTATTACTCTTGGGGTTTTGCCCCTAGCCGGCTAGGCGTCACCCAAGAGCTTCCATCTTGTAGAAGAGCCTTGGGAAGTTTGTATTACCCTTAGATTTTTTAGTGGAAAGCTCAAGTGACCTTTGTGGTCGCTTTGAGAGAGTCAAGGAGGTGGAATAGACTCCGACCTTGGTGGTCACCTCAACAACGAGGACGTAGGAGCTCCTTTGTGGGGTTGCCGAACCTCAGGATAAATTCTTGTGTCCCGCATGCTTGTTGTTGTTGTTGTGATTGCTTGAGATTACTTGTAGTGTATGTCTCTTTGTCTCCGAAATCTCTATTTTAGGGTTTGGACTCGATCTATGGTTTGTAGGCATTACGACATCAAGGGAGTGACCCAACATCTTCACCAAACCACTAGGAAGTAAGGTTGTAAGATTATTTATCCGCAAAGTTAAATTTGGTACTGCTTTTGTAGTTCACGTAGGCGTCGGAACTGCTGACGTTTGCGCCAGAACTTCTGACAACGTCGGGAGTTCCGACCCAAACATCGGGACTTCCAACAGTGACTGACAGATTTGAACTTAGCATTTGCAGTAAATTTTTAGATACGCCTATTCACCCCCCTCTAGGCATTGTTAGATCCTTTCAATTGATATCAGAGCGAGGTCTTCTCTTTGCGCTTCACCGTGTGAGAAGAAACAATATTGGAGTCCGACAAGATGCAAGTCGTTGCCGTTGAAATGGCCAAGAAAATAGCTGAAGAGTTGATGAGTGCTCAAGCCAATCTCTTTCAAGATGAAATGAAAAAGATGCAAGAAGAGATGAGCAAGTTGAAGGAAGAATTGAGCAAGAAGGTTGATGATGCAATAAGTGGCAAGAATGATACTAGTGACAAGAATGAAGCAAACAAAGATGCAGCCAGTGATATTGGAGCCGGTGAGCATGCTCATGGAAAAGGAATATATTCAAACATGAGTTTTGACTATGGACAACTCATGAAAGGTTCAACACTACATACTCCGTCCATCAACATTGGCAAGCCACCTCACTTTGATGGAACAAGATACACCGATTGGTCATACAAGATGAAGATGCATCTCATTGCCACAAGACTTTGGGAGGTTGTGGATGTTGGTGTGATGATTCCTATCGATGAAGATAGAGAGATAACTCCAGAAGAAGTGCACAACCTCCATCAAAATACACAAGCCGTATCATTGCTTGTGTCAAGCCTAGCTCCGATGAGTTTAGAAAAGTGAATAGAATGGAAAGTGCAAAACAAATTTGGTATACTTTGAAAGTATCATTTGAAGGAGATAAAAGTGTGAGAAAAGGCAACATAGAGTTACTTCATGGTGAATTGGAAAGATTTGTTTTCTTGCAAAATAAAACAACACAATCCATGTTTGATAGGCTCATGGCATTAGTCAACCGCATAAGAGCTCTTGGAAGCACCGAATGGGATGACAACAAGGTTGCTAGAAAGATGTTGAGAACCTATAGAGCCAAGAACAACATGCTAACGTCCGTGATCATGGAAAGGCCCAGTTATGATGAGATGACACCTCAAGAAGTTCTTTCAAAGCTCAAGCATCATGAGTGTCTAGATGAAGATGCAATCAATGCTCACAATCAAAATTCTAATGCAATGGGATTCAACAAGAGTGCAGCCCTTAAAGCAACTCAACAACATAAAGGTTAAGGTTTAAGTCAAGAAAAGAAGAAGAAAGTCAAGGATGACTCCTCAAGTGGAGAAGAAGATTCCGATGCGGAGGTTGCATTTGTGATTAGAAATCTTAAAAAGTTTATGAAGAAGAAAAGCAACCGCAAGACCTATGGTGATGGTAAGAGAAGGTTCAAAAAGAGATTTTGCTATGAATGTGGTCAAACCGATCACTTCATAGCCAATTGTCCTAATGAGAAAAAGAAGCACAAGTATGACAAGGATGAAGACAAGAAGAACAAAGGCAAGAAGAGAGGTGAAGCTCATCTTGGGGAAGAATGAGAGTCAAGTGATAGTAACTCAAGTGATGATGAGAAGAAGAAGAAGGAGCCGCAAACATCGCCATCCACCACGCTTCTTCACCGACCATGATCTTCCCCGACTCAACTTCACCACCAAAACTCTTCTCCAACCTATCTTCACCACCGAGGCTCTTCTCCAACCTCATCGACAACGACTACTACACCCCAACTTGTCTCATGGCAAAAGGGGAGAAGGTACATACTACACCTGTTTCCTCTAGTGATGAGTATGATAGTTGTGATGATAACATAGAAGAAATTGAATCAACCATGATAAAGAAATTTGGTAAAAAGGCCTTCACTAAAATTAAAATGCTAATGAAGAAATTAGAGAAAGGGATAGATGCTTAGAGTTGCAAGGAGATATAATTACTCAAGAGAGAGAAAAACCTTGCACTTGAAGCATCTATCACCGAGGAAAAGATGAAGGTTGAGAAGTTAACTGTTGAATTGTCTTTAGCCAATGACTCAATTAGGAAATTGACTAAGGAACATTCCTCGGTTAATGATCAAGTAGCTAGCCTCAAGAATGAGAAGAGTATAGCTCAAGAAAGCCTCACAAGCTTGGAAGAAAAATATCAAAATCTTGATCTAAACTATAGTACTCTTTGGGCTAGTACTTCAACTTCTCCTAAGGCAACCGAAGACTCTAATGTCTCCACTAGTGATGGTTGTAAAAGATGCTATAAAATTGATGTGAATGCATATACAACTAACCTTGTTGAGTTAGAGAAGAAAGACAAGGAAATTCATAGGTTGAAGATGATATTGAAGAATGGGTGCAAGTGTCAAGAGCAATCCAACAAGACTATATACAAGTCATCAAGGCACCCATCAATCAAGGAAGGCATTGGCTACAATAGGTATGATGGAAAGGCCAATGGAAGGAACATGATCAATGGTGTGCCTTGTGTGAAGTTCAACAAGGGCGTTGCTCTTGATGAGCTAATATGCAAGGCCAACAACAAGGTCTACATTCCAAAGATCCAACCTACAAGTAACAAGACAATCAAGATGAAGCAATCCGATGTTCCAAAGCCACAAGCATCACTTCCACGGTGCTATGCTAGTGACTATATGTGTTGTTGGGGCAAGAATGGCAAGATTGTGGTTAAGTATGTTGGTGCCCAAAAGAGAAAGGAAATTATGAGGAGTGTTTTGGTACCCAAGTTTTATGTGACTAACCCCCTAGGACCCAAATCTTTTTGGGTACCTAAAACAAAAGCTTAATTTGTCTTTGTAGGAATATTCCTCCGGTGGAACAAGTTGGGTGTTGGATAGTGGATGCACCAATCATATGACCGGACAGAAGGACATGTTCACATCATTCCAACCAAGTCATGATCAAAGTGGAAATATTGTGTTTGGTGACAATGGAAAAGGTGAAGTCCTCGATTTGGGTAAAATTGCTATATCAAATGATAATTCCATTTCAAATGTTTTACTTGTGAATTCGTTGAGATACAATTTGTTGTCCATCTCACAACTTTGTGAAATGGGTTACAATTGCCTCTTTATGGATAAGGGTGTGGAAGTCTATAGAAGGGAGGATTCCTCTATTGCATTTATGGGTCATTTAAAATTGAAACTCCATCTAGTTGATTTCACATCAAATAGAGTAAATCCCGAGACTTGTTTAATGGCAAAATCTAGCATGGGCTGGTTATGGCATCGCCGACTTGCCCATGTTGGGATGAGGAACTTGGCCAAACTTCAAAAAGGCGAACACATCCTTGGACTAACAAATGTTTCTTTTGAGAAAGATAGGATTTGTAGCGCATGCCAAGCGGGAAAACAAGTTGGAGCTAAACATCCCGTCAAGAATGTTGTGACAACCGAAAGGCCATTGGAGTTGCTTCACATGGACATATTTGGACTCGTCGCTTATATAAGCATTGGTGGTAACAAATATGGTTTCGTAATTGTTGATGATTATTCTTGTTTTACTTGGGTATTCTTTTTGTGTGAAAAGAGTGAAGTCCAAGGTATCTTTAAGAAGTTTGCAAGAAGAGCCCGAAATGAGTTTGAAGTCAAAATGAAGAGAGTTAGAAGTGACAACGGGACGGAGTTCAAGAACACCAACATTGAAGAGTTTCTTGATGAAGAAGGAATCAAGCATGAGTTTTCGGTTCCATACACTCCACAACAAAATGGTGTTGCGGAGAGGAAGAACCAAATGCTCATAGAAGCCGCAAGAGCAATGTTGGATGAGTACAAGACTACAACCAACTATTGGGTGGAAGCGGTCAACACGGCATGTCATGCTATCAACCGTTTATATCTTCACAAGAAAAGAGAAAAGACCGCCTACGAGCTTCTAACCGGTAAAAATCCTAAGGTGCACTATTTTAGAGTTTTTGGATCCAAGTGTTTCATACTTAACAAGAAATCCAAAAACTCTAAGTTTGCACCAAAGGTTGATGAAGGTTTCATGCTTGGTTATGGTACTAATGAACATGGATATCGTGTTTTCAATAAAACCACCGGTTTGATTGAAATCGCGGTAGACGTGACTTTTGATGAAACCGACGGCTCTCAAAAAGAGCAAGTCAATGTTGAGAATGTAGGTAATGAAGAAGCTCCACACGAAACTATCAAGAAGCTTGCTATTGGTGAAGTAAAGCCCGTTGAAGATGAAGATGAAGACCATGTCACGGGTGTGTCTCCGATCATGCGGGAGCCCGCCATGGCTCCAAATCATGCTGGTGGCTGGACTCCTTCTCTACCAATGGACTATCATCATCGGGTCAAGGACATCAGGTTCAATAGGAACAGGAACCTTTATGCTGAGGATGAGAAGGACCTACGACTTGAGTATCATTTCTGGCATCCCTTCCATTATGACTTTTATGATTCCATTCTTTATTGGAAGTTCTTGACGAAGAGGGAGCCACTGGTCCTGCAGATGAAGTGCATTGATGCATACTCTCTTGGCAAGTACAAGGAATCCGAGTTGGAGCAGATGGTTCGGAATATTCACACAATGGGGCTGTCCTACCTGTTAGAGTTTAGGAAGCATTGGAACAACGAGCTAATCTGTTAGTTTTATGCTTCTTATCATTATGAAAGAGACCCTATCGGTGCTGTTGACATTATTCATTGGACCACTGAAGGCAAGCATTACAAGGTGGACTTCATCACTTTCTCTCACCTTCTTGGTTTGAGTCACAGTGACCGCATTGCTCCTGAGTTGACTGAGTATGAGTTTCTCGCTTTGGAGGAGTACCAACATATGTATCTTGATGATCACACAGCTGATGGACAGACAGTGTTTCTGAAGCCCTACTATTATGTTCTGAACAACATCTTGCGACAGATCTTGTATCCAAAGGTCGGTGACTCCACCTACCTTCGTGATGATTCACAGAAGGTGCTTCAGCGTTTTGGCGATGAGTTTCAGAAGTTTTCCAACAGCCGCTATATCTGGAACAAGATACATGATGCTACTGAGGATCCGGTAAAGCATCTTCCCTATGCACCATACATTATGCATGTCATTGAGCAAATATCCGGCATACGTTTTCCCTATGACACTCAACAAAAGCTCCTCAAGATATCCAACAAGACCTCCGTCATTGCTGCTAGAGAGCTGAGGGAGAAAGCTGATGCAGCCAAAGCTAGAGGGAAAGGTGCTTTGGGTTCTCGCTCTCGCCGTGGTGCTTCCACACCTGCTGCTGCTGCTCGCTCTTCTAGTGTCGAGCCCCTCTCTTCGTCCTCCTCTAGAAAGAAGCCCAACAAGTTCAAGTTCCTAATGACATACATGTTTGGACAGTGTTGTGCTAGTGCTCAGCGTGAGCACGATATGCAAGAGAGGCTATATCGGTTGGAACAGCAAGCAGGGATTGTACCTTCTCCTCCGCCACCATTTGTGCCTCCCCATGATCCGTTGGCTTTGTATGATGAGGCTTGTGTGGCATACGAAGATGATGTGACTTCTCGCCCACATGGCAAAGGGAAGGTGACTGAAGAAGATGAGGAATACATCAAGGACGATGATGATGAAGACGACGACGGTGGTGACGACGGTGACTAAGATGAGGATGATGATTACGAGGACGAGTAGTTGCATTTTCACGCGGCCTACCTCTTTTGGCACTTGTTGACAAAGGGGGAGTGTTAGGCTTTGATTTCTCTTTGTAATAAGTTAGTTGGTCTTTATGTTTTGGAACGTTAAAACCCTTAGCGTGCTTGAACTATGTCGTGTGGTGGCAAGCGTGTGATGAACAACTATTTATATATGTTTGTGATGAATGACTGTAGGACAAGTTATGGTCATCTATTTATCTTATTAGCTTACCATGTCTCTACTTATGATGGTGAATGCATTTTGGATGGCCATGTGTTGCTTCAAATTCTATTTTGAAAACTTGGCCATCATATTCTCTTTTACTTGTTGTGTGAAATAACATGTCATATTGCATTTCTTTTCACACATATCTATTTGTTCACACACACTTGTTGCACCCCATAGATTGCAAAATTTAGGGGGAGCTTTTATCTTGAGGTATGCAAATCATGTATAGATGATTCTAATTGATATTCAAATTCATGCATACATCAAGGGGGAGCTCTTCATAAATTTTGAGGTTCAAAAGTTTTAAAATCTTTCATTCTTATAAAAGCCTAAGTTGGTTGTCATCAATTACCAAAAAGGGGGAGATTGAAAGTGCATTTGCCCCCTATGTGGGTTTTGGTGTATTGATGACATCCAAATTAGGGACTAATGTGATCTTAATGAGATATGTCGCAACTATTAGTCCCGTGAAAGAATCAAAGAATTGATAAAGATGAAATGGTATCCCTCAATTTTTGAAGTTGTAAAGGTGGACGAACTCAAAGCTCTCTCCAAAGGTTTTATTTTTGCTTTTGAGTTTAGGATCCGCCGCACTATAAAGAGGGATGCAATTTTAGTTGGTCTAAGGAAGATAGAGTGCTCAAGCATAATAATTAAATCAAAAGAGAGACACTTTAGCACTTCACGAGCACATAGAATAATTTTCTATGACTGTCGGTGTCGGAAGTCCCGACATAAGCTGGAACTCCCAACAGTCGGAAGTCACGACTCTTGCCGGAAGTTCTGACTCCAAGTCACTTAGCCTGCGCGATGACTATGGACGTCGGAACTCCCGACAGTCGGAAGTCCCGACCCAAGCCAGGAGTCCCGGCATCGGTGGTTCTGCTGGCCTGGTGTTTGTGCTCGTCGGAACTCCCGACCCATGTCGGGAGTCCCGATACTTGTTGTGGGCTAGCTGGATGTTTAACTGCGCACGTCGAAAGTCCCGACGTTCATCGGAAGTTCTGATCGTCTGAAGTCCCGATGTTTGCCGGGAGTTCCGACACTGACCTACACACATGGACTTATGGCCCTATGTGAACAGTGTTTTCTATTAACGTCGGAAGTCCCAAGATCCGCGTCGACGTAGATCTGAACGGTTAGATTTTCACTTGGAGTATAAATACCCCTCTCTTCACTTCTAACCGTGACGGACTCATTCTCAGCTGACCCACTTCGTGCTCAACAGGTCCCAAGCAACAAAAAGCAACCCTCTCTTCCCTCCTTTGCTCCAATCTTCGATTCCCTTAGGGTTTTGAGTGAAAGAAGAGTGGATTAAGTGAGAGCATCACTTTGGAAAGCTTGAGCACTTGATTTCTTTTTCAAGCCAGTTGTTTTTGCGTCTATTACTCTTGGGGCTTTGCCTCTAGCCGGCTAGGCGTCGCCCAAGAGCTTCCATCTTGTGGAAAAGCCTTGGAAAGTTTGTGTTACCCTTCGATTTCTTAGTGGAAAGCTCAAGTGACCTTTGTGGTCATTGTGAGAGAGTCAAGGAGGTGGAATAGACTCTGACCTTAGTGGTTGAAAGTGCATCTAGCCCTTTAGTGGGTTTTGGTTGATTGAATGACAACGTGATTAAAGGACTAACCCGTTTGCTAAGTGTGAACAGGTAATAGGTTATCTCACAGGTACTTAATGAAAGCCAAAATGATGTGTTGTTGTATAAACAATCTAGTTCGAGCACAAGACAACAATGCAAATGGAATTCATGTGAAGGCTTATTTTTTGTGGGATTTCCATTGACTATGTGAAAGCAAGCTCATGATTATTAGTTAATGAGACATGAGGGATTGCATATGGAATGGTCTCATATTTGAAGCTTGCTAAATTAAAATGAAAAAGATAACAATACATATGAATGGATGATTCAACACAAGATGTGACTTGATGGCTTGAGATGGTGAAGATAGCAAGGAAAGGCTTCGAGGTACTAAGCAAGGGTGAAGGGCAAGCGACGGCTTGGCGGCCGAAGAACCTAGCTAGGGTGAAGAAGAAAGTACTTGCATTTAGTTGAGGTACTAATCAAGCTAAGATGGTCATATTGATGTGAAGAATCAAATCTATAATGAAGTATTTGATGGAAGTGACTTGATACATTTGGGGTTATTCAAATTTGATGAATGGAATCAAGTCACATGCTCAAGATGGCTATGCTCAAATGAAAAGATCAACATCAACTTGTTAGCACCCTTACTTGATGAAGATTGGAAGGGACGGCATCAATTCAAAAGAAATCAACTCAAGTGGTATAAATTCATTTTTCTTTTGATCTTGAGTTTAATAGGTATGCCGTACTATTAAGAGGGATGCATCATGTTGATAGATAATGTTTCATAAGTGCTCAAGCCAACCCATGTGAGTTTTTGATTATTTGAGCGACAAATGTGCTAACTGATTTCTTGCTGGTCTGGCAATACCGGACGTGTCCGGTATTCATACCGGACGTGTCCGGTATTTGTCCAGCAGCTGTAAAATTGTTGTTCTCGGGTTGGTTAGTCGGGAGTTCCGACGTAGGTCGGGAGTTCCGACGGTCGGGAGTCCCAGCATGGGTCGGGAGTTCCGACGTGTCGCACTTCAACCGACTTGAGGGTTCTTCGTCTGGTCATACCGGACGTGTCAGATAATACCGGACGTGTCCCAGATGGATGACCAGAAGCCAACGGCTAGTTTTCAAAAGCCGTGAGGGTCGGGAGTTCCGACGTATGTCGGGAGTTCCGACGGTCGGGAGTTCCGACATATGTCGGGAGTTCCGACACCTCACTAACTTTAACTCAGTTACATGTTTTTCAAAATTACTGAGGGTCGGGGGTTCCGACTTGAGTCAGGAGTTCCGACGCCTCACAACATCTCTGTAACTTAGTTACCGTTGGCGCAGTCTGAGTCATACCGGACGTGTCCGGTATGCATACCGGACGTGTCCGGTATTGCAACGGCTATAAAACGGCTAGTTTTTCAAGGGGGCTATAAATACCCCCAAGCCTCCACCTTTGGAGGCTGCTGATTCTGCTGAGATAGACACACGTTTTTGAGCCTTGCCAACTCTCCTAAACCCTCTCTTAGTGAGTGTGTGATCCAAATTGCAAAATCAATTTATGGGTTGAGAGAGAATTTTAAAAAGAGAGCAAGCCACCACTTGAGCACTTGTGCACATTGTCAATCTCGTGATTCGCATTTTTGTTACTCTTGGACTCTTCGGTCCTAGAGCGGTTAGACGTCACGAGAGCACCCGGGAGATTGTGGTGTGCCTCGGAAAGTTTAGTATTAGTCGATTCCGCCGCCTCGGAATCAATTAGTGGAAGGAGGAAAAGGAGTTGGAAAAGACTCCGGCTAGAGTGACCTTCGTGGTATCCTCTAGGGGCTGACCTTCACTGGTCGCCTGCAGCCCCTCTCAACGGAGAGTAGGACTCGAACGAGTCCGAACTTCGATAAAACAAATATCGTGTCTCAATTCGCATTTCATTTGATATTTGTGTTGCTCTAGCACTTGTGCAGTTTCTCTGTATACCTTGATAGTTAAATTAGGTGCCTGCAGCTTTGGTTTGAAGATAGAAATCAAAAGGAGCAAGTTCGGGCTGATCTGCAGAAATCGTATATACCGACATCGTCTGTATTCATACTGGACACGTCCGTATTTCCTGCCCTCACTAAAAATATTTATTCTCTGTTCTAACTTGATGTTGCGGGGTTGTAGCTTCTAGATATATTCTTTATACCTTGTTTACTCTGTGGCTAACTTGTGAGGGGTGGTAGTACTCTTAATTTGGAGTTTCCATTTTTGAAACTCCCCTTTCTAATTGTTTCCGCATTTAAAGGTGTTAATTTTCAAAAACACCTATTCACCCCCCTCTAGGCGACATCCTAAGTCCTTTCAATTGGTATCAGAGCGAGGTTCTCACCTAAAGCTTCACCGCCATGAGAAAAGGATGTCGACGCCTATCGAGTTGGAGCCGGTGCTTCTCCAAATGATGGTTCAAACTTTCTAACTTGGTCAATACATGTACTCAATGCTTTTAGAGATATTAGTCCTCTTGTTGAGCATATTGTAGATGCAAGCATACCTCTTTCTATAGTTGATTGGAGCAACTACAAAATTTATCAAAAGAGGAAGAAATATGCGTGCAACTCAATGCTCAAGCTATTAATATTATTTTGAGTACATTAAGTGTAGAGGTTCAAGATGAGGCAATATTCAATGGACAACCACCTCCGAGAGTGCTCATCTCATTTGGACTAGACTTTTGATTTATATGGAAAATCCAAATGTGATGATGCACTTGAGATCGAAGTCAATGGAAAGAATATCCATTGTGTCTTCATACAACAAGAAGCCTCACAAAACCTCAAGAGTGCCGAGCCGAGCAAGAAGTGCAAGCAATAAGATGACCTCATTGTCTGCTGCATGTACCGGACGTGTCCGGTATATGCCTACTGGACGTGTCCCAGTATGGCCGAGGCAAGCAGACCAAAGAAGCAAACTTTTTAGCGATGCTCAAGCCCGATGGCGACCAAGTGATGAGTCAACCTCAGTATCTCATGATACTCATCACTTGTGTCTCATGGCCAAGAAAAGCAAGAAGAAGAATAACAAGAAAGATCAAGAAAAGGAGAAAGCACAAGTAGATGATCAAGATAAGAGTGATGTTGAAATTGAAGACAACTACAACCTTGATCATCTCAACCATAAAGACAAGTTCATCATCATGAAGATAGTTGAAAAGAATGATGAGCTTGAAGAAGAGATTGAGAAGCAAGAGCAATCGCTTCAAAATCAAGAAAAGTTTCTCATCTCCAAATTGCAAGAGCTAAAGGCAATAAATGAGAGGTATGAAAAATTGTCAATCGAGCATGCTTTAGTTACTAATTCCTCTTCTAGTGTTTCACAACTAGAGAAGGAAAACTTTGAGCTCAAGGCAAGGCTCGATGAACTATCAAGCAAGTATAATGAGCTACAAGCAAATTATGTTCATCTAAAGTGCTCTCATGAGGAAGTAGTAGAATCAAGCATCATGCTTGAGGTGGCTCATGAGGTTGTGATTACATCGGTAAAATTCTCTCAACCTCTCACACATCCGCTCACTAGTACACCATCTCAAATAAATATTTCTTGTACTAATGAGTGTGCTCTCAAGCAAGCCAATCTTCGATTGAGCTAAATCTTATAGAAAACATAGAGCTCAAAGAAGAAGTGCAAAGATTAAAGAAAGATGTGATTCGGTTGAAGGGTAAGGAGAAAGCACAACCTTCTCAAGATAACCGTGATAACATGGTGAAGAAGCTTGAGAAGGGTTCAAACCTTGCTTCCTCCAAAGCCCAACAAAAGAATCACATCTCAAGCAAGGCCAACACAACCAAGAGCAAGAAACATGGAAAAAGGATGTGTTATGGTTGTGGATTGTATGAACATGAGTGGGCTATGTGTCCACACAAGAGTTAATGACAAGGTTGAAGCCGCCAATCAAAAAAGGCTTCTACCAAGGAGGCCAAGCAAGTGAAGAGTCATGGACAATGTGCTTGTCTCATGAGCAAGAAATTGGGGCATCCTACCAAGAAATACCCAATGAACAAAGAAGCAAGAAAGGAAGCCCAAGTTACAACTAGAAGATGCTATGGATGCAATGAGATGGGCCACAAGGTTGATAGATGTCCATACAAGCAAAACAAGCATAAAGCAAGCAAAGGCCGCATATGCTATGCTTGTAAGAGAAAGGGGCATCTAAGTTATGATTGCCCAAATGGTAACATCCCTAAGCCAAACACATTTGTTTATGATAATATGCTTAGGAAGACCACAAACGGAGTTAACACTAGCAAGGTGATGTGTTCACCACAAACTAGTGCTAAAGCCATTTGGGTGCCTAAGCACTTGTTGACTAACCTAAAAGGACCCAACAAGAGTTGGGTACCAAAGTGTGCTTAGGTTAATGATGTAGGTACTTGGTGATGAGATGGAAGCTTCGGGGTGGTTGAGCAAGTAAATTAAAAATATTCACTCAATCTATCAATCAATTTTTATCATAATCTCATATATGGTTGACCCAAAGATAAATCAATGACCATATCATTTACTTCATCTCTACCATTGGTAACAAGTACCTAAAAACCTTATAGGATAGCCACTTTGTGTTTAGTGCTAAATGGCTCACAAATAAGTATATTTATGAAATAATTGAAAGTGGCTAATTAGATTCAATTAAAAAGAATTTTACTTTGTCATATGATGCTTTTAATAATTCTCTAGTAGAGCAATTCATTTGTTGAGGTGCAAGTATACAATAAATACTAGAGCTAAACAAGAATCACAAGCAGAGAATTAATTGTCTCTGTCCTGCAAATATCGGACGTGTCCGGTATTACTACTATCGACGTGTCCGGTATGGCCAGGACGTAAAAGTCGTTGTTTCGTTACATTCGTATTCCAGACGTGTCCAGTATGTATACACCGGACGTGTCCGTATTACAGAACGTAACACAAATTAAATTGCAACTGAGTCTTTGATTAATATATGATTCATAAATCTCTAATTTACTCGTAAGCTTGTGATTTATTAAATCTAAGTGGATTGTGAGCATCTCCCGAACTCAATTTTAAATATGGCAAACTTATTTGATTTATGGTCAAAATAGAAAATTGGCTCCCGATTTCTTAATAGAATAAAAGTGCTTGTTGAAAGTTGTTCAAATTACTTAAAGCACTTATTTAGGGGAGCTAAGTTTCTATTTTATACCATTGTGGACTAACAAATTTATCTAGCATTATTTGTAGTCCTTTGGATGAAAATTGATTTCATATATGGTATGATTATTTGACAATTGAGGTCAACATGATGTTGTCATGCCATGTATTATCTCAGTGGTGATATTGTGGGCTCAAGGCAAAGGTATGTATTTACATACATGCATTGTAAGTGCATCTAAGGCCCTTTATATGCTAGTGTGTGCATTTGTGTGATATAGGATAGATGTTTTACAAAATCCCTAACTAGCATGTGGAGGTGGTGTGGTTTTTGAAAATCATGTGGTTTTTGGGTCTTTGTGACCTAGTCATGTCATATTGTGATTGTTGCTACCCTTGGTTGATTATTTGCCTAATCACATGTGACATGGTTCTCTCAAGTCTATAAATATCCCTATGTCCCACTAAAATCTCTCAAATTTTGAAAATCATAAATTTGCCAAATATTCAAAAAGAGAAAATCAATTCTTGGCTAATTCATGTCCCTAAGTGAGAATCCTAAGCCTATTTCAATTAATGCAAATATTATGCCTAGGAAGGTTTGTCATGGTACCCTATTGGTTAGTATTGCAAAAATATTCCGCTATTCATACTAAGGCTATGCCTAAGTATGTTAAGTCTAACATGGGAGGACCCAAACTAGTTTGGGTACCATCGAAAAGTGGATGATCGTTTGTAGGTACCATGGCATTGGAGACTTGATTCAATGGAATTATTATTGTTCATCTTATGTTGAGTCAAGTATTGAAGCCTAGTGCAATTCTATCCCAATGCCAAGTCAAAATTGAGTGAAGTCCATATGCTATCAACATACAAGTGTCATATTCAAGTTGTAGGAATTTATTGATATATTTGAAGGCATGCAAATAAGTGGAGTTGAAGCTTGCAAAGATGATCATAAGCTATCAAGGTATACCTCTTGTTGATCAAAGTTTATTTGGGTGCATATGAGTTAATTGAATTGGATACATATGCATATGTTGCTTGCTATGAGATGTTTGAATGGATTAAATGCTTAAGTAATCAAGTTTGAAGTTGGTTTGATTGGATATGTTCATAAGATTTCTTCTAGTAAGTGGTTTGAATGGACATATGTCTTATGAGAGTATTCAAACAAATTGATTTCAAGTTTGGTTCAATTTGGAGAAAATGGCTCAATTATTGAAATCTGTCCAATATTGAAAATCTAAGCTAGCAGTGATCATAGACATGTTTGAGTAATCAAATCTATTTGTATTGGCTTGAAATTTGGTCTGCATGCTCTACACTTATGGTATTAGTTGCTGTGCAAATTTCATGAGATTTGGATAAGTGATACTTCGGATTTGGAGTAGATCTTGTCAGCTATAGTGCAGCAGTTTTCAGCATGTACCTGTGTGGAAAGATATGAAATCTGGTAGCAATATAGAAGTCCAAAGAAGCTCAAATTTTTACAGCTACTAGAAGACTTAGTGTGTCACATCTTCACCAAATTTTGTGGTTTTTGGATATGTACTTTGGGAGATATGATTTATTCTTTGAAGAGTACAGAATCTGCCAGGAAAGTGACAATTATCGGATTGATCAAAAGTCACTTAGATTCAAAGGTCCGCAAATTAGAATCATATCTATAAGTGATTGAGGTACCTATGTTTTGGTTTTGGTTTGAGATAGAAGCATGACAAATGATGAGTACAAGACAATTTATTTGAAGAGTGTATCTAGTACACATTTGGTACTCAAGCTAGAGATCAAGACCAAGATCAAGATGAAGATGGAGTTTAAATTCTAGTGATAATTGGAGATCTTTTGATAGAAAGAAAAGGACTTAAACAAGTAGAAAGAAAAGGACTTAAAGAATGATTTAAAGTTATTCATCAAATTAAGTCCAACAATATGGATCAATCAAACAAAATCTTTCAAGTGGATCAAGTGATTTTCTTTTAAGTTATTTTAAGTGAGTATCAAGGATGGTTCTTTGGAGAGAGGTCACTTCGCTCTAGGCTTGGATGGCTAAAATCTAAGTGGTAATCTAAAAGGGACATTTGAGATACTTGGTTGAAGAAAATCAAGAGATTGGTCTAAAAAGCAAGCAACACCCAAAAGAGAACAAGTCATAAAATTTCAAGTGGTATTACAAGTGGTGCATCTTTCAGTTCTCTCAAGCAAGCAATGATCAAAGAAGAAGCAAGCCAACTACAACAAGAAAAGTGCACTTGATCATTAGTGATTCTCAATTCATATGGGTGAAGAATAGGAATTCAAAGAATTGGTATCTATTGGTCTTCACCAAGCTTATAATTGGACTTCATGGTGCTCTTGGAGAAATGAATTGAAATCTATATGACTATCTTCCTCTCAACATATAGCAAAGGTATCATTGTATTGTGCATGATCATTTTTCATCCCTTACTAGTATGCGGTTAGTGCATATAGTACATGCTTATAGGATCATGCACTACAAATGAAAATTTTTAGATTCATAGACTACCACTATTGCCTGAATGATTATATGATCTAGTGGTTAGTGTATGAGTTTGTTCATGAGCTAGTAAACCCATGTACTTGATCTATTTTGAATTGCAAACAAGTGACAAGTACAACCTCTTTAAGATGACAAAGGGGGAGAGGTTAATACAAAGAGGGAGAGATTAGTACAAAGTTTGAACCTTAAGCACCCTTTGTGGCGATAGATGACAAAGGGGGAGAGATATGATTAAAGCTTAAGGAGGAGAGAGATGAAAGCTTAAGGGGAGAGATATGTTTAAAGCTTCAGAGTGCAACCTTGTGTCTAGCTATGACAAGGGAGAGATATGACTTGAGAAATCTTTGAGATGAGTGCTATGTGTGATATACATGTGTTGTATTTATTTTCAAGATCTATGCATGCTAGAATGAAAATATTTGATGTGATGCCTTTATATTTATTCTTGTATGATATATCTTGTCATATGCATCACGGTTTCTCTTTGTCACACACACATGCACCCCACGGATGCAATGATTTAGGGGGAGTCTCCTATTTGTTTTAGTATGTGCAATTGACTTTTGAGGTCATTTTGTGAATTCTAATCATAAGCACATATTAAGGGGGAGCCTCTCATAAATCATTGAACCCAAAAGTTTAAATGTTTATATCATTTTGTAAGCTTTAATCAAGTTGTCATCAATCACCAAAAAGGGGGAGATTGAAAGTGCATCTAGCCCTTTAGTGGGTTTTGGTTGATTGAATGACAACGTGATTAAAGGACTAACCCGTTTGCTAAGTGTGAACAGGTAATAGGTTATCTCACAGGTACTTAATGAAAGCCAAAATGATGTGTTGTTGTATAAACAATCTAGTTCGAGCACAAGACAACAATGCAAATGGAATTCATGTGAAGGCTTATTTTTTGTGGGATTTCCATTGACTATGTGAAAGCAAGCTCATGATTATTAGTTAATGAGACATGAGGGATTGCATATGGAATGGTCTCATATTTGAAGCTTGCTAAATTAAAATGAAAAGATAACAATACATATGAATGGATGATTCAACACAAGATGTGACTTGATGGCTTGAGATGGTGAAGATAGCAAGGAAAGGCTTCGAGGTACTAAGCAAGGGTGAAGGGCAAGCGACGCTTGGCGGCCAAGAACCTAGCTAGGGTGAAGAAGAAAGTACTTGCATTTAGTTGAGGTACTAATCAAGCTAAGATGGTCATATTGATGTGAAGAATCAAATCTATAATGAAGTATTTGATGGAAGTGACTTGATACATTTGGGGTTATTCAAATTTGATGAATGGAATCAAGTCACATGCTCAAGATGGCTATGCTCAAATGAAAAGATCAACATCAACTTGTTAGCACCCTTACTTGATGAAGATTGGAAGGGATGGCATCAATTCAAAAGAAATCAACTCAAGTGGTATAAATTCATTTTTCTTTTGATCTTGAGTTTAATAGGTATGCCGTGACTATTTAAGAGGGATGCATCATGTTGATAGATAATGTTTCATAAGTGCTCAAGCCAACCCATGTGAGTTTTGATTATTTGAGCGACAAATGTGCTAACTGATTTCTTGTTGGTTCCATGTCTACCGGACGTGTCCGGTATTCATACCGGACGTGTCCGATTTGTCTAACAGTTGTAAAATTGTTGTTCTCGGGTTGGTTAGTCGGGAGTTCCGACGTAGGTCGTGGAGTTCCGACGGTCGGAATCCGGCATGGGTCGGGAGTTCCGGCGTGTCGCACTTCAACCGACTTGGAGGGTTCTTCGTCTGGTCATACCGGACGTGTCCGGTATTAATACCGGACGTGTCCGTATGGATGACCGTGAAGCCAACGGCTAGTTTTCAAAAAGCCATGAGGGTCGGGAGTTCCGGCGTATGTCGGGAGTTCCGACGGTCGGAGTTCCGACATATGTCGGGAGTTCCGACACCTCACTAACTTTAACTCAGCATGTTTTTCAAAATTACTGAGGGTCGGGGGTTCCGACTTGAGTCAGGAGTTCCGACGCCTCACAACATCTCTGTAACTTAGTTACCGTTGGCGCAGTCTGAGTCATACCGGACGTGTCCGGTATGCATACCGGACGTGTCCGGTATTGCAACGGCTATAAAACGGCTAGTTTTTCAAGGGGCTATAATACCCCCAAGCCTCCACCTTTGGAGGTCTGCTGATTCTTTGAGATAGACACACGTTTTTTGAGCCTTGCCAACTCTCCTAAACCCTCTCTTAGTGAGTGTGTGATCCAAATTGCAAAATCAATTTGTGGGTTGAGAGAGAATTTTAAAAAGAGAGCAAGCCACCACTTGAGCACTTGTGCACATTGTCAATCTCGTGATTCGCATTTGTTACTCTTGGACTCTTCGGTCCTAGACGGTTAGACGTCGCCGGAGAGCACCCGGGAGATTGTGGTGTGCCTCGGAAAGTTTGTAACGGTCGATTCCGCCGCCTCGGAATCAATTAGTGGAAGGAGGAAAAGGAGTTGGAAAAGACTCCGGCTAGAGTGACCTTCGTGGTATCCTCTAGGGCTGACCTTCATTTGGTCGCCCGCAGCCCCCTCAACGGAGAGTAGGACTCGAACGAGTCCGAACTTCGATAAAACAAATATCGTGTCTCAATTCGCATTTCATTTGATATTTGTGTTGCTCTAGCACTTGTGCAGGTTCTCTGTGTATACTGATAGTTAAATTAGGTGCCTGCAGTTTGGTTTGAAGATAGAAATCAAAAGGAGCAAGTTCGGGGCTGATCTGCAGAAATCGTGTATACCGGACACGTCCGGTATTCATACCGGACACGTCCGGTATTTCCTGCCTGCACTAAAAATATTTATTCTCTGTTCTAACTTGATGTTGCAGGGTTGTAGCTTCTAGATATATTCTTTATACCTTGTTTACTCTGTGGCTAACTTGTGAGGGGTGGTAGTACTCTTAATTTGGAGTTTCCATTTTGGAAACTCCCCTTTCTAATTGTTTCCGCATTTAAAGGTGTTAATTTTCAGAAACACCTATTCACCCCCCCTCTAGGCGACATCCTAGGTCCTTTCAATTGGTATCAAAGCGAGGTTCTCACCTAAAGCTTCACCGCCATGAGAAAAGGATGTCGACGCCTATCGAGTTGGAGCCGGTGCTTCTCCAAAATGATGGTTCAAACTTTCTAACTTGGTCAATACATGTACTCAATGCTTTTAGAGATATTAGTCCTCTTGTTGAGCATATTGTAGATGCAAGCATACCTCTTTCTATAGTTGATTGGAGCAACTACAAAAATTTATCAAAAGAGGAAGAAATATGCGTGCAACTCAATGCTCAAGCTATTAATATTATTTTGAGTACATTAAGTGTAGAGGTTCAAGATGAGGCAATATTCAATGGACAACCACCTCCGGAGAGTGCTCATCTCATTTGGACTAGACTTTTTGATTTATATGGAAAATCCAAATGTGATGATGCACTTGAGATCGAGTCAATGGAAAGAATATCCATTGTGTCTTCATACAATGAAAGAAGCCTCACAAAACCTCAAGAGTGCCGAGCGAAGCAAGAAGTGCAAGCAACGCATGACCATTGTCTGCTGCATGTCTGGGACGTGTCCGGTATGCCTACGGGGCGTGTCCGGTATGGCGAAAGCAGCAGACCAACAAGCATTTGTTTAGTAGCGATGCTCAAGCCCGATGGCGACCAAGTGATGAGTCAACCTCAGTATCTCATGATACTCATCACTTGTGTCTCATGGCCAAGAAAAGCAAGAAGAAGAATAACAAGAAAGATCAAGAAAAGGAGAAAGCACAAGTAGATGATCAAGATAAGAGTGATGTTGAAATTGAAGACAACTACAACCTTGATCATCTCAACCATAAAGACAAGTTCATCATCATGAAGATAGTTGAAAAGAATGATGAGCTTGAAGAAGAGATTGAGAAGCAAGAGCAATCGCTTCAAAATCAAGAAAAGTTTCTCATCTCCAAATTGCAAGAGCTAAAGGCAATAAATGAGAGGTATGAAAAATTGTCAATCGAGCATGCTTTAGTTACTAATTCCTCTTCTAGTGTTTCACAACTAGAGAAGGAAAACTTTGAGCTCAAGGCAAGGCTCGATGAACTATCAAGCAAGTATAATGAGCTACAAGCAAATTATGTTCATCTAAAGTGCTCTCATGAGGAAGTAGTAGAATCAAGCATCATGCTTGAGGTGGCTCATGAGGTTGTGATTACATCGGTAAAATTCTCTCAACCTCTCACACATCCGCTCACTAGTACACCATCTCAAATAAATATTTCTTGTACTAATGAGTGTGCTCCTCAAGCAAGCCAATCTTCGATTGAGCTAAATCTTATAGAAAACATAGAGCTCAAAGAAGAAGTGCAAAGATTAAAGAAAGATGTGATTCGGTTGAAGGGTAAGGAGAAAGCACAACCTTCTCAAGATAACCGTGATAACATGGTGAAGAAGCTTGAGAAGGGTTCAAACCTTGCTTCCTCCAAAGCCCAACAAAAGAATCACATCTCAAGCAAGGCCAACACAACCAAGAGCAAGAAACATGGAAAAAGGATGTGTTATGGTTGTGGATTGTATGGACATGAGTGGGCTATGTGTCCACACAAGAGTTGGGCCGACAAGGTTGAAGCCGCCAATCAAAAGGCTTCTACCAAGGAGGCCAAGCAAGTGAAGAGTCATGGACAATGTGCTTGTCTCATGAGCAAGAAATTGGGGCATCCTACCAAGAAATACCCAATGAACAAAGAAGCAAGAAAGGAAGCCCAAGTTACAACTAGAAGATGCTATGGATGCAATGAGATGGGCCACAAGGTTGATAGATGTCCATACAAGCAAAACAAGCATAAAGCAAGCAAAGGCCGCATATGCTATGCTTGTAAGAGAAAGGGGCATCTAAGTTATGATTGCCCAAATGGTAACATCCCTAAGCCAAACACATTTGTTTATGATAATATGCTTAGGAAGACCACAAACGGAGTTAACACTAGCAAGGTGATGTGTTCACCACAAACTAGTGCTAAAGCCATTTGGGTGCCTAAGCACTTGTTGACTAACCTAAAAGGACCCAACAAGAGTTGGGTACCAAAGTGTGCTTAGGTTAATGATGTAGGTACTTGGTGATGAGATGGAAGCTTCGGGGTGGTTGAGCAAGTAAATTAAAAATATTCACTCAATCTATCAATCAATTTTTATCATAATCTCATATATGGTTGACCCAAAGATAAATCAATGACCATATCATTTACTTCATCTCTACCATTGGTAACAAGTACCTAAAAACCTTATAGGATAGCCACTTTGTGTTTAGTGCTAAATGGCTCACAAATAAGTATATTTATGAAATAATTGAAAGTGGCTAATTAGATTCAATTAAAAAGAATTTTACTTTGTCATATGATGCTTTTAATAATTCTCTAGTAGAGCAATTCATTTGTTGAGGTGCAAGTATACAATAAATACTAGAGCTAAACAAGAATCACAAGCAGAGAATTAATTGTCTCTGTCCTGCAAATATCGGACGTGTCCGGTATTACTATCGGACGTGTCCGGTATGGCCAGGGACAGAAAGTCAGTGTTTCTGTTCTGTGTATTCCAGACGTGTCCGGTATGCATACCGGACGTGTCCGGTATTACAGGAACCAGAACACAAATTAAATTGCAACTGAGTCTTTGATTAATATATGATTCATAAATCTCTAATTTACTCAGAAGCTTGTGATTTATTAAATCTAAGTGGATTGTGAGCATCTCCCGAACTCAATTTTAAATATGGCAAACTTATTTGATTTATGGTCAAAATAGAAAATTGGCTCCCGATTTCTTAATAGAATAAAAGTGCTTGTTGAAAGTTGTTCAAATTACTTAAAGCACTTATTTAGGGGGAGCTAAGTTTCTATTTTGTACCATTGTGGACTAACAAATTTATCTAGCATTATTTGTAGTCCTTTGGATGAAAATTGATTTCATATATGGTATGATTATTTGACAATTGAGGTCAACATGATGTTGTCATGCCATGTATTATCTCAGTGGTGATATTGTGGGCTCAAGGCAAAGGTATGTATTTACATACATGCATTGTAAGTGCATCTAAGGCCCTTTATATGCTAGTGTGTGCATTTGTGTGATATAGGATAGATGTTTTACAAAATCCCTAACTAGCATGTGGAGGTGGTGTGGTTTTTGAAAATCATGTGGTTTTTGGGTCTTTGTGACCTAGTCATGTCATATTGTGATTGTTGCTACCCTTGGTTGATTATTTGCCTAATCACATGTGACATGGTTCTCTCAAGTCTATAAATATCCCTATGTCCCACTAAAATCTCTCAAATTTTGAAAATCATAAATTTGCCAAATATTCGAAAAAGAGAAAATCAATTCTTGGCTAATTCATGTCCCCTAAGTGAGAATCCTAAGCCTATTTCAATTAATGCAAATATTATGCCTAGGAAGGTTTGTCATGGTACCCTATTGGTTAGTATTGCAAAAATATTCCGCTATTCATACTAAGGCTATGCCTAAGTATGTTATGTCTAACATGGGAGGACCCAAACTAGTTTGGGTACCATCGAAAAAGTGGATGATCGTTTGTAGGTACCATGGCATTGGAGACTTGATTCAATGGAATTATTATTGTTCATCTTATGTTGAGTCAAGTATTGAAGCCTAGTGCAATTCTATCCCAATGCCAAGTCAAAATTGAGTGAAGTCCATATGCTATCAACATACAAGTGTCATATTCAAGTTGTAGGAATTTATTGATATATTTGAAGGCATGCAAATAAGTGGAGTTGAAGCTTGCAAAGATGATCATAAGCTATCAAGGTATACCTCTTGTTGATCAAAGTTTATTTGGGTGCATATGAGTTAATTGAATTGGATACATATGCATATGTTGCTTGCTATGAGATGTTTGAATGGATTAAATGCTTAAGTAATCAAGTTTGAAGTTGGTTTGATTGGATATGTTCATAAGATTTCTTCTAGTAAGTGGTTTGAATGGACATATGTCTTATGAGAGTATTCAAACAAATTGATTTCAAGTTTGGTTCAATTTGGAGAAAAATGGCTCAATTATTGAAATCTGTCCAATATTGAAAATCTAAGCTAGCAGTGATCATAGACATGTTTGAGTAATCAAATCTATTTGTATTGGCTTGAAATTTGGTCTGCATGCTCTACACTTATGGTATTAGTTGCTGTGCAAATTTCATGAGATTTGGATAAGTGATACTTCGGATTTGGAGTAGATCTTGTCAGCTATAGTGCAGCAGTTTTCAGCATGTACCTGTGTGGAAAGATATGAAATCTGGTAGCAATATAGAAGTCCAAAGAAGCTCAAATTTTTACAGCTACTAGAAGACTTAGTGTGTCACATCTTCACCAAATTTTGTGGTTTTTGGATATGTACTTTGGGAGATATGATTTATTCTTTGAAGAGTACAGAATCTGCCAGGAAAGTGACAATTATCGGATTGATCAAAAGTCACTTAGATTCAAAGGTCCATAAATTAGAATCATATCTATAAGTGATTGAGGTACCTATGTTTTGGTTTTGGTTTGAGATAGAAGCATGACAAATGATGAGTACAAGACAATTTATTTGAAGAGTGTATCTAGTACACATTTGGTACTCAAGCTAGAGATCAAGACCAAGATCAAGATGAAGATGGAGTTTAAATTCTAGTGATAATTGGAGATCTTTTGATAGAAAGAAAAGGACTTAAACAAGTAGAAAGAAAAGGACTTAAAGAATGATTTAAAGTTATTCATCAAATTAAGTCCAACAATATGGATCAATCAAACAAAATCTTTCAAGTGGATCAAGTGATTTTCTTTTAAGTTATTTTAAGTGAGTATCAAGGATGGTTCTTTGGAGAGAGGTCACTTCGCTCTAGGCTTGGATGGCTAAAATCTAAGTGGTAATCTAAAAGGGACATTTGAGATACTTGGTTGAAGAAAATCAAGAGATTGGTCTAAAAAGCAAGCAACACCCAAAAGAGAACAAGTCATAAAATTTCAAGTGGTATTACAAGTGGTGCATCTTTCAGTTCTCTCAAGCAAGCAATGATCAAAGAAGAAGCAAGCCAACTACAACAAGAAAAGTGCACTTGATCATTAGTGATTCTCAATTCATATGGGTGAAGAATAGGAATTCAAAGAATTGGTATCTATTGGTCTTCACCAAGCTTATAATTGGACTTCATGGTGCTACTGGAGAAATGAATTGAAATCTATATGACTATCTTCCTCTCCAACATAGCAAAGGTATCATTGTATTGTGCATGATCATTTTTCATCCCTTACTAGTATGCGGTTAGTGCATATAGTACATGCTTATAGGATCATGCACTACAAATGAAAATTTTTAGATTCATAGACTACCACTATTGCCTGAATGATTATATGATCTAGTGGTTAGTGTATGAGTTTGTTCATGAGCTAGTAAACCCATGTACTTGATCTATTTTGAATTGCAAACAAGTGACAAGTACAACCTCTTTAAGATGACAAAGGGGGAGAGGTTAATACAAAGAGGGAGAGATTAGTACAAAGTTTGAACCTTAAGCACCCTTTGTGGCGATAGATGACAAAGGGGGAGAGATATGATTAAAGCTTAAGGAGGAGAGAGATGAAAGCTTAAGGGGGAGAGATATGTTTAAAGCTTCAGGAGTGCAACCTTGTGTCTAGCTATGACAAGGGGAGAGATATGACTTGAGAAATCTTTGAGATGAGTGCTATGTGTGACATACATGTGTTGTATTTATTTTCGTAAGATCTATGCATGCTAGAATGAAAATATTTGATGTGATGCCTTTATATTTATTCTTGTATGATATATCTTGTCATATGCATCACGGTTTCTCTTTGTCACACACACATGCACCCCACGGATGCAATGATTTAGGGGGAGTCTCCTATTTGTTTTAGTATGTGCAATTGACTTTTGAGGTCATTTTGTGAATTCTAATCATAAGCACATATTAAGGGGGAGCCTCTCATAAATCATTGAACCCAAAAGTTTAAATGTTTATATCATTTTGTAAGCTTTAATCAAGTTGTCATCAATCACCAAAAAGGGGGAGATTGAAAGTGCATCTAGCCCTTTAGTGGGTTTTGGTTGATTGAATGACAACGTGATTAAAGGACTAACCCGTTTGCTAAGTGTGAACAGGTAATAGGTTATCTCACAGGTACTTAATGAAAGCCAAAATGATGTGTTGTTGTATAAACAATCTAGTTCGAGCACAAGACAACAATGCAAATGGAATTCATGTGAAGGCTTATTTTTTGTGGGATTTCCATTGACTATGTGAAAGCAAGCTCATGATTATTAGTTAATGAGACATGAGAGATTGCATATGGAATGGTCTCATATTTGAAGCTTGCTAAATTAAAATGAAAAAGATAACAATACATATGAATGGATGATTCAACACAAGATGTGACTTGATGGCTTGAGATGGTGAAGATAGCAAGGAAAGGCTTCGAGGTACTAAGCAAGGGTGAAGGGCAAGCGACGGCTTGGCGGCCGAAGAACCTAGCTAGGGTGAAGAAGAAAGTACTTGCATTTAGTTGAGGTACTAATCAAGCTAAGATGGTCATATTGATGTGAAGAATCAAATCTATAATGAAGTATTTGATGGAAGTGACTTGATACATTTGGGGTTATTCAAATTTGATGAATGGAATCAAGTCACATGCTCAAGATGGCTATGCTCAAATGAAAAGATCAACATCAACTTGTTAGCACCCTTACTTGATGAAGATTGGAAGGGACGGCATCAATTCAAAAGAAATCAACTCAAGTGGTATAAATTCATTTTCTTTTGATCTTGAGTTTAATAGGTATGCCGTACTATTAAGAGGATGCATCATGTTGATAGATAATGTTTCATAAGTGCTCAAGCCAACCCATGTGAGTTTTTGATTATTTGAGCGACAAATGTGCTAACTGATTTCTTGCTGGTCTGGCAATACCGGACGTGTCCGGTATTCATACCGGACGTGTCCGGTTTGTCCAACAATTTGTAAAATTGTTGTTCTCGGGTTGGTTAGTCGGGAGTTCCGGCGTGGGTCGGGAGTTCCGACGGTCGGAGTCCCAACATGGGTCGGGAGTTCCGGCGTGTCGCACTTCAACCCCGACTTGGAGGGTTCTTCGTCTGGTCATACGGACGTGTCGATATTAATACCGGACGTGTCCGGTATGGATGACCGAAGCCAACGGCTAGTTTTCAAAAGCCGTGAGGGTCGGGAGTTCCGACGTATGTCGGGAGTTCCGACGGTCGGAGTTCGACATATGTCGGGAGTTCCGACACCTCACTAACTTTAACTTCGATTACATGTTTTTCAAAATTACTGAGGGTCGGGGGTTCCGACTTGAGTCAGGAGTTCCGACGCCTCACAACATCTCTGTAACTTAGTTACCGTTGGCGCAGTCTGAGTCATACCGACGTGTCCAGTATGCATACCCGGACGTGTCCCAGATTACAACGACTATAAAAAAGCGGCTAGTTTTTCAAGGGGCTATAATACCCCCAAGCCTCCACCTTTGGAGGCTGCTTGATTCTACTGAGATAGACACACGTTTTTGAGCCTTGCCAACTCTCCTAAACCCTCTCTTAGTGAGTGTGTGATCCAAATTGCAAAATCAATTTGTGGGTTGAGAGAAATTTTAAAAGAGAGCAAGCCACCACTTGAGCACTTGTGCACATTGTCAATCTCGTGATTCGCATTTGTTACTCTTGGACTCTTCGGTCCTAGAGCGGTTAGACGTCGCGGAGAGCACCCGGGAAGATTGTGGTGTGCCTCGGAAAGTTTGTAATGATCGATTCCGCCGCCTCGGAATCAATTAGTGGAAGGAGGAAAAGGAGTTGGAAAAGACTCGGCTAGAGTGACCTTCGTGGTATCTTCTAGGGCTGACCTTCATTGGGTCGCCCGCAGCCCCTCAACGGAGTAGGACTCGAGCGAGTCCGAACTTCGATAAAACAAATATCGTGTCTCAATTCGCATTTCATTTGATATTTGTGTTGCTCTAGCACTTGTGCAGAGTTCTCTGTATATCTTGATAGTTAAATTAGGTGCCTGCAGTTTGGTTTGAAGATAGAAATCAAAAGGAGCAAGTTCGGGGCTGATCTGCAGAAATCGTGTATCTGGACACGTCCGGTATTCATACGGACACGTCCGGTATTTCTACTACACTAAAAATATTTATTCTCTGTTCTAACTTGATGTTGCGGGGTTGTAGCTTCTAGATATATTCTTTATACCTTGTTTACTCTGTGGCTAACTTGTGAGGGGTGGTAGTACTCTTAATTTGGAGTTTCCATTTTGGAAACTCCCCTTTCTAATTGTTTCCGCATTTAAAGGTGTTAATTTTCAGAAACGCCTATTCACCCCCCCTCTAGGCGACATCCTAGGTCCTTTCAGTGGTCACCTCCACAATGAGGACGTAGGAGCTCCTTTGTGGGGTTGCCGAACCTCGGGATAAATTCTTGTGTCCCACATGCTTGTTGTTGTTGTTGTGATTGCTTGAGATTACTTGTATGTGCCTGTCTCTTTGTCTCTGAAATCTCCATTTTAGGGTTTGGACTCGATCTATGGTTTGGAGGCATTACGACGTCAAGGGACTGACCCAACATCTTCACCAAACCACTAGGAAGTGAGGTTGTAAGAAATTTTATCCACAAAGTTAAATTTAGCACTGCTTTTGTAGTTCACGTAGGCGTCGGAACTGCTGACGTTTGCGCCGGAACTTCTGACAACGTCGGGAGTTCCGACCCAAACGTCGGGACTTCCGACAGTGACTGACAGATTTGAACTTAGCATTTGCAGTAAATTTTTAGAAACCCCTATTCACCCCCCCCTCTAGGCATTGTTAGATCCTTTCAACTATACAATCATAACCACAGCAGGAGTAGGTTATAAAGATGTCGGGTTTCATTCAGACAAACAGAGGTTCTAACATGCAGTGCACAGTCAGTCTAGTTAATAGGTTGATATCTACAAATTTCTGATTTCGACAAGTTGATACCAAATGAACACACAAATAATTAATTTGACAAGGAAATATGAAGTGGACAAAGAGGATGCTGAGGAGCAGAGGGCATACACTGTCTTGGAAGCTCGTCACCTTGGAATGAATTGTGCTGCACTAAGGAAAGAGAATCAGATAAAAGAAGTTATAAACCTTGACCTTAATTGTACATAGTAGTTCATCACATGCCATTTGCATACAACATTTCACTCCTGGCAAGTTTAAATGTTCAATCAAGTTTAGATTTCAAAAACTAATTCAATTAGAGTAAATGTAAGTGATAGGAATTTCCAACAAATCCTTACCAGCGTCTATGTTTTTATTTTCCTATTTACTGTGTTGGGATCTTTGTGGAGCTTCTGCCACAAAATTAATTTATGCTTGTTCATAAAAAAATTGCAGGAACTTGATCTAATTAGCACCAGCACCAATACGTATTGGCTGTTTCGTTCATGGTAAGGGAAATTTAAGATGGTTAAGCAAAAAAAATGACATATAATTAAAGGTCCTAGGATGCATCCCCTTTTTGTCCTGATTCCTCAAAGTTGTGGGATCATTTGTAGTGCTTACAAGAATTTGTCAGCATATCTGGACCACAAGGAAAAGGGGAATTACATGCATGCAAGAATCTCCAATAAAATTAACAGAACAATTTGTCAATATTGATCAAGCAAATAATAATTTTTACACAAGAATACAATCAAAAGCATAGGTGAATGTCGCAACAATCATAGATTAAATGAGGATAAAATTTTATGGTTACGAAGATGCAAACAAAGATGCTGCCATGATGCACTCGGTGGTATCCATTGCCCTTTTATTCCTAACTTGTATTTTTCTGATTCAACTATAAAAAAAGAATTATCTTTAACACAAGGAGTATTTACACTATTTAAGAAATAACATAATTTGAAACACTAGCTAAAGGACACAAGAATGCAATATAGCTCTAGAAAATCAGTAACATTAGCATGCATATAAAAATTGATAGGTTCAACTAGAAAATTAAGCAAACAGTTGATAAAATCACACTCACATTATTTTTTTCTGGTAGTACTCAACGTGTAATACAATGTCTCAATCCAGTCGTGCAGGCTATTTAGGGTCCGCCACATAACCAGCATAACAATGGCGGCCAACTTGCTACAAGTGTTGTGCTATTATGACCTATACATGTTTACTAAAAAAAGTAAGCATGTGCATATGCATCGCATTGGCAACTGATGTGGATTTTTATCCAACAAGCCACGGGGAAAAAGCTAGTTGATTAATATGGGAGTCCAAAGACCTGTTTTCTAGTAAACTGTCTTGTTGTGTGGCAAGTAGGGTTACTAGAGTCGATTATTGCAATTACGAATCCTTAATCATCATATAATACATAGTTCTAGAACCTTGGTGGCTTTGATTTTGCCTTGTTTACAAAGTCAAAACTTGCACACTCTTATATGGAGACAGTTTGATGGCACTTGACCTTGCAAACCAAAAAGAGGAGGGCAGGGAGGGAGGGAGGGAGGGAGGGAGGGAGAGAGAGAGAGAGAGAGAGAAGGCACCTACAACATATGACTATCTATAGATATAGTACTACAATCTTAAAATATACTATATATGGATACTATTATATAAACAAGGGTAAAGGCCATAGGCATCAACCAAGTCAACACACGAGTTTGATCCAAGGTTTGTAAGGAGCAATTAGGAGAGCTCAAGAGGATTAGGCTCGATAGTTCTATTGCACTAGATTTTTGTATAGGGCAAAAAAATCAGTGGGCCGTAAACGGTCAAGTAGGGTTGTGAGAGAGCGACAATCACTTTTACTCTTTTGATCTATGCTAATAATAGAATTTGTGATCGGCTTAAAATCCTAATCTCTTGTCGTGGTTGCTTTAACGCTGTCATGTAGAGGTTTTCTACGCGATTCAACTATATCGTTCTTGATATGGTGCAAGTTTATGTCATACTCACGATATCCTTTCAAAGATTCGAGGGCTGCATCGCATAGCTAGGGGTATCAGATTCTAACAAGGAGGCCGTTTGGATTAATTTGCTAATAGGTGGTTCGATAATGTGTTGAAGATACATATAAACTATTATATTAGTATAAATTAGCAACTCCAAACCCACTAATAAAACTAATAATAGTTATTAGTAACCCAGCTAATAATTTAGTAGGTCTGTTTGGATCCACTGGTATATTAATTTTAGCTGGTATTTTTAATGCTATATATAATGGAATTCACACATGCCCTTATATATACACACAAATAAATGCATCGAGCTGACCTAACTGAAGACATGTATTGTACGTATATTCCTCTCAAGTCGCTAGCAAGCTCTTCATGTCCCGTACACGTTTTGTTGCAGGCGTGAAACACACACACACACACACAAAACTTAGCCCCACCGTTCCGCTGCATGTATCGGTCTATGATTCCTAGCTAGTTAGAGGTATCCTAGATAGAGGTACTATATATATGCACCTCGATCCAAACCTTCACAAAATATTGCTGGATCGTTTCATCCTCGAACAAATTTAGAAAATACAAGGACACCTGCAAGTCTAGGATCTGGGGTTCTATCTCTATAATTTTATCCTGAGCATTTTTTTCCTCACAAAACCAAAATACATAGTGTGATCAGCATATAAGAGAGATGAATTTTTAAACACTAGTAGACATATAGTTATGAATTGATTTTTCAGTTAGACTTTTTCTACGGGCCGGGGCACGCACACATGGACGCTATGTGATCCGTGCAGATCGAGTTGGTACTCTGCAGGATATGGTCATCTGTAAGAAAGCGGCATGCATGCACAGTACGACCTCGCAGGACATGCATGTGAAACAAAATGTTTCCTCCCTTCCCTTCACATGATTTCGTGAGATGGATCTACCCAGAACAAGATCTTGACATCTGAATGAATGTAGACCAAAGCGCACGCATCTGGACGTGATGATGCATGCATGCGTACCATTGGCAGAAGCAAAATCTTTCTACAAGAAACTTGCACCAGCTCTGCATACATACAGTACATATCTCTGGATGTACGGGTACAAACAAAGCATGGATGCATGCATATGATGCATGTGTGTCAGTGTGCGTTGCAGGTTGCGAGTTTGAGATCTTTCACTCTCGCGCGCCGCTCAAATAAGGACGACATGCTGATGCAAGCAACATGTTTCACAGTAGGATATTTATTGTACATGTTCTCTAGATTTGAATGGATGGTTGGATCTTGTTTGTACCTTAGATGAATGAAAGATTTCACGACATCAAGGGCAACAGATTTCATCGCTACCGACATACTCCCTCCCTCCCTCCCAATAAGAATTCAATTCTAGCTCCTAAGTCTTGTCCTATAAAATAAAGCAATTTTAGCTAGTATATATAGATAGTTGTATAGTGAGTCCCGCATGTAGCACTGTCCCCATCTATTTTCATCCACAGCAAGCGCCATGGGCTCGGTGCAGGCTAGTAGGCTCTATGGGTGAGGAGAAGGCGAGCCAAGGGCGGTGCCATGGGAGGCCTAGGGTGTGGAAGGCGGCATCCGATGTTTCAATTGGCTGGGGAGAAGTATATGAGAAGAAGGGATTGGGGGTGGGGGTTGTCTGACGACTGAAACCCACATGATGGATCTTGACAGATATGATATCTCATCCTTTCAACCAAACAACAAGACATAAATAGTTCTATCCTCTAATTAAACATAGACATTAATTAACTAGTGTATCCCCTAAAAATTAGGGATGGATTCGTCCCATTCTACCTCTCTCCAACCAAATCTGACGTGGTTGTTATCCAACCTGTTTTTCTGTTTTTTATTAAATTCTGACGTGGTTGTTGTCCAGCTAGCTTTCCCTTTTTAAAATTTCTGACTAGGTAGATCGGGATTTGTTGACAAGCAATATAGATATCCTATTTAGGTATGAAGGGAAATTAATTTCCTGGAGACCGAAAAAAACGAATTTGCAGTTAGAAATATAGAAAAGATTAGATAACAAAGGTATTGAAAAGTGTGACTATAGTTATTGTGGTTCAATATTTGTTTGTTCGTATACATGGCTGTAGGGATAAGGGCGTTATTCTATGATGACAGGCACCATACAAGATTTGTTAAATTATTTGTGGCACGCAGAAAGGGCGATAAAAAAATTGTACTTTTTTGCCAGCAATGTTTTTTTTCAACATCAGCACACACACAGTCGTTGCTCAGACACATACCCACCAAGTGGTATGTAAAAAATCACGCCTGGTATATAAACATGCGCCCAAACCTTTATATATTACTATAAACAGCAAGTTGGGAGGACACGCTACTCCAAGGTACAACACTAATCAAGGCATAAGCATTTGTGGTCCAGTAAGCAACACATCTGTCAGAGACAGCTCCACAAGGCAAAGTTCAAGGCTTCTCTCAGTCGACCTTCGTCCTGTTGTAGCCACAAGGAAAATGTGAGTGGTTTACAGTTTAATTTGAAAGCACCACAGAATAACTCAATTTGCATGGAAAACAAGCCTGAAAAACAAATGTCTGATCAAAGATATTTAGAGTGCAGTGTAGCTAGAGGTGGGTGCTTTGATGGAGAATGCCTGGGATTTGCACACAGAACCTAAGAAAGAACAAAAGAGAATAAATAACACTGATGAAAATATTAGCTCTAACCACGAAGCATGATCAAAGATATTTAGAGTGGACTTTAAAACAGCATGTTGACTTCTAGCATCTGACAAAAGCTGATCATCATTGAAGTTTGTTGAACTAAGCTGGAAGATAGCAAACACTAACATTTGATATCGCAAAAATGCATACAAACAGATCAGGCTGTAGGAGCGCGTTTGATAATTATTGTCATTTCCCAATTTTATAACCTCGAGAAACTGACATAAGAAATTAAGAAATGAACACATTAAGCAAAAGAGATTTGACAAATTGGAGAGATCACTTTCAATCACAGACCATCCGGCATCAGCAAGCCCATTCATGGCTTCTTTAAACCTCTGAAAAGTACAATTGTGACTAAAGAAGATTCATAATAACAATCAGAAATCTGTATGTATTGTTCAGGAACCATGAAAATTATAATAGAAAAAAATCAGAATTGGAAGCCAAACTAGTCACCAATTCGACACATTCATCCATCTTTTGAAATTTGGATGCTAGATTCATTCATAGTATGGGTGTGAACATCAGTTTAAGTCATCTTGATTGAGGTTCATGTCAGGTAGCAATTTCAATATTACAAGACATACTAGTGCTAGATAGCAATAAAAAATCTTCAAAACTTTGAATGGACTGTCACAAGGCATCAACAAATCTGTCCCAATATGTGTGAACTAATCAGCTCAAAAGGAAATAGAAAAGGAAGATCATGTTGTGGTGCCACATGTGAGTGGAAAAATCTTATCAGCCTGCAATCGCATAGTTGATAAAGTTGGGGTAAATCTAGCGAACCATGAAACATATAAGTATGAGCAGTATACAAATGGTCTTGCAGGAAGCAAAGTGGCATGCATCATAGGATACGGAAATTTTAGAATACATGAGCATATGAACAACAATGATCAGCTTTAGGGTTCAAGAGCATATGAGCATCAGGTGCTCACACAAGTAATTGTCAAAAGCGTACCACAATGATTAACAGTCAGAAACCTTGAAACTGTAATATCAAGTGCATACACAGATCAAGATGGATAAATCATAAAATCAATGCCAAATTGTTGCTTTTTTAACCTTAAATCTTTAAAAGTAACACTTCTGCTTTTTTTAATCTTAGCATCAAAGATGAATTTCAATCTGAATTCTTGTAGCTACACTTAACTTTAGGTGTACTAAATACATGATTTTTGTGATGATTTTTGAAACATTGTAACATGGTATTTTGGTCCTTTACCTAACGAGGGTGCCAACCTCCCTGGGCGCCATATGATTATCCATTTGGCCCCACCTTAATTATTTGCCACGCTCCAAAACTGAAGACGAATATGAAAAAGTTTAAAATGACATACTCGGATAAACCAATACCACATATTTTAAAATGATAAGAAGCCGAATCTGGAAAAATATGGAAATACCACTACAGTCTGGCAAGAGGCTCACCTTTGAGGCCTTCTCTTTGAAGTTGTGTTCTCAAATGAAACACAAAGTGATGATAGAAAAAGCATCAGTTGTGTTCCCTTGCAATGGCTTCCAACACACATGCCTTCATGCTGATCTGAAGTACACAAATATATTGAATACTAATAAACATCTAATGAAATAGTGGAAAAGCTAACGGGAAATGCTTTAATTAACAAAAGGCCTGCAGGAATCTATCTGCATGCAACCTAACTAGAATGCAGCAATCAATCTGCATGAAACCGATTAATAAAATTCTTCAAATGTGACACTTAGAAACATAGTATTCAGAAAAAAAGATTTTTGTACTATTGAATTTATTAGGAAGAATTCAAGTATCCAAAACTATTTAATGAAAGTATTTCTTTTAACAACCAGAAAGAAAAACTACCTAAGCATGAAAATAATAGAAGGTGGGTGTCATTTATCAGAGATAATCTGAATTTTATTTACTAAATTTATCCTGTGAAATTTTATTCCCATGAGAAATCAGCAGATGGAAGATGTACACAATGGCAGCAAGCCAGCAACTATACAATCATAACCACGATAGAAGTAGGTTATAAAGATGTTGTTGGGTTTCATTCAGACAAACAGAGGTTCTAACATGCAGTGCACAGTTAGTCTAGTTAACAAGTTGATATCTACATATTTCTGATTCCGCCAAGTTGATACCAAATGAACACACAAAGAATTAATTTGATAAGGAAATATGAAGTGGACAAAGAGGATGCTGAGGAGCAGAGGGCATACACAGTCTTGGAAGCTCCTCACCTTAGAATGAAATTGTGCTGCACTAAGGAAAGAGAATCAGATAAAAGAAGTTATAAACCTTGACCTTAATTGTAAATAGTAGTTCATCACATGCCATCTGCATACAGCATTTCACTCCTGGCAAGTTTAAATGTTCAATCAAGTTTAGAGCTCAGAAACTAATTCAATTAGAGTAAATGTAAGAGTAGGAAGTTCCAACAAATCCTTACCAGCGTCTATATTTTCATTTTCCTATTTACTGTGTTGAGATCTTTGTTGAGCTTCTGCAACAAAATTAATTTATGCTTGTTCATCAATAAATTGCAGGAACTTGATCTAATTAGCACCAGCAGTAATACGTATTGGCTGTTTCGTTCACAGTAAGGGAAATTTAAGATGATTAAGCAAAAAAAATGACATGTCATTAAAGGTCCTAGGATGCATCCCCTTTGTGTCCTGATCTTCAAAGTTGTGGGATCATTTATAGTGCTTACAAGAATTTGTCAGCATATCTGGACCACAAGGAAAAGGGGATTAACATGCATGCAAGAAGCTCCAATAAAATTAACAGAACAATTTGTCAATATAGATCAGCAAATAATAATTTTTACACAAGAATACAATCAAAAGCATAGGTGAATATCACAACAATCATAGATGAAATGAGGATAAAATTTTATGGTTACGAAGATGCAAACAAAGATGCTGCCATGATGCACTCGGTGGTATCCATGGCCCTTTTGTTCCTAACTTGTATTTTTCTGATTCTACTATAAAAAAGAATTATCTTTAATACAAGGAGTATTTACACTATTTAAGAAATAACATAATCTGAAACATTAGCTAAAGAACACAAGAATGAAATATAGCTTTCTAGTAAAATGTCTTGTTGTGTGGCAAGTAGGGTTACAAGCGTCGATCATTGCAGTTATGAATCCTAAATCATCATGTAATACATAGTTCTAGAACCTTGGTGGCTATGATTTTGCCTTGTTTACAAAATCAAAACCTTCACAGTCTTATACGGAGACAGCATGATGGCACTTGACCTTGCAAACCAAAAAGAGGAGGGCAGGAAGGGAGGGAGGGAGGGAGGGAGGGAGGGAGAGAGAGAGAGAGAGAGAGAGAGAGAGGCACCTACAACATATGACTATCTATAGATATAGTACTACAATCTTAAAATATACTATATATGGATACTACTACAATCTTAAAATATACTTCTGAAAAGAGTATGTATACATACTACTTTACAAAAAGATTATGTATGGTGTATACAGTTTTGAGGAGTATTTATACATCTTACAAGGGAGTAAAAGTATATAATCCCTTTGCGGTGCACATATATACTCACTTCTAATTTCATAAGACTGGTGGCTGGTCCATTTACAGAAGCAAAGCATTCTCCAGTTGATTGCAGTAACTCTATCTATAATGTAGATGCAAACTAATATGCAATTCTGCGGCATCTACAAGCTGACTTAAGTTATCTAAATTGAACATATATGCACTCACTACATGATAGCTTCAGCTATAAGCTCTGAACTTGCTACTTCACTGTGCCATACTCATCCCTCATATATTCGAGCCCTTTGTGAACATCATGATTCCAAACCAATCAGAATTTTTTTTGTTAAGTTATAATGTAATATGAAAAATATCAAATGATACTATGATCAAGAAAGGCATGCAAACATACACTTATCTAAAAAGGTATCTAAGCATACTCATATTTGAAAAACAACATCTAAGCATACTATTAATTCTTGATCATTGATTCTAGTAAAAAATACAAAAGCCAGAACACAGCAGTAGTTCCATGGTCTACAATCTAGAAAACTAAGCTTGGGAATGAACTAATCCATCTCAAAATCAAAATAGTAGGATGGGTTTCTCTATTATAACTGGATTGCACATTTCACTACTGCATTCTCCTACTTATGCTAGTAAAGATGCAAAAAGAGTGCTAGCTTAAAATGGAATAGTTTCACTTGATCAAACTTTAGGGTGTGACTGAACTCTGAAGTGTCACTCAAAAGCAACATGAAATGCTTTGCCACTATCGGGCAAACAAAATATCATGCTGAAAAAGAAATGGTAAGCAGAGGAAGTTTACCATTAGGAAAATCCTAGCCTCCGGACCCCAATAAGAAATTTTTAAAAAAACATCAGATGAAGAATAATATATATTGCAATATAGCTTCCCATCTAAGATTACATCCAGACAAACATTATTTATAAGCTAAGAATTTACGTGAAAGCAAATTGTCATATAAAATTTTCATGATATGACATTTGAATATTGCATTTTGTAGCTGATTAGGTCTTAGCAACAAACATTTTAGCTCTTCTGAGATAAAAAACTGATATATTCCTTAAGCTAAAAAAATTCAGTTCAGTTGTAGGGAACTGTGGTTAAAAAACATAATTTATGCTTGTTCACCAGAAACTTGATCTAACTAGCACAAGAGGCAATACCTATCAGTTATTGCGCATAATGACACACCACACAGATTACGTATTTTTTCAAATGTGAAAATATGTGTTCTACCAAAAATAATTACTAGGAATCAAATGCACGATAGTTTCTTAGGTGAGTGTCTCCTTAGGTGTGATTCATTACTCTGATCAGTTCAGCAAGTTCATAAGTACTTAAGACCGCAAATAAAGTGACAAGATCAAAATAGTCTCATTGATCTATTTCTATGCCTGTCATCATAGATCTAAAAAATGCCATATTGTTGCTAAATCTATGTTAAACCAAATAAAGAAACATGTGGCTGGAGCATGATAACAAAGAAAGAATCCAGGAGCCTAATACTTGAAAAGAAAGAGCACATTTGATGCATTCTGGTTTGGTGTAGCAAGTGTGGACTAATTAACCTAGAGAACCTTCAAATCAGTTGCGCATGTTCATGGATTGGATGTCGATTCTCCCATGCCCTCCGGCATGGTCCTAACAATGGCAAGCTACATGTGTGTGAGATGGTTTACCAAGCTGCATGCGTGTGAGATGGTTTACCTAAGAAAAATCAGAACAAATCCATGTATGAAATAAACCTTCGGAAGGCTTGGCAACGCCCTCCGTCGTCGAAGAGGCCATGGGACGTGACGGCATTGTGCTCATGGTGATGCGCCACACCCAGAGGCGCCGCCACCATGGGGATGGAGATCGCAACCTGGTGGGTGCCGCCGCCGAGGGGGAACGGGCTAGGGGACGCCGGCATGACCACGCCGATGAAGCAGAGATGGGGCACCACCGCTGTTGGTGAAGGGGAGATGGGTTGCGGCCACTATCGTTGCGGGAGAGCACTGTCCACATGGGATGGCCATTCCGCGGTCGGATGCAGGGGAGGGGCCCTGCTGCCTCGGCCACCACGAGAAGGGCAAGGTGAAGGCGAGTCACGATCTGATCCGTCAGCGGAGGGGAAGGGACGCTGCGGCCAGGGGCCGCCGCCGTAGGGGGCCGTGGAGGGCTTCGCTGCCCTAGGCGAGCCGGCGGCGCCAAGAGCGCCGGTATGAGGCGCTAGATCTTCCAGGGCAAGGGAAGCTAGGCTCTAGCCCTCGGCGGTACAAGGCGCTAGATCCTCCAGGAGCGCCGACACGAGGCGCTAGCCCTCGGCAGTGGTGAAGCTGGCCTCATGCGGCGGGTCCGGAGGCTGGGGCAAGCCGACCGAGAACGCTAGGACGGACGATGCGATCGTCTGCTGCTTTGCTGCAGTCTTTGGCGGCGCCACGGCGGCCGAGGCACTTTGGGGAACTCTGGCGAAAACGCCCGGTCCGCGGCCTAGTTACGCCGCAGGAGAAGTAAGTAAGCGACAACTTGATGGTGGTTGGGAGAGGGGTCCGATGGGCGGTGCCGACGGAGGGAGGGAATGAGGAGAGATGGGGTGAGGAAATAGAAACCGCAAAGAAATCATCGGTGGGTGGGGGAGCTTCGGAGCGGCATAGCAGCTCGAGCTCGTGAGTGGGTGGGCCGGGCCTCTGAGCGAGGGAACTGGCTTGGGTCCCAGTGGGGAGCAGAGGGGTGGGGGGGGGCGTGGGGAAGTGCTCGTAGTTGGCTCGGTGATTTGGACTCAGGTACTGATTATTATTCAGTACCTAGGGTAATAAATAGAATATAATAATCGTGCCGAGTCCAAATCACCGAGCCAACCACAAGACTTCCCCACGCCGTCCCCCCCCCGCCTCCCACCTTCGACCACCTTTGTTCCCCGCTCACAGGACTGGCCCACCCACTCACGTGCTCGAGCTGCTATGCTGCTTCGAAGCTCCCCCACCCACCGACGATTTCTTTGCGGTTTCTATTTCCTCACCCCGTCTCTCCTCATTCCCTCCCTCCGCCGGCATCGCACATCCCACCCCTCTCCCTACCACCGCTGTTGTGCCGCTGCCTACTTCTCCGCCGTGCGGTAGCGCGCCGCCCGACCGGGCGTTCTCGGCCGGCGTTCCCCAGTGCCCCAGCCCGCCGCGACGCCGCCCAGATCCGTGCGGGCATAGACACATCGCGTTGACGTCCTGGCGTTCTCGGCCGGCTTGCCCCAGCCTCCGGACCCGTCGCATGAGGCCAGCTTCACCACCGCCGAGGGCTAGCGCCTCGTACCGACGCTCCTGGCGGATTAAACGCCTCGTACCGTCGAGGGCTAGATCCCAGCTTCCCCTGCCCTGGCGGATCTAGCGCCTCATATTGGCGCTCCTAGCACCTCCGGCTCGGCTAGGGCAGCAGCGCCCTCCATGGCCCCTTAGCGGCGGCGGCCCCTGGCCACAGCGTCCTTTCCTTCCACCGGCGGATCAGATCACGACTTGCCTTCCCCTTGCCCCTTTGGTGGTGGCCGAGGCAGCTGGGCCCCTCCCCTGCATCTGGCCACGGCATGGCCATCCCATGCGGACGGTGCTCTCCCACGATGACAGTGGTCGCAACCCATCTCCCCTTCACCAACTGCGGCGGCGCCCCATCTCCGCTTCACCGGCGTGGTCGTGCCGGCGTCCCCTGGCCCGTTCCCCATGGCGGCGGCACCCACCAGGTTGTGATCTCCAACCCCATGGTGGCGGCGCCACTGGGTGTGGCACATCACCATGAGCACAATGCCGTCACACCCCAAGGCCTCTTCGACGACGGAGGGCATTGCCGGGCCTTTCGAAGGTTCGTTTCATACATGGATTTGTTCAGATTTTTCTGAGGTAAACCATCTCACACGCATGCAGCTTGGTAAACCATCTCAAACACATGCAGCTTGCCATTGTTAGGACCATTCAGGAGGACATGGGAGAATCGACATCCAATCCATGAACATGCACAACTGATTTGAAGGTTCTCCAGGTTAATTAGTCCACACTTGCTACAGCCAAACCAGAATGCATCAAATGTGCTCTTTTTTTCAAGTATTAGGCTCCTGGATTCTTTCTTTGTTATCATGCTCCAACCACATATTTCTTTATTTGGTTTGACATAGATTTAGCAACAATATGGCATTTTTCAGATCTATGATGGCAGGCATAGAAATAGATCAAGGAGACTATTTTGATCTTGTCACTTTATATGCGGTCTTATATACTTATGAACTTGTTGAACTGATCGTAATAATGAATCACACCTAAGGATACACTCACCTAAGAAACTATTGTGCACTTGATTTGTAGTAATTATTTTTGGTAGAACACATATTTTCACATTTGAAAAAAATACCTAATCAGTGTGGTGTATCATTATGTGCAATAACTGATAGGTATTGCCTCTTGTGCTAGTTAGATCAAGTTTATGGTGAACAACCATAAATTATTTTTCTTAACCACCGTTGCCTCCAACTGAACTGAATCTTCTTAGCTTAAGGAATATATCAGTTTTTTTTATCTTACAAGAGCTAAAATGTTTGTTGCTAAGACCTAATCAGCTACAAAATGCAATATTCAAATGTCATATCATGAAAAATTTATATGACAATTTGCTTTCACGTAAATTCTCAGCTTATAAATAATGTTTGTCTGGATGTAATCTCATATGGGAAGCTATATTGCAATATATATTATTCTTCATCTAATTTTTTTTAAAATTTCTTGTCAGGGTCCGGAGGCCAAGATTTTTGTAATGGTAAACTTCCTCTGCTTACCATTTCCTTTTCAGCATGATATTTTGTTTGCCTGGTGGTGGCAAAGCATTTCATGTTGCTTTTGAGTGACACTTTAGAGTTCAGTCACACCCTAAAGTTTGATTAAGTGAAACTATTCTATTTTAAGCTAGCACTCTCTTTGCATCTTTACTAGCATAAGCAGGAGAACGCAGTAGTGAAATGTGCAATCCAGGTATAATAGAGAAACCCATCCTACTATTTTGATTTTGAGATGGATTTGTTCATTCCCAAGCTTAGTTTTCTAGACTGTAGACCTTGGAACTACTGCTGTGTTCCGGCTTTCGTATTTTTATTAGAATCAATGATCAAGAATTAAGAGTATGCTTACATGCTATTTTTTCAAATATGAGTATGCTTAGATACCTTTTCAGATAAGTGTATGTTTGCATGCCTTTCTTGATCATAGTATCGTTTGATATTTTTCATATTACATTATAACTTGACAAAAAAAATTCTGATTGGTTTGGAATCATGATGTTCACGAATGGCTCAAATATATGAGGAATGAGTATGGCACAGTGAAGTAGCAAGTTCAGAGTTTATAGCTGAAGCTATCTTGTAGTGAATGCATATATGTTCAGTTTTGATAACTTATGTCAGCCTGTAGATGCCGCAGAATTGCATATTAGTTTGCATCTACATTATAGATAGAGTTACTGCAATCAACTGGAGAATGCTTTGCTTCTGTAAATGGACCAGCCACCAGTCTTATGAAATTAGAAGTGAGTATATATGTGCACCGCAAAGGGATTATATACTTTTACTCCCTTGTAAGATGTATAAATACTCCTCAAAACTGTATACACCATACATAATCTTTTTGTAAAGTAGTATGTATACATACTCTTTTCAGAAGTATATTTTAAGATTGTAGTAGTATCCATATATAGTATATTTTAAGATTGTAGTACTATATCTATAGATAGTCATATGTTGTAGGTGCCTTCTCTCTCTCTCTCTCTCTCTCTCTCTCTCCCTCCCTCCCTCCTCCCTCCCCATCCTGCCCACCTCTTTTATGGTTTGCAAGGTCAAGTGCCATCATGCTAGTAACCCTCTCCACACAACATAAGACTAGAAAGGTTTTGATTTTGTAAACAAGGCAAAAAATCATAGCCACCAAGGTTCTAGAACTATGTATTACATGATGATTTAGGATTCATAACTGCAATGATCGACGCTTGTAACCCTACTTGCCACACAACAAGACATTTTACTAGAAAGCTATATTTCATTCTTGTGTTCTTTAGCTAATGTTTCAGATTATGTTATTTCTTAAATAGTGTAAATACTCCTTGTATTAAAGATAATTCTTTTTTATAGTAGAATCAGAAAAATACAAGTTAGGAACAAAAGGGCCATGGATACCACCGAGTGCATCATGGCAGCATCTTTGTTTGCATCTTCGTAACCATAAAATTTTATCCTCATTTCATCTATGATTGTTGTGATATTCACCTATGCTTTTGATTGTATTCTTGTGTAAAAATTATTATTTGCTGATCTATATTGACAAATTGTTCTGTTAATTTTATTGGAGCTTCTTGCATGCATGTTAATCCCCTTTTCCTTGTGGTCCAGATATGCTGACAAATTCTTGTAAGCACTATAAATGATCCCACAACTTTGAAGATCAGGACACAAAGGGGATGCATCCTAGGACCTTTAATGACATGTCATTTTTTTTGCTTAATCATCTTAAATTTCCCTTACTGTGAACGAAACAGCCAATACGTATTACTGCTGGTGCTAATTAGATCAAGTTCCTGCAATTTATTGATGAACAAGCATAAATTAATTTTGTTGCAGAAGCTCAACAAAGATCTCAACACAGTAAATAGGAAAATGAAAATATAGACGCTGGTAAGGATTTGTTGGAACTTCCTACTCTTACATTTACTCTAATTGAATTAGTTTCTGAGCTCTAAACTTGATTGAACATTTAAACTTGCCAGGAGTGAAATGCTGTATGCAGATGGCATGTGATGAACTACTATTTACAATTAAGGTCAAGGTTTATAACTTCTTTTATCTGATTCTCTTTCCTTAGTGCAGCACAATTTGATTCCAAGGTGAGGAGCTTCCAAGACTGTGTATGCCCTCTGCTCCTCAGCATCCTCTTTGTCCACTTCATATTTCCTTATCAAATTAAGTCTTTGTGTGTTCATTTGGTATCAACTTGGCGGAATCAGAAATATGTAGATATCAACTTGTTAACTAGACTAACTGTGCACTGCATGTTAGAACCTCTGTTTGTCTGAATGAAACCCAACAACATCTTTATAACCTACTTCTATCGTGGTTATGATTGTATAGTTGCTGGCTTGCTGCCATTGTGTACATCTTCCATCTGCTGATTTCTCATGGGAATAAAATTTCACAGGATAAATTTAGTAAATAAAATTCAGATTATCTCTGATAAATGACACCCACCTTCTATTATTTTCATGCTTAGGTAGTTTTTTATAAACTGTTAAAAGAAATACTTTCATTAAATAGTTTTGGATACTTGAATTCTTCCTAATAAATTCAATAGTACAAAAATCTTTTTTTCTGAATACTATGTTTCTAAGTGTCACATTTGAAGAATTTTATTAATCGGTTTCATGCAGATTGATTGCTGCATTCTAGTTAGGTTGCATGCAGATAGATTCCTGCAGGCCTTTTGTTAATTAAAGCATTTCCCGTTAGCTTTTCCACTATTTCATTAGATGTTTATTAGTATTCAATATATTTGTGTACTTCAGATCAGCATGAAGGCATGTGTGTTGGAAGCCATTGCAAGGGAACACAACTGATGCTTTTTCTATCATCACTTTGTGTTTCATTTGAGAACACAACTTCAAAGAGAAGGCCTCAAAGGTGAGCCTCTTGCCAGACTGTAGTGGTATTTCCATATTTTTTCAGATTCGGCTTCTTATCATTTTAAATTATGTGGTATTGGTTTATCCTAGTATGTCATTTTAAACTTTTTCATATTTGTCTTCAGTTTTGGAGCGTGGCAAATAATTAAGGTGGGGCCAAATGGATAATCATATGGCGCCCAGGGAGGCTGGCACCCTCGTTAGGTAAAGGACCAAAATACCATGTTACATTGTTTCAAAAATCATCACAAAAATCATGTATTTAGTACACCTAAAGTTAAGTGTAGCTACAAGAATTCAGATTGAAATTCATCTTTGATGCTAAGATTAAAAAAGCAGAAGTGTTACTTTTACAGATTTAAGGTTAAAAAAGCAACAATTTGGCATTGATTTTATGATTTATCCATCTTGATCTGTGTATGCACTTGATATTACAGTTTTAAGGTTTCTGACTGTTAATCATTGTGGTACGCTTTTGGCAATTACTTGTGTGAGCACCTGATGCTCATATGCTCTTGAACCCCAAAGCTGATCATTGTTGTTCATATGCTCATGTATTCTAAAATTTCTGTATCCTATTATGCATGCCACTTTGCTTCCTGCAAGACCATTTGCAAGACCATTTGTATACTGCTCATACTTATATGTTTCATGGTTCGCTGCATTTACCCCAACTTTATCAACTATGCGATTGCAGGCTGATAAGATTTTTCCACTCACATGTGGCACCACAACATGAACTTCCTTTTCTATTTCCTTTTGAGCTGCTTAGTTCACACATATTGGGACAGATTTGTTGATGCCTTGTGACAATCCATTCAAAGTTTTGAAGATTTTTTATTGCTATCTAGCACTAGTATGTCTTGTAATGTTGAAATTGCTACCTGACATGAACCTCAATCAAGATGACTTAAACTGATGTTCACACCCATACTATGAATGAATCCAGCATCCAAATTTCAAAACATGGATGAATGTGTGTCTAATTGGTGACTAGTTTGGCTCAAATTCTGATTTTTTCTATCATAATTTTCATGGTTCCTGAACAATACAGACATATTCCTGATTGTCATTATGAATCTTCTTTAGTCACAATTGTACTTATCAGAGGTTTAAAGAAGGCATCAATGGGCTTGCTGATGCCGGATGGTCTGTGATTGAAAGTGATCTCTCCAATTTATCAAATCTCTTTTGCTTAATGTGTTCATTTCTTAATTTCTTATGTCAGTTTCTCGTGGTTATAAAATTGGGAAATGATAATAATTATCAAACGCGCTCGTGCAGCATGATCTGTTTGTATGCATTTTTGCGATATCAAATGTTAGTGTTTGATATCTTCTAGCTTAGTTCAACAAACTTCAATGATGATCAGCTTTTGTCAGATGCCAGAAGTCAACATGTTGTTTTAAAGTCCACTCTAAATATCTTTGATCATGCTTCGTGGTTAGAGCTAATATTTTCATCAGTGTTATTTATTCTCTTTTATTCTTTCTTAGGTTCTGTGTGCAAATCCCAGGTGTTCTCCATCAAAGCACCCACCTCCAGCTACACTGCACTCTAAATATCTTTGATCAGACATTTGTTTTTCAGGCTTGTTTTCCATGCAAATTGAGTTATTCTGTGGTGCTTTCAAATTAAACTGCAAACCACTCACATTTTCCTTGTGGCTACAACAGGACGAAGGTCTACTGAGAGAAGCCTTGAACTTTGCCTTGTGGAGCTGTCTCTGACAGATGTGCTGCCTACTGGACCACAAATGCTTATGCCTTGATTAGTGTTGTACCTTAAAGTAGCGTGCCCTCCCAACTTGCTGTTTATAGTAATGTATAAAGGTTTGGGCGCATGTTTATATATCAGGCGTGATTTTTTTACATACCACTTAGTGGGTATGTGTCTGAGCAACGACTGTGTGTGTGTGCTGATGTTGGAAAAAACATTGCTTGCACAAAAGTATAATTTTTTTGTCGCCCTTTCTGCGTGACACAAATAATTTAATAAATCTTGTATGGTGCCTTTCATAATAGAATAACGCTCTTATTCCTACAGCCATGTATACGAACAAACAAATATTGAACCACAATAACTATAGTCACACTTTTCAATACCTTTGTTATCTAATCTTTTCTATATTTCTAACTGCAAATTCGTTTTTTTCGGTCTCCAGGAAATTAATTTCCCTTCATACCTAAATAGGATATCTATATTGCTTGTCAACAAATCCCGATCTACCTAGTCAGAAATTTTAAAAAGGGAAAGCTAGCTGGACAACAACCACGTCAGAATTTAATAAAAAACAGAAAAACAGGCTGGATAACAACCACGTCAGATTTGGTTGGAGAGAGGTAGAATGGGACGAATCCATCCCTAATTTTTAGGGGATACACTAGTTAATTAATGTCTATGTTTAATTAGAGGATAGAACTATTTATGTCTTGTTGTTTGGTTGAAAGGATGAGATATCATATCTGTCAAGATCCATCATGTGGGTTTCAGTCGTCAGACAACCCCCACCCCCAATCCCTTCTTCTCATATACTTCTCCCCAGCCAATTGAAACATCGGATGCCGCCTTCCACACCCTAGGCCTCCCATGGCACCGCCCTTGGCTTGCCTTCTCCTCACCCATAGAGCCTACTAGCCTGCACCGAGCCCATGGCGCTTGCTGTGGATGAAAATAGATGGGGACAGTGCTACATGCGGGACTCACTATACAACTATCTGTATATACTAGCTAAAATTGCTTTATTTTATAGGACAAGACTTAGGAGCTAGAATTGAATTCTTATTGGGAGGGAGGAAGGGAGTATGTCGGTAGCGATGAAATCTGTTGCCCTTGATGTCATGAAATCTTTCATTCATCTAAGGTACAAACAAGATCCAACCATCCATTCAAATCCAGAGAACGTGTACAATAAATATCCTACTGTGAAACATGTTGCTTGCATCCGCATGTCGTCCTTATTTGAGCGGCGCGCGAGAGTGAAAGATCTCAAACTCGCAACCTGCAACGCACACTGACACACATGCATCATATGCATGCATCCATGCTTTGTTTGTACCCGTACATCCAGAGATATGTACTGTATGTATGCAGAGCTGGTGCAAGTTTCTTGTAGAAAGATTTTGCTTCTGCCAATGGTACGCATGCATGCATCATCACGTCCAGATGCGTGCGCTTTGGTCTACATTCATTCAGATGTCAAGATCTTGTTCTGGGTAGATCCATCTCACGAAATCATGTGAAGGGAAGGGAGGAAACATTTTGTTTCACATGCATGTCCTGCGAGGTCGTACTGTGCATGCATGCCGCTTTCTTACAGATGACCATATCCTGCAGAGTACCAACTCGATCTGCACGGATCACATAGCGTCCATGTGTGCGTGCCCCGGCCCGTAGAAAAAGTCTAACTGAAAAATCAATTCATAACTATATGTCTACTAGTGTTTAAAAATTCATCTCTTATATGCTGATCACACTATGTATTTTGGTTTTGTGAGGAAAAAAATGCTCAGAATAAAATTATAGAGATAGAACCCCAGATCCTAGACTTGCAGATGTCCTTGTATTTTCTAAATATGTTCAAGGATGAAACGATCCAGCAATATTTTGTGAAGGTTTGGATCGAGGTGCATATATATAGTACCTCTATCTAGGATACCTCTAACTAGCTAGGAATCATAGACCGATACATGCAGCGGAACGGTGGGGCTAAGTTTTGTGTGTGTGTGTGTGTGTGTTTCACGCCTGCAACAAAACGTGTACGGGACATGAAGAGCTTGCTAGCGACTTGAGAGGAATATACGTACAATACATGTCTTCAGTTAGGTCAGCTCGATGCATTTATTTGTGTGTATATATAAGGGCATGTGTGAATTCCATTATATATAGCACTAAAAATACCAGCTAAAATTAATATACCAGTGGATCCAAACAGACCTGCTAAATTATTAGCTGGGTTACTAATAACTATTATTAGTTTTATTAGTGGGTTTGGAGTTGCTAATTTATACTAATATAATAGTTTATATGTATCTTCAACACATTATCGAACCACCTATTAGCAAATTAATCCAAACGGCCTCCTTGTTAGAATCTGATACCCCCTAGCTATGCGATGCAGCCCTCGAATCTTTGAAAGGATATCGTGAGTATGACATAAACTTGCACCATATCAAGAATGATATAGTTGAATCGCGTAGAAAACCTCTACATGACAGCGTTAAAGCAACCACGACAAGAGATTAGGATTTTAAGCCGATCACAAATTCTATTATTACCATAGATCAAAAGAGTAAAAGTGATTGTCGCTCTCTCACAACCCTACTTGATCGTTTACGGCCCATTGATTTTTTTGCCCTATACAAAAATCTAGTGCAATAGAACTATCGAGCCTAATCCTCTTGAGCTCTCCTAATTGCTCCTTACAAACCTTGGATCAAACTCGTGTGTTGACTTGGTTGATGCCTATGGCCTCTACCCTTGTTTATATAATAGTCCCCTCCAAGGCCATTATACATGCAAGTAGAAGCCCTGCTCCTAGTAGGATTCTGCACTTAAGTCCTATAATACATGTAGAAGTCCTGATAACACGCACCTCCATTGAGTCTAGAGGTGGAACTTGGGCCGGGTCGTGCCGGCACGACATGATCCTCTAATGCTTCGTGCTGCTTTGGGTCGTGCTCTCTCGGCATGGGAGGCACGTCGGGCCATGCCGATATGGCACGGTAAAAACTTTTCTTCGGCCCAAGCACGGCCCGTGGCACGCCGGCACGCCTTCGGGTCGTGCCGATCCAAACATGTCGACGAAATATGGTCGGCAGTCTACCTAGGGGTATGCCCAAGGTAGTAGATTATCGACAGACAGGTGCGCAAGCTACGAACGAGATGGTGACGCAAGACAGACACGAGGTTTTATCCAGGTTCGGCCGCCGTGAGGGCGTAATACCTACGTCCTGCGTCTGATTGTATTGCTATATGTCAATGAGATTGCCATGTTTTGAGAGGGGTCCCCTTCCCGCCTTATATAGTTTGGGGGCCAGGGTTACAGATCTGGAAACTAATCCTAACCGGTTACAATTGCCATAGGTGGCCGGATAAGGATTCCTATTCTAACCGATCAGGATCTTGCTTGATCTCCAAGTCTGCCTTGATTCCTTGCACGGGACTCCGAGCAGATCGGCTGGGCCGCGTGTCGTCTTCTGGTGGGCCGGACCCCCTGGTCTGGGACGGCCCAAACCTAGCCGTCCCCGAGCACCATGTATTATGTTGCGACACGCCATTTGATATTCTTCGGCTAACGCGATCTATCTTCATGTCATCTCCAACTGGTTGAAACATTGACCAAGCAAATATGCCAAGATTCTCGTCAAGACAGAGAGCGAGCAAAGAGACCACGGTTACAACCAAGATTCCGGTTGTTCAAGAATGCATGGTGCTCTAAAGAAAAAAAAAAAGATTTCTTTCTGATCAAGTGTGCCCACTTGTATTTCCTCGAAAAGAAATGTAAGTGACCTGTCATGTGAATAGTTATGGCCAACAATGATGCGTAGTGGGGGTTTAATAAAATAAGCACATTTACCGCAAGGTGAAGTATGCCCACTTAGTCCCCGAGCCTGGTAGTAGGTGACGTAGGCGCGTGGTGCCAGGGTCTAAAAAAGTCTTGTTAATTAGATACAGCATGCACCATCAGGTGCATCATACCGATGTAGTCCCCGAGCTTGCTGGAAGGAGAGGTATGAGCCTTGTAGCAAGGTCTAAAGGACAAAAAATATCCCAACTGTATGTGAGTCGCCAGTCGCATGTAATCAAGACGCGAAGTCCCCGAGCTGTGGTCGGAGAGTGGTCGAGGCAGTCCCCGAGCACAAGTCAAGGAGCGAGCGACGAAGTCCCCGAGCTGTAGTCAGAGAGTGATCGAGGCAGTCCCCACGCACAGGTCAAGGAGCGAGCGACGAAGTCCCCGAGCTATGATCAGAGAGTGGTCGAGGCAATCCCTGAGCACAGGGCAAGGAGCGAGCGACGAAGTCCCCGAGCTGTGGCCAGAGAGTGGTCGAGGTAGTCCCTGAGCACAAGTCAAGGAGCCGAGCGACGAAGTCCCCGAGCTGTAGTCAGAGAGTGATCGAGGCAGTCCCCGAGCACAGGTCGAGTAGCGAGCGACGAAGTCCCCGAGCTCTGATCAGAGAGTGGTCGAGGCAGTCCCCGAGCACAGGTCGAGGAGCGAGCGACAAAGTCCCCGAGCTGTGGCTAGAGAGTAGTCGAGGTAGTCCCCGAGCACAAGTCAAGGAGCCGAGCGACGAAGTCCCCGAGCTGTAGTTAGAGAGTGATCAAGGCAGTCCCCGAGCACAGGTCGAGGAGCGAACGACGAAGTCCCCGAGCTTGCTGGTAGGCGAGGTATCAGCCTTGTAGCAAGGTCTAAAGGAGAAAAAATATCCCAACTATATGCGAGTCACCAGTCGCATGTAATCGAGACGCGAAGTCCCCGAGCTGTGGTCGGAGAGTGGTCGAGGCAGTCCCCGAGCACAAGTCAAGGAGCGAGCGACGAAGTCCCCGAGCTGTAGTCAGAGAGTGATCGAGGCAGTCCCCGAGCACAGGTCGAGGAGCGAGCGACAAAGTCCCCGAGCTGTGATCAGAGAGTGGTCGAGGCAGTCCCCGAGCATAGGTCGAGGAGCGAGCGACGAAGTCCCTGAGCTGTGGCCAGAGAGTAGTAGAGGCAGTCCCCGAGCACAAGTCAAGGAGCTGAGCGACAAAGTCCCCGAGCTGTAGTCAGAGAGTGATCAAGGCAGTCCCCGAGCACAGGTCGAGGAGCGAGCGACGAAGTCCTTGAGCTTGCTGGTAGGCGAGGTATTAGCCTTGTAGCAAGGTCTAAAGGAGAAAAAATAAATGTCTCTCAATTGTATATGAGTACAAATCACATGTAGCTAAGGAGCTACGGATGGCCCAGCTGGACTTGTCGGCGAAAATAATTGGCGATATTAACCTGTGTAGAGGTGCGACACCACCCGTACAAGGAACGCCGTCAATAAGTCAACTGGGTGCGCCGTCATTTTCAAAGCCAACCGGCGAAGCCTGCGGTCTCGACCAGCCAGGCATCGGCAGGGCCATCTTCTTCAGCTCGATCAATGCCAGAGTCCCCGAGACCGAAAGAAAGACGATGTCGCCCAAATGAAAAAAGCGCCACAGGCGTGCCCCGACCAATAATAGTGTAGGCTATAGTCAGAGAAGAAGATGTAGTTGGGTTATTGTAAACTTGGACCTTTTCAGACAAGCTTGTAATAACGTAACTGTATATCAACATAAGCTTGTTTGTTTTGTAAAAAATGTGTTTAAGCTCAGATATCATGTCGATGTAACTAAGTTAGAACGTGTTGGCGTTCTGTTTAGTTGTATCGGTTTAGTCGACACGTCATCCTGAAAGGTCTGTACGACCCTGGTTTGACTTGCGGTCGGAGTGCAAGGTGCGTAGCTTGTGCACACGTAGAAACACACAAGTCAAACCAGAGAGCACCTGTCGATCACCCGTAGCGTAGAGAGCGGATCCCATGCACGCGTTGGGGGGAACCGGAGATAGGGCCTGCTCTGAAAACCCGAGAAGGAATGGTGGTTGGTTTTAACTGGTAGAGTTAGAATAACGATAGACTTCGAAGTGACACATTAGAGTAGTTGGAGAAATCATAATAGCTTTATTGAACTAAATCAAAAGTACAAGAGGGGTACATATCTTAGTAGCTAAGCATAGAAATGCCTAAGCCTGTCGATGTGCCCCGACCGAGTGGATGATGACCTCCTGGGCCTCGAGCTCTGGGATGTCCAGGTGCTTGGCGTCGAGCATGGTCTCAGCCATGCGAATAGAGAGGTCGTGAGCCTCTGCTATTTTGAAGCTGTCATCCTCGCAGGTGTAAGCTGCATATACGTTGCCCCTGAGAGTTAGAACCCCCTTCTCAGTAGGCATCTTGAGGACCAAATACCTTTAGTGAGGTATAGCCATGAACCTGGTGAGCGCTGGTCGGCCAAGGATAGCATGGTAGGTGCCATCGAAGTCAGCGACCACGAAGTTGACGTAGTCGACGTGGAAGTGGCCTGGGGTACCAAATTGCACAGGTAGCGTGATCTGCCCGAGAGGTGTGGAGATCTATCTGGGGAGAACACCCCAGAACTGTGCCTCGTATGGCTTAAGATCAGCCTGGGTTATCTTCAAGGCTGGCAAACAGTTCTTGAACAGTATATCGATAGAACTGCCGTCGTCAATCAGCACTCTATCGAACTGAACCTTGTTGATACAAGGATCGAGAACCAGAGGAAAATGCCCTAGCTCAGGTATTGTAGCCCATTGGTCCTTTCTGCTGAAGGAGATCTCGCGGTGAGACCAAGGAGGGAGCCGCGGATCGGCGATGAGGTTGTCGGCATTGGCCACGTTCAAGCAAGCGCGGGCGAGCAGCTTGTGCTCTCGTTTGGTCTCGATGGACACTTTGCCCCCAATGATGGTGTGGACGCGGTCGGTTGGCTTGACATACTTGTGACGGGGATCTGCGTCTTCATCATCGTTGTCCTCGCTACGCTGCTCCCTGCGTCGTTAGGCTTGTCGGATTTATTCGGAGCCTGTTGGCGCGAGTAGATGGATTTGAGAACACGGCAATTCTCTATGGTATGGTTTGACTTGGGATGGAGCTAGCAGGGTCCTTTCAGTGCTTTGGCGTAGTCTTCTTCGTAGTTGCGATGTCCGCCACCTTTTTAACGATGTTGACTTCGTCGTCATCTTCCCAAGCACGCTTGCCCTTGTAATCGTCACGGCGATTATGCCGCTGGTCGTGGTGGTCGCGAAAATCGTTGCGCTGGTTGCGGCGATCGAAATTGTCGTTCCGACCACGGTTGCCGCGGTGGTCGTCGCGGTGGGGGGGTGGTCGGAGCGTGGAACCCTTGCTGTTTCTTCGATGATTATCTTTTTAGCATCATTAGCGTCCGCATTTTTTTTAGCAGTAGCTAGGAGCGCTGTGACTGATTCAGGTCTTTTGCGGAGGAGCTTGTCCCTTAAGGCATCGTGGAAGCAGAGACCAGTGATGAAAGCTTCGATTGCCTCGTTGTCGGAGATTGATGGGACCTTGATGCGCATCTCTGAGAAGCGTCGGACGTACTCGCGCAGTGGCTCATCTTTATGATCTCGAATCCGCTGCAGATCATATTTGTTGATGGGTTGTTTGCAAGTAGCAATGAAGTTGTCGATGAATGCTTGCTTGAGCTCTTGCCAAGAATCAAAGTAGTTTGCCGGCAAGCTGACCAGCCATTGGTGGCCTGCATGGCCGACGGCGACTGGGAAGTAATTAGACATGACGTGCTCGTCAGCCATGGCTGATCTACACGCGGTTTCATAGAGCATGACCCATAACTCGAGGTTCTCCTTGCCGTCGTACTTCTAGAGTTTTTCGAGCTTGAAGTTTTTTGGCCACACGACTTGGCGAAGGTGAGGAGTAAACTGCTTCAAACCTGGAGGGCCGTGGGTAGTATCATATTCCATACGGCGATATCTTTCGTAGGATGCACGATCGTTGGCTCTTTGGTTGATGCGATCGCGCAGATCGCGTTTTCCGAGGGAATGGCGGAGATCGTTATTGCCATCACGGCGATCCCGATTGCCGCCCTGGTTGACCCTGCGACCGTGGTTATCACGGCGATTGTCGCGGTTTTCTCGTCGATTATCGCCCCGGTTGTAGCGGCGGTTGTCGTCCCGACCACCATCATGACCACCGTTTCCGCCTTGACGGTTGTCTGGTGGGACGTTGTTGCGAGAGCCACGTTGGTTGGGTGGCTGTGGGCAACTTGAATACTGACGACTATGGCTTGATTCGACTGAGGCGGTCGGAGCCCGAGCTTGGTTCGCAATCTCTGCGGTCTGGGCCATAGCAGCCGTTAGGTAGGCTTCCATATCATCACGAATTGCCTGAATTTCCGGGGTATTGGGCAGTCGTTGCATTGTCGCCATAGCAAGAGCTACATTGGCGCTTGGAGTCCTGAAGACCTACATTTCCCCTACCCTATCAAAGGCATTGTTGAGATCATGTGGCTGGAGCCTTATGCGTCGTGTCTCCACTTCTACCTTGGCTTCGGCTTGTCTGCGATTAAACCGGTCAATATTGCGTGCTTCGCGTGCTAGCCTTTCTTATTCTGTTTTGCCAACTGCCGAGGGTTCGTCATTACTGATGACATTGATTAAGTCTCCTCGCCTTGGTGGGAAGGATGGGAATCGTGGAAACCCCGGGGGCGGTCTGGGATATCTAGATCGTAATCAACTTCTTCATCGTCGCGAAGCTAAAGCTCAGTGTGGATGGAGCCATTAGATGTGGTGCTGGATGAGGAGCTTGAGCCGCCCTCTTGAACTGTGTGGACCGATCCTTCTTGATACTCCTCAATCCGAACCATGTTGACGAAGTTGAGTGGCTTTGGCCGAGGTCGATGTATATTGTACGCATAGTTGGGAGCAGTGTTTCGTAGGCCATAGGGCTGGGCCTGGTAATTCTCCATCAAGGCTTCGCACTCGGAGAGCCGGAGACCCGTTGTAGGGGCTGGCTGGCGATGAACGGAGCGCCTTTCAGGAGTAGACGTGACCACGAGATCCGTACCGAGTCATGCAGGACGACTGGCCCGAGCTGGTCGGGTAGATCTGTTGTGGGTAGTGGCTACCTGCTCGGTAGGTTGATTTTGAATCGAATCTACCAGAGCTAGGGTTTCAGCAAGCTTGGTGCCGACCCGATCGATGGAGTCGAGCAAGTCGGTGTTGTCGATCTGCCTCCCTTTGTAGCGAGGAAGCGAACGACGGGTTGTCGGTGTGGCTGAAGACGACGCTGGTGTGGCCAGAGCCAGATCCAACGTGGTCGGAGCCGTAGCCGATGCTGGTGAAGCAGTGGTCGATGCAGATCAGATCTACGCCTCCTCCGTGGTCATGGCGATGAAGTTGTCGGAGCCAGTGGTCCAGGTGATCTGGCCGATGGTGAATGTGAGGCCGTTCTGCGTAGCCATGGAACCGGGGATGATGACCATCTTGTTCGTCTAGGGAGCAGTTTGCACAGCCCCTACCTGGCGCGCCACTGTCAATGAAATATGGTCGGCAGTCTACCTAGGGGTATGCCCAAGGTAATAGATTATCGGCAGACAGGTGCGCAAGCTACGAACGAGATGGTGACGCAAGACAGACACAGGGTTTTATCCAGGTTCGGCCGCCGTGAGGGCGTAATACCTACGTCCTACGTCTGATTGTATTGCTGTATGTCAATGAGATTGCCATGTTTTGAGAGGGGTCCCCTGCCTGCCTTATATAGTCTTGGGGCAGGGTTACAGATCTGGAAACTAATCCTAACCGGTTACAATTGCCATAGGTGGCCGGATAAGGATTCCTATTCGAACCGACCAGGATCTTGCTTTGATCTCTAAGTCTGCCTTGATTCCTTGCGCGGGACTCCGAGCAGATCGGCTGGGCCGCGCGTCGTCTTCTGGTGGGCCGGACCCCCTGGTCCGGGACGGCCCAAACCTAGCCGTAAGGGTATGGGGGTTAATACCCCCACAAATCACGACCCTCAAAATATCTCTGTTAGTTTTCTTTTTCTGCTGGTGATCTGAAATATATATATATATGTATGTATATCTTGTGTGTACTATTTTATTGAAAGTTTTAATGATTTTCATAATCTATTAAAAATTAGATGATATGTAGTATAGTAAATGCTAGAAAATTGTATTGTAGAGTTGTAGAAGTGTCTACGTGCCATGTCAGCCCAAGCACGGTCCAAAATGCGGCCCGGGCCATTGTATCCTGCAGTGCTGAGATCCTAGGTACGACATAGCCCTCGTGTTCGTGTCGTGCTGACACGGCCCAAAATACTTTGTGTCGTACCGTGCTTAAGGTAATGCCAAATATCCGTGCCAGTCCCAGCTCTAATTGAGTCATAGTCCAAGTATAACATTTGAGTCACCATACAACACCCATATTAAAAATTAGCTAGCTAAAAATTAGCATATATTATTAGGTAACTAATTTTTAATGCTAATAATGGGTCTGAACAGATGTTAAGTCGGGTCAATGCATCTAATTAGCTACTAGTAGGTACGCCGATCAATCGAATCTAGTGGAGTATCATCACGCTGCTCGCCCATCTCGTCTCGTCCGGTGCATGCATGCATATATATCGGCATACATATGGCTAGCAAGGCTGAGTTTTCTTTGCAATCAAAGTCTTGGTGATTTTGTTATCGTGGATGGCCGGCCTGATGAGTGACGAGCATCAAGAAAGCCCACACCTAATAAAAATCATCGTGTCTTCGACTGCAGTCCTGCAGATAAATTAATCCTAGCAAGGTAGAGACATGATTAGGCCGGATACATACAGGCTTGCCGTACGTGACATATAAATCATCTCTGGATCTGGATGCCACATATCAATTCTGCGCCGTAGTACGTGTTGCACAACGAAATCGACCGAGCACCACTACCAGCAGTGCGACTGTGCGAGTGCGTATCATATGTGCAGTGCATGGCGCCAAAACGATCAGCAGCTAGAGCTAGCTATACCTCACTCGTCGATGTCGATTCATGGTGAGGTGGGGAACCCCATGATCGATCGGTCGATGCGGATCATATCTGACGTTCGTGCAAGCGTGAGCAGTGGCGTATATATGTCCCATTTCGGTCACCGGCGCAGGCCGTGTCGGGCCCTTTCCGTCCTCTCCTCCTGTGCAGCCGTACCATCCGTACGCCGGCGCCAGGGCCATTCAGCCTTGTCTGGACTCGCGCGCGGGGCGCCGGGGCCCGGCTGCCGGCCGCGCGCGTACGGCGTCTCTGCGCCGGCCCGACCACCGCAAGTGCTCGGATCTGATGACGACGACGACGACGCGAACGCGAAAGCTGGTGGCCACCGATGGCCATGGGCCCGTCCATCGTCGACCGATCGAGCGCCAGACGAAACAAATCAGTCGATCCATCCATCACCCTGTTCATGCATTAGGAGGACGCCGCCACACCCACTTCCCTGTTACTAAATTTGTTGGTACATGATCCAGTCTTTCCAAACTATAAGATGTTTTAATATACAAAATATATATAAATACATAATAAAAATAATATATCTATAAAATCTAAGACGTCTTATATAATTTAGAACGAGGAGAGAGTATGTCTCTGCATAAGTGCGTGCATGCACGCGTGCATACGGGGGCAGCGTAGAATGAAATAGAATGACGTGCACATAATTAATTTAGAATATTATGATGTGGTAAAATAAATTTTACCCACCTACGTCACTCTACTTCTCCCGTTGTTGCTTGGCTGGCTGAGGTCTAGTCTATTTTTTTTTAATCGCTAGGTTAGACCTTAAACTGCCTTTTTGCGTTGGCTGGACTCTTTCCAGCCGTAACCGCAGCTGCCTGCCCGTGAAACAGTGTTCCGAATACCAGTCGAAGAGGCCTGTTATGTGTAAGATTGACCGCATGATTGCTAGCTGGGCTTCAAGTTAGATAGTTTCTGGTTTATATACAGGCTTGCCGTACGTGACATATAATCATCTCTAGATCTGGATGCCATGTATCAATTCTGCACCGTAGTACGTGTTGAACGACGAAATCGATCGAGCACACCACTAGCTATAGCAGTGCGTATCATTTCACTGACACTGACGACGGGCCTGGCCCAGAAGCAGCATACTATGCATGCATGTAAGCCAAGATTTGGCGCCAAAACGATCAGCAGCTACTACCTCGTCGATCCATGGCGTGGTGGGGTGGCCCGTGGCGCCAAAAGCCCATGATCATATCGATCGATGCGGATCATATCGACGTCCATGCAAGCGTGAGCAGTGGCCGCCTTGCTGAGTTGGGGAAGCCCAAGGTATCGAATGCTTCACACATGATCGAGCGGATCATATAGATTAAAAATAACTCCATTACGCGTAGTTTAGGACTAATTTGTGAGATGAATCTTTTAAGTCTAATTAGCCCACGATTTTATAATATGGTGCTACAATAACACATTTGCTAATGATGGATTAATTAGGTTTAATAAATTTGTCTCACGGAATTTTGTAATTTATTTTTTTATTAGTTATCTGAGCACCCTATACAACACCCTCACGTAACACTCTCAAACTTTGCGCCTTCATTTAAACCAGGCCGTAATGAGACCCGTTATATCCCATTTCGGTCACCGACGCAGGCCGCGCCGGGGCCTTTCCGTCCTCTTCTCCTGTGCACCCGTACCGCCCGGCCGTACGCCGGCGGGGGCCTTCCGCCTTGTCTGGACGCGATCGATGGCAGGCAATGGACCTGTCCTCTTCTCCTGTGCGATCGAACGCGAAAGCTCTAGCTCTAGCTGGTGGCCACCGATGGCAGGCAATGGACCTGTCCCTCGTCGACCGATCGATCGCCGGAGGAAACAAATCAGTCGATCCATCCATCACCCTGTTCACGCTTTGGGACGACGACGACGCCACACACCCACTTCCCCTGCTACTACTTTGTTGCTATAGAAGTATATCGCACCCACTTCCCCTGTTACTACTTTGTTGCTATATATATCGCCCCTGCGTGCGTGCGTACGAGCAGCTAGCGATATGTGACGTGGAGGAACATCCAGGACGAACAAGCAAACGCTAGTGGCTCTGTCTATATCTCTCGGTTGAGTTTCATCATTAGCTAGGGAGCCAAGTCTTCTCCCATGTTGGAAGATCGATCCAAAACTTAATAATAGAATGAACTAGAATGGCATGCCACCTAATTGATTTACTCCCCCGATTCATTCCTTGATATACATAACTTTTGTTATACATCTAGATACACATTATATTTAAATATATAGTAAAAGTTATGTGTGTAGGAAAACCAGAGCAGCTTATAATTTGGGATGGAGGGGTACAAAATTATGATTTTCGGGTGAAATATTTTTCTTATTTTTATTCAGAAATAAAGACACTAATTAGTTATATTTGCCATTGGCAATTTATTTAGATGTTTTGTATTTCAAATACAAGTACAAATTGCAACATCATTTTATCATGAACTTTATATTCCAAATTTAGCTATTGATTGTTCGCAAAAAAAAACTATTGATTAAGTGTATTTGATATGAACTCTTTGTGCATATATTTTTGGCTTCTAATCAATGTGAGAATCAAAACATTGTTTTTCCTTTAATTAGTTACATCTCGAGTATTAGTTGCTAATTAGATTGTTTCAAGGGGTTCTTTATGTATCTTTTGCTTTCGAATATTAATGGGAATTTAGATAGTTTGCTTTCCAATCCACATATGAATCAGAATACTATTTTAATCATCATTTATAATATGCTTTCTTTGCTATTTATTGACTCTACTTGATATGGACTACTCTTTATTTGCATATTTTACTTCTCAATTACTCCCTGCATCTTGAAATGCAAGGTATCCAAGCCGTGCTACCTCTGATCGTTGGATCAAAGGGAGAACACGATTAGGGGACATAAAATAGGGCAATGCAAAGGAGAAGGCATGTTGAAAAGTAAAGTCGTAGATTGATTCATGTGATTGTCTTCTACTCAATCTGTCGTGGCATTTTATATATATACAAAGTGAGATGGTCTTATTCCTTGGGAGATCGAAATTCTTTGCAAACCGTGTCAATATACAACTCCAAACTTGGACTTATCTGCCAAACCCAGCCTAGCCGGTAGCCACCTTCAAAACTTGGCTTAGCTGGTTTATGCGGGATGAATCTTTCTGAAGTCATAATTTTCTTATATGGACTCCAAATTAGATGGTATATATATGCTTTATGATTGACTCGACAAGAGAAACACAATGGTGGAGTCTACTTTGTATTTTAACAAAGTTTTGAAACCAGCTAACTTCATAACATTATGGGCTAGCCTATTTTATCTGAAAACCCGAGACCAGTCTCTCGTTTGGCCAATTTTGGTAGTCAATACTTTCTTTTAACACTAGTATAAACAAGATGATAATAATCTTTGTGTTCCTGCCTGTGGGATCGAATCTAATTCACATCGATGATAAAGTGTTGGTGTACGTTAGTTCTACAACAAAAATGCACGCACATGCATGCATTTTCAGAAACAAATTAAAGGATTTGTCACAGGAAGAAATATATGCCCGGAGAGGTATATATATATGACGTACCGGCCAGTTGTTTGCGTACGGTTTGTGTGGTCTCGTACGTGTTCCCGTCCGGATCCGGTCGTTGTTGTCGTTGTTGTCGTGGTAGACCTAAACAGGCTGGTGGGGTGTGTGTACGTCTGGGATCGTGCCCAGTGTGCACGGTTCACCACACGATTTTGCCTTCCAGGCTGGGGTGGTAGTGGGGTCAATGCGCAACAGTGGATTTTGCCTATTTGCTTGTCTGGTCCGGATCCGTGCCTAAATTCGATCGTTAGTACTACTATTTTGGGCCCTTGGGCTTAACAGTACACTAGTCATTTTCTTACGTTCGCATTGCCATATGATGTTCGTTTCCGACTTCCCGTGCATTATTACAGCATATACCTTTTTTATGGTAAAATATCAATGCTCCCTTTGTTCCAATATGTAAATTGTTTTAGTTTTATCTTAGCTTAAACTTTTAAAACTTTAATAAGTATACAAATATATAAACGAATATCTATGCACTACTAGAACATCTTCAACCGATTACTTTATCTTGCTCGTCCCTGATACCAGAAAAACTGTTATATGAGAGATTATATTGAAGTTGCTCTAACAGATAACTCATTCTATTCCTATTACTTAAAGTTTTAATTAAACTACATAAAGACACACCCTCTCTAAGATGTAGGGGAATGTATCCCCTCCCCTATCATGGCTACTTTTCGTGCCAGGAAATTTCCGCTAGCTAGGTTCATTGACCGGCACGGCCTTGGCCATTCTTCCGGCCGTGCATGGTCGTCTGCATTGTACACTCTTTGCATCCAAAAACAAGTGCATATCTTGATTCTCTAGGGAGCGGATCAGTCAAACCTTCTTTATATATATATAAGGTAATCATATTTATGATATATATAAGTATTATTAGATCGATAGTGGAACATACTTTCACTACTAAAATCTGACATGGAAATACAAAATACTGACAGGAAAATGTGACAACTAATTTCTCTATTAGTACACCACCCATAGAATAAATAGAAAATTTTCATGTTGGTGGACCAGCTTCCCCGTCGATATACTAATTTCCTTGTCGCTGACAGGAAAATTTCTAGCCACCAGATGTAGAAGTCTATTCCTATCATAATTCACAAGTAACCACCAGGAAAATTGGTGTCTGTCGTCAGAAAAAAAAAACAAACAGTTCTATCGGTTTCATAATAAATTTATATATTGAGATAGGAATATATATTGATACTATTCTGGGTATATATTTAGCCAAACATTAAAAGGCACTACTACAAAAAGCATTTGTAGGGGCGGCTGGCGATGGTTTGTAGAGGCGGCTCGGCCAGCCGTCCCTACCATACCGTCTCTACAAATCATGCATTTATAGGGACGGTTCCCAGACCGCCCCTACAAATCGATTTGTAGGGGCGGCTACAGTAACCACTACTACATAATTTAACTGTAGGGGCGGCTCTAGAGCCTCTGTAGGGGTGGTTGCGCCAGCCGCCCTTCCCAGGGTGTTTCTACAGAGGGTGCCTCTGTAAGGGCGGTTTCGACCGCCTCAGCAGCGGTGCCCTCTGTAGGGCGATTAGTGTTTTCACCGCCCCTCATTGCCCTCTGTGAGGGGTGGCTGGTAATATCACCACCTCAGTAGTGGACTTTCTGTAAGGGCGGTCATCATCACCACCGCCCTGTGTGTGTATTTATAAGGGCGGTTCAATCAAGAACCGCCCCTACAGTGGATTTTCTAGCAAAAAAATAAATAATTCAAATTCAAATCTGACCACATATATATATATAATTCAAATTCAAATCTGACCGCCACAAATATACATATATACATCCACAAACACAAGACCATTATTTAGAATGAGTACACAAAATACACTTGAATTACAAAAACATATCTATATTCTATAGCATAACTGTATTAGTGTTACTATGGTGTACTGCTTAAAAGATACTTAAGTATCAAAATGCAAAAGCGAGACTGAGTTCTCAGCAAATATATATGCTAACAATATTCTCATTCCTGCGATATGGATACAGGCAGAGGTTGTATACACTTCTGCTATCAATGATGCATGTAAGATGTACTCATAGACTTAAGAATTAGAATATGAGTTACATACCTAGGTTTTGATCGAGCATCTATAAGTTGATGTGTCTGGGTATTGATGTTCTCTTTCACCTGAAAAAATCATCTATTAGTTGCTAGTTGCTAGTTGCTAGTTGCTACTACCTCCTTCCAAAAAAGAATCACCTTATAGGTTTAGTAAAGTCAAACTATAATAAGTTTGATTAATTTATAGAGAAGTATCAACATTTAGGACACCAAATCGGTATACCATGAAACTATATTGCATGACAAATTGAATGGTACTAATTTGGTATCATAAATATTTATACATTTTATTTTATAAATTTGGTCAGACTTACAACAGTTTGACTTTCACTAAACCTATAAGGTCATTCTTTTTGGGACCAAGGTAGTATGAAATATGTGGAACATGTTCGGTGAGTTGCGAAGGCAACAATAGGCGCTTTTGGGACCCTTAAGAACTTACCTGATCAAGACTCCAAAGAAGATGAGGCTGCAACTTTGCTTCAAATGTAGCCGACCAACTCGAGAAACATATCTTGAGGTTATGTATAGCTGAAATTGAGGTTAAACACCAATTAGAGCATCTGCTAATAATATCCGTATTTAACTAAGAGTCCAATAGCTCAACAAAGAGTAGGGTTCTTCTTTGTGCATTTGTGACTTGAAATGGACGTATTGCCAAAAAGGGTAAATAATAGAACAAATTACCGATTGACCCTCGTAAACTTTCTCAATTGCTTCACCAAAGAAGATCGGCCTTTACGATGGCATCACTTTGGAGGCACTTGATTCAACATCATACCCGTAAGCATGCCATTGGGGCAAACCTCCATCTAGCACCCAAACTTTATCATGTCCAAATACACGGAACATCCTGTTGTCAAGGTAACAAGCATAGAAGAACTTCTATCAAATATCAAAACTACTTAACAATGAATTGCATGGCAAGAGGTACTTAGTAGTCATTACTCATTAATGACTAAATAAGATTTGCATCCTGTTTCAACCACTACTAATTTGGTCCTCAACCCTAGCAATTTTTATATACTTTTGTGAACAAAAGAAGCTTACCACCAAACACGAGCTGCACTGAATAGACCCTTTCCATCATAAACTACTATCACATCTTTGTTGTAGATGCCAAGAGCGGATACAAAGAAGAAAAAATGCCTTTTCGGATGGCAGCATGTGTGGTAACTGAACCAGGGGAAAAAAACAATACATCTCAAATCCAAAAGCAGATGCTTACCCCCCCCCCCAAAGCAACTAAACAAATCTAATGATATTGTTAGTATAAACAAGAAATACAAAAAGTGCAAGTACTATATAGCATGCCATGTTTAGCGACTTAAACTATCACCTTGATAAAGCAAATGATAATGTCTCAGACAAGATAAGGTGGTAAGTCTAAGGACCGGGAAGTTAAAAAAATGGTCGACTTCTGTATTTCTTTCACTTTTTATTAGAACAAAATGGCAATTCATACCATCATTACAAAAGAATGGTTCACATGCCATCCAACATCTTATCTACCTAAAGTTACAAGCTTTGAACCCAGTGCTATGTTCGGAAGAATTAGCAAGCAAGTTCATATACTACAACTCTACAAGCACAACCCACAGGGTGGGCCACTAGAGAGCTTGATATCATTAGGGTTGCCAAGGAAAGTAAATATATAACAACAAGAATGGGGAAAGGAACTTAAGTGGTAGTGCACAAACTAACTGTAGTAACTAGGTAACACTTTGAATGATTAATTATGGGGAAATTCAAAATGCAAATAAGCATATCACAACACATAAGTTAACACCTACCGTGTGTGTTCAGATCTGTGATGTCCATGTTTTAATGTGCACATGTTTTCAACTTTTACTGTTAGATGTTGTCTAGCCTACCTAATTTGTAAACTGCTTAGCACACACCACACATAATTTTTTTTATCATTTATAACAAGGACTAAGGAATATAAATACAGTACTAGGATAGAATCAAGCAATCAACAATAACAATAGTTAAAATCCAAAATAATATGTAGTACATAAAGAGTTTGTATGATATTGAGTCGTTAACAATAGAATGTACAAGCAACAGAGCTGAACTTATCATTTATAGCAAGGACTAAGGAATATAAATATAGTACTAGGAGAGAATCAAGCAATCAACAATAACAGTTAAAATCCAAAATTATATGTAGTACATAAAGAGTTTGTATGATATTGAGTCGTTAACAATAGAATGTACAAGCAACAGAGCTAAACTTACACTAGATGTTACATCGGATATTCCATCGACATCAAAGAACAGTATGCACCGAGAATATGGGCCACCTAGAAACAAGATTGAAGCATGAAAATATCTGCATTATACAGTTTCAAAATCATGGGCCTAGCAATTCCCATAATGGACAAGTTAGGTACAGTCGCTAGTATATCAAGGTTAGTGTGGTTAGGTAAGCCTCATCGATGCCATGTGGTGATCAATGAATGACACAATCGATGGATTAATTTGAAGTTGAGATGTGTAATTTGAGAAGAGGAGTGCGAAGGGATTTGATATGTGTACAAAATCATCGAGAGAAATGCAAGTTCAATGGCATACTAGTAAGTTGTAACACATCTATTCTAAAATTCTCAAACAAGTTGAATGAATACCGGTACTCTTGTAATGGGTTCCTTTGTTCTGCAGCAGCATATACCAAGAGGCATCAAGTACCTAAATGTAAGTATGAGCTTAAGAAATACTTAATGAAAAGAAAGGCACATTTGATGAAACAAAAGTGTATCGGGTAAATAAATCCCATTGTTATAGTTGAATCTTCATGGATATATGTTATATAACTAATCCTGCTTAGTATTAGTATATACCATAGTGTCAAACAAGCCTCAGATTTCGTTTTCCCTTTGTTTAAGTTGTAGTATAAGCAATTTATCCATTCGTCCACAAATTAATTTATCCATTCATCCACAAATTAAGCGCTGGTTTCGAAGCACATACAACGTCATCTATTGACACAATTCTCATGGATTATCAGGCGGCTAAGCTAAGATTACTAAAATAGCAATCAAGAGGTACCGATACTATGACTGACTTGACGAATTGCAAGTTACTACAAGATGTACAAGTAATGATTCACAGGCCAAGCACAGATCGCCACACTCCAGCTAGAACTAGTGCGCACCTTGACGTCGGGGTCCTTGAGGTTGGCGTGCAGCCACTCGGCCGACACCACGGGCTCCGTCCGGGGCAACGTGTGGTCGCCAGCGGCCTCCGACACCGTCCGGATTTGGCTCCAGCCGCCGAAGCCCCAAACCCTAAGCAATCCTGCGCCGACGAGATGAAGAAAGGTAGCTAGGGTTTCGTGGGGCACAGGAGGAGGAGACGCGAATCGGCATGAGCAAGCCGCGTAGGAGGCACCCACGCCGGCGGCCACCGGCGAGGCCCGCTTGGGCTATGGCGTGGGTGGGTACGGCGGCGCACCGCAACCCGGGGGCGCCATCGGTGGGCGAGCGCGCGGCGCGGTGAGGCGGCGGTGCTGGGGCCCTACCGGTAGGCCGGCACGTCGGGAGAGGGCGAGGGAGAGAGAGGAAGGGAAGGCGGGGACGGAGGCGGCAGAGGCGCAGGCGCTGTTCCGCGGGAGGGTGTTGGGCTCGGGAGAGGAAGAGGGAGGAATACGGAGGAGAAGCGTGGGGAAGGGAAGAGAAGCGTCGGCAAGCAGAGGCAGCAACCGACTAAGGCGAACCACGGGCCGTCCCTACCAAAATAAATTATTCATATGTAAATAATAAATAATACAGTACAAAATTTTATAATTATTTTTTTATAAATATATTTACATATACAATAACTAAACACAACTACAACAATTTAAAATTATAAAATTGAACCTTTAAAATGGAAAAAAAATTAAATTTTAAAAATTAAAATTAAAACTACTAAAATAATTTTGAGACACCAAATGATCTCAAATGAGAATTTGATAAACATAAAAGTTGTAGAGGTCATGAAGATCTACAATTTTTATTTTGGTCATCTTATCATTTGACAAAATTTGAACCTTTCAAATTTAAAATTTTAAAAAACGACAAGTTCGAACCAAAATTTGAGACCCAAAATGATTTCAACATAAAAAGTGATGAATACCAAAGTTGTTTAACTCATTAATATCTACAACTTTTATTTTAGTCATCTTGTCATTTGACAAAATTTGAACCTTTCAAATTTAAAATTTTAAAAAACGACAAGTTCGAACCAAAATTTGAGACCCAAATTGATTTCAACATAAAAAGTGATGAATACCAAAGTTGTTCAACTCATGAATATCTATAACTTTTATTTTAGTCATCTTGTCGTTTGACAAAATTTAAACATTTCAAATTTGAAATTTTGAAAAACGACAAGTTGAAACCAAAATTAGAGACCCAAATTGATTTCAACATAAAAAGTGATGAATACAAAAGTTGTTCAACTCATGAATATATGCAACTTTTATTTTAGTTATTTATTCATTTAATAAATTCTTAGCACACATTGTTCACTAATCTTACACATGTCTCATATAGTTTATAAAACCTTATGAGAGATGTGTCACATTTGTGAACAATGTCATTACCACTTTATCATATGAAGAAATGACCAATACAAAAGTTGTAGATCTTGATGAGTTATTCAACTTTGGTATTTATCACTTTTTCAGCTGATATCATTTGGGTTACCAAAATCTTGTCTGAAGTTGCATTTTTTTGAAATTCAAAATTTAAATTGCTCAAACTTTTCATATGTATATATTGATAAAACCAACAAAATAAATTGATAGAGAATGATTTTAGAAAATTTTAGAAAAAAAATCATCAGATTTGGAGTTAGTATGAGAAAGAAAAACTAGTTACAAAGTTAACCCACAGATTAAAAAAAGAAATCACACTGTTCACTATGATCATGTAAGGATTATTTATAACAGTGTGATTTCTCTTTTTATTCTGTGGGTAAACTTTGTAACTAGTTGTTCTCCCTCATGCTAACTCCAAATGTGATGGTTTTTTTTTTCTAAAAATTTCTAAAATCATGCTTCAGCATTTAAGTTTGATCAAACTTGGATGTAACAATGTTTTACACATTTTCAAATTTGAAATTTGAAATTTGACAAGTTCAAACCAAATTTTCAAACTCTAAATGATTTCAGATGTAAAAGTGATGAATACAAAAGTTGTTCAACTCATCAATATCTACAACTTTTATTTTGGTTATCTTGTCATTTGACAAAATTTGAACCTTTCAAATTTGAAATTTTAAAAAATGACAAGTTCAAATCAAAATTTGAGACCCAAAATAATTTCAACATAAAAAGTGATGAATACCATAGTTGTTCAACTCATTAATATCTACAACTTTTATTTTAGTCATCTTGTCATTTGACAAAATTTGAATCTTTCAAATTTAAAATTTTGAAAACAAGTTCGAACCAAAATTTGAGACCCAAATTGATTTCAGCATAAAAAGGTGATGAATACCAAAGTTGTTCAACTCATGAATATCTACAACTTTTATTTTGGACATTTCTTCATTTAACAAATTCTTAGCATAAATTGTTCACTAATCTTACACATGTCTCATATAGTTTATAAAACCTTACGAGAGATGTGTTACATTTATGAACAATGGCATTACCACTTTGTCATATGAAGAAATGACCAATATAAAAGTTGTAGATCTTGATAAGTTATTCAACTTTGGTATTTATCACTTTTTCAGCTGATATCATTTAGGGTACCAAAATCTTGTCTGAAGTGGCATTTTTTTGAAATTCAAAATTTAAATTGCTCAAACTTTTCATATGTATATATTGACAAAACCAACAAAATAAATTGATAGATAATGATTTTAGAAAATTTTAGGAAAAAAAAATCATCAGATTTAGAGTTAGTATGAGGAAGAAAAACTAGTTACAAAGTTGACCCACAGATTAAAAAAAAATCACACTGATCACTATGATCATGTAAGGATCATCTAGAACAGTGTGATTTTTTTTTAATCTGTGGATAAACTTTGTAACTAGTTGTTCTCCCTCATACTAACTCCAAATTTGATGGGTTTTTTTCCTAAAAATTTCTAAAATCATGCTTCAGCATTTAAGTTTGATCAAACTTGGATGTGACAATGTTTTACACATTTTAAATTTTGAAATTTAAAATTTGATAAGTTCAAACCAAATTTTCAAACCCTAAATGATTTCAGATGTAAAAGTGATGAATATAAAAGTTGTTCAACTCATCAAGATCTACAACTTTTATTTTGGTTATCTTGTCATTTGACTAAATTTGAACATTTCAAATTTGAAATTTTAAAAAATAACAAGTTCGAACCAAAATTTGAGACCCAAAATGATTTCAACATAAAAAGTGATGAATATCAAAGTTGTTCAACTCATTAATATCTACAACTTTTATTTTAGTCATATTATCATTTGACAAAATTTGAACCTTTTAAATTTAAAATTTTGAAAAACAATAAATGGGCACAGCAGGGGCGGCTGGTGATTGAGCCGCCCCTGCAGATCAGCCCCAACTGTAGGGGCGGCTCAAGTTACTAGCCGCCCCTACAGTGTCATCTGTAGGGGCGGCTGGGCTGCTGGGGCCCGAGGACAGCCACTGTAGGGGCGCCCCCAACCCCAGCCGCCCTTACAGTAAAAATGCCCCCGTTCCTACAGAGGGAATCTGGCGTAGTGAACAGCCGCCCCTACAAATCGATTTGTAGGGACGGCTACAGTACCAACCGCCCCTAGAGTACATTTTTTCATAAAAAAATTTAAATTTACAATTCAAATTCGATCCGAACATATATTTTGTCTGATAGCAAATTTATAATTCAAATTTAAATTTACAATTCAAATTTAAATTTACAAATAAATTCGACCATAAGTAGATCTGGTAGCAGTTTGTCTGATGTGGGTTTAGTAAATCCCTAGAGTAGAAAATAATAAGAGTAATTACAAACACTTGCTAGATTATACATGTACAAAGGGATAAAAACCTTATAGTCTATTACCAACCCTGACATAGTCTTCAATTGTGCTCCTAATATCCAAGTACAGCTCTATAGCTAAAACAGGAACTGCAGCCCAAGATTGTACACCACTTAGGCCCCGTTTGGCACGGCTCCACTTCACCCATGAAGCCTTTTTTTAGGTTTCAGCTTCATGAACAGCTCTATGGGTGGAGCTGTAGCCGTTTTGATAATCATTTGGCAAAACAGCTTCACATATAGTTTTTTCTTAAAATATGCTCTCAGAGAATGCCACGTAGAATGAGGTGAAGCCCCCAAAGCTCTGTGATTTTAGGGGCTTCATCACCACTTTTATTTTTACCCGTTTGTAAGCTCCTGAAGATAAGAAGCCCCCAAGGGCCTTAGTAAGGATAATAAGGTACGAAAGACATGTCCCACAGCTCCAGAGACTACATTCAGCACAGGACCACAGGTAAGATATCTCATAGATGAATGAAGGGTGCAGAAAAATAGCAGTTGCAGTGGTTCAGAGTTGTCACTCATATATATTCACTCATATATATCAGAGATACTTCATGGCAGCAAATGTTCAGAGTTGTCCTACAACAGCTGCGACATACAACAGATTGATATTTTTGTGACACTACATACAGTATCACTTCTTTTAGATGACCGACATTTCTCTATCCTTGCCTGGTAACAGAGTAAAGACATGCAAGGGAAAGTAACTTGCCTGGTAACAGCCAATGATAAGCAAGGATGGATAAGTAGGATGGAAAGTACATGAAGTGAACTTTCTCCCACTGCAGTTAAGCTCATTCACAAAGCTCTCATCGTTCAAAGACCACACCTTCACACTGTCTTCACTGACAGACACCACATATTCGCCAGTGGGATCTCAGCACACGGAATTAACACCCTTAGTGTGGCTCTGCAATTTCCAAGAAATCAGATTATAAGGGTTGCTTCAAGTGACCTCTTCTCAATAACAGGGGAACTATAGTGATTAATATATAAATGAATGCTGACTACAGTTAGCAAGATTATTTTTAGATAAAGGATTGTTCCAATAGTAAGGTTCCAGCCTCTGCATCAGTAGGGGCGCACAGCTAGCAAGGTGTGACTTGCAAACATATTCAAGTTAAGCAAACTGTCCTAGAGTGCACCTCAGTCACTTACGAACCTCAAATCTCCTCACGCAAGTTTGTGTCTCCACATCCAGGATAGAGACTACATTATCTGAAGCTGTTGCAAGATATCCTCCATAACGTGGTTGGAATCTCAGCTGGGTCGAACCTCCCTACAAAAGGTATAGCATACAGAAAAATCCTCTTACTACAATACACATAGTTTCAGTGGAAAAGGGCAATGTAAGGCATCCTTAGATTTCAAAATAAAAATGAGCAATGCAACATATCATTGAATGTTACTGGCAGGTGTATTAATATACCATAACTGCATTTCTTGCAAAAAAAACATAACTGCATATTACATGACAGAATGTGATCATCAAGAGAAAATTATCACATATGTGAAGCATAAACTGCAGAGTGAAAGAACCTAGAGCAAGAAAGAAAATAAATGCAATGACATATATTAGTATGTGTTAATTGACAGTTGTGCAATGCAGCATGGTGAAACACACGTCACCTGACATAAGGACATGATCATGTGGGGGAAAAAAGGCAGGAAAACCTGGACTGATAATATATGAAGACAGACCCAGAGTTAATCGGCGCATAATACTTCAGAAAAGACAGAGGACATATGTTAGTAATTACATAAAACGATCATTTCTGCACAAGCATTTTTTGCCCTTGGGTAAGGCTGTAAGCCATCCTACTAACAGCTAGCTCTAGCTGTAGTGATATACATACTTCAGAAGGACAGCCCTTTACTGTGTCATGTATTACACAATTTGCACATTTCAACTCACGGCGTGAGCTCGATAGATGTATGATGATGACTACTGTAATAAACTCCCAAGCCCCAGCTATACCCTGCATAGCGTTCCATATAACATCTTTCTGAAGCCTGAACTGAATAAATTCTCCCGAAAACAAAAGAACAACTAACCAATCCTAGCACATACAAATGATGAGCAAGTCACCTTTAGCTGTTCTGTCATTGCAAAAACACACTAACAAATCAAGCAAGCATATGCTGTTTCGTGGCACAAAAAAATAAACAAAAAGGTTGCAGTCTTGGCTCAACTTAATGAATTCTGCTACGACTATAGGACTGAAATCATCACATTATTAGAAAAAAAAATCAAATCTAACATACTCAAAATGAATGCCATTGCTGCTGCTACTTGGCAGCAGATCTGATCCAAATCAAACACAGATATTGATTAGCTACTTGGAACAAGGGGAAGGAGACAGACAAGCTGTAAATTGACTGCTTCCTTCCATTCCGATCTGGACTGTCTGGATACATGCCTATCTGATGGCCCTGCAGCCAGCGTTCGTCCCCAACCTAACTAGCCAATAATTTGCACCATTTCAATTTTCAGTTGAACCAATGCTTTATATCATGTGAGACTCATAACTAGGCAATAATTTGCATATCATCCAGAATTAGCAAATCTGATTTGAGGTTGGGAGAGCAGATCTGAAAGGGAGGTCGGGGGAGGGAGAGAGAGAGGGCACCTCGTCATACGGGCGGGTTGGTGCGGCTTGGCCCCGTGCGGTGGTGGCGGCATGGGTGCTGGTGCCAGAGAGGACACTGGGGCGCGAGCCTCTAGGGGACGCTGGGGGGCAGCGGCGACGCAGGTGTCCGGATGTCCTTGGGGGCGGTGGCGCGGACGTCGAGGAGGTTATTGGTGGCGGCGACGCGGGCTTCCGGAAGGGCTCTGGAGCGACGGCGCGGGTGTCGTGGAGGTCTTCGGGGGCGGCGGCGTGGGCGTCCAGGAGGTCCCCGGGGCCGGCGGCTTTGGCTTCGAGGACGGCCCGGGGAAGGCAGTGCGGCCGTCGGGGAGGGCACTGGGGGTGGCGGCGTGGGTGCGAACTCGGAGGAGCCCTCGGGGCGGCAGCATGCGTGCGAGCTCGGAGGAGCCCTCGAGGCTGCGACGGATGTGAGTGGAGGAAGACCTAGCACCGCGCCACCTTCGCATGGGGCCCCTAGGCCATGACGCTAGGGCCGCCGCGCCGCCACGCCGGACCACCACGCCTGGGCCCTCCTGTGCCGCTAAGAGAAGAGGGAGGGAGGAGATCGGAGACAAGAGAGAGAGAGGGAGCCGCCGCCGAGAGAGGAGGGAGAGGGAGAGGCGGATGCGGATGCGGATGCAGCGAGAGGGAGTTAGGGTTTGAATTTTTTTTCTCGTGAAAGAATGTAGCTGCTATATATACAACGGGTATTTCTAGGGGCGGCTGGTGATTCAACCGCCCCTACAAATGGACATGGCAGGGGCGGCTGGTAATACGAGCCGCCCCTACTGTGCCATTTGTAGGGGCGGCTGTTGTGCTGGAGTCCGAGTACGTCACTGTAGGGGCGGCTCCAATGCTAGCCGCCCCTAAAAAAAAGCCCCATTACTACAAACTCTTTTTTATGTAGTGAGGTTTTATTACTTGGAACATCAAATATGCACTTGTTTTGAAATGGAAGAGTATATACTATGCGTACAAAATCATGTAGACAGTACTGGCGCATGGTGGGTGCTGGTGTGCAGTGCCTGTCTGCACATATATACGCCATATAAGAGAGGTAATGAATCGAAGTGCACGAACGTGCCTGACCCACTGAGTTACTGACCCGCTCGGGCCGAGCCCACTACGTAAAAAATGAGTTTTAGCAATGGTTCGATTTTTTTTAGGGGCGGTTGGTGATGGAGCCGCCCCTACGGTGGCATGCTCGGTGCCCAGACACCAGCCGCCCTTACAAATAGAACAGCAGGGGCGGCTGGTGTTACGAGCCGCCCTTATAAATAGGGTCTGATTTGTAGGGGCGGCTCAATCACCAGCCGCCTCGAAATGCTATTTGTAGGGGTGGCTGGTGATTGAGCCGCTCCTATAAATGGCCCCGTATTTATAGCTCTATTTGTTTGGGGGTGGCTTAATCACCACCGCCCCTACAAATGCCCCCCATATAAAACAGATGCAGCACCTTCTTTCTCCTCGGGTCACTCACTCCAACCCGTGAAAGAAAGGTGAGAAGGTCTTGGGCACCTCCCAAAAATTGCTCTACTAAGGGGGAAGGTTTTGGTCTCAAAATCCTTTGGTGAAGAGGTTGTAAAAGGTAAGAAAATGCTATTCCATACTTTTTTTTGAAGTTTTTAATGGTTGGTTAGTGAGTAATTAGAGTTTTGTTTTTCTCTCTCTTCTACGGTGCTTGAGCTATTTATGAAGCAAATTGGACCTAACTTTTAAATGTACTAGGATAAATTAGGGAGGGAAACAAGATCATACCCTTATTTGGTCCATGTTTCTTGATTTTAGTGAACAATTAGTTAGTTTTATGGATGTTTCATATGCATGTGGATCTAGATCTAGGGTTTGGTTTTTTTATTAATTTCATTTTTGTAAATTTATGTTTGATGAAATTGGACTAGGGTTTGTATGAAAGATATTGGGTAAAGTATAATTGTTGCTAATTGTTGTCTTTGAAATTATTTATTGTAATCAATAAATATGTATTTTAATTATTTATGGATAAATGGGCCGTTAATTAATTTTCTTTTACCATGGTGTGTTTGTATGCTTCATGTAATTATATTAGATTTATATTCATATATATCTAAAGTATATACAATTATTCTCAAGTAATTATTAATTTGTTTTATTTTTATATATATCTGAATAAGTAGTTCTTTAATGTTTGTTTTGTTGTTGTTGTAAAAGATGGAGTACATGAACTCTTAGATGTATGGTTCGTTAAGGTTCAAGGCAGGTTTCCGTGAAGAGGTGGATAAATTTATTGAAGCCACAAAGAAGCATGCAACGACATTGAAAGAGAATAAGGATACAATTATTTGCCCATGTAAAGATTGCAAGAACCGTATGGCATGGACAGATGTGACTATCATCAGATCACATTTGATTATGTGAGGATTTGTTGAGGACTACACAGTGTGGATTCATCATGGTGAAACGGTTATTGTTAACGACGAGGATGAGGAGGAATACGACGATTAAAACCATAGAATCCCTGTCCCAATATTCAGTAGAGCTTGATGCACGAATGGATTTCGAGTTTGGCAATAACAAGGTGGTGATGCTGGTGGTTGGGATGGTAACAACGAAGGTGGTGCCAATAATGATGGTGGAGCACGTGTCGGGGATGAAGATGATTTGGAGGACATGATTCGAGCCCTTGGACCAGAGATTTTACTAAATAGCCCGAAAGGTCTAGAAAATTTGGAAATGGTGACAAAAGTATCGAAGGAGACTGTGTATGGTGTTGAAAAGGGTTGTCCGACACATTGGACATTGCTACGTTTTGTGCTTGAGCTGCTCATCCTGAAGGCTAAGTATGGTTGGTCAGACTGTAGTTTCAATGATCTATTGCATCTCCTGTTATGGGTGCTGCCACAACCAAACTCAGTTCCCACCAACACATACCAAGCGAAGAAGGTCATAAGTCTATTGACAATGGGGGTTGAAAAAATCCATGCATGCCCCAACCACTGTATGCTTTCCAATCAACATAAGGCCAGTTTATGTTCCGGTGAAAGACGTCTCGTCGGTGTCCAAGTGGTATTCACATGACCAGTTCAAGCCTGAGAACCAAGTTAAACAAGTCCCATCATGGGGTTCTGAGGAGGCCATAACTAGCAAACTCCACCAAATTGCAAAGCAGTATCAAAATATTGATGACATCAAATGGTCAAAGGATTGCCCGAAAACATATGAAAGAGGCAAGCCCTTCATACCAAACCAGGACATCCAGCGCCTACCACTTGAAACGAGAAGGTTCCATGATTGGTACTTGCGTGTTCTCCCAACGAGCAAAGATCTCGTACAAGCATGCTTCCCCACCGGCACATTTGGAAGCCCAGCCAGGAAAATTGTCTTTGACTTCAATGACATGCACATATGCTTTCACCTGGGAGAAATGGAGATGAATCTAATTCGCACGTGGTGCTTGTAAGTCCTTGTCCTCCCGATATGATATGAATGTAATCTTTGAATTTTGTTGTAACTAACCAACACCGTGATTTGTAGAATGTAAGTGCACATTGTCAAACAAATGCCAAGTCTGAAAGCCAGGTATGTAGACCCTCAAGCTATAGCCCAACCAAATTTTAATTACCCTAAACAGTGGATACTGGATGCCAAAGAGCTAGCTGCTGCAAAGACTCTTCGGGAGAAAGGGCGCATCCGTACGGCTAAACTAAAGGAAGAGTCCATTAGGGTTGCGGCATACATTGCTCTGGCTTTCAAAAATCTACAACAACACTCTACTATATGGCTACCATACAACTTCGAGTAAGTTCAACTATATACTTAAAGCTTTGTTCGATATATTTTATTCGATGCAAAAAATTTTATCTAGTTCTATGATTAAATCTATACAGCAACCACTGGATTTGTATAACCGTCGATGTCGGGAGGAGCATGGCATGGGTCTTTGATTCAATAGATAAGGACCCGGCGACATACAAAGACTTCATATCGATTCTCAAGACGTATACATATCGACAATCCTCATTAGCTTATATGTTTATATACATACTTGTAACCTTCACTTATGGATACTAACAAGTTGTATTTGCTAAAATAATTCGAACAGGGCATTTAGGTTCTATATCACTCATCATCACGGAAGGCATGATCCAGCAAGGAAGGAAAAGCTGGCTATAAAAATACTATGTGCGGTAAGTGTAACTTACTTCTTCAGTACTCCGTTACATGGCTGTCAAAAGCATTACCTAATATTTTCACATGCAAAACACAGTGCCCCATGCAGAGGCCTAGGAGTTTACATTGTGGATACTATATATGTTCTATGATGAGTAACACCAGTGCCTATAGGAGACACCCCTTAAGGGTAAGTTTGAACCTCTTCATCAGTAGTATAAAAACTTCGTACATGATATGAAATACTAAACCGAAACTTGTTCTCTTATAGTGGAGAGAAGAGAAATGAATGAAAAGAGACCCATACAATGATGACCAACTCTTAGAGCTCGTCGGCGACCTTTGCAACTTCATATTGGACTAGATTGTACACGTCAAAGGCGCCTACCATGACCGAGAGTCTGACTTAGGTAGAAATCCTCAGTACCAACACCTTCGTGAGACTGAAAGGCTAGCTCTAGGACGTTGATAATAATGTGTATGGAATTTGTATATTAAATGATGGATTGTATATATCCTTATGAATTTGATTTGTAATTGTAGTTTATATAATACTATTGTGCTTGTAGTCGCGTTCGAAACGTTGGTCGTGGGGCGTTCGACAACGCGAACGTGGTTCGGAACGTTGGTCGCGGGGCGTTCGGCAACGCGAACGCTGAATGGAATACGCGGAAATAAACAGTTCTGGTCGAATTTGAATTGTAAATTTAAATTTTTTTGCGGGAAAACGTACTGTAGGGATGGTTTTAGATTGAACCGCCCCTACAAACAGGTATTATAGATGCGGCTGGCACTACAGCCGTCCCTACAAATTGATTTGTAGGGGCGGCTAGTGATTGAGCCACCCCTTATTATGAACCTCTCCTACAAATCGATTTGTAGGAGCGGCTCAATCACCAACCGCCCCTACAAATCGATTTGTAGGGACGGCCTAGGAACCACCCCTACAAATACATGATTTATAGGGGCGGTTTGATAGGGGCGACTGACCAAACCACCCATACAAAAGGTTACCAGCTGCCCCTAAAAATACTTTTTTTGTAGTGGTGAGAGATGCCGTCGGCCGCCGGCCACTACTTTTGCCTCACCACCAGTTCAAGTTTGCCATTTCGGTAAAACATGATTATACCGTCCATGCATATGACGACGATTGCATTTGCATGGCGTCCGTCGTCCAGTATGGTACCTTGTTTTGTATATATCACGTATGTGCACTCCCACCGGCCGTGTGGTATTGCACAGAATATATGAACATTTGTGACTTTATTATGGACCGTGACCAACCCAAGCAGAAGCTAAGCTGCGGCAACAGAAATTTGGTGACTTGTAAAGCTAGCCGGCCTGGCAATGCACGAGTCACGTACAGCTCAATCGACCCCGAGACGTACAGTCACATGCATGTGACATGGTGCCTTAGCTTTGTGTGCATGAAAGCGCCGCGTGCCTCACTACGCCAGATTCTTATAGCAAGAATGGGGGCATTTTTACTGTAGGGACGGCTGGGGTTGGGGGCGCCCCTACAGTGGGCGTCCTCGGGCCCCAGCAGCCCATCCGTCCCTACAGATGTCACTGTATGGACGGCTGGTAACCTGAGCTGCCCCTACAGTTGGGGCTGATCTGTAGGGGCGGCTCAATCACCAGCCACCCCTGCAGCATATGTCACTGTAGGGGCGGCTGGTAACCTAAGCCGCCCCTACAGTTAGGGCTGATCTATAGGGACGGCTCAATCATCGGCCGCGCCTGCAGTGCCGACTGTAGGGGCGGCTGAATCATCAGCTGCCCCTACTGATGGCGCACAAATAAATAGCAGCCACCCACTTCTTCCACCTTGGGACACACTCTTCTACACACAAAAAAAGGTTGGGAGACCTTGGGCTCCTCCTAAAAATTGGTCTACTAAGGGAGGGTTTTGATCTCAAATCCTTTGGTGGAGAGGCTCTAAAAGGTAAGAAAATGCTTCTCCAACTCTTTATTTAAGTTTAATTCGTTGGTTAGTGAGTAATTTGATTTTAGGTTTTCTCTCTCTTCCATGGAGCTTGAGCTAGTTATGAGTGAAATTAGACCCTAATTTTTACTATATTAGGGTAAATTAGGTAGGAAAGTAAGATTGCATCTTTTATTAGTACATCTTTGTTGATTTTAGTGTAGTATTAGTGAAGTTTGGTGCATGTGTCATGAAACCCTATATCTAGATCTAGGATTTTATTTTTTTTTCTTTTCAATTTTTCCTTTATGTGACTAGGGTTTGCATGTAGGTGAATGTGTAAGATTTTAATTGTTGCTAATGTGTAAAATATCCTCTACCATGGCTACTAATTATCATTTAATATTTATTTTGATTCCTTTCTATAATGTGTGTTTTTAATTAGTTATGGATAAATAGGCCATTAATTAATTATCCTCTACCATGAAATTAGAATAGAGTTTGCATAAAAGGTAGTGGATGAAATATTAAATGTTGTTAATTGTTTTATTTGAAATTGTTTATTTAAACCAATTAATTTATATTTTAAAATATTTATGCATTAATAGTCAATTAATTAACTATCCTCTACTACCATAGTGCGTGTCTCAGGTATATACAATTATTCTCGAGTAATATTCTTTCTTTGGTTATTTTGTTTCTATAAGATGGACTACAGGAACTCTTGGATGTATTGTTCGTTAAGACACGACGCTCTTTTTCGTGATGAGGTGGACAAATTCATCAAAGCCACAGAGAAGCATGCAGCGACGTTGAAAGAGAATAGCGACACGATTATTTGTCCCTGCAAAGATTGCAAGAACCTTATTGTATTTTGAGATATGAGTACCATCAAAGAACATCTAATTAGAAGAGGGTTTGTTCCGGACTACACAGTGTGGATTCATCATGGTGAAACAGTGGTTGTTGATGACAGCGACGATGATCTAGCTGATGAAGCTGAAACCCAAGCATACTTGTCCCGATTCACAGACGATCTTGAGCAACAAATGGATCGTGACTATGGTAATCAACAAGGTGGTGGCTTTGGCAATCAACAAGGTGGTGGCTTTGGCAATGAACAAGGTGGTGATGATGTTGGTGGTGCCAGCAATGATGGCGAAGCACGTGAGGGGGATGCAGATGACAGTGACAACTTGGACGAAATGCTTGGGGCCTTTAGACCAGAAATATTAGAAAAGAGCAAGAGAGGTATAGAAAATCTTGAGAGGGTGACAAAAGCATCGAAGAAGACTGTGTATGATGCTGAGAAGGGTTGTCCGACATACTTCACACTGCTATGTTTTGTGCTTGAGCTACTCATCCTGAAGGCTAAGTACGCCTGGTCGAACTGCAGTTTCGATGATCTGTTGTGCCTCATGTCACGGTTGCTCCCACGGTCAAACACAGTTCCCGCCAACACATACCAAGCGAAGAAGGTTATAAGTCCACTCACGTTGGGGGTTGAAAAAATCCATACATGCTCCAACCACCGTATCCTTTTTCGAGACTTTAGATACATGTCCTAGGTGTGGGGCTAGTCGGTACAAGAACAATGACCTTCAAAGTGGGGTGGCAGCCTCCACAAGAAAGAGGAAGAAGGGTGGGAAGAAGGTGGTGCAAGAATCTCTGCCCCCAGAGGAAACTCCATTAGGCAACGATACAAATAAGAGAAGAATTCCTGCCTTGGTTATGTGGTACTTGCCAGTGATCGACCGCTTAAGGCATATGTTCCTAAACCCTAAGGAAGCCGCACTGATGACATGGTGGGATGATGAGCGCAAGGTGAATGATGATACGATCGCACACCCGGCCGATTGTAGCCAGTGGCAAGCGTTCGATGCCAAGTACAAAGCAGAATTCAGTGATGACCCACGGAATGTACGGTTTGGCTTGAGCACCGATGGAATGAATCCCTTCAATGAGAGGATGACCGACCATAGCACATGGCCAGTCATCTTGACCATGTACAACCTCCCAACGTATTTGTGTCAAAAGAGGAAGTACCTTCTCACCATTCTTATCTCCGGCCCCAAACAACCAGGCATTGATATAGACGTGTTCTTGGAGCCTCTGATGCAAGAAATGGAGAGGCTATGGAGGTATGGGGAGCCGATGTACGATGCGTTCCGGTGGGAGGACTTCATATGCAAATTAATAATATTTGTTACTACCAATGATTACCCTGCGCTGTTTGCCCTGTCTAGACAGTTCAAAGGCTAGACTGGATGCTTAGTCTATTTGGATGGTACTAAATGGGTGTTCCTAGATGGATCCAGGAAGATAGTTTACATAAGGAACCGGCGCTTCTTAAAGATAGGTCACAAGTACCGTGGTAAATTGTACCTAAGATACTATGGCAACATCCCGGAGATTGAACCCCCTCTAGAGAGACGTCATAATGGAGAACATGTGTTCAGAATGGTCCAAAACATACACGTCGTCTATGGAAAGAAGAATCCGGATGAAACGATCAGAGATAGAAGCACACCTCCCATCGAAGGTGTACCATTCAAGAAGCAATCGATCTTCTTTCAGTACCTGCCTTATTGGCCAGACTTAGAGGTCCCCCATGCCATTGATGCAATGCACGTGCAGAAGAATGTCTTTGAGAGTCTCATGGCTACCTTGATGGAAACGGGCAAGTCAAAGGATGGTCTCAGATCATGGAAAGACATGGTGCAGCTGAATGTGATGCGGGAGCTTTGGCCGGTACAGCAGGATAATGGCAAGTACAGTCTTCCCACAGCTAGCTTCAACCTAACCCTAGAAGAGAGGAGAGCTATATGCAATTTCCTTAGGGGGGTCAGAGTGCCGACTGGGTTTTCGGTGAACCCGAAGAAGCTAGTGTCGATGAAGGACGTATCATTAACAACTGTAAGGCTCACGATTGTCATGTGATGCTGACAGTGTTCCTTCCAATTGCAAGCAGGGCTATAAAGCCAGAGTTCCTAAAGATGGCCATCACCCGCATGTGCTACTTCTTTTCAAAGATCTCATAGAAGACGATTCATAGGCAAGAGCTGAGTGACCTACATGAATTCATGGTGGAGACCCAGAACCAGCTAGAGATGTGTTTACCTCCCGCTTTTTTTGATATAATGGTACATCTCATGATTCACCTGGTACATCAGATCGAGGCGCTGGGCCCTAGCTTCTTGCATGAAATGTGGTCCTACGAGCGGTTCATGTCGGTTCTAAGCCGATACGTGTATAACCAAACACACCCAGAGGGCTCCATGATAGAGGGTTACAACTCCGAAGAAGTCGTCGAGTGCTGCCAAGAGTGGCTAAAAGTACAGAGAGGGATTGGTAATCCCGATTCTCATCACAAGAGAAGGCTAGCTAGGAAGGGCACAAGTGGTAGGAAAGTGTTCCTTGACAATGATTACAGAGAGGTGAATCGGGCGCATTACAGTGTCTTGCAGAGTATGGCGGTGATGCAACCGTACATTGATGAACACATGGCTATCATTATGGCCGAGAGGAATGGCCGTTCAGATGATTGGGTCATGAAACAACATAAGCAACGCCTGACATCATGGTTGAAGGACCAGAACATACAGCCTGGAGAAACCATAAATTCTATTACCATCAGTCGGTTGGCGGTCGGGCCATCGAAACAGGTGACGTCTTGGAATGCTTATGACATCAATGGGTACACATACTATACCGACATAAAGGACAGAAAATCTATGAATCAGAACAGCGGCGTCTGAATAGAGGCTCTCGACGAAGTGGGGTGAAAGGTCCTGTACTTTGGCATAATTGAAGATATATGGAAACTTGACTATGGAAGGGATATAAAGGTGGCCCTATTTCGATGCCACTGGATCAAGCAACATCAATTCAATGAGATCGGACAGAGAGTCGTCGACCTCTAGAATGTAGGCTATCAGGATGACCCTTGTGTGCTCGTTGAACGTGTCGCGTAAGTCTTCTATATGCCCGACCCGCAAAGTAACCTCCCCCCAAAGAAGAAGACAAAGCACGTGGTGGCCTCCGGGAAACAACATATCATTGGAGTTGATGGCGTGGACGATGTTGAAGCTTACAATAAGTGCAATGAGATGCCGCTATTCACAGACTTTTGTAAGAAGATCGAGGCTGTGGAAAAGAACCTGCCCAAAGATGTATTGCCATGGGAACGAAAAGGTGTCAAGGGGAAAGTTATCACGGTGGGCTAGCTAGTTTATGTAAGTGTGTCAGTGTTCATAAGACTACATTCATGTATGTGTATGTGAGACTACATTCATGTATATAAGACTACATTTATGTATGCGTGTTTGAAACTACATTTATGTGTGTGTTTGAGACTACATTCACGTATGTTTGTGTGAACAATGTGTACTAAGAATTTATCAAATTATGAAATTACCAAAATAAAAGTTGTAGATCTCCATGAGTTATTCAACTTTGGTATTCATTACTTTTTTAATTGAAATGATTTGTGGGTCTCAAATTTTGGTTTAAACTTGTCATTTTTCAAATTTTAAAATTTGAAAGGTTCAAAATTAGTCAAATGACAAGATAACCAAAATAAAAGTTGTAGATCTTGATGAGTTGAACAACTTTTGTATTCATCACTTTTACATCTGAAATCATTTAGGGTTTAAAAATTTGGTTTGAACTTGTCAAATTTCAAATTTCAAATTTTAAAATGTGTAAAACATTGTCACATCCAAGTTTGATCACACTTAAATGCTGAAACATGATTTTAGAAATTTTTAGGAAAAAAACCATCACATTTAGAGTTAGTATGAGGGAAAACAACTAGTTATAAAGTTTACCCACAGATTAAAAAGAGAAATCACACTGTTCTAGATGATCCTTATATGATCATAGTAAACAGTGTGATTTTTTTTAATCTGCGGGTCAACTTTGTAACTAGTTTTTCTTCCTCATATTAACTCCAAATCTGATGATTTTTTTCCTAAAATTTTTTAAAATCATGCTCTATCAATTTATTTTGTTGGTTTTGTCAATATATACATATGAAAAGTTTGAGCAATTTAAATTTTAAATTTAAAAAAAAATACAACTTCTGACAAGATTTTGGTACCCCAAATGATTTCAGCTGAAAAAGTGATACATACTAAAGTTGAATAACTCATCAAGATCTACAACTTTTGTATTGGTCATTTCTTTATATGACAAAGTGGTAATGACATTGTTCACAAATGTGACACATCTCTCGTAATGTTTTATAAATTATATGAGACATGTGTAAGATTAGTGAACAATGTGTGCTAAGAATTTATCAAACGAATAAATGACCAAAATAAAAGTTGTAGATATTAATGAGTTGAACAACTTTGGTATTCATCACTTTTTATGTTGAAATCAATTTGGGTCTCAAATTTTGGTTTGAATTTGTCGTTTTTCACAATTTCAAATTTGAAAGGTCCAAATTTTGTCAAATGACAAGATGACTAAAATAAAAGTTGTAGATATTAATGAGTTGAACAACTTTGATATTCATCACTTTTTATGTTGAAATCATTTTAGGTCTCAAATTTTGGTTCGAACTTGTTATTTTTTAAAATTTCAAAATCGAAAGGTTCAAATTTTGTAAAATGACAAGATGACTAAAATAAAAGTTTTAGATCTTCATGACCTCTACAACTTTGACGTTTATCAAATTTTTATTTGAAATCATTTGTTGTCTCTAAATTATTTTAGTAGTTTTGATTTTAATTTTTAAAATTTAAATTTTTTTCACATTTTTAAAGGTTCAATTTTGCAATTTTAAACTGTTGTAGTTATTTTAGTTATTGTATATGTAAATATATCTATAAAAAAATAAATATAAAATTTTGTACTGTATTACTTATTATTTACATGTGAATAATTTATTTTGATTTAGAATTTTGAAAAAAAAATCAACTGTAGGGGCGGCTTATAAGCTCAGCCGCCCCTACCGTGGTCTGAGATATATTACCGTCCGCTGGGCACTAGAAGCTAGAAGTTGGGCGAAATCAGTTACAGACGCCATCAGGCTGCCCGATTTCGCCGACGCTCGCCCCACCGCGTCGCTCGCCCGCTCCGCGCCGCCACCCGCTCTCCCCTTCCCCTCCGACCACCACACCACTCTCTCCTCCGCGCAGCTACGAGGTTAGGGTTTGGGACCTTGACCTCCTGAGAGCAAGCAACCGCGACGGCGGCTAGGGTTACCAACATTTCTGTACTGACTGCGCATCCGTCGCTGCGCATCCGTCGGACCGGAACGGTGAATCAGGTCACATCAAAACCGCCTAGTCACCCCTCCTCCCCCACCGGAAGTCGCTGCGCATCCGTCGCAGGTCGCCGGGGCCGTGGACGCCGGGCCGCCATCGCAGGGCAGCAGCCGAAGGGAAGACGTTGTCACCTAGCCGCTGTCGCAGGGAGATACCGTCTTGGGGCCCCTACTGCAGGGGCAACTTGTCGCCCAGCCGCGGGCGCTCAGATTCATCATGGCGCCCATGGAGGTGAGGTCGACCACTTAAATTTGAACGGCCCAGATTTTTTTTAATGAAATCGCATTATCTTTGCCGTGAGTTCGTCAGATAGATACTGTAGTTTTCGTGATGAGTTGAGCAAGAACAGTCTGTACCTACATTCATTGTGAACCATACGATGGTTGTATTTTAGTTTTGCATTTTCTTTTCGATCACTCAGGCTCTATATTGGACTTTTAGGATGCCTTTTTATCATAGAAAAACCATGAGTCTGACTATAGTGCGGTCTGTCTTATTGTGAGCGACAGTGCCGGACTAAATTTTGCTGATTTGCCAATATCAGCAACAGCCTGCAGTTCCTGGTGTTTAACTAACACCTATTGCTATGGAAATCAATTTGTGCTTTGAAGTGCAACTAAATTGATTTTATTAGTTCTTGTACAGTCAGTACAGAAATGTATGTGTACAGTCAGTCCTCCAGATCCGCTCCCCCATCTCCTCTTCCGCAGCGTTCATTTCCTTAGCTATCAGAAGATTAGCACCAATCCTTTAATTAGCTTACCAACATGTTGTTTATGCTTCCTTCAGTGATTAAAAGTCTTACAATGTTCAGTCTCTAAACCATGTGGACCATGTGAACTGTAACTTAACATTATCCTGTAGATCTCTTGTACCAAGCAAACAGACCAAAAAATTTGATAAGACAATCTTTAAACCATTTTATGCTTTACAGGCAGCCTGGCCGTGAAGGTATAATTAGTGTTGTTTGTGGCATGTATAGAAAGGATGGATTATCTGTTGAAGTATCAAGATTTGTAGACGCATTTCCAAACTAGTAAGTGTATATATTCTTTTTGGGCACTTCTTCACAGTAGCTCAGTGTGTTTAATACAAGTAACAGCATGTGTAGCAGCTCAGGGGCCCAATAGCATAGTACATGTTTCTCCTTCTAACATGACTTTGTAAATTGTATGCCATGATAGGCAGGCCAATCTAGTAGCTTGCTGCCACTGTATTGATCAATTAACTGGTGCACTATCATACCTCAACTTTGATATTATGGTTAGTGACCTATTGTGTGAATTACACCTCAACTTTACGGTTAGTGACTTATTGTGTGAGACTGAATGCTGCTAGCTGTTTTGGATCGCTGAGTGGGATCCTAAACCCTCCATGAGAGTTTTTCCTTGTGATCTCTGAAAATGAATCCCCGTCCTTGTTTATATTAGAAACACAATCTCTTATGCGTCATCTCTTCATCTTCAACATTCATGTATGTCTCGAGTCCACTTTCATCCCCTCTTGTCTTCTTTACTACTGCAGGGTTTTTCACTGAGCGAGAGCAGCTAGGCTGCGGCCCCATTTGTGTAATCCGGGAGCGAGTATCCAGCAGGTGAGCACCAGATCTATCTATCACAAGAATTTTACTTCTTCATTGTACTATAGTTTGGATTTTAGTACTGTAGGAGTGCACATTTTATTTCATGGACTTGTTGTTTATGAATTATGCTTAGCAGTGCTTTTCATAACATGGGATAGAAATCAGTTTCAGTTGTTTGGATTTTAGTATGGTCATTGTTGTGTTAGTTGTCTTTTTTTCTGGTTTGAGATTGTCAGGCAGTGCATATTTTAGTTTAAAGGTTAGGAGATTTATGATAAGAGACTTTATGATACTGTTGTACTGTTGTACTGTTGATCATTACTCGAGGGTTGAGAGACTTTATGATGAAAACCCAGTCATGTCAGGCACGGATAAATCTTTAGGCTGAGCAAATAGTATATCGTTAGTGGAAACAAATATCTAAACTCATGCTCTACAAGCAAGTTGCCCTGAGCTTATACCATGAAATTCTTTAGGACAAATAAATGGCACCGTAGATTGCCCGGGACGTGTTGCCACGACACATTGTTTGCATTGCACAATCAAAATTTCCCGATTGAATACACATCGGAATGGCACCACTGTTGGCTTACATAGCTTTAACCATCGGCAAACTTTCATAGCTATGAGAGGCTTAGAGGCTCATGCGTGGAGAGCTTAGTACTCTGAGAAATATTCACATGCAGTTAGCTTGCTACCTGAAAGGTGCATGCCAAGACATTGATTTTGTGATCTGTCTCTATTAACTATCAAGTCTGAAGGGGGCAGTGAATGCACGCCCTTCACATTAGATATTTTCAGTTTCATTTGGTTGCCAATCGTATCAATGGCTAGCTGTTCAAGCTGGACTCACACACTGTTACAGAACTCACTCATACCGAGTGTCTGAATGGATTGTTCAGATGCCATTTCATGTGTTAAATGGACTAACACTTTTACGACACCTGAAAGGCTGAGGCTTGTGATCCTCAAAAAGACTTGGTGGTTGAATCTCTTCCAAAATAGCACTACTCATATATTTGGTTCCATATGTTTATCTGATAGTATAGTGTTTATATATTATCTAGATGGCCTGCATGCACCACCTCAAAACACCTGTTAATTAACACAAATTCACATCATGCTGGTGCCAGGGAGTAATCAGTATCCTGCTTATAGGTATCAATTCTGCTGCAGTGCCACTTGCTTCTACTGATTTTTGGGAGGGTCTCCCATGCTCATTTACATATGACACTTTTACAAAGCATGCATGTATGAGTCTTGGAAAATCTAGAGCAAACAAAACAAATCATTAGGTTCAGGTCAAGTTCACTTTGCCACAGAAAATTATTGAGCATACATTCCTAATATTGGCGGGATGACAGCTTTCCAATATTATATAAGCTAAAGCCTGATCTCTGAACATATGTGCCGTGACCTTAGCTCGCTCTAGAGCAGGTATCATACTGTTGTGCTTATCTTTTCTTCTGTCCATCTTGTTTGAGTCATACAACATATGCAGTGGGCTAGTCTCCATATGCAAAACACACAGTGCCCTCAGCAGAAGCCTGGGAGTCTACATTGTGGATACTACACATGTATTATGATGAGTACCATCGGTGGCTACAACAGAAATCCCAATCTGGTAAGTTTGAACCTCTTCGCTCGTAGTATGAAAAGTTCGCATATGTTGTGATATAGTAAAACTAAACTTGTTCTCTTGTAGTTGGAGAAAGATAAAGACACAAGAAGGAACCCATATAAGGATGACGAGCTCTTAGAGATGGTCGGCGACCTTTGCAACTTCATAATAGACCAGATTGTGTACCATAAAGGCACTTACCATCATCTTCTTTCCGACTTAGGTAGTAATCCTCTATACCAATACCTTTGTGAGACTGATAGGCTAGCCCTAGGCCGTTGATGACAATGTGGACTTGTGGTATGGTTTGGATCAGACTTTAGAACGGTTTGGACTTTGTTTTGCATGTGGACTTATGTATTTCTTAATGGACTATGTTATAATGATGGACTTCATAATGGACTATGTTGTAATGATGGACTTTTATAAATTATGACTTGTGATGATGTTCTAAATAATGGTCTTGTGTTTATGGATGTATATATGTATATTTGTGGCGGTCAGATTCGAATTTAAATTATATATATATGGTTAAATTTGAATTTGAATTATTTTTTTTGGAAAAATCCACTGTAGGGGTGGTTCTTGATTGAACCGCCCTTACAAATACACACAGCAGGGGCGGCTGGTGATACAGTCGCCCTTATAGAAGTCCACTACAGGGGCGGCTGATATTACCAGCCGCCCCTATAGAGGTCACTGTAGGGGCGGCTGAAAACACCAGCCGCCCCTACAGAGGCATTGCAGGGGCGGCTGAAAACACCAGCCGCCCCTACAGAGGCACTGCAGGGGCGGTCAAGAAACCGCCCCTACAGAGGCACCCTCTCTGGAACACCCTGGGAAGGGCGGCTGGCGCAGCCACCCCTACAGAGGCTCTAGAGCCGCCCCTACAGTTAAATTCTGTAGTAGTGCCTGTCCATTCTTGTATCGTCGTCCTTCAATCGATCCCAAAAGAGGAGGTAACAAAATTAAAAGCAGTCGAATAGCAAAGGCAAAGCCGACCGATCGAGAACATACAGAGGGCCAGACTGCTAGCTGGGGATCATTGGCAACCATGCATGCATGCATGTCGACTCACTTGTATGCTCACCTACTAGTCATAATCAGTGGCTCTACCGTGTCGATCGTCCTCACATCCTGCACTGCACTGCACTGCACTCACCTGCATACTTATGTGTGTTGTCATTTCCTCCCAGGGAGGGGGGAAGTCAAGTCGTCGTCTCGTCTGCGCGCTCATAGGAACCTTTTATAAATCGGTTTCATGCAGATAGATTTCTGTATTCTAGTTAGGTTGCAGGTAGATAGATTTCTGCAGGCCTTTTGTTAATTAAAGCATTTCCAGTTAGCTTTTTCACTAGTTCATTAGAGGTTCATTAGTATTCAATATATTTGTGTACTTCATGCCTGCATGAAGGCATGTGTGTTGGAAGCAATTGCAAGGAACACAACTGATGCTTTTTCTATTATCGCTTTGTGTTTCATTTGAGAACACAGCTTCAAAGAGAAGGCCTCAAAGGTGAGCCTCTTGCCAGGCTGTACTGGTATTTCCATATTTTTCTAGATTCGGCTTCTTATCATTTTAAATTATGTGGTATTGGTTTATCCTATTATGTCCTTTTAAACTTTTTTAGATTCGTCTTCACTTTTGGAGTGTGGCAAATAATTAAGGTGGGGCTAAATGGATAATCATATGGCGACCAGGGAGGCTGGCACCCTCGTAAGCTAAAGGACTAAAATACCATGTTATAATGTTTCAAAAATCATCACAAAAATCATGTATTTAGTATACCTAAAGTTAAGTGTAGCTGCAACAATTCAGATTGAAATTCATCTTTGATGCGAAGATTAAAAAAGCAGAAGTGTTAATATTACAGATTTAAGGTTAAAAAGCAACAAATTGGCATTGATTTTATGATTTATCCATCTTGATCTTTGAATGCACTTGATATTACAGATTTAAGGTTTCTGACTGTTAATCATTGTGGTACGCTTTTGACAATTACATGTGTGATCACCTTATGCTCATATGCTCTTGAACCCCAAAGCTGATCATTGTTGTTCATATGCTCATGTATTCAAAAATTTCCCTATCCTATTATGCATGCCATGCCAAAGGGCCTCTAGTCCAACTGGTTAGAGCGTCCCGGCGGCACTCCTTAGGTCCTGGGTTCAACTCCCCGTGGGAGTGAATTTCAGGCTGGGATTAAAAAAATCCCCTCGTCTGTCCCACGCCAAAGCACTGGTCTAAGGACCGGCCTGGTCTCACAGGGCGACGGTGCCGCTGTGTAAGGGTGGGGTAGGGCTTAGAGGGTTTTCTGGGCCTACGTGAGAAGGTCTTCTTTCTTAATGCAATGCCTGGGGTGGTCATACCCTCGCAGGTCCAGTTTTTATTATTATTATGCATTCCATTTTGCTTCCTACAAGACCATTTGTATACTGCTCATACTTATATGTTTCATGGTTCGCTGGATTTACCCTAACTTTATCAACTATGCGATTGCAGGCTGATAAGATTTTTGCACTCACATGTGGCACCACAAAATGATCTTCCTTTTCTATTTCCTTTTGAGCTGATTAGTTCACACATGTCGGGACATATTTGTTGATGCCTTGTGACGGTCCATTCAAAGGTTTGAAGATTTTTTATTGCTATCTAGCACTAGTATGTCTTGTAATGTTGAAATTGCTACCTGACATGAACCTCAATCAAGATGACTTAAATTGATGTTCACGCCCATACTATGAATGAATCTAGCATCCAAATTTCAAAACATGGATGAATGTGTGTTGAATTGGTGACTAGTTTGGCTTCCACTTCTGATTTTTTTCTATCATAATTTTCATGGTTCCTGAACAATACAAACAGATTCCTGATTTTTATTAAGAATCTTCTTTAGTCACAATTGTACATTTCAGAGGTTTAAAGAAGTCATTAATGGGCTTGCTGATGTCAGATGGTCTGTGATTCAAAGTGATCTCTTCAATTTATCAAATCTCTTTTGCTTAATATGTTCATTTCTTAATTTCTTATGTCAGTTTCTCGAGGTTATAAAATTGGGAAATGTCAATAATTATCAAACGTGCTCCCGCAGCATGATCTATTTGTATGCATTTTTGCGATATCAAATGTTAGTGTTTGCTATCTTCCAGCTTAGTTCAACAAACTTCAATGATAATCAGCTTTAGTCAGATGCCAGAAGTCAACATATTGTTTTTAAGTCCACTCTAAATATCTTTGATCATGCTTCGTGGTTAGAGCTAATATTTTCATCAGTGTTATTTATTCTCTTTTGTTCTTTCTTAGGTTCTGTGTGCAAATCCTAGGCGTTCTTCATCAAAGCACCCACCTCTAGCTACACTGCACTCTAAATATCTTTATCAGACATTTGTTTTTCAGGCTTGTTTTCCATGCAAATTGAGTTATTCTATGGTGCTTTCAAATTAAACTGCAAACCACTCACATTTTTCTTGTGGCTACAATAGGACAAAGGTCGACTAAGAGAAGCCTTGAACTTTGCCTTGTGGAGCTATTTCTGACATATGTGTTGGCTACTGGACCACAAATGCATATGCCTTGATTAGTGTTGTACCTTGTAACACCCTCGGTGCTACGCTGTAAATCACTTACTAAAACATGTCATAAGCATCATGTTTAAATGTTATTGCATGTGATAATATGAACAAGTGAAGCAGTGTAATTTAAACGAACCGTAAAAACATGTCATAAGCATCATGAAGGAGAAGAAGGATCTAGCAACCCTGAAAGCCTTCTTCTCTCTCTCGTTCTTCTCCTTTTCCTCCTCTGTAACCCATGCTTTCCCTTCGCCTATAAAAGAGAAAGCAGGGCGCCCCATGAAAGGAGGAACCCGACATGGGGGATCTTGACACAAGAGCACGACACGAGCACACGGCTAAACGGCAAGCAAGCTCTCAGCACCCATTCACTTCTTTCACCAGAGACTTGGGATCCTCTCCCTCTCTTGCTTGTTTGTAACCCCTACTACAAACCAAGTGCCGATAACACGAGCAGCAGCGAACTGGACGTAGGGACGTTCCGTCTGAACCAGTATAAACCCTTATGTCCTCCGAGCACACCATCCGAGTCAGACGCGCAAATACAAATTTACTCGTCGGTGGTCCAAAAACACCAACAGTTGGTGCGCCAGGTAGAGGCTTTTTGTGCGTCTCGATGTTCACATCAGGCCTCGGATGGCTAGTCACGGCGTCAGCTAGGTCCTGAGCGCGCACGTGCGCTTCGAGAACCTAGACTTCATCATTACGACAGAGGGAGAGTTGGCGCAGGTTCCTGCCGCCGTCCAACCTCTCCACTCCATCGGCCTCGACTCGATCATCGAGACGCTTGAGGAGCTGCAGCTGCACGCATCGGAGGCCCGCGCCCCCCGAGAGCGACTAGCTCCGTGGCTTTGATTATGGAAGGTTAGAGCGCTAGCTCGGTGCCTTCCTGGGACCCCGACCATCTCAGGAGGACCTACACCGCCTCACCTTCTTGTTCACCAACGTCATGATGTAGCTTACCGAAGGAGAGCCGCTCTCTCCAGAATACCTCATCCGAAGCGCCCCAACAGCACTCCCATTTGGTCTGCGCAACACCACAGAGACCGTTGGCCATCTTGTGGCGCAGCATACGCCCCCATCCCCTACGAACGACGAGTTTGTGGGGATGACCAAATACGTTGTGGAATCTTTCCATGACCTTCTCATCGGAGAATCGGAGTTGCCCTCCAACTCTGGTTCCAGCAGGGGGAGCCATCATCCCTCGCAAGAATGTTTCACGGCAGGAACCCCCGAGAGATACATCGAAAGCATCCATGAGGGAGGGGCTACCCGATAGACGACCTCGACGATGAGGTCGAGGGAGATATAGGGGCCCCACCTCGCTTGTGGGTAGAGCAGCTGAGGGTGCGACACCAAGAGCTCGAAGAAGCACGACTCCAGCTTGAGCTGGAACGCATAGAGCTCGAGCGAGAGATCGAGCGCCACGGAGACGGTGGGCGTGCACGCGCCGTGGCCCGCAACGTGAACCGAAGGATCATCGAGGACGATGAAGCCCTCCCACACTTTACCTAGGGCAAGCCAGAACATCGCTGTTGTGGCAGCCTTGCTCTGAGGGCTTTCGAAGCCCACGACACCCGAGGATCGTTGGGCCCATCGTGAGATTCACACGCTACTCAAGCGTGCGGCGGCGCAGTAGGCCGAGAGCTCGCTGTCCCGATAATGCGAGCTCGACGCCAGCCATCGTGCGTCGTGGCCCTAGTGCATGAGTGTCTCGGCCTCCACCATGACGCGCGCAACACCCGAGATGCCCGTAGGCGTGCCCACGGCGATGAGAGGAAGGAGGCTAGCCGCGGATACCACCCTCATTGTAGTGGACGCTACGACAGCGACGAGGACCGAAGCCCGAGCCCTGACTTGCCGGGACATCAGACCTTTGGCCAACACATCCTCAACGTCGTCTTCCCACCACGGTACCGACCGCTGACCAACATCCCAAAATACTCCGAGGAAACAAACCCCGGACTATGACTCGAGGATTATCGGCTTGCTTGCCAAGCCGATGGAGCGGATAGTGACAATTTCATTATCCGTAACCTTCCATACTTCTTGACTGATTCGCGTGAATGTGGTTGGAACACTTTCCGCCCACCCCGAATCCAAAGTTGGACGGACCTAAAAGAGATCTTTGTGAGAAATTTCTAGGGCACATACGCGCATCCTGGGAACCCATGGGTTCTCAAAAACTGCTGACAGAAGTCCAGGGAAACTCTTCGTGGGTACATTCAGCGCTTCTCCCAGCAATGCAACGAGCTGTCCAACATCGCCAACGCCGATGTCATAGGAGCTTTCCTGTCCAGGACCACCTATGAGTCCCTAGTTCACAAGCTGGGACGTAAGGGCCCGTGAACTACCAAGGAGCTCCTCGACATCGCCACCAGCCACACCTCGGGCGAGGAGGCGGTCAGGGTGGTTTTCGACTGCCCCAAGGGCAAGGCAAAGCGGGACGAGGACGCCGACAAGATGAAGCACGTGACATTGCCCTCCTCCGCTCGGCCAAGTACCAGCAAGCGTTGCGCCGGTATCATAGCCGTCGAGTGAAGGGTCGGGCCTCACTCAGGGGCTGATAAGAGCATATCTATCCAGTAGACATTCTCTATGCCCGACCCTTTCTCATGTTAAGATCTAGAAGCAAGGGTTACGGAAACAAACGCTGAGTAAAACTGGTCGGACCACAAAAAACCTACGCCCCAGTGGCTACGGCATTTTTGCTCACTAGCGTGATCAAAGTTTTTTGCCCGTATCCCGAGCTTTATAGCCTTAACTACGAAAACAGTCATAACACATTAAAGAGTATATCTATCCGAGATACATTCTCTATGCCCGACCCTTTCTCACGTTAATATCTAGAAGCAAGGGTTGCAGAAATGAACGCTGAGTAAAACTAGTCGGACCACAAGAAACCTATGCCCCAGCAGCTATGGCGTTTTTGCTCACTAGCGTGATCAGAGTTTTTTACCCACACCTTGAGTTTTTTAGCCTTAACTATGGAAAGAGTCAGAACGCATTAAAGAGTATATCTATCCGGTAGACATTTTGTATGCCCAACCCTAAACGATGAGTTCATGGGGATAACTGAATACGTCACGGAATCTTTCCACGACCATCTCGTGGGACAATCGAAGTTGTCCTCTGACTCTGACTCCAGCAGGGGGAGCCATCACCCTTGCGAGAATGTTTTATGGTAGGTACCCCCGATGGATACATCGAAAGCATCCACGAGGGAGGGGCTACCCCAACAGACGACCTCGACAACAAAGTCTTCGTCAACGCCTGAAACATCGAACAACTATGTCGCTTTTAACCCTTAATCTACGCACGCTTTCTCTTATCGGTTTCGCTATCGACTCCTCGATCTTTAGTGATACCCGACCCTAGCAACGACAAGGGGTCAGGCCTTACTCGAGGGCTGATAAGAGCATATCTATCCGGTAGACATTCTCTATGCCCAACCCTTTCTCATGTTAAGATCTAGAAGCAAGGGTTGTGGAAACAAACGCTGAGTAAAACTGGTCAGACCGCAAGAAACCTACGCCCCAGCGGCTACGGTGTTTTTACTCACCAGCGTGATCAGAGTTTTTTGCCCGCACCCTGAGCATTTTAGCCTTAACTATGGAAAGAGTCGGAACGCAATAAAGAGTATATCTATCCGATAGATATTCTCTATGCCCGACCCTTTCTCACGTAAAGATCTAGAAGCACAGGTTGCGGAAACAAACGCTGAGTAAAACTAGTCGGACCGCAAGAAACCTACGCTCCAACGGCAATGGTGTTTTTTCTCACCAGCGTGATTAGAGTTTTTGCCCACACCCTGAGCTTTTTAGCCTTAACTACGGAAAGAGTCAGAATGAATTAAAGAGTATATCTACCAGGCAAACATTCTCTGTCCTTGGCCTTTTCTCACGTTAAGATCTAGAAGCAAGGGTTGCAAAAATGAACGCTGAGTAAAACTGGTCGGACTACAAGAAACCAACGCCCCAACGGCTATAGCATTTTTGCTCACCAGTGTGATCAAAGCTTTTTCACCCGCACCCCGAGCTTTACAGCCTTAACGACGGAAAGGGTTAGAACGCATTAACCTTTTTATACAAAAAGGGGAGAAGAGCTAAAAATCTGTTTGGTCATAACGAAATTTAAGAGCCTGTCCACTTATTACAAGTTTGCAGCCTGGCTTATCTACCTAACTAATTCCTTGGGGGCGGATGATCTCATCCTCTATCTCGGTAGGAAAGTCCTGTGCCAGAGGAGCCACCTCCTTCTTGATGTCGTCTAGCTCGGTGCCGGTGTAGACAGGCGTGAAAACCATCACAGGTAAAGAGGGATACAGAGCTAAAAAATGCTCTTACAACCCATTCAGGCCTAGGAGTTCGAAGGCTGGCCCTTCGATGGGTTCACAGCCACTCTGGGGCACCCATAGAGTGAGAGGTGGAAAGGGATAGACCCACTACCGGCCAGTACCCGGGCGCACGAGCGTCGTGGGCATCCTGGCCCACGTTTGAGTCTTGGTCGGTTCCCAGTCCATGATTTTTCCTTGAGGAAAGACAACGAGCCCTTGGGACCGGTCGAACGGACCTGAGACCTATATGGATTGGCCACTGAGAATCTAGAGTTAGTCACCAGCTGACCCATGCCGGACCCCCACGAACGGGAAGCCGAGGCCCCACTTGGACTAGTTCGTTAACAGCTCACCGAGCACCATGTTTTGTCCATCGAGGGAAAATGTGGCACTGCTCAGCCCCTCCGTTTTATCGAAAAAAACGCTTGAGGGATGACAATCATAAAGACGAGACGGCCCTTGACCAGACCCCTACAACGCGTAGGGGCTCGAGGAAAGTTGAACTCGCAAGGAGACCAAATACACAATCGTAGGAGGACGGGACAAGAACCGTCGCAGGTAAGAAGGGATACGGAGCTGAAAACGCTCCTACGGCCCATTCTGGCCCAGGAATTCGAAGGCTGGCCCTTCGATGGGTTCACAGCCACTCCGGGGCGCCCATAGAGTGAGGGGTGGAAAGGGATGGACCCACTAGCGGCCAGTACTCGGGCGCACGAGCGTCGCGGGCATCTAGGCTCACGTTCGAGTCTTGGTCGGTTCCTAGTCTATGGTTTTTCCTCGAAGAAAGGCAACGAGCCCTTAGAACCGGTCGAACGGACCCGAGAACTATATGGATTGGCCCCTTAGAATCTAGAGTCGGTCACCAGCTAACCCATGCTGGACCCCCGCGAATGGGAAGCCGGAGCCCCACTTGGACTTGCCCGTTAACAGCTCACCGAGCACCATGTTTCGTCCATCGAGGAAAAATGTGGCACGGCTTAGCCCCTCCGTTTTATCAAAAAAAATGCTTGAGGGATGACGATCACAAAGACGAGCCGACCCTCGACCGAACCCCTGCTACGTGTGAGGGCTCGAGGAAAGTTAGACTCGCAAGGAGACCGAACGCGTGGTCACAGTACGACGGTGGACCGATTAGATCCTAGGGGACCGGAATCAAGAAAAATCTTTTCCACCTCCCAAATCCTATGATTACATGCCCCCAAGAAGACTGATCGTGACAAAAGGGAATCACCATCCTACCAGGACACGTCATGGGCTACGAAAAGAAGGCCAAGGCCCTCAGAGTCCTCCCGTCCAAAAAACCTCCAAAGGGGTATTCTACTCCTCCGCAGGCTTGGGGCTACTGTCGAGTATTGATATTAGGAATACCCAAAGCAAGGAAGTTAGCGCCCACGATGACTTCCCCGGATGGCTCAAAACATATTAAAATGTCTCGCCCGACCCCATGGCCGCGGGCTCCGTCTCGCCCGATGTTGAGGCCGCGAACTCCGTCTCGCCCGACCCCTTGGGTTCGGGCTCCGTCTCACCCGAGACTCGAATGACGCGGGTTCCGTCTCACCCAATGCCACGGGCTTCGTCTCGCCTCGACACCAAGGCCACGGGCTCCGTCTCACCCAACCTCAAGGCCGCGGGCTCTGTCTCGCCCGACCTTGAGGCCGCGGGCTCCGTCTCGCCCAACCCCTTGGGTGCGGGCTTGATCTCGTCTGACCCCAAGGACGCGGGTTCCGTCTCACCCAAGGTCGCAGGCTCCGTCTTGCCCGACCTTAAGGCCACAGGCTCCGTCTCGCTCGGCCCCAAGGACGCGGGTTCTGTCTCACCCATGGCCACAGGCTTCGTCTCACCCGACCCAAAGAACGCGGGTTCAGTCTCTCCCAAGGTCACGGGCTCCGTCTCGCCCGACCTCGAGGACACGGGTTCCGTCTCGTCCGACGGGGACCCATACCGCCATCAACCACTCCAGGTCCAAGCGTATGGGCCTAGGTCAAAACTCTGACACTAGGGAAGAGGCTGGCACGCCTCGATGTAACCTGTGGCCATGACAGGTCATACCTGGGGATTTACATCAAGAATAGTGTCGGACGTGCCGGTGTTGTTCTGCCTAATCCTCGTACGGACGCTGCCAGGCGCGTCAGTTCACCACGACGTCCGCCGGGACGGAGTAGAACGCCATGACCAGTAGATGACGCCTGCGCATGGCGCCAGTGATGAACAGGGCCGCGACATGGAGCCGTTCCTATTGATATCTACAGGATCGACGGGACCCGCATGAAGAAGAAGAAGGACCCGGCAACCCTAGAAGCCTTCTTCTCTCTCTCGTTCTTCTTCTTTTCCTCCTCTGTAACTCGCGTTTTTCCTTCGCCTATAAAAAGAAAAGCAGGACGCTCCATGAAAGGGGATCCGGACATGGGGGTTCTCGACACAAGAGCACGACACGAGCACACGGTTGAGCGACAAGCGAGCTCTCAACACCCGTTCACTCCTTCCACCAGAGACTTGGGATCCTCTCCCTCTCTCACCTGTTTGTAACCCCTACTGCAGACCAAGTGTCGGTAACATGAGCAGCAGCGAACTGGACATAGGGACGTTCCACCCGAACAGTATAAACCTCTGTGTCCTCCGAGCAGACCATCCGAGCTAGACGTGCAAATACAAATTTACTCGTCGGTGGTTCGAAAACACCGACAACTTACGTATTTGTTCAAACTTTAGACACGTATAAACCAAAAAAGTAGCAGATTTAAATAGTTACGGGTCGTTCTAGCATCAATCTGGTACCGTACCTGCTCCTGAAAGCGAAGGAAGTCCGGTACGCATGCATGGTCAGCTTGAATAGCTTGTCGTTGAAGGGCAGGTACTTGCGCTTCCCCTGCGTCGTGCCGGAGCTGCATGACATGGACACAGGGCATCATCGTCATGGCGAAAGGTGTCGATCGAGGGGCTGAGCTCGTCCTCAGAATATCGTGTAATAATAAATACGTTCTTCGGAACGTGTAGCATGATTAATCGAGTCTATTCATTTTGAAGCGCCTGAAACATATTGAAGTTTTAGATCCTTCCAAACAGGACATGCGCAGATCTGCTCACAATGCACTGTCACTACTGGAAACGCGTGCTTTGTCGAGGGCCTGAGGCTTTGCCGAGAGCCAAATCTCGGCACTCGGCAAAGACACTCTTTGCCGAGGGCCAGCCACAGGAGCCCTCGGCAAAGAATGGCCCTCGGCAAAGAGGCCTTTGCCGAGGGTATGGCCCTCGGCAAAGACAGGCCCACGGTAAATCAAATCTTTACCGAGGGCCGCGGCCCTCGGCAAAGATGCCCTCGGTAAATTAGGCCCGTTGGGTCACGGCGGCCATTCCCCGTCAAGCTTTGCCGAGGGCCACCCGTTAGACCCTCGGTAAAGGTTTTTTTTTCATGAAACCAGGTTATTCGGGAAAAAAAAAGTCTTTGCCGAGGGCCCTAGACCAGGCCCTCGGCAAAGATTTTTTAAAACCAGTTTTTCGGCCAATTTTTTTTTATAAATCACCTTTGCCGAGGGCCCGAGGCTAGGCCCTCGACAAAGAAGCCCTTTGCCGAGGGTCAGGATAGACCCTCGGCAAAGATTTTTTATTTTTTTTTAAATTCTTTGTCGAGGGCCACGGGCCAGGCCCTCGGTAATTTTTTTTTGGTTTTTTTAGCCCAGTTTTTTTGTGGTGCTACAATACATTGTTTTGAACTCAATTTTAAAATTTAGGCCAATTTTGATTTTGTTTTGTATATTTCCTTAATTTATTTTGATTATTTGATTTTTTTCGAATATGTCAAATTTGAACTGTAGGTGCATGGAATATTACAATATAGTGTTTCGAAAAATGTTATTCATATTAATTGGTGCATGTTGAGTCCCTATCCACGAACTCGCATCAAATTTTCACGCATCTTGTTCGCGTAACATGACGACCGACTTGCCGGAAAAGTATTTTAAAATTATATAAAATCCATACGAAGTCCGAAAATCACGAAACTTGGCGAGATGTCATGTTATCACATGTGTAGGCTGTGGTAAAAAATTGAGAAGGCTTCGAGCGAGTTGCCACGTCGGATGGCTAAAACCCAGACATCTCCACATGTGATGTCATGTTATCCGGAGAACAACAGGGAGGTGTTGCCGAAACTCCTCGGACCGGAGCGGACCATAGAAACCAACCCATCTACGCATCCACGGGCTGTCCAAAAAACATGGACAATCTGATATTTGCAGGTTTTGGAAACCTCCCCATGCAGGGGAGGTGCTAAGAAGAAAGATTTTGAACAAAAATAACCTATTGTCTTTTATGCAGGAAGAGAGAGAAGGGGAAAAGGAGGGGACCCGGAGGACCCGATTGTCTTCGTCGACGTCCCCAAGACCATGCGCCCGACTACGCAACAGGTAAAACTCGCTGTCGCCTTGCGTCGCCTGCCTGCATCGCGTGCTGCATCGATTCGCCCTTCGCCCGCTAGCCTTACTTCACCGACACCCTAGGTATAAATAACCTCTTTTTGCGCATGTCTGTCGTAGCCCGCGTGTAACCTAGTTAGGCGTCTCCCGTCCAAAAGAGATACGGTCGTAGGTATGCGGATCTTTACATATCTACGACCGTATCTGTTTCAGATTGTCCATGTTTTTTGGACAGCCCGTGGATGCGTACATGGGTTAGTTTCTATGGTCCGCTCCGGTCCGAGGAGTTTCGGCAACACCTCCCTGTTGTTCTCCGGATACACACTCTCCCTTGCAGGACGTGTATCGAGAGAACAGCGGGGAGGTGCTGCTGAAATTCTATCTCGAAGAGGAGCAGAGCATGGAAACTGACCTCATCTATGCATCCGCGGGTGAGATTAGGACCTATCCTCACCTATTAGACAGTAGGAACACCGCGTAGATGCAATTGATGGTCACAATACTCTATGCTGTAAATGTTAAAGGTTTGAGAACCGTCAGTGGATGTACATGGGCTGGAGAAGCGGGAGTGACTACGACTATGAATGGGTGAAGGGGACAGATGGTTTCTTGAAACATGCATTTGACCCAGGAGCAGGAGGACATTCTCTAGTTTGGTGTCCCTACAACAAATGTGACAACAGGAGAAAAGTAGACGAGAAGACCATGGGTAGACATCTTATGTTCAATGGTTATACGTCTGGCTACCAGCAGTGGATCTACCATGGTGAAGCAGATCGTATAAGAGCGGAGGTGGTGAGAGCACGCCTCGAGGCTTTTGATGATGATGCCAGGGTAGCAGACATGCTAGATGACGCCCACCAAGCTCACTTCGATGAACAACGTGAGAAGGAGGAGATGGAGGAATCCGCAAAGGACTTCTACAAAATGTTGGACTCGGCACAGAAACCCCTTCACGAGTGTACAATGATTTCTCAGCTAGATGTGATTAGACGCGTAATGGGGTTGAAGGCCGAGTTAAACCTGAGTCGAGAAGGCTTCGATAAGATGTTGGCCGTGTTTGGCACCATGCTACCGGAGAAGCACACTTTGCCGACGAACTTGTACGAGGCAGAGAAACTCCTTCGTATGCTTAAGATGCCGTATGACAAGATACATGTTTGTCCGAAGGGGTGCGTCCTATTTAGGAAAGAACACAAGGATACAAATTACTGTCCAAAGTGTAAATCCTCCAGGTACCTAGAGGTAGACTCTGGTGATGGTCAGAAGAAGCAGCTTCCGATCCTCGCGAGAGTGCTACGTCACCTTCCTTTCCTACCGAGGATCCAACGACTATTCATGATTGAGGAATCCGCGAAACAGATGACATGGCACAAAGATGGCAAACGGTACAATCCTGGGAAGATGGTACATCCGTCGATGTCAAGCATGGACGTATTTCAATGACAAACATCGTGACAAAGCAAATGAGGGCTCATAATGTACGTGTCGCGCTAGCAAATGTATGGGTTCAATCCTTATGGAATGATGGCTGCCCCATACACATGCTGGCCCATTTTTGTTATCCCCTCAATCTCCTCCCGCATCTCCTTTCAACGGCATAACGTATTCTTGTCGTTGATAATTCCTGGACACCCGGGGAGTAATATGGGTGTGTTCATGGAGCCTGTGATTGATGAATTGATCCACGCTTGGGAGAAGGGGGTATGGACATACGATCGAGCTACAAAGACAAGCTTCAAAATGCACGTTTGGTACCACTACTCCCTGCATGACTTCCTGGCGTATGGGTTATTCGCCGCCTGGTGTGTTCACGGGAAGTTTTCATGCCCAGTATGCAAGGAAGCCGTGAGGTTCATTTGATTGAAGAAGGGTGGCAAGTGAATTTAGAGAAGACATCAAGAGCTTTATGAAAGGTGTCAAAGTGATAGACCCTAAACCACACTTGAGGGCTGGTGCCGAGGTTCGTGTTCAGATAGATGCTCTCGTGTCCAATGGAGACGAACCTCTTAAACCTGTCATGTTCAAATGCCACTAGTTTAATCCTCGATCAACGAGACGAACCGCTCATCTTGGGCTAGTGGAGATTCAAGAAGATTCCATCTATCCTAGAAAAGATGTCTATATTGTGGCTCAACAGGCCATGCAGGTGTATTATACTCGATACGCCAACCAAGACGAAGAGGATCTTAAGGGTTGGGCTATTGTGCACCAGGTATCTCCACATGGTAAACTACCTGCCCCAAACGATGATGATTACAACTTCAACACAAACACATATGATGGTCAATTCTATCAAGAAGATGGGCTACCAGACACGTTTGAGATAGTCTTACCCGAAGCAATCGAAATGGAAGTAGACAACGAAACGGTTGATGACGAGGTCGATGGAGATGTGGTGGTAAATGCCAAGGACATAGCAATGCTTGAGCGATTACTTCTAGGCAATGACGATGATGATAACATAGAACCTTCGGATAGTGTTGCCCATTTGGACAATTTTAACAGTGATGATGAGACCTATGATCCCAATCATGAAGATTATTCCTAATACATGTAATACTATGGTTTTTTAATTTGTGTTTTGTTTATATATTTTGAATCTATTTCTAATATATGTACTAATTAGTCTTGTTCATTCTTTGTGATTGCAGGTGATTGGACAAAGATGGCGAGCAGACGTCCACGCCGTGACATGCCCTCAGTTTACGAGAGAGACCGCCCTCTCCTTCGAGGTGAGGGGTCATCGTCCAGGGTAGCGTCCGCAGGAGGTGATGAGAGGAGGACCAGGGGCAGCCACCGCAGGAGGCAGCGGTCACCTCCCTCGACACGTGACGAGGTGCTGGAGGAGGAGCACGTGACGGCCACGGCCTCGTCCTCGATGGAGGACGAGAGGGGTCAGCAGATGGGCGAGGGAGATGAGGCACTCGAGGGCGAGGGAGGCGAGGCGCTCGAGGGTGAGGGAGAGGGTACCGCTACCCGGATTCTCTACGAGCGAGGTCCCGCGAGCCTCCCTTCAGTTCTGCTTCCTCACAACCGCTCAGTGATTCGGCCTATGGCAAAGAGGTAAGTAACTATGGATGTTATCACAACTACTTCATAAGATATGTTGGAAATCTTAAAAGAAACTGATAAATTTTCTTAATCACTTGTGCTGGGCCTGGTTGGTTTTGTTGGGTACTCCAGCACGCACCCCCGCGAGCATCCTTGGTGTTTTGTGCAGAAATGGTACCCGGCATTGTGCAACCGTCTCAAGAGCCGGTGGTGTGGGGAGCCGGCCTCCAATCGGGACAGTACGCTACTGGTCACACAGATGACACTTACCGCAACAAGCAGGAGCGAGTATTGGCGGAGTTTTGGGTAAGTCTATCTCGCACAACATTGCTTAATACATCGCATTCATTGGTTAAATATTTTATCGAAATAATGAATGGATACATCGGTTTTGTATGCAGAAATATTTCAAGGCCGAAGGACTTGAGGCCCAGGCGGATCGGGCGGCTGCCATAGCTTGTAGGAACTACGTCACCGAGATGCACCACCATGGGCGTGTCCAGGCCCACATAGACTACTACAGGTCGGTACTTAGGCAATCCCTCCCCAAGCCTCAAGCAAGACGGATTACGCTGACCCGGGACCAGTACCTTGAGGTAGGCGAATAACATTCATAATGATTCGTTTTGATATTAAGTAGGTTCAATTTCATCTTCTTATATGTCAAATACTCGATGACTTGTAGGTGATTCCACGGTGGTGCCGATCGTATCCCGAGTGATGGGCCATGATCGTGGACAAGTGGTTATCACAGACTTTGTTGACACGCACGAGAGGCAAGGGAACAGCTCGTCGATGAGGCAAGGTCCAACTCACCATCAAGGCAGCCGTAGCCTCCCCGGATACAAACAAGCATACGTAAGTGATTTCTTTCATTTATTTTGATGCTCAATTCTACTTGATTTCTCACCATCTTCCCGTCTTTCTCACAGGAGGCTGCGCACCTGGGCGAGGAGGTCTCGGAGTTCTCTGCGTGGGCTATGTCCCACATGGGCAGGGCGTCGTCCTCTGTCTCCTTTGACCCGGCTGCCCCGCCCCAGGTGTACTCCGACCCAAACGTGTACACTAAAGTCTAAGAGTACACGTTAACGGTAAAGGAGATCTATGGGGAAGATTACAATGTGCGCACTGAGCCCATTGATGTAGAGGCGATCATGAGGCTCGGAGGAGGCAAGAAGCACGGGCGGCTGTGGATTGCAGATGGCGCCATCGACTCCACCACTGTTCCCTCCCTCGATGCTATCCGAGCACGGAGCACGAGCTCCAGCCAGCCCATACGTCCACGGCCTTCTCCAGCACTGCAGCAGGTCCAAGCACTCCAGGTAATTCCTGTTTTACTCATCGTACGTAGATATTTACACACCTAAATTAGATTTGCATTATCGATACATTGAGTGAAATATTGCAGTGCCGAGCTGCAAGAAACAAAAAGGCAAAGTCAAGAGCGAACGTGGAGTCGACCGCACAAACCGCAGCCCGAAGGTCACGCTCGAGGCCGCATGAGAAGCAGATGGCGGAGATGATGGTGATCATGCAAAGTCTTGGGCAAGCATTGGGTGTACCTGCAGCTTTCAGCTCCTCCACCTCCTACTCCTGCAGCTACTCCTCGTAAGTATGAAAGTTCACTTTTAAACATGCTTTGCATGTATGTCGGCGTCAGTGCCAGGTGGATGTCGGCGTTCATGCCGTTGTGGATGTCGGCGTTAGTGCCATCATTTCTTGTAGGTTTTTTGAAATCTCCCCCCATGCATGGAGGTGCTGCCAAAATTTTCAATTAAATCTAATCTTTTGTATTCTACAATACTAGATGCAATCTCTAAGTTCCAAAATTGTTTTCCGGATTACTCACACATGCAATCTCTTGCTCTTTTTTGTGCGCCTTCCGTCCATGGGGTTCCAATCAACCCGCTAGTGCGCCACCGGGGGTGATCCTGCTTCCTTCACCATCGCCTCATAGGCTAGCTTGATGAGGACTCGTGCTAGGTGATGTGGTTGGACTTTAAGCGTGATTTGTGATTTATGGTTGTGACTTGTGCTTGGATTTCATTAACTTGTCGTAATAAACATGTGAATGATGATGAATATGTGACTTGTCGTTGTAATATATTGTGATTTGTGGTTCACAATTATGGTTGTGATATATTGTGAGAAAATAGGTTCTGTGTGATATATATATGTATATATATGAAATGCTTGTGTCGATGGAATGCAAAAAACAAAAAAAATTTAAATTTCTGCCTCTTTGCTGAGGGCAATGACCAAGGCCCTCGGTAAAGAAGGGTCCTATGTCGAGGGCCCAAGCAATAGCCCTCGGCAAAGATTTTTTTGGAAAAAATCCTAACAATTTCTTTGCCGAGGGCCAGGGAGCAGGCCCTCGGCAAAGGGTTCAAAAAAATTCAAAAAAATCATTTCTTTGCCGAGGGTCGGCCCTCGGCAAAGAATTTTAAAAAAATCCTGAAAATTTCTTTGCCGAGGGTCAGGGAGGAGGCCCTCGGCAAAGGTTTTTTTAAAAAAAATAAAAAAAAATTATTTGCCGAGGGTCGGCCCTCGGCAATCAAATTAAAAAAAAACCATTTCTTTGCCGAGGGTCGGCCCTCGGCAAAAAAAAACCGCTAACGGCGCCCCGGCGCTGACGGCTTCTTTTCTTTGCCGAGGGTCCGAGGCAAAGGCTTTGCAGTGCTCGATAAAGAGCCCTCGGCAAAGACCCCTTCGCTGTCTAAAAAATCCCCGAGGGATCTTTGCCGAGGGCAGCCCTCGGCAAAGCCTTTGCCGAGGGTTTCTGGGCCTTTGCCGAGGGCTATGCGCCTCCAGTAGTGTATGATATGGTTTGATTGGGTGGGCTTACGTCAACAGCATTAGTTTAGGCGAGATAGAAACAAAAACAGCATTAGTTGGGCAAGTTGCAAGTACGTGCAGCGTGCTACATCATTGGTCACAATCGATGATCTTTTATATAGTGGGAGAGGAACGTGAGACAGGAGTGGTTGTTTCACGAGG